>JAWWTY010000160.1:29823319-30091721 GCA_035222235.1 Margarornis squamiger
AGGATGCCCCATGAGAAATAAGTGGATTTGGAAACACCTTCCAGTTTCCCACTGAATTTGTATTTTTCATTTAACTTTGGTCAAAATGAGACCAATTGTTTATTTTTATTGTATTCATCTAATTTTGAATCCAAACAGATTATTTTCCAATAGAAACTGCTCTGTCAGAACATTTTAAACCAGCTTTAGTAGAAACAATAAAATCAGGGATTCTCAAAATTTATGGTTATCATCAACAACCTACAGCTCTGTATAAGCTTAAAAGTACTGACAGTCCAAAAAAAAAAACAAAAAACAAAACACCAAAACACACACCAAAACACACACATTGAAGAAAACAATGTTAAAGTAGAAACACTGGGGTGAAATGGCTGAGCGCAAACTTCAGGTCAGAGTAGAGGAGGCCCCAGATGAGCGCAGGTCTCCTGGTTGAGTCTGAGGCAGACACTGGCCTGCCACGTCTCTAATTAGCAGTGTACATATCCACTTTCTTCAAGTCAGTGATATTTACCTACTTAAAGCTGTGACCACACTCAAAGAGTCACATTGAGGTTCCCTTGAAAATCCAGGTTGTTATTTTTTAATTAGCATAGTATGTATACATACCAGCCCAGGCTGTCTCAGCAATAGATTTAATTCAGCAGCTAAGCCTTGGCAGTCATGGTACATTTTAAATACACTAAAGCTGTTGGTTTAGTCCTTGTTAATTTTAGCATTGGAGAACCTGACCACACATTTGCTTCATGGTACTGCTATACCTCCTGCACGTTCTGCTCTTTCTTGTTGATAAATACATTTGCTGTCATCCAATTCTTAGGGGGTTTTTTTGCTATTTTTTTAATCAGTGGATAAATAAACCAGAAACAATATCTTCTGTCAGTACCATATGGGTATCATATATTAAACTACTCCCAACTTCCTAAGGTTTCTAACAAAAATAAGGAGGTACAAACTATTTCAAGTTAACTGTGCCATTTGAGAAGCAGACAAAGAACTGTATCTGATCGAGTATTTTTTTCTCCATATACAATATTGTGTAATGGATTTCCATTTCTGTTATTTAAACAACCACAGATCAATTGGGATATGCAGTGAGACAAAAAAAAATTATACTTAAAATAAAATAAATTTAATAAATTTGGACTGGATATGCCTTTCATGAAAATATCATGCTGGAAGACAAAAAATTCTGCCCTGCTCTTCCTTTTTTTGTCATTATATGGCTCACTCAAACTTTGGGAAAGAGTCTAGACTGTCTGATAAAATCAAAGCATAGCTTTTTTTGCAAAAAAGCTAGATTAAATATTTTGAAGTGATGGAAGAGCAATTTTGAAGTAAAAATCTTACAGCTTGGTTTGGTAGCAAAGCAATAAAATATTTAAATGGTAGAGAAATAAGTGTTACTTTGAGAGGTGGACTCAGTTTCTTTGAAAAACTGATGTATCTTAAATCACCTATTCATAAAATACTTATAAATATTAAAACATGCATACAATACTTTTTGAAAGCTTCTTTTTAATAATTGTGTAGCCTGACTTAGTGTTTGAAGATGAAATTGTGAGCCTCAAGGATAATTTAGCTTACCTTTTATTTCTTTTCTAGACATGCCCAAGAACTTAGTCTAATATTTGGTTTTGTGCCCTTTACATACAGACTGTTTCTGCACAGAAACTAAAGGTACTGGAGTTTACACCACTGTGAGCACATGAGACAAACAAAGCCAGAAAGCTGCCTGAGTAACTTCCAAGTGAGATAAAGCAAGTTATTTCTTGAAATATATTTAATTATTTCTCTTAAATTAAATGGTGGGTTGAAAGAGCTTCCTTAGTATTTTCATAAATGTGTTGAGAATCAATTACTACTACAAGCAGTTGGGGTTAAATTTGGATTCTAGTCAAATTAGTTGATAAGAGATATTAAAGAGCCCTGACAAGAAAAGTAGCAGCATTTTGTATTTGATGATTAGCTTGTCAGTTGAGCAGGAAAAGGCAATAGAAATATATATATATATGAAAGTAACAGAAAGTACATTTCAATGTTTAAAATACTTGAAAAGTAAGCACCAATGTGGTATGTTCTAAACACTCACAATCATCACCCCATTTTCCTTATTTGCATGAGGATTATTTTGAAGTTTCCTTCTGTAAAACAATTTTTTTTTCAGTTCTCATTTCAAGTTATGGCAGACTAGAATGAAATTGTGACCAATGTGGGACCAAGGATTTCTGATACAGATTTTCAAACTCTGTTTGCAATGCTCACTTATAACTGTACTGACAAAATAAAGGTTTCTGGCCAAGGATGGATAGGATTTGTGGCCACAACAAGTGACTATTAAAAACAGTGAATTTGGTTTCATAAAAGGTGCCTCAGATGCTTGAAACTCAAATTTAAAATTCAAAGTTAAGATGAAATGGAAATATTAAATTAATTATGAAATAAATCAACTTTAGGTAATATATTAAACTTTATAAACCACTGAACAAAAAAATTAAGTGTAATCTTGGTCTCTTTTTTCCCCAGTGACAAAATTCATTGAGGCCTGTGGAGGACTTCTGATTTATTTCATGACTGAAGCAGATGGACACGCTTGCCAAGACTCCTTTCCAAAGCTGTTGGAAAGACAATTAAATGTGCCAGACAGTAGTCTAATAACATATTCAACAGAAAATATCCTGCTTAAAAAACTTATAGGAAGTTTTTGCAAGTTTTCAGTGGAGCCATGGAACTGAAGGAAGAAAGAGCGAGAACTCTGCATTTATTTGTAGAAAACTCCCTGCAGGTATGAGAAGCATCACAGAAAAAGCAGAAAGATTGTTTTAATGGGAATCCAGCAATACAGGAGACTGATGGCACAGACTAGTCGAGAGCCAGACAAGTGGCTGCTCTGTAATGAAGGAGAAGATTATTTAAGGAATGATAGGGCAATAGTAAGAAAATGGGAATAGAATGTGAGCAGCTTAGAAATTGATGGTGAACAGCTTGTACTTGATTAGATTAACAGAAAGAGAATCACAGAGGACTTCTTATAGAAGACTTATAAATGAAGAAGTACTACCAGAAATAAATCTTCAATATTTTTCTGGAAGATTAGGGGGGAAATAGGGAAGATTGCATTTGTCAAGTATCAGCAAAAGTATACTTTGAGTGATGTAAGTAAAAAAGAAGAGCCTAGATGAAAATTTCATTTGTGTGCTTTGATATAAAGTCACTGTTCTAGTTCTGTAATTCAAGAAAAACAACAATCTGCAAAAGTTACATATATTCAGTGATATTTTCTGCAGTGATTAAGAAAAAAGGTAATATAATAAGATGACTTGTGGGAATTAAAATTAAAAACTCCCTGTATCAGCCATGCATTACTAGGGGCAATGGTTTGTAAACCATAGGAAGCCACCTGAGGCACAGGACAAGACTGCAAGTAAAGCAGCTGGGGAAAGCCATTGTGCTCACAGACAAGGTTTATAGATGGGAAACTAGGGAAAAAGTTTTTGCCCATTTTAGTGTGTGGTATTTTTGTACTTTTCAGTGCCAAACTACTTTGTTGTGACACGTATAACAACACTGCTTTGAACACTATTGTATTCACACATTGCAATTATATAGAAGTAGTGATTAGCAAAAAAAACCAAACAACACACTTTTTGAAGCTCTATCAGCCTTGAAAATGTGCTGATCTCTGGTTCATCTAAAGAAATATGTTGTTGGCACAAACATCATTTCCAACTTGTTTCAGAAGTACTAAAAAATATTTTTAAAAACCCAAAAAGATGTTTACCTGAATACATTTTGTTATTCTATTGACTTAATCCCACTATGACATAGGGTATTTTAATTCCAGCTCACAGGAAACTACCAAGGAAAGAAAATTTGATAAGATGAAAAGATGGTATTAATAAAGCATTGATCTTGTATTTCTGTGCTGCTAGTGAAGCAATTTAGGCAGTATGCAGAGAAGAACTCTAAACTATACTGACAAAGTTCTCACTGGGTATTTTCAATGGCAAGAAGGTGCACGTGTGAGGGACTAATTCTGAAGATGTTTCCTTGCACCAAAGAACTCTGCAAATCTAAATGGTCATAAGGACCATAAGAATTCAGCACAAGACCATCATCACAAACACATTTTTACTCCCTGCTGTTTCTCTCATCCAGCAAAACTGTAGTAGACCTATGAAGACAGAGACCATCTTTCCATAGAGAGTACCATAAAGCCCAGATATTTTCAGAGGTCCCACAGGCTCCAGCCCTCCTCCTGACAGAGATGGATCCTTGAGCCCACACCTGTTACTGAAGAGTTCTGATCTGCACTTGTTTACAAACAAATCACAAACTTGAAACATACATTTTAAACATGCTTTTAGCAGGTTAAACTATTTTCATTTTAATAGAACACAGGCTGTTTCAATTTAATTGCTTTAGTCTGTTCATAGAATTATTTGCAACTAATTCTTGCTTACAGCTTGGAGAAACCGTGCACTGATAAACTGGCTTAGATCCCTGTACAAAACAAAATGTAATCCTCTGTAAGGTAATGGAGTAAGACATTTTCCTAAAAATCTTACAAATGGACCCATAAAATTCAGCTTTGCAGAGGATAACTGATTGAGCAGTTTTCTACTGAAATGCCAATATTGAGAAAGAACTGTGTGCTGCCCCTTCCATATTTCACGAGGTTACTGCCAGGACCTGTGAAGTCAATGCAGAGGTAGGACATGGAGTGGTGTTCCCACTCTGTGCATGGGCTCTGTGAACTGGGCTTCATACAAAGAATCCTTTAAGGAATTTCATCTCATTTAATTTGGCCTGATAACCTTATACAAAGAAGTTTTTCACAGCAGGACCCTTATGGGGGAATCTTGGTGAAATCTGTAGCCATTTTGGCTGCAAGATAAATGAACTTCGATGACTTTACCGAACAAACAAATTCTGTATATTTTTCCCAAAGCACAACTCTCCCCACTTTGACTTCACATTGCACAATAGGTTGAAAGAGTGCATATAAACAGTTTGCAATCCATATCACCTCCTGAGTCATTTAACAAATTGCATGGTCAGCAGTTCTGGGATCCCACTTTGTGCATAATTAACATCAGTAGAGGTTAATTACAGCTGCCCATAAAGCTTCATTACAATCAAGCAGAGGGTAAAACTAATCAGAGCACTTTAATTATTTAAAAAATTATGTTATATAGGCAATGTAATAATCATCATAAAATAGAGTTTATACCTTTTAAAAATATATTCTGAAATTTTTGACCTATTTCTTAAGCATTATGTGAAGGGAATTTTATGAAATATGTTTTTAAATCAGGTAGATAGGCTGTAAATACTTAATCACTAATAGGAACAAAAGAAACTGCACAAATAACGCAAAGGAAGAACACGTCAGTGTTGAACTTTCGCCATCTGAAAAGAAAACGTATCTAAATTTGATTGTGATGATGCAGGAGTTTTCACTTCACAATTACCTTTCTCCAAAGTACAATTGCAGTGCTTTACCTATTAACCACCTTCTTCCCCTGTTCTTCACCCAAAGCTACAAGAGTTGAAGATCTTATTATTTTTCCTTCTGTCACAAAACTTGGCTCTAAATTTTCCAAGGAATAGAATAAACACAGATAATGGTGTGTTCCTTTTTAAACCCTCTTGAAACCCTCAGTACATGGAGCAGGTAAATGTTACTCTGGTAAGCCATTGAAATATCTTCAAAATGAATGTAGCATTTTATCTCTTCACAGAGAATGAAAAAAAGAGTATGAGATTAAAAAAAAAATGAGTGGAAGGAATCTTTCTTGCAGTCCTTGAAAGGTGATAAGACTAGACTGGCTTCTTAGTGCATGTAATTTTTACATGGTTTTAATTGTAATCTGAAATTTCCAATCAGTCTGTAAAATTACCTGGTTTATCTAGACACAGGCATGCAAGGTGCTCTGCCAAGGATTTATCACAAAAGAAAGTAATTCTGTATTTTTATTGAATGACTTGTTATAATAAAAAGATGAAATTATTACTGTGCTGCAAGATCCTTCCTATGGTCCTTCCAATTTGCTATTGTATCTGTCAATGCCCCTAACTTCAAACACTACATTTGGAGAATGTTAGTGGATACAGAAAAAAATGGTCCTGAAATTCTCTAAGAAAAAGGGAAATAACCTTTGAGATGTGCTCAGCCAGATACCAAACTCAAACATTTACCTGTATCTCAGTGAATTTTGGCTTCTGAAGGAATTTAACTAGAGAACAAAAGACCTAAGAAATATCTCTGTGAAATACTGAAACAGATTACTTTGCAACATACTGAAGTAGAAATATGAAGTAGGAACATTCAGCCAACTGCTACATAGGTGTTATTAAAGAACACATAAATTACACATACTTAATAGCAGTGATGGTTAATGACATGCTTAAAAACTACACCCTCATCTGGAGTGATTTTTAAACTTTTTGTGAAGATCTTGATAAGGAAAAAACCTGAATTCTTTCCTGCCCTTATAAAGGCCAGTAGCTGCCTTGAGCCTGAGTAAGCAGGTTAGGCATAGGTATTGCCAAGAGAGCCAGGGAATGTTACTGGTAAAAGGTCTGCTTTTATCCTCCCATACAGACACTGTATTACAGAATAAAAGGCATTATTCCATGTTTTTTTTTTTTCCCCCCCCCCCCCCCCCAGTTCTTGCATTCCCAGGACAAATGGGTTAGGCTGACATGCAGATCACAGGGAAGCCAGCTTAAGGCTGTACAGAGCTGGAAGAAGTTAAAATTGTAGAATGAAGAGGTCTTTCTGTTGGTTGGGTAAAGCATAAAGGAAAATATTGGTTTATGCGTTAACAAAAGCCTGAATAAAAGGAGTAAAACTAATCTCAGTTATTGAAATGAAATATTTTTATTTAAGCCTCAAAATGGCTAAAATGAAATTTTTATTCTTGGGGGATAGGCACAAGAATGCTTAATAGTTAAATTAAAACCAAG
This sequence comes from Margarornis squamiger, assembly GCA_035222235.1. Lineage (NCBI taxonomy): Eukaryota > Metazoa > Chordata > Aves > Passeriformes > Furnariidae > Margarornis > Margarornis squamiger. The sequence goes on from JAWWTY010000160.1 coordinate 29,830,289, forward strand.
TACAGATTATTTTTTTTCCTCTACAAGAGAAAAAAAAAGAGTAGGACATTATGGAGTCTCATTTTTTCCATGATGGGAAGGAAACACGAGGATTTTGTTCTCCAGTTAACATCTTATACTCTCCCTGCGTTCTTCTAATTTATTGGAGCTTATTTGCAGGAAAAAGCAGATTTATTCCACAGCATTTGGAATTTAAGATGCAATTAACTGGCAAAATTGCCACATTGTATAGGGCACAGAAGCAACTAACAAAACTGTTAACAACTGCTAAGAAATTCCAAACTTAAGCAAATGTGTCATGAAGAAAAAAGGAGGATTTGATTCTTACCATGCACAATTTGCTGGTTTGGTTTCTATATTTTGCTTATTAGTTCTATGTTATATTCATATAGCAGGTCTACTTCTCTGTCCTGCCTTCTATGTTATTCTCCTAGAACATATAACAAAACCTTTTGCCTGTGATGCTTCTCGCTGTCACTGACACTCTTCAAATTAATTATCACTTGTTAATAAAAAATAAAACCAGTAAAAAGTAAAACAAAAGAACAGTAAAATCCCCTACTCCAAAGAAACTTTTTACAGCAGAAGACAAACCAAGCAGTAGAGCTCCATGACTTTTACTGGAAACTTTAATATTGCTTCTGGCTAAGTGGAAGGAACCCAGGTAGCAGGGTGATTAGAGGCAATGTAAAATCTTAGAGGAAATTAGTCAACATGGGGTTAGGTGGCTACAAATAATTTCTAATAAAAATCAAAAAAGGAACTAAAGCAGTGATCATTTTTGCAATGAAATGGAGAACTGTGTATATTTTTAAAATAAAAAGAATTAATCTGTCAAATTGTGTTCAAACACTTTTCTTTAACCCTAAATACACTGTGTTACCTGAAGTATTCAAAGACTGAAAAGAGCATGTTGTGGGTTTAGGCTTGGATAGTCCCAGCCCTTTCAATGGGCCTTAAAGTCATGGTTGGCTTAGACATGTGCTTGGCTGAGGGCCCTAATGACTTAGTTAAGCAATTCACCGTGGCTGCAGCTCAGAAAAGGGCAAAGGCAGGTGTTGAACCTTCATTTGTTTTTAAAGTTTAAAGAAATTAAACTCAGACACACTACTTAAAATCTTCAGTAGAGAGCCACAGGCAATGCAAGGTCAGTCAATTACGTGGATCTGCTCATGTTTCCCTGAGCATCACCCCAGACCTTTGTTTGAAGAGGCAGCTCCTGCCAAGGCTGTTGCAGGTACAGCCAGGGATGTGCCTGCTGGGACATGAAGCATGACACACTCTAGAGCACTTGGAGACACAGTGACCAAAGCAGATCTGTAGTAAGCCACATGGACACAATCTATGGCATGGAATTCATGCTCAACTGTCATCATTTGCTAACTTAGCTAATTCTGGAGTAAGTAAATAGCTAGCACCTAATTTTATCATCTCTAGCAATTGATATTTCTCTCTCCCACCTACGCATTCAAGTAGCTTTTGCTGTTTTCTACTATGCATTTTTCATAATATTGCACTTTTTAAAAGAGTTACCAAACACAGACAAAAAAGGCAAATCCTATGGGGAAACTGGTAATAAAATTAAAAATTAATCTAAATAGGACTTAATTCTCCAAAATCAGTTTTGGTTCACTGCATTTAACAGTCTGACATAAAAAAGTCCCATGGTTTACAATTAAAAAGGAAATCTAACGGAAATTGAAAAACAACCTAAATTTCCATCAAAAGAGAGGGGAACCAGTTTCAGATGTAATTTTCTTTTCTTCTATTTTTACCATTAAATAGCAAAAATTTAATGGAATGTTTTGTGGAGTGACCAAAGTTATTTGAGACACAAATAATGCAAAAAGCCCATGCATGACCTGCCATGAAGAAAGCAATAAGGTGCTTTTCAGTGTTTATCAGAATGCAGCGGTCTCAATGAGCAATACTTTAAAACACTGTGTGATGGATCAGGAAATCTGGAAGAAAACTGAACACATACAACTAAAAACTTTTGAAATTTTATAGGAGTGTTTGATGCACAAAAAGCATTGTGAGAATTACAGAATGCGCCCAGGATGTAAACCCAGAGAAAACATCACAGACTATATGTGTGACCTAACAGGAAAGTCATAGAAATGGATACAAGCTCTTCTAACACTTGAGTCATTTGGGACTCCTCAGCAATTAATTCTACCTAATTTTCAGGGATTTTGCCAAAAATCTTTCCATTCTTCTCTCTACTAAAATCACCAGCAGCTGTACTTTGGTGTGTGTTCTGAATGGTTTTGGTGTGTGTATTAGGGACAGCCAGCAAATATCTGTGTAATGAGGTAGGTAGGAGCAGGGTACAGGGGGAGGAGATAAGATTTTAGGAAAGAAAAGGGGACAGGTATACTGAAAAACATTTGCCAAGAAATTTGTGTCAGACCTGTCACCAGGAGTGACCATGTGGCTGCAGAAACACAGGGATTTTCTCATTGCACAGGGACAAGACCCCATCCAGAGGGAGTGGAACACATCAGTTCCCAGAGAACAAATTCTGTGAGAAGGACTGCAATGGTTCATTTCAGTTTAAACTATGCTAACTTCCTTTTACCTGTCATAACGACTGTGTGTGCTGCTTCACCTCCCCTCTGTCCTAGGGAAGCTGGTAAGATTCCCTCCTTGCTAGAAGAGGGTCATGAGACAGCCCCATTACTGATAACTGGACAGTGAAACACTACGCAAATTTTTTGAACTGTAATGGTCTTGGACCCTCCTATGGATTCTACACAGCTCATTAAAAAAAAAATCTTCATTTTCTTTTATGTTAATTTTTTGTGGTCTTGTACAATGGCTTGTGTTTTTCAGTGGCATAGTTCTACCTGCCCACTGCAGCTTTTTCAAGCCTGATCCAAAATTACTTATAGTGAGAGAAACATACTCCTTGAAATCATGGAATTTTGGATCTGGTCCTCTTTCCCATTCATAATTTTTCGGGGAAAAAAAAATTACTAGCACTTTACTCCTCTTGAAAACAATACTGACCTTTGTTTCGCTTTTCATGCAAAACATTGGTCCTTTATGTAGTTGTAGTCATGACAGAGGAAGAGCTATTAATTTCCTGGAGGGATGCAGCACACATTTTGCAGATGAGCCTGACTGCAGCAGAAGCCTTCAGTTTTAGATAAGCAGTAACATATTCCAGCAAGATGATTTAAAAGCCAATTGTGATATTTTTTCACTTTGTTGACAGCCACAGTGGTCTAAACTCATTACTGGACTTGGCTATGGTTTTTGACAGCTCCCACTTACAGGATTCACAGGAACAAGAATTCTTTGTATTTAGCTCCACAAAATGGAAATGTTAATCTCCAGTTTCAGAGCTGTTACTCTCCCCCAGCCTCCTCCCCCACAAATTTTCTACATGCCCTCCAGAATAGGAGTCATGACCTACAAACTCCTTACTCCTGAGAATTAAGTTTTTAGAATTCAGCAAAATAAAACTTACGGCAAAAATTATGAAACAGTAAGGCTGTAAAGCTCTTTTCTGTGCCTCTTCACAGCTCCACAGGAGGTCACTGAGATAATACTCTATGGCTTCAGCATCACCTCCCTTCATTTACATTTTACCTAGTTTTCCTTGTTCTGTCTTGGTACTTAGCATCACAACTGCCTTACAGTGAGTTTTGACAACAACTGGGAAGATGGGGAATATGGGCAGTAGACTGGCCGCTACAGGCCTAAAATCTCAGAGGCTGCCACCATGAAATACTGTGCAAAATAAGAGAGGAAACCCTTTATTTTGCAGCAGAGAACCTCAAGCCAGCAGGTGGTTTACCTATCAGTAATTTTTTTGTTGTTTTACCCCTGGGTTTCTGGATGTGCTCATTTGTCATCCCACATTATTTATGACCATGGAGTTTGATGCACAGCACAGAATTACTGTTCACATTTGCCTACTGGAAAAATTTAAGGCATGTGGTCTGTGACATCTTCCTGAGGAAACAGCAGAATTAAATAAATGAAAAGTAATGCAATGCTTTTAATAGCACTTAATTGGTAATTGGATGTCCTAGGAGTAAACAACTGCTAAATAATATTGATGAAAGGTCTGTCAAAAGATGAATACATTGCCTGACAAACAGCTATGTGGGCAAATATTTCAATTGCTCCAGTCTAGCCAGACACGCTGTGTCTGAGTAATTCCTGAACCTGGTCTTTTAAATTGAGCTGGGCTGGTTTCCAGACAAGAGCAAATCTATCCTGTGGGTTGCACAGCTAAAGACCTCAGTGCACAGCAATGATCGTTGCTCCTTCTGTGATTTCCCATTCTGTCAAATCCTGACGTTTTATGTTACAACATTGTTTTTGTTGCTGTTACTTTAATCCCCCAGATACAGCCAGATTTAGAAAGCAGTGGAATAACTAAACTACAGTACAAGGGTTTGTTTCATCATTACAGATTAGGATTCCAGTTCTCCAAAGCTTCACATGTGGGATACATCTTTGCAGGATTTAGGGCTTGCCCTTCAAATATTTGGAGCGTTTAGTCACAGATAATCTTTATGTTTAATTGAAGTTTTCTTAGTCTGCTGGCAAAATTAACTGCTTACTATAATCTGTGCATTTAATGAAGAAGAAAGAGTAAAAACTTTCCATGACAACCCATTCAATTCCAGATTTTGTTATGGACAATTATAGCACACACTTGGGTCTTAGCTGTATGCACAAAGAGAAGTCCTGCTGATTCAAACTCAGTGGGACCAAGAACATCTAATAAGAACACCTCAGTAGCCTCAAACATATATTCCCTCTGGAAAACATACATCCCTAAACCTATAAAGATTTTAGTGATCATCTTATAACTGTGTTCAGTGTCATTTTATTTGAGGAGTTCACACTCATGTTTACAATTATAGCATCACTGCAGTACTAAGGCCAAAACATTTTGCTTACCTCTCAAGGCTAGTAACCATAAATAAATACAAAACCAGAACTCTTAAACTTGTTACTGTTTTTATCCAGGGAAGGTCAAATAAAGCTATTGTTCACCCAATGATGCATGAAAGCTAAAGGAGTTGTGTCTTTAAATATGTCATCATTACAGAAAATCTATTTTGAACACGTGATTTTGTGAGACAAACCATGGAGAATGTGCTAACACCCACATGGTTTGCTTTATTCCTTGTAAGCCAACATGATATTATTTGAGTGAATGCACACAGCTATCTACTACGTTTAAGAATACTTCTTAATATTGCTGGTAGTATTTTTTGGCATTTTAAAATATAAAATAAGCATTAACATAGTAATTTCAGTACACATTTTTCTTGATAAAATTACCAGAACTAGCAGGTAGAAAACAAATTTGGACTAAACATGCTCTTGTGCTTAAAGATATGTATCTTTTAAAAGTTTTGCAGGACCCAAGTAGCTTAGGTTTCACTATTAGAAGTTGCTTAGATATTTAATGCCTGTATGTCACAGACTTGCAGGAAGAGTTAATATACTACCCAAAAATACATGTAATTCTAATATTTCCTTTATCACAGAGATATAACTCTTTACATTGTAGTAACATACCAGTAAGGCAGCATCCAGCTGGGATGCAAAATAATCTTTTCTTCTCTTTATTTCTAAGATTGGAATTAATCCCTGCATTAGAAACTGACAGAATTTATTTTGGGGATTAAATTTGCTCAACGCCTTTGTTCATAGGAAATTCAGCTTGTGATATAGACATGACACTAAGCATTATCATAAGCTAATAAAAAGACAGAGATAATAAGGACCAAATCAGTAAAAAACAAATTTCAAAGGTGAAATTCCCTCTGCCCACATATTTTCTTTTTCTCTCCCCTTTTCCCTTGTACCCTTTCTGTTCTACTTTTGGATTCAAACTCATTCCTTCACCATGTTATTTTAACGAGTCGATGAAAACCTGATAACCCCCCTTCGCTAAGGAGGCGGAAGAACTAATTGCTTTTTGTTCACTATCTTGGCTGATGGGTGAGAAACTAAAACCCAATTCATCCAGTAATTGCTACGTTCATGAAAAACAGCATCAAAGCCTTGATGCGTTTTACTGTTGTCTCTTGGGAAGGCTCATGTCTAATTCTTATGCTGATATGGCTCATAATATAGTCCTCTGACTCTTCTATTTGCTCCTGCAATTACAAGGTTTCTTATTCCATTGTGCATATTCCTCTGAACTAAGATTAGCTTAACTGAGCTTCCTTTGAAAACCTGCCTACCCATCAAATGCATCAGGCCTAATGCATTCTGCAGCCACGCAAAATCAATGAACAGCACAATTTTCTGCTTCCTGCAATGATCAATAGGATTCACATAATGGGTGGAAAATTTTTAATCATGACAGCCCAGCATCTAGCTGGCATAAATCTTCCTTGCGTTATAACCTCTCCATTTCCCACTAGTGCAAATTTGCAGGTATTGAATAATATTTATGTAGCAGATACATTATGAAAAGCAATACAATTAGAACTTCACACTTCAGTGATGATAGGTTGAGATCCCAGAGGCCTGTTTCCTAGACAATGTACTGGCTTCCATACTCCAAATGCAAAATCCTTTTTTCTCCTGACACTAGGCTTTTTATTGAACTATACTTCCCTGGTCAAATCTGACATTGCTCAGGAACATGTGAATTCAGTTGACCATAGCTAAGAATGAGTACATTTCAGTGAGAAAATCTGCCACCAAGCGAGCAGTTCTTGTCTCTGATGTAGCTTGCATTTCCACCTCTGTTCTGGCTCAACACATGGAGATGTAAGAATGTCTCACTTGGCCACCTCTCCTCTAAAAATCCACCAGGGAAGAGGAAAATCCACTGGCACTGTCCTCACTGACAGTGTGACCTGAAGCACACTTGTTTTTCACTGGCTGTAGTCAACTAACATTGGTATTTGAGAGTGAGAGAAAGGGGTAACTTTCCTCTACCTTTCTTTAATGAGAGTTTACAAATAAAGACAGAACTGCAATGCTAAAGATTCTGCTAAAATTGTATGTAACTTGTGTGCATATTTCTAATTTACTGTTTTCTCAGGAAAGTTACAAAGCAGACTTCCTCCATGAGAGCTCAAAAAAGACTTGGGTGCCTAGAAAAAGTTTCTTAATTTTGAACATCAGGATTACCCCATGTTAGGATATAGCAGTGCCTTATACTGCTCCTTAAGTCTACAAATCTTAGAGTTTGCTGTTAACAGGAGAGGAATGTCTGCAGTGCAAAGGCTTAAGAGGATGAAACAGCAGCTGAACACCTGCAAGTGCCTGAGACATAACACATAACCCACCCTTCTGCCTGATTATGCACCTTCAATGTCCCACCATGAAACGAGAGCAAGCAAATTACCTGGTACACATTATAGCTATATATCATGTCCTAGTAATGGATTTAATTTTCACTATTTGTCCTTATGTTATAATCACAACCCTACACACAGGTTAGTGCCAAGCCATATTTTTTTATCTTTTCCAGAGTGTCACAGGAGTATCTTTATTATTCCTTGCACTCAATGAGTCATAATAATGATTCCCTGTGCCTTTGATCTTCGTGCAGAGGAGGTTTCACTGGGTACAAATAGAAGCACCAGCCAAATGTGAACCGCTCAAAACTTACATTGGTAAATAACATTCAAAGGAGCCAAAGCATTGTGTCACTGCTGAACGCTGACACTTGCTTTTGCCATTAAAATGTGAGATTGGCAGGGGACAGCACAGTTTGGACCATTCTTATAACAAGCACAAAAATACAGCTGAGAAAAGTGAAGAGTATGTGATAACCACTACATTACCACATTATCACAACTGTAAATGTCGCATTTGCCAAGGTTTAGAAGGAGTCTCTGCTTCTCCCTGATTTTTGCAAAATTTTTCTAAATTACAAAGTATTAACTTGCAACTTATAGGGAAGACATATGAATGTAATCACTCAGTATATCGATGGGATTGTAGAATGAGCCCATCAAATATCTATGGGGAGTGTAAGGATTTTCTCTATCTTTTAACACTGATATGGGGAAAAAGAGACAAACTCAGCAATGGGTTCTGTTGTTACTTCTAAATTCTCACTTGAAATGTAGAATGAGAATTGAAAAGCCTAAGATGCTCTTTAATCAGAATGCTGAATTACAACTTTAAAGTCTTTCCTGCAAGCAAATGGACTTCCTGGCCCATAGTCTATATTTGACACTGGTAATTCAGTGCTAGCTGTTGGCAGCACAGGAAAAGAGAACCTGACCGAGCCACATCTCCAGACCGGGCACAGATGAGGGCTACATGACCACTGGAATCCATAGGGAATTAAGTAGGCAGGTTTTAAAAAAAAAACTATAGTAAAGTTAGATTGCTGCAAACTGCATTGACTGCTTGTCAGTAGACATAATTTATACTGTGGTGGTTTGTCACTCATTGCCTGTTTTTCTCCAAAAACTCTTTTCTGTAAGTCAGCTCAACTTCTGTCGTGACAAACAAGATATACACAATACTAACAAAAATAAATACAGCTGACTGCCAATATAAAGATCCTCTAGACCACTCACTACAGATACTTAAGCTAGGATAGTGGTCAGGCATTTCCTGCTGTCATTAAATGACTGATCCTTCCTGATCTTAAACTTTGCAAATGAATGACTCCAGACAGGGCCAAGATGATAAAACCTACACATCTGTTAACAGTGACAAAAATTTTCTACAATTTTAACTAATAAACTAAATAAGAAGTGGGCACCATTCATATTAAAGGTCTTAAGGTCTACCCATTGCCAATTATTATGTTGTGTAGATATGGCTCTAAGTACTAAAAGCACTTAGCGAGGTATGTGTCCTTTTTAATAATGGCAAATCTCAACTTCATATCCTGTTATTATTTAGCTCACTAAATCATTCACACATCCATGAACATGCACAAATACATATACACAGGCATATATATAGTTGTCTAGGCTACAGACATACTAAAAATTATATATATCTTTCTTCCTGTTTAATTTGCTATGTAAGCTTTGTAATTCACCAGTTTTCTCCTACCATCAAGAAAAAAAGTAATTGCAATGCTAGTTTTAAAAAAGGGTAGATTAATATGTTAAAATACATTGCTAGCATCATTTCTTCCCTCCATGCTCCAAGTAATCAAAATGTTTCGCCCTCTTTTATGTTGCACATTAATTGAGGTTCCACTGGAGCTGGAGAGCCACAGTCTAGACAATATAAAACACCACACAGAAATGACAGTGCCTGCTGAAAAGACTTTATGTTCTGGTAGCCCTTTTTGTCATTATAAGTAATTATGTAGGACCAAATAAGCCTGCAATATTAACTCAGCACTCAGGGGTTCCTAGAAATGGATGCTCCCTGTGATGCTGTGGATATTAGAAAATGCAGTTTCACAGTTTTGTTGTCAGCAGGGTCATGTGGTCTATTAAGTACTGTCAAGTAGGAGAAAGGAAGGGAAAAAGAAAAGCAAGTTTTGGTGATATAGCTTGGCTCTCACTAGAACTTTCAACTGCTCTTTCATTTTTATTTTAATTTGTTCCTAGGTAATGATATATGGAGAAAAAGAAACTTCACTGTCTATGGCCAGTTAGCTCAGTGAGATGTTTACAACCAATCTCAATATGCTGGGGGCAGGGAGAAGTTCTTTTAGGGACTAGACACTATTCAATAGGAATTTCCAAAAAATAGCAGCTAAAAAAAAATCTTTGTGGGGAAAAAAAGAGAAAAAAGAAGGGAATATTAAATATTTTCAATTTATATTTTTTCAGATTGCTGTAAAAGTCTTTTATCTGAATTAAATTGTTTTCCAGGAATCCTAATTTATTTTTTTTTTTTTTAAATAAAAATCAGGTTGTGGTATCCCAGAAACATTCTTTTCTTTATTGAAGATGTTTTTTGAAGGAAAACTCATTATTGTCAAGAACACAAAAGAGATATGAGACTATGCTGAGTACTGAGAAATATATAATTGCTTTCTCCCTCTTAGATGTTTTGCTTTTGACAGAAGTTAAGCTGCACTTTCAGTATTTTCCAAGCAACTAATGGGTTTCTGTTGCACTGGTATTGTCAGGAGTGTTATTTTGATATTGGTGATACTTTCTATTAAATGTCAAAAATTATGTTCATTCTCACTGAGCATGAGATTCACTAATAATGTGAAAGAAAAAAAATCTATTTCTTCTGATGGTATATCTAATGTAACAACAATGGTACTTAATGTTAAATACCCACATTTCCTTGATTATAGCATTGCCAATTTCCCAGTTTCCTTTTCCCATTCCATTTCAGTAGAAGAAGCCAGGCTTTCACTTTCTCTGTGAACTTTTGCAAAGTGAGAAGGTACAAAACAGATCCACAGCTACATGAGGGTGTCATTTGGTGCATAATACGAAGATGTTTACATTTGTAAATTGAATCAGTTTGCCATAGAAGCTACTAAGAGTAAACTAGAGACTCTCTTATTCCATTTTTTCATGGCCATTTCTGGGGAGGAAGAGGTCTTTTGCTGCCACAAGTGAAAAATCACCTAAATCTACATAGAGCCCTGCTGACATTGGTAGGCTTCATTTACAGTGGTCCAATGCATTTTGAATCAAGCAGGCAAAGAAACTTGTTTGAAGTTCAGTTCTGAGACAAGAATATGACAGCAAATGTCTTAATTCCTCTCTTAACTCCAGTTTTGTGTCAGACCTATGGTTTACTCAATTCCAGCATGGTTTTGTCCCCCTATAACCTACATCCACACACTGCTCCCTTGTACATCCTCAATGCCAGTTTCTGCTCTCCTTGCTGGGCACACCCTTTCCTCTGGCATCTGCCCTGACTCAATAGGCCAGTCATAACTGTTTCTAGGACCTCCTGGTAGTGCTGAGAGGAACACTCTTCCTGTGCCTTGCCCAGCCCTTGGAATAAACAAGCAGAGGTTCAGCCTGGCAAGCAGAGCCAGGAGATGATTGTACAGCTCTGGCGTTTTACATTTTCATACATTAGCAACGCATCTATAAATAGCCTTTGAGGAACATAAACACTTTAGTATAATGGGATTCATGTTTAATATGGGCAATGACTTCCCTTCCCTTAGGATTGCAATTAAAATGTTTAGACAAAATTAAACTGCTTCTTGGGAAGATACAATGTTGCAGAGTATAATATTTAAAGAAACTCCCAGCGCCGGACAGAAAATGGTCCTGTGCAATCAAGCTCTCAAAAAGGGGACAACATAGCTGTTCATTATAGCTATGCATGCTGATAAAATACAGGCACTTGAGCACCAGTATCACAGAAGCTCATAGAAAAGAGGAATTTCTAAAGAAACTGACATTATTTGTTTCTGAAGAAACAAATAAGTAGTTGTCTGAGGCAAGTTTGGGACATGTTTTCATTATTAAACAGCATCATGTTATTAGCAAATCCAGCTTTGGCAAGACAGATTTTCAGATACAGAGTGTGATAGAAATTGTTGTCTACCTACTCTTTGAAAGAAACAGATTTTAATCACAGCATTTTCTATCCTTGCAAGATCCTTGGCTCTGGCTGCAAAGCTCTTGTGCAGAGCTCAGGAAGGGAGAGAAGAATTGTACAATACTTTCATGAAGCTCCAGTTAATCTAGGAGCTAATCAGGGATTGTTTAACCCTTGGCACAAATGGGAAAATCTCTGGGCAGCTCTCACTTGCGCCCTTTTCCAATCCTCAACAACAGCTTGTTATGGCTAATCCAAATTCAGATAATATTTTCAGAAGACCATTAGGAGTTTTCTGCCTTTTTGCTACTTACACATTTAGGAAGTTTAGGAGAATGTGTTACAACATGGATTTCTTCAGAACCCCTTTTATTCCAGATGAGTGGCAAGAGGCAATAATGACTTAGAACAAGCACAAAACCCCCAAATCCATCAGATACTCAAACCAAAATAAACTATATTCGACCAACTTAAAAGATTAGTTCATATTTTCCAAGCCTTAATTGAAAGCATCTGTTATTTAGTCACAAAATATATCTACTACTCATTTTTTACTATTTATTTAGCTTTAGGCTTTCCATTCTGGTCACTCCAAAGTAACACTTTACTGCTAGAAGGATTGTATTTCAATACTTCATTGCTATTATTGGGTCCAAGTGTGCAACAATTTATGATTGTTGAGAACATAATCATGCTAAGGATTTTGATCTCAGAAATTCTTGCCATTCTAGATTCTGAATTTTGTCTATACTACTGCCAAGACCTAATGAGCACAGGAAACACACAGAAAATGGAGATATTTCTGGTTTACCACAGTATTTTAATTAAAGCACCAGGTTGAAAAACTACAGTCTTTGTACTACAAAGACAAAGGATTTCAGGAGCTGTTGATTTCTTTTGTTAATATTGCCATTCTGTCAAAATCTATACTGCCCTGGAGGTACATACTTAACACCCAATTGAAATCTGACTCTATAATGCATTTCTGCTGCCACATCTTTCCTAATCTTGGCTGCAATCATTTCATGCTGTGTGCAACCTGTCATTACGTATCTGAGGTTTCTGTCATTACGCATCCTTCTTTAATTAATGTGTATGGCCATGGTGAGATAGATTCCCCATGCCAGCTTCTGATTGACTGCCACATGCACTGACCATGTCGACCTCAGCTAAATTTCCTTTTCAGCTCTTAAATGTCAGAATGCTCATAACATGCTGGAGCCTTGGAAGTCCAATGGCATGTGTTTTTGCAATTTTGGCTATCTTGGTTCCATTAGAGCTAGAAGCTGGCATTTCCCTCTCGCACGTGTCAGCTGTGTTGGCTTCTTGCAGAGCTACCATGACACCACACTGTGTGGAACACCGGGGCAGCTTGAAACCTGAGATTAAACCCAGCCTCACAGTCCACACACTTGCAGAGCTAGATCCATCTCCCAGTCCCCCTCTCCACTCCGCCCTGTGGTGCAATCAGCATTGATAAGATCAGCAGAAACAGAGCCTGTGTCAAGCGAGGCTATGCTCAGTCTGGTATGAATATTCTGCTTGTTATAACTCATCATGATGCTCCCCGTCTGATTTATGCTGGCACCGTGCCCTTGTGGCCAGAGGGGAGCTCCTGCACTGCCATCTAGGAAGGGCTTGGTGGTCTCAAAGTGCTTGATCTAGCACATCAAACCTGCTCATGTTCTTGCATTAAATCTTCAAAAGGGCAGCATTTTAAACTGTGATATTGCGGAATCACTTTTGTCTTTGCTTTGTTTTACAAGCCTTAGATAAATTTCCGTGTTTGAACTGGCTTTTTAAATACCTGTTAGAATATGGCACAGCTTTTAATTCTTACAAAATAAAATAGAAAAGAAAATCCCAGCAATATTCAGCCCCTTCAGGTTTCTTGAGTCACTTAAAAGCCACAGAACTTCTTCCTAGTACATAAAACTGAAAATTCAGTAGTATCTATGTAGGCAAAAGGAAATTAATAAAAAAAATTATTAAAACTAACATGTCAAGTGATCCCTAAATAAAAATACTGAAGAATCATTAAAAATTAAAACCTCCATTTTGAAATAAGTAAATATCTATATAACACATTCATGTTCTGTAATACCTTAGGCTTTGTCCAAGTGCATAATGCATAGTTTCTTCCTCAAATTTTTTGTGAAAATACCTTAAAAAACCTTGTTAGTCCAGACAAGTTTTGTTGGGTTTTTTGTTTGTTGGTTTTTTCATTTTGGAAACATATGCAGATTGTACTGCAAACACTTTTGTAAACTCAGTCATGAAACACCTCATATTTTCTGTGAATAAATGCATATAAAAATACAAAAAAGAATTCTGAGGACAAAAACTGTTAAGACTGCATGCACACTCATGGCACGTGTATTTTCAAATTATTTCCAAAAATATTTAAAACATCACACAACTTCAATTATTCTGCAGTCTTCATCAACAGAAAATAAAGAATTCTACATGAATATAGTGACAATCTAAATCATCAACCAAAATAAAATAATTCCATAATCAAAGGAACCCTGCACCTTGATTGTACTACAACTCAGGTGGTCACTGGATACACAACTGCCCTAGGTCTACTGAACATCCCTGAAGTTCTGCAACCATCCAAGTTTGATGGACTAAGATTCAGGGATTTCAGAACACACATCTGGGATAGCAGCAGCAGAAGGAAATCTAATACCAGAATCATTCCAAGTTGTAGCTGTAACCTGTCGATCTGACCACTGATATTGATTCTATATGAAACACACAGCCATAGGAGAACACACACTACCAGTCCCTTCCAAAGCAATCCCTGACAGAAACACACTGACACATCTGTTTTGGGAGGTACAATGTAAATACTGCCATAGCCTGTAAAAACAGGCTTTTCCTGGGCTTCCATGAATTTTCCCTGAAAACTTGGGTAAGATTAATGGTAGGAATGTACTATTTACAAAACTCCTAAACATGCTATGAAAAAAAGTCTGTTTTTTGGAAAAAAAACCAAAATACAAAATTGTGGAGGATCCACCAGAAACCATAGCTTCCATGATGTTTCTATTTCTTATGGTACTTTAAAAAAATATAGGTGCTCTCCAACAAATCTTTAAGAAGTTACAGTAATGATTTTTTAGAACTACTGCAAGTCAGGTTAAATATTTCTTTAATTAAAGAACAAATGTGGGTTTGTTTTTATGGATTTTTTTTGAAATCATTAGACCTAAAAATGTATATGGTGCATATATAATTTCATTTATTTAAAAAATGTAAATTTTAATGCTAAATAAGACAAATAAGCTAAATAAGCTAACAAGGAATTCGCATGGATCTAATATTAAATTAAGTCTATTACTGCAATGTAATTTGTTGGGTTTTTTTTCCAAGCCATGCCTACAAAAAAGAATGACATCTCTTGAGAAGTCCTACATTACTTTAGAGACAGCATCTCTCTTTTGCCAGCCATGAAAACCTAATGATCTAAACAGGGACACTGGTCTTTACAGTTCACATACTTAAAGAAAAAATATACAGGTCTAGTTTGAAACAGCTTAGATCCTTGATGAACAGAACAACATGCTACTAAAACCTGAACAAAACAGAAGTTGCATACTGTAAAGGGATCATTTTTCCAGATTACAGGTAATAACTTCTCCAATATTACTTTAAAATTCAAGATGAAAGGAATATTTGGTCAGGGTCATGCTCAGGCTGGGAGTGACCACAGCACTTCTGAGTCAGAGTTGGGATGGGGCTGTGCTAACACTGCCTGTCCCACTGGTGCATGGATTGCATGATTCATCACACCATCCACCTTGTTTGAGACAGAAACAGATGGGAAAAGGAAAAACGAAAAGCAGGGCACAGTGAAAGTCAGATGATTTTCCAAAAGGAGTAAACTGTGACTGTCAAATGTATTAATATTTCCTAACATTGGTTCTCCAAATTAGCAACTGTGTTTGGTTGCTATAGGGACAGCATGCAATCAGGAATCAGAGAGAAGGTGGAACTCACAAAGGGAGGTGAGTTATTGCAGCACCAAAGAGCCTAGAGGTGTCACAATTGCATGGGAGAAGCGAAGGAAGGCACAAAATTCCTTGATAAAGATGTGTGCAGTACTGTGTCACTACTGGCAAACAGCTGTGTTAAAACATTTCTCTCAAGCTGGGGGTTACACACCTCACTGTGTCAGGACCAGAGCAGTCAGTGTTAGGAAGACAGAGCTCACAGTGATGTGTAACATGACTTAGTAAGTGTAGATTGGACAGGAATTAAGGAATTAAGTTAAAATAAGCCATTTCAGAAAGGACTGCTGCTAACATAACTTTTGAGAAATGCTACAAAGCTCTCACAGAAAATACTGGACTAATGTTTTTGAATGAGTCGTGACAGACTGCTGAGTAATTAAAGCCTGTTTTCAGAACAGCCCCTAGATGCCACAGTGACTCTTAGAGTCAGTGCACATAGTTGGGTGATGAGCAATCATAGGTGCAAAGGATGTATTATTGTTTTCTGAGAAAGTAGAAATACTTTTTTCTTCAATCTTATGCTCTTCTGCAAGAGTTACTCACCTTCCAAGAGCTTGATTTCAACAGAAAAGCAATCTGCTTTGGTTTCTTGGGTTCCCCCAAAAGAAAGCTAAGTCTACTGAATTCTGAATCACTAATTAATGGCTTGCACTTTTTTCTAATGGTCATGCCACACCTAAAAAGTACAGATCTGATTAGGTCCTTTACTTTTTGCTTGCAAAAAAATTATGTCACAATTGTCTCTTTCCCTGAAAACTGTAATGCTAATCTACATCCTGTGATCCTATTATCTGTACCTGGAAGATAGATGAGGAAACTGAAAACTGTTCAGATGGTCAGCAGAAATACCTCCTAATGGAGAGGGATAATGCAGGTGGTCAGACGCTGGGCCCTCATTTCAGCAAACAGCAGTAGCAGCGATGGAACCAATCTATTCCTGTAGTCATGTATCATATCAAAATTCAAACTGCTTTTGCTGGCTAGAGAGCAAAGAAACAACTCTGATTCTGAAGAGGTCTGATTCTGTGGAAAGGTCTGAACTGAGAGTCAGGAGGTTCTTCTGCTTCCTCCATGCCTGTCCAGAGTCAAACTCTGACAGAAGGTACTATCTAAACCTGTCCCAGCCTCTAGATGCAAAGGGAATGAAATAACACTAGATAAAAACGCAACACGAGTCATAAATACAGTGCTCTCATAAAATTTTAAGAAGTGCAAAATAACACCACCAGAGGAGACTGAAAAGGAAAAGTTAAACTGCATATAGAAGTAGTAACAACAAACCATGGATAAAAAACTAAAATTGTACCACTTAAGAAAAGTTTCTACATATTTACATGTTCTGTTTCTAAAGGTCAAAGGTGTTAGAAATCAGACAGAAGAACCCTTCCAATATGTGCATATTATGACATTTAATTATTATTTTTTTGACAGCAGGAATTATTTAATTTTATTATTAAATCATTAATAGTGCTATTTACTTCTTGTGTAAACATTGATCTGCTTGCACTAGCACAGCATTCATAAGGATAACAGCTTTGAACCCCCAGTGATTGCACTTAGCACTACATCTGCTCATCTGTAAAGCCAGAGCTTGCTTAGCTGTTTTTCAGTCAATTTTGGGCCAAATCAAGTAATGCAGATTTATAAGAACGGAATTTTAGTTCACAAAAAAAATATTCTAAATTATGAAACATAATAAATGTAATTTTCAGGCAGGTGTTCATCCTGTGTTTTCTTTACATACTTCAGAGAGAAATTTCTTTGTTTAAATCAGCCTGAAAGTATTTCTATTATTTGGGCATTACTATGGACGCTGCATTTCCCCATCACTCAAGTTTATTCCTTGAGTTTATAACCTGACTGGTGCTGAGTTTCCAGCTGTGGAGTGTAACTTGCTTTGCCATCCAGCCTTTCTGTAGGCATGCACCACCCCACAGAAATTTGTAGGGCAGACTCTGTGTTGATATAAGCAAAGGTGCTATTTAATTAATAAGGCTGCAAGTGCTGCTCTTATTCAAGGTTCCCTAAAAAGGGAGTGTGAGAGTGAAAGTTGTATCCAAAACACTTTTGAGTTATGCTCTGTCCTGCAGCAATTCTGGGATCATTTCCGTTCAAGTGCACATCCCAGGAACTGTTTGTTTTGTTTTGGTTGTTTTGGGATTTTTTTTTGTTTGTTTTGTTGTTACTTTCCCTTCTAGCAGCATCACAAAAAGCTAGGGAGGTTAGGAGGGAAAGAGACACATGGGAGTGGTTTTCTAATTGGTTAAAGAGGATTGGATCAAGGATTTAGGCTGGAAAAATAGGTGCATTTTCCCATCATGGACATGCCATCACTGACTTACGCAAATTGGTTATGTGCACTCTGCAGAGTCAAGAAAGGAGGTGCAAGTCCCATCAACCCCACACGTTCCTTCCATACTATTGTCTTTATCTCACCTCCTGTAGCAAGAAGGCAGTGTGGTTATGAAATAGCCCTCCCTCACATGCTACAGTGAATCTAATGGATTTTTTTTCCTCTCTAGGGAAGTTATTAGAATCCCTGCTGTATTTTTTTGGCAACATAGATACAAGTATATCCAGTTCTTTCTCCTCAGTCTATGACAACTCAAAAAAAGCAGCCAGTGAAGCTGGCCCAGGCTTTGCTCCTCTAAAGTCCCTAGTAAAGGAGCGAAAAACATTCCCTTCTTGTGAGTCTCTCCCCCACCTGTCATACACTTTTACAGACCTTAAATTCTCTAGGTAGCTGCAGCAGGACACTGATTTTGATACAGACTTTAAGGTTGTATGTAACATAAATAAAAATAGGAAAGATTAATATACTAAACACAGGAGCTGGGGGCTGAAGATTGGAAATCCATAACGAAAATATGCAGGAAGAATATGCTTGCTTATTTTATTATTTCCTGAGGGTTGCTACTCTCCTCCCTTCCACTCCATCAGTACATAAATTATCCTTGTGACTCGTTACAGCCCTTGAATAGCAAATCTCCTGCCGCCTTCCTTCTTATGAGGATCATGAGTTAGAGGAACAATAATAGCCACGTTCTTAGGCTGTAATAGCAACATTTAGAGGTATTTGTCTTTTCCGTTTTCTGACAGATCCATTACCAGTTCATTAGCCTTTAGTGGGTAGAGACATTCCGTAAACAAATGAAACTAACTCCATTTAAGAGCTAGTGAGCTAAATACAGCCCTACCGCTTAGCTTGCTAATTATATGGAGTGTTGTGAGTGCACACTGAAACAGATCCATCCTTTGGCTGCAATTTTAAAGTGTCTCATCTTAAAATTTTCAAGAGGGAAAACACAAAAGTTAGCTTTCTCTGTCAGTGGCTACAAAGACATGAAATGGAAAACCAGTCCAGGAAATTCACTGCTACTCTACTTTGCATAAGTCCCACAAGTATAAGGAATAAGTATTTTAAATTAAAAAGTTCCTTATCTTCCTCTTCCATTATAGTCCCTGTTAAGGCGACAGACTACTGCAAGTGTCCCAAAAGCATGCTACTTTAAAAGCTGATCTCTTAATTTTTAAACATAAAAACATTTTTTAAATACAGACAAAAGGAGTGGCACATGGAAGTCCAGTCTTGTTATCCATGATCAAAGTTATTCCAGAATTAAATAATCTAGTATAAAATAAACAGCCACCATATCAAGCAACAGGATACAGCATTTCTTGTGCCTTTCCACATCATTTTGTCCACACTACATTCAAATTCCTACAGACAAATCAGAAAGCTGATTATCTTCTAATACTCTAACAATAACATCTTTAGGGTAATTACATATTAAGTAAAGTTAAGTTCTTTGACACAATGGGGCTTTACCTTTGCTGAAATGGGGGTAAAAATGAACTTTACCTTATTCAGCTAGTGCACAAGTCAGCAGAAACACAATTTCCATAAGGGAAACGCAATTGGCACACAAAGCTAAGTCCTTATTGCTGAAGACAGCCAGATCCCATTCCTTTTTTGATTATTTTTCTTACAAGTACTAAGTCTCCATGCCCCATCTGGACAGTAAGCCAGACTGCTTCTCAGAGTTTTAACACAGAGGCAGATTCCCTTAAGTCATTTAGAGTAAGGTAATTTCTATCCGGAGCTAATCTAAGACAATTCAAAATTAAATAAATGGCAAGAAATTGCAAGCACTCTTTTAACATAACTGTCTCTGTTTGGGGTGAAGTTGCAGACAAGAATGATGATTCAACATGAGAAACCCAAGCTTTTCCAGAAGCCTGAATTATGTTGTTGGTGCAGATGCTGGCTATACTTTGACAAAGAATGATGTAAATGTCAGAGATACACATTTGGGGAAGATATGTTATTGCAGGGTCCTGTTGTAAAGATGCTTTTAAGAAGCTGTTGTCTCTTTTCCTAATTGATCACAGGAAGTGCATCTCTTGAAGCAGCAGTGAGAGCTGGGATCAATGACAGGCTAGTTTAATGCAGCTCTTAACAACAACCTGCAGAGATTAGGAGGCTGTCAGAAAGATAACACTGGAGATTTATAGATTGTTTTCTGAAGCCATTCTCAGCTCTCACGGGTGCTCTGTTATGTTTCTCTATGCTTGGATATGTAATATGTACTCCC
Source organism: Margarornis squamiger (assembly GCA_035222235.1). Classification (NCBI taxonomy): domain Eukaryota; kingdom Metazoa; phylum Chordata; class Aves; order Passeriformes; family Furnariidae; genus Margarornis; species Margarornis squamiger. The sequence goes on from JAWWTY010000160.1 coordinate 29,850,345, forward strand.
CTTATAGATCCAAGATGTAGTTCTCATTTATGAAGAAAACAGCATTGCACCTTTATGTGCTGCTCAACTCGTAACACCCTGGGAGAGCACCAAGGCAGGCGTCTGGAAGCCAAGTCAGTTAAGTAGTTAGAATGGCTCAGGGAAATTTGAGTTATAGCTGCAGTTTCTTCTGTCACTGGAGTGGGGAATAATGGGCCTAATTCAGCTACTGTAACACCACTAAATCGATGGAGCAGCGTTATCAACAAATGAGCCCCCTGTGTGCTGAGTCGGGGTTCAGGTGCTGCAGTGTTTGGGTTTGAAGGTCCAGCTCCGAAAGGTAGCTGAGGTCCTTGGGGAAGGGCCCCACTCCATCAGAGGAAGAAGAGTGCCTCTTTTCTCACATTGGCAGCTTGGAAAGAGGTCAGATTGAAGTGTGCCAAAGAAAAGGGGAAATAAAAGGTGCTCTGCTCACACACGAAGGGAGAAGTACCATTGATTTTCATGGAACTAAGCTACCCTGTACTAGCTCAGGATCCAGTCCCCTTCGCTCTGATTTAATAAGCCAACAATTCTGTTAGCATCACACTGAGCTTTCCCCAGACTGTTTGACATCTATATAGCTGCCTTTCAGAGAAAAGTTTTTATTTATGGCATTTGCAAACTGTAACTTTAAAGATATTGCATTTTTTTATCTAATATGAATTAGACAAGACTATTCATTTTTAATTATTCCTGAAGATCTTGTCACTTGTCAGTACTCAGTGCAAAGTGAAAATGAATTATCTGAATGGTCGCCATTTGAACAGAGGGCACTCTGGTCAAAGGAGAAGAGAAATTCTGGATGTGCAGGGAAAGGTTACTCCCTGAAAAGCATATAAATTGTTAAGATGAAACCAGTTAAACACTCCTTAAAGGAACATTAGGAAGACTTTCCTATGACTTCTGCTTTGTTTTTATATTGCAAAGCAAGAATAGAGAGAACATTAAGATGGAAGTATAATGTATTGGACAGTATCAGCCCACAGATTAATCTACACCTCTCCAGCTCTGCAGAGGATCTGCCATCATTTTCATGAATAGATGACAAGGACAAAGATGGACAAAGCCAATTAATTAGTTTCTCATGAGCTTGGTGCAGTGTATAAGGTGATGACTTGAAACCAAACCACAGAAGCTCAAGACATAAAGCAGTTAAAATGGGTTGATGTGATTCCTGTCTATGGTGAAGCCCTTGTCAGCACCACACTGGCCAGCAGCAAGAAGTTAACTGTTTACCACTGAAACTGAGAGAAGGAAGGGTTCCTTTGTACTGGGTAGGTCTGGAAGTTGTGTTTGTGGCATGTGTGTTATTAGCTTCAGGATAAAATTTATTTCTTCAGGAAAAAAAATACTTCAAGTTACGTGTGGCAATCAATAAATGAGGTGGTTGATAGTCCACAATTCTGTTAATTACCAGTTTGCATATGTTTGAGTATTGCTTTTTTGTCAATGTGCCTAGTTTGACAAGTGCAACACTGTCACCAATTAAAGAACTTGATAGAACCATTTTAAAAGTCTAAACCAACCTAAATTTGGAGTCCATTTCAATTAGAGAGTAGAGAAAAAGGAAGACCTAGATATTTAAATACTGGTTTTCCTATTTTTTTTTTAATGAGAAGTATTGAACTGAGTAGGGGCACCCAACCCAAAGGGCACCTTTAGTGAAACTAGCTTTGGAAGGTTTAACCAGAGGAGAGATGAGCCAGTGAGATTCATAACTTACAGCAAAGGAATGTCATCATGACTCAATGTGCAGGACAGTTGTTTCCCCATACTGCCACTTGGATTAGTTTTAAGGCATTCACCTTACAAAAGGTAACATTTTGATCTGTGAAATGGACAACACTACACAGTACTGAAGGAACTCAATCTATGAAGTTATAGCTTAAAAAAAGCAATCTGTGCACCGCAATGCACTTGAGAGAAGAGGTAACAAAAAAGGGTGAAACCAGTGGCCCTCAGAAAACTGCTCCCATCCTTATATTTGCCAGTATGCTTTCCCCAGGCCACTAGGAGACAATAAAAATGCGCTTTGTGTAATGAAAAATACAGGGAAATTCTACTGCATGTGTGTGCTGTGGTTTAATCTCAGCCAGCAACTCAGTCTCACACAGCCACTCACTCACACCCTCAGTGAGGCAGGGGAGAGTCAGAAGGGTTAAAGCGAGTAGAGATAAAAAGTGGGCTAAGAGGACAACATTTAAACAGGTAAAGCAAAAGCCACATATGCAAGCAAAACAAGAAATTAATTCACTGCTTCCCATGGCCAGGCAGGTGTTCAGCCATCCCCAGGAAAGCAGGGCCCCATGCTTAATGGTTACTTGGGAAGGTGACTGCCATCACTCCAACATTCCCCACTTCCTCCTCCTTCCCCCAGTGACATCTGCTGAGCATGATGCTATATGGTGTGGAATATCCCTTGGGTCAGTTGGGATCAGCTGTCCATGCTGTGTCCCCTCCCAGCTGCCTCACTGGCAAGATGTGGGTGAGAAGCAGAAAAAGCTTTGACTCTGTAAGCATTACTCAGCAATAAGTAAAACGCCCTATATTGCCACATGCTGTTTCCAGCACAAATCCAAAACACAACCCCATACTCGCTACTGTGAGGAAAACAACTCTACTCAGGCCAAAATCAGCAGAGCATACCATCACACAGATGTGTCCAAACACACAAATGTCTAACACATTTTTAATACTAGTGCCTCACAGTCTGAGCAGTAACTGAAAAGAACTAGATCAGATGCTACATTCAAATATAAAACTAATAGTGCAAATGCATTAGTTAACATCAAACACCAGGCAGATGTCCCCTTCTTTCAGATTGTTTGGATGATGGAACAGAAGAGGGAACACAGACCATGAAAAAACTGTAACAAAAACAAACTAACAAAACCAAACTCAAAACAAAGAAACCAACCAAAACCCAACCCAACCAAACAAAAAACCCCCCCCCAAGACAACTAAGCCTGTTTCCTGGGTATAAACTACTGCATTTAAAAAGATGGAAGTACCAGTAAAGCTGAATTTTATATTAAGTCCATGTGGCAGACAGATCTGAAATGGACAGAGTTTTCACTTCAGCCTTAGTTATATATTTAAAACAAAGATTACAGAACACTGCTCTAGAGCAGCTGGGAAAATGCAGTGGAGAAACTCTACATCCACACTATAGTCATATGAATTTAGCATGAAAGAATTCTCCAGGACTAGATAAAAAAGGAATAGTGATTGCCAGAGTATCTGCCCAGGAAGAGTCCCTTCAGAACCAAATTAAAGCAGCAAGTACTCTGTTAGAAGTTATAATGGGGGAATTTCTATATTAAATGCAATTTTATTTTAAGACTATAAGATTATTATGAGGGTTACAGAAAACAGAAAATGCATGAGATCAAATCATCCACGAGAAGTTCAGACTCTTTTCTATAGTGAATTCAAATTAACAGAAATATTGAAGGGTTGTTAAGGCTCATTGTATGCAATAAAATAAATAAAATATAGTCCTGCATAAACTCTGGCTTAGAGTAGTAAGTATAACCAAGAAAAAATACGTACTTCTAATGCATGAGTTTATTGAAATTGTTTTACTAGCATATACTATCAACAAGTAACTTGACCATACTCATCAAGTAGATTTTGACTGGCATGTTATATCTGTCAGTAACGACTCACACTCATCCAATCTTTATAGCCTAGCATAAGGCTACTTTTGCCCTGTAGGCACCAGCAAGGCATTTCTTAAGACTTGGCCCTTCCCACCAAAGCTAGCTATAAAATCAGTTCTGTTTCCATCAAAACATGAAAACAGGAAGGTACCGCTGTTTTGCTTTAAGTTTCTGTGACTCAACTGGGCTGCTCAAAATTAAAAGTACTTAAACAGACTGTCAGCTGAGATGCCATTGCAGAATAAGAAATACATTTGGCCATTTGATGGCAGTGTTAAATTGGGCATCACAACATCTTTGTTAGGTTCAGGTTTTGCTCTTAGGACCTTTTTGCTCTTGCACTTTCTAGGGATCTTGCTTCACAACTCAAACTTTTTTTAATATATAGATACCATGAAAAAAAGATAAAGGCAAAAAAGTGAGGATTAGGCACAGTATGGATTAATTTATCGGGGAAAAAGGTGTTGGAAGTATTGCTACATAATGTCTGTAGACATCCTGGTGTTTTGGATGACCTGAAGTCCCTAGTGCAACATTCTGGATCATTCTATCACACAAAAAAAACCAACCCTTGACTAATTTTTAGTCAGCAAAATCCTTATAAAAAACCACAGCAATTTTAAAGGAGCTTTTTTTCTTTTCCCATCTCTAACACCCTACGTATCAACCTGTAGCAAGAAATCTAGGAGGAGAAAGATTTTCATTTCACTTTTGAACAGCATCATGATACCAATGCCCAGGACTCCAGACCAGTTACTCGATCTGAAGACATTATGTTACACAACAAAATAGCAATCATTCACTTCTAGACAGTGTCTAACTACATTTACAGCTCTAACTACCTGTCAGCACATCATTCTGTTGAGGAAATGATTCAGAATGAACAATTCAGTTGCATATTTTACTTTTTGGTTGTTTTTTTGCACATTTACAACAGGGGGATTTTTTCCTGATTTATTAACTGCACAGAATTACAGATTAATCAACTCACAAAAAAGCTCACATAACAGCCTGCAACATCTAAGAGAGAAACTATTGCATTCATAGCTCATATTTGCACTGATCTCACTTCACCTGGGGACTCCCAGGATTTTCTCCCAGGTTTTTCCCAGCACATAGGTGAACGCAGAACCCCTTGCAGCAGCAGAGACAAGTTTTATCCCAGGCTATTCTTCAATCATAATTGAACTAAGCTACCAAAATTATTCTACAAACACCCTGAAGGTTAAAGGGTGCTCACTTTGGGCAACTTCCTCCAACATTCTCACTTCTCTCTGAATAAGTGACAATAAATCCACTGGTCTTTATCTACAGAACACTGCAAACAGCAAAAATAGACCTCTGACTTTTCAGTTTGGACAATGAATAGAGTGAACAAGAACATAATGATTCAAAGATATCTCCAAGTACATGATTTTGAGTGGGCTAATTTAGATCTGTGGTGGGCTTACCTTTGCTGGCTTCAAGACCACCTTCCAGCTGGCCTCTCACTCCTTGCTTCCTGAAAAAAACAGGATTAAAAAAGCTCATGAGTGAAGATAACGACAGCAAAAGTGGTTACCAGTTACCATCAAAGCCAAATTTACTCAACATAAGGCATATTAACTTCACTTAGCGACAAAATAGAGTTGGATAGCAAAAACAGAAACAGAACTTGTCCCCATCCTTGTCTTTCCAAGCTCCCTTCCTCTCCCACTTCCACAGGGACAGTGGGGTGAGGGTGAGCACACAGCAGTACCTCTCTACAGCTCCCTTCTCCTCAGGGATCTCTCCTGCTCCAGCACGGGTGCTCTCCGTGGGACACAGCTCCCTCAGGGTGCATCCACCTGCTGAGTCACAGAGCCCTCCACAGCCCACGAGGAAAGTGAGGAAACCTCTATTGTAGCACCTACTTCTCCTCTGGCCTTAGTGCTCACACTAACTTTTTTTTAATTATTATCATTTTTTCGCTTCTCCCTCACACTAGAGCATGGGCTTTTTGCCCTTGTTAAATTGGTGTCCCCTGAGGCACCACACTCAGAGCTGAGGGCTCAGCCTTGCCCTGTTGTGAGGTCCCTGGGGCCAGCTAGAACAAGCCATGTGTGGGGGGGACAGCACCCACTCACAACCAAAATGGCACCCTGCACACTCACCACAGAGCCACCTCAGCAACGCAGGCAGCAAGGGAAGAACTCTTAAAAGCCACTGCTGGGGAACAGGAGCCTTTGAAATAACCCAGGCCAGTATGAGCAGTATTGCACTCACCTGGCAGTAATTAGAGCCCTCGTTAAAGGGCAGGCACTTGACACAGGTGCTGTCAATTTCCAGCATTAACACTTTCTCTGAGGGAAGCAAAAAAGGACCTGAATGGTCATGGTAGAGTGGGATATCATGCTGAAGAGTGCTAATTTGGTAATGAGGAAAACATGGCTCTCTAATTTAGTGGTCTGAATACTTTATGTTTATTGGCTTAAGCAACTCTTAGTCCACTAACATGGAATATTGGTAGGGGGAATACAGTAATCAGTTTTCACATTTTGAAGTTTTTCTAAAATAAACTTCTGAATCCATCATGTTTCTGAATATCATCTGGATATTTATCTCTTCCTACTATCCACCTTAAGTGGCCTATAAAATCGCACTGGAGTGATCTTTCTAGCTGATAGGCTGCCTTCTGTTTTAGAGCTTTCTTTTCTCCTGGAGCATCAGCTATAACCAGATAGCACACTAACCTCGACCAGTAGTGGTGAACAGGGGAAGACAATGCAATTCTATTAGCAGATCCTGAGTTATTCAGAGCACTTTCTGGTAAAATGGTGCTGCAGGACAATGAAAGTAAAGAACAATTCCTACTGGATTAGATTTTTTCCTAGTTGCTGTCTGTAATTATTTCTATCAGATAAGTTATTTGCTATGCAGGCTTACCTTCAAAAGCATGTTTGTTAAAAAGAGAAAGGGGAAGAAATCCTTTGTAGGGCCTTCACGTGATTAAATGACTTTAACAAAGCATAATAAATAGTAATGACAAAGATCTGTCAATTGGAATTTCAAGAATTTTGGCTTGTGAATTAGAAGAGTCAATGATATCAGAATGACTACATGTAGCAAATAAGTGGGTAGTTGCCAGTTCTGCCTATTGGTGAATATTACAATTGAGCTGGTCCTAGTTTGCATCTATCTGCAAATAACAGTTCTTCTGCAATTTTAATGTACTTACAGTATAGGAAAAACCAGTATGGAAATATTGCCTTTATCAATATATTCTGTAGCTCTCTGAGAGAGGAACTGCTGTATCAATTCTGCTCTTGTACAACCCAACAAAATGATTGGGAGTTTTTGGTTTTTCTTTTTTAAAAACAACCTTGGTTGGAAGTAGACAGACAAAAGTATACATGAGTCCCAGCAGGATGGAGGACTCAAAGAGAGGTATCTGGATTTCTTTGAGTGATGGGTGGTGATTATTGTCATGTTCTGTCCTCCAAACTGTATTCAGGAAGGTGGATATTTGCATAAAATTGCATTGAATTAAATACTTTTTTCCCCCATTGTATTGTTATCAGTTATCTGGTAACCAGGATTTCATGTAAGGGGTACATTAAACTAATAATTTATTTAAACTATTATATTGTAAACACCAGTTTCTGGCAAATGTCTTTTTTAATGAAAACTGTGTTTCATTACTGAAATTAGTTTAGGGGGAACTGATTTTTTTCCCCTCTAATGTATTCTTCTATATGTAGATGCCTAGGGTAATACAGCCATTCTAAATATGTGGTTTAATTTTTCTCATTTCATTGGCAGAGATAGGGCAATATAGGTGAAATGAATTTGAGAGACGGAGAGTTTTCTAAGTTGTGCTTATACATTTCATCACTATCAACTTCAAAATTAAATCAAATAAGAAATCATACAAGCATTTAGATATACTGCTATAGTAGACAGGAGCTGAGGGAAAGACAATAAATATCATAGAACCTTAGTATTCCATCCAATTTTCCTCGACAAATATCCTTTTGTTTCCCACACCCTCTCTTTTCAGTAAGGTCCATAGAGAGGAATGGCAAGGCATCTATCACTTTATCACTCTGACGACATCTGTTAACAATGTCACCTTTTATTTAAACCCGGAGTTTGCTGTAAGAAATCTATTTTTTTGACAATATGCTGTGTGGCCAAGGCAATTTTTAACATCTATTACTCTTGTGTATTGTGTTTGAAATTGATAGTGGAGAATGTGTTACATTTCTACTATCAGATACTCATCGTGGGAGATAGAAATGCAGTGAAGGCCACTAACATCTCATTGAAGAAAAAGGACAGAAATCTGATGGCTTTCCATTGAGGGACAGCTACTCAAAGGGAGGTTAAGTAAGCAGAATATGTTGGATTCTACTTTTTCCCCACTGGAGAAATGTGTACCAAAGTACTTCAGAGCTCTCCATCAGGTCATTGTTCTGCTATCAATGCTGTAAACAATTTCAATAGGATGCTGGCTGGAAGAAGTGGAGAGAGAACAGAAAAGAAGAAAAGGAGGAAGACAAAAGGGGGATCTTTTAAAGAAAGTTGTGATTTTTCTATTATAATGAACAAGCATACATATTTCTTTTGAATATAAATATTTAGCTCTGTATAGATAGCTTCCATTAATAACAAAGAGCACTGAAGCAACTGGATATGGGCCAGAATTCTTCCCTGTATTTAAATAAATTAGATTCCCTGAATTTAAGCAATAATCCTGTACCAATGTAGTTTATTTTCTGGTGAGGGATTTCAGTGCTATTTCCGCATGTACATCAGTTGTTGCAGAAGCCAAATCAATCAGACAGTCAAGGTGGATCTGTCTAGATCTCTGTCTAAAAGTGAACTGCCCAAAGCAGTCTTAAAACATTGACTCAATAGCCTGGTTTTGTTAGCAAATGAACCAGAGCTCCTCTCTTTGTAATCAGAGGACACTTGGCTGCCTGAGGACACAGTGTCCTTCTGTGACTTCCTCATCTCTTGCCTCAGCCTGAAGCCTTTGGCAGGACCCCACTCTGCTTAGCTGCTCCGCACACTAATAGCCATCTCCTGTTCTTCCAGTTGTTCCCTTTCCAACGGGAAAAAACATGCACACCGAGAACAAACCAAGAGAGAACCATCCTTCACACAACCTGATTAATGTTTCTACAGGCTTCTTAGGAGATAAGTACTATTTTATTAAATTCTCACTCTACTAATATCAGAAGATTTTCTAAGTTAAGCACTGGTTCATGCAGTTGGGTATTTATTACATGCTTTTTTTAACCAAAAAAAATTTTTAGCTTCTTAGGCTTTTTTTTAATGGGAAAACTTTTAAAGGCAGAAAAAGAGAGAGAGAGAAGACTAAACTCCCTAGAATATCTCCTTAAATACCAGTTTAATCTCATATTCTACCTTTGGGTTTCAGATGTATCAGTATATAATGAGGCACCACTGTGATATATCTCATGAAAGCCTATGAGAGGGAAAAAATAAAAATAAAACTCAAGTGTTAATTTTCATTTTCTCTTGTCACCAGCTTTGTTCCAGGTTAAGGTTAAATGCTTTCTGACATCTGGCTACTAAATTCTGTTTTCCATTTGTGTTTCTAAGATTGTGTTTCTAAGACGTAGCTGGATCTGAAACACACACTGAAAATGAGTAGTGATGAGCATCCTGCGGTACAAAGTGAAATCCTGCTTTTGGTGAGTTGATAGGGTGTCACTGTCTTCGCCCGGATCATGGAGTGACAATGGATCTTTTTTTATGATAGCACTGACAGCTTCATGTAACTGAATTAATTTCAAGTGATGTCACTTAATTCATTGAAATGAGAGTCTGATGACTGTCTTCAGCCTCTGTGTAGAAAACAACACGCATCCCTGCTGCTATATACAAATGCTAACAACAACATGTTGAAACACAAGCTTGACAAATCATTTAAGCATTTACTTTAGCCTGTCCCACTGCAGCAAAACACTTAAGCACACGCCTAAAGGTATAGACATGCTCAAGTGCTTTTCTGATTAATGATGAACTGGAGCCCAAGTGTCTAATTTCAAGAGTAACATGGTGTCTTATTGCTAGATTGGAAGAATTACTCATTCCAGTACTATCCAGGGAGATTAACATCACATTTCACTTTCTTTTCTCCATGAATGCTGCTGGTACACAGTGGATGGGCTGGAGGAGCTCTGAAATATTGATGCACAATCAGACTTGCCAGTGACTGATGTTCTGAGTTCCTCAAAAGGCAACCAGAAAGACTTGACCCTGTTCCTAAATGAAGGTTTATAGACTGTTGCTTCACCATTTGAATGAATGAATCCTAAAAATCAGTTTTTGGAAAATGATGGGGGGGAAATTGTTAAAGTGCTTCAGCATCCTGTCAAAATGTCACCTATGTGCAAGAATTGTCTGTATTCATTTTAAAGAGACATAAATGCAGAAAAACACATGCCAATCAGTCTTGAGCCAACCCCCCACCAAAAAAAAAAACCCAACCCAAACACACAAAAAGAAAACAAAAAAACCCAATCATCCAAAAACACTCAACAAAAAAAAAAAAAACAAAAACCCAAAACCAAAACGAAAAAACAAACAAACAAAAAAACACAAACAAACAAAAAACCCACCAAAAGAACTAGAGAAGAAAAGTAAGGATAAGAGCATTGTCCTTATTGTGAATCTTCATCTCAATGGTGAAAACAAGGTCAATTCCCAGTTCAAAGAAGAATCCAGCCCCTTCATTGCCAAGGCACCAGAGACAATGTCAGACTTAATTGTCAGATTACTGTCTAATCAATGATTTCTCTGATTAGTGACCCACTGACAATACAGCCAAATCAATGTGTTTATTCCAAGTGCCAGTCCTGATGCTCTAAAAGAGTGAAAATCAGGAAAAAATTACAACATTAAGTAACTCGAATCCCCTGAATACCAATTGAAGCTGTCATTTGGCTTGCTTATTTACAGGATTTGAAAGGTTTATTTGACAACAGAAGGGCTAATAAACAGAATCCAAGTCATGTTTAATTACATCAGTTTTATTATCTTAATTAATCAGTCCACTGCACTGCATTCTAATATCATAATATTGCTTTTTTTATAATGGACTACAAAATACTTCTTTATTTATCTTTACCTAATATTTGGCTTGTATCTATTGTGACATTATTCTTTTCAGTTCACACTCATAGCCATGAGGCCAGTGTATTAAATTTTTGAAAAACTGCTGTTTAGTTGAAGAACAAAAACACCCTGAAAGCTGAATGGAATAACAAAAAGACAAGAGTGTCTGTACTCTAATTAATTTTAGATGAAAAGGGAAAATTAGAAAAGACAATAAAGGATTTAAAGCCCAGAGGTATCTGGACAGGAACTTTACAGATTGTGTAAATGTGGAATTGATGATAAAAGTCCATATACTAGTTCTTGATTACAACCAGAGATTGTATAAAAAAATTTGTAAGTTATGACTTAATCTATGCCAAGAGTAGATAAATATGCAGAATCCTCCTGGTAGGTGAGATGAATGTGGAAGAGGGAAACTGATCTCAATTTTAATTCACATTTCAAATGCAAACTGTTTTAATTATGTCTAATTGAAATGATTTATTGCCTTAAGTGGCAAGGAAGAAAACCTGCACAGAAATTCAACTTCTTAATCTTTGTGCTGCACGTTGTTCCTGTTCTTCATTTGTTTATTGTGTTGAACACAGAAATGGGAGATATGTCTGTGTTATGCCTTTGCATATCTAACTTTCTGAGCTGAGTTGAATCATGATACAAAGAGAGAGGAAATAGTTTCCGTAGCAGAGACCCAATGACGTGAAAAGGTGAACCATTTAAAGGTGAACTGACACCCTTCTTTAAAATAAATACAGCTCAAGATTCTAAGCTAGGACTAGGTGTGTAAGCTGAAAATACGCACAGCTCAAAAAGTATTCTGTGAATAAAGTTTCCTTGTTTAATGGACAAAACTGTTTTGGAGTTCATTATTTATGTGACTTTAGGGAATGCTGTTGCCATCACCCAAGGATTCTTCCTGTATTTATAATTAGACCTCACTGGGGACATTCTTGAAGAAGGGACCTATGGATCCATCATCACAGAGAAGTGAACTGGCTGCAAACCTGCCCCACTTAGAAGTGTCTTCTCATGGCTTTTGGCAAAAGAAGCTCTGAATTTTTATGACAGCTTCAGTGGACAGACAGAGTGGGATACTCTGGGTAAGGCAGCCTCTAGCTCAGTAGCTGGGGCTGACTGAAATGATGGCTATCAGTATGAAGGCAAGCAAACAGAATCACTGTTTCCTCTTCCCCTGGAGGAGGCTCAGTGCAATCGGACAGTTACAGGGCTTTTGGGGAACATAGAAATTCTTTCACAATAAAATCAGTATTCAGAAACCACAAAACTAACCTCTGGAGGTCACCTTGGACCAAGCCTCAGCACAAAGCTGAACCTCAAATTATTTTCTTGAGTGGCCAACAATCACTTTTCTGAGCAGCTGTATGTGTCCCTGGTTGTCCATCACAGCAGCATCAGGCCTTCATGGCTCAGCAGTGTGGTGGTGCAGCTCCAAAAGAGCATTCCCAGCCCTCCAAAAGCAACTGGGTCTGCCTCCCTGCCCTCCCCATAACATCATCCCTTGGCTGGCTTGGGGAAAAGTGACAGCCAGGCCTCCAGGGCTCAGAGGGATTTTATTTCTGGTCTTCAAAGGTTATTTGCCCTACAAAAGCCTTTTCAAAGTCAAAAATTGGTGTTGACTAAATATATTGAGTATTGAACTTTATTCTATTGGCTTCTTTACTGTAGATCTGCCTATTAAAAAAAAAAAAAATAAAAGATTATTTCTGTAAGAATATCCATGGACTTTAGCGCCCATGAATTTGCTGATTGAAATGCGCTCCAAGAGAGGTGCTAAAAATATATTAAAACACTATAGAAATAGATAGTTTTTCTGTATGGTTTTTTAATTTGCCATAATAAAAATGATTCCTTGTTACAGTGGTTTTAAAAAAAGCTAAAGAAGAATCATTTTCCAGCACAATCTGTAAGACTTTTAATAAGGGAATGGAGGTGAAAAAGCAGCTGCAGTAGCTTCGTTTGTGGCATGTAACTGACCTGAGGGAAAGCAGCCTGCCAGAAACCTCTCACGAGGACTAACTATCCATATAAATTCCTGTGTTTGAGTTGATGCTTGCAGACAAGCAAAGGCTGATGTCAAAGTTCTGAAGGCCAAATTAAGACAAAGTTCTTCTAGGTTTCTTTGAAGAGCAAAGTGTTTCGGACTATCTTTCAGTTCCTGTAACTCCAGTCTCCTTGACAGCCTATTATTTGTTCAGTCATTACGTTCCCTTGATTCTTTCTGACAAAGTTATCAAACACCCCACTGGGACCACAGCCAAAAAAGCATTCACCTTTATACAAAGGGCCAAATCTTGATAAAGAATGCACAGCTGGAGTAAATGAACAGTTTGGTCAGAAAATAGAGTTAAATGGAGATTTCTGCTGCACCTTTTCACAGCTGGTGCAAATCCAAGCCATGGGAACTACAGGATATAGGGGGAAATAAAATATACAGCTCAGCAGTACAGCTTTCTCCCCACACTAACCCTGCTATACAAATAGCCACAGTAGAGCTTAGATTCATTATACAGAGGTGTGCTTTTATTCTCCCTTTATTGGCTCTCTGTTGTCTATTCCTTCAGAAGGCAGTATTTCTGTACTTTTATCTTGTTCACAGCTGCAATGGGATCAGCAATTAATCCTTATTCATCAGTGGATGCAGCACAGTCAGTCATTGTACCTTTTTTAATGGTTACTACTCATTACTTTTGATATGCTTATTGCCTTTTATTTTATTGTAATTATTGCTCAACTTTTCACAGTTTTTATTTTAATGATCTGAGGTCCCTTCTTTTGCATGTTTAAAGCACCAAGTTCCCAACTGCCCTTCATTCTACATTGTATTCAGACCTGTTATGGTGTATCAAAACAGATGCCACCACTGTGCATCCTCTTACCAATTTCTGAAGAATTCAAACTCTTGGAGATGAATCTCATGACGTTTGATATCCATCCCTTAGTAGATTTAATAATTATATGTGCCTTTCCATTTCCCTGGTGTCTACAAGGGCTACACTAACACACTAAGCACTATACAAGGACCTCATAACTTGTGCTGTGATTCCATCTTAGTTCAAGCAGAACAGTTGTCTGAAAAGTTTACCTCTTTGCTGTAGCACACTTGTATTTCTTAATAAGTTGCAGTGCAATCATTACGTAGTTGATCTATAACTGGATAATTTATCTATATGCATATATAACTGCATATACCTGTTTGTACATACATGCAAACACACATCTCGCAGACCAAGGAACAACTGAAAATGGCAAGTCCCTTAAGAGGCAACTACTGAGAGTGAAGGAGGAGAAAGAAGAAAGAAAATGAATGCAAGTGTGTAGGAATTTATTTAGTTTTACTGGAACATTTGGATCCTTGTTTTACCAGCTCCCAAAACAGCATAGAAGCATTCCTTATTATTCAGACAAAAGAGATAGTTTTGGTCAGTGCAACTATCAAGCTTTCCACCACCGAGACAGAACTCCAAAACTGTCACTCTCCTTTTCACAAAATGCTGTACATTTTAAGAAATATGATTCACCTTGTAAAAGGCAACAATCTGTCAGCTCTAGGTTCAGGTACCTGCTTATCTCAACTGCTAGTGATTTTCTCCAAGTACAGGAGTGCAGACAGATAAGGAGGAATGTCAGCACACTGCACATATACCATTGTCTTCTGTTGAGACAGACAAACTAGAAACACGTGCACTTTTAACCTGAAACAAGCACTACATTGGCCATTAGGAAGATAGGTTTTTAAATTGAAGGATTACTATTGGTTACTGATTACTTCATGAACAAGATTATTTAGTGGACTCTAATTTCCTGTAACTAATTCATTTTTTGGGATCTGGAAGTAATTTTGGAATAATGCAAGAGGTGATGTTAATAAATATAGAAGCATCTTCTATCTCTATAAAATCTAAATCTTAAATCAAGATATATATTTTTCTCTTTTTGTCTTTCCTGACACTTCATCCCTAAAGTACTATGCAAAATAAGGTAGTATGGTGACAGAAATAAAATAGCAAGGGATGGAAATAAATTGAAATGCAGAATACCTAATTGATGAAATGTGTTTGGTTTTGGTTTTTTTTTTTTCTGTGCATTGGGACAGGTTGCTCATGGAAGTGGTGGAGTCACCATCCCTGGAGGTATTTAAAAAACATTTAGATGTGGCCCTTAGGTACAAGCATTAGTGGTGGACTTGGCAACACTGGGTCAACAGTTGTAGTCAATGATCTTAGAGGTCTTTTTCCAACCCAAAACAATTCTATGACTCTGTGTTCCAAGGGACTGTCAAAAATTGCAGATTTTTCAATGAAGTTCCCTTGTTTAAGACAGAGGAGGTGAGGTCCATCACAGAGCACAAGTGTCACCTGGTATTTTGACAGCTTTTGCTTCTTTGCCCTCCATTGAGTAAGAAACAATAGAAGTGAGCTGTGGGTGCCATAGCTAATGCAAAACCCAAGACTGTGGTACTTTCTGCAATCAGCACACGTAGTGTCCAGGAAGACCATCCCTATTTACCTATATTGCTTTAAAATTCTATATGTTGTATAGTACAGGCTAATAGACATGTTTTTTCCTGCACCTGCAATTTGGTCTTTATATCTGATGCTGGAACCTTTCCTTGCATACAATAAATGCTGGGTCCTTTGCACCTGCTCATCAGCTCAGCCCCAGTGGGATTTGTTGGAGGTAGAGTGATATCACAGAATTTGCTGATTTGGAAGGGGCCTGCAAGGATCATCAAGTCATGAGGTACAGGCAGAACCAGGCCAGGGCACAGATTCAACTTGCCATTGGGCAGGACCTCCAGGTCCCTTTCCACAGCCCTGCTTTGCAGCATCTCATTCCCCAGTCTGTCTGTACATCTGGGGTTGCAGAGTTGAACAATACAGACACAGAAGGGGGGAAATTTTTGCTTAGCTCTTTAAATACTTTACACCAAGGATTTTCTTACGACATCTGAATTGTGCCAGTGGTTCTGCCATATAAAACTGTACAATTGCTACACACAAAGCTGTTCAAAATACCTGTATAGGCATAAAGTATTGCAGTAATCTTTAACTAGCCCTATCCAGATTAGAGCAATAAGAATTCATTTAAAAACTCACCAAACCAGAACTGCACTCTAAGGAAAATTTAGAAAATCAAGTACACAAGGCCAGTGTAAACAGGTTCTTCAATATCACTCAAGATAATTTTAGAAATCCAAGTCTTAAATGGGTTACAAATAAATAATCATTTTGAGAAAGTGTTTCCATATAAAGAGAGTTCTCAAGGCAGTACAGCACATCTTGTAATCCCTCCCTGCTAACACCCCCCCCCCCCCCCGCCAAAAGAATGTACAGTAGGCAGTGCCCACTGGGAAGGTGATCACAACACGGGGCACACGCACCAGCTTCCATGAAACCACTGAGTGGGATGTTGGAAACAGGGGAGAAGTAAATGAAGGCACGTACTACCCTTTAAAGCACCACTCTTTTTCCATAGTCTTTTTACCAGCATAACACAAATGGGAATACAAGTCATGTTTGCTTCTAAGCTCCACTCTCAGCTGGAAGATTAGCACAGCAGTGCTCTGACACAGAGAATGTTCCTCAGACTGACACCGCAGCACAATGTATCATCCCCCCATCCCAACCGGTCTCTGCTCCCACTCTAACCTTTAAATTCCTCTCAAATAACACAGAAAGTTTAAACACTGCTAGGAGTTGTTGTTTCTTATAGATTCTGGCCCAGTGTGTTGAAAAGAACCAAGACATGACAGGCCTCAAAGTGTAGGGTTGTCCAGCTTTGAAAAGAAAGAAGGTGGTAAGGAATAAACTTTGCAAGTCATGGTTTGCATCACTCTGCCACATCATCATATCTTAATATAAGCCATCCCCGCCCTGAGATCTCTGCACATTCAAGGAAATTCTGCTCAGAAGTGGTGTTGATTCCAGAGAAAGCCTGAAGTTCCCTTGAAAGGACAGCAGAGGAGCTGATGTTATTTATAGCACTTAGCTGGCATGTGTCTGCAACCTCCCACAAATCAAGGAAGGGCAAACCCTCTGCACAATTGGTAGCACGCTACAGAAAGACCTGGGGGAGCAGTTAAGGCACAGAACTCAATGCCCTTTTGCTTCATGCACATTGCCAGACTCTTCGAGGCCATCCGGGAGTGACCAATCAAGGCAGGCAGTTAATCACTCCACAGCTGCCCTTCTGCGTTCACCATCTAAAAAGATGGGCAAGGGGGAAAGCCCCAGGAGGGTGAAAAATCACCTGTAGCTTCTCTGGGGCCTAGAGATTCATTTGCAGACCACGTGGGCTCACAAGCTACTAGGAATGCTAATTTTTTCCTTTCCCTAGGTTTTGCAGTCACAGGCACAGACACACAGGGCAATTTGAAAGGATGCCATTTAGTGCAACCCTACCAGGTTTTCTTGTCAGTCAAGAACAACTTCAGCTTTTTCAGTCTTTTGCTTAAGATCATCCATCTTTTAGATTCACAAACTCAGACTGAAGTTTGTCAGGAGCATACAGTGGCCTCATACCTTTTGTAGAAGGTGCCACCCTACCTGTCAGATTCTGAGAAGGAGGAACCTTTGTCCTGGTACATGTGGTTCCAGTACATGTTCAGGATATGTTCAGGCAGCTCTTAGGTTCTGTCTGCCACTGGCAGATCTCACCTTGAATCAAGCTAAGCCATTTCTCTAGGCCCTTTGCCTTTTCAAAGTGAAGGCTTTTGGTAAGAGTTCAGTAGCAAAGTAAGAATGAGAAATTACCAAAAGCAGGAATGCAAAAAACATTGGCTGTTTATGATTCCTTTTTCCAAGTGCCCCTTTCTGGCACTCTGTCATGTTTATGTGCTAGGTAACAAAATGCTCTGCTCTTGTCTGCATAAAATCAGCTATTTCATGTTTTCTAGGTCAATTCAGACATTTTTATTGATTATATCCGTGGCTTTTTAGCAATGACACTATTTGCAGAAATCAAAGTGTAACATGTGAAAATAGCAGTAATCTTTATAAGTAAAGTAATTCCAAAGAAAAAGGTACATGCTGTTCTATTTATTGAAGATTTATTTTTAATGCAGATCATTGGTATTTATTTGAATTAGACTGATGTGGCAAAAATCTAGACAAAATATGAACTATGATAACTATTATAGTCCTTATTAATATTTCATATTTTAATGTGTAGCTACAGTCACACATAAAAATATAATTCTCTCATTCAGCTCTCACAGCTCGTATTATTTTTATGAAAACTAGATTCCCATTATATTTGCTGGTTTTAATCAGTAAAGTGATTTCCTTCTCTATGCCAGGCAGTTTGTGAAAAATTAGGCATTTCGTGAAGAACTATCTGTCATAATGTTTTAGAATCAAAATAATGTTTTAAAATCAAACCCCCTAACTTTAATTTCATAGAGAATGATCACTCAAACTTATTCGCAGAAATAGTGTGGCAAAAGTCTGTCTTTATATATGACAGTGTCAGTGAAAAATTGCTTTCCCACATGAATGCCGTACTTTAATGTTAACATTTGAACTGAAAGGTATCAAATTGTGTGTAGTAAGAAAAACAAGCAAAGGCACCTATAGAAAGTTGGTACTTTGAGGCAAAGACTTGCTTAAGCATTAAACTGAAATTCTTTCTCCTGAACGTTGCTGAAGTGATGTTGTATCATTAAAATCAAATGCAGAACTATATTATTGTGTGACCTTTAAGCACATATCAAACTCCTACCCAGGGAATGTCTGTTAAAAAATATGCTGTGGGCAAGCAGAAGACAGAATTAAATACTGCAAAATGAAATATAATTTTAGAAAATATGCTAAAATACTCGATTAAAATGTCTGCAAATATTTCCCTCATGGGTCATAAGCATAGGTGTTCCCATCTCTGATGTGCTTTTGTTTGTACCAGCTGCTAAGAAATGCACCTTTCCTCCCTGTGTGCAAGGACACAACGAGGAGTGATGTTACAGTGTCCATTTATGAAGCTGAATTCCTGAACTTGAATTTGTTCTGTTTTTACTCTGAGGACACTTGTTGGCCTCCACAACAAATCTCTGTGGCAAAGAAGTAAAGAAGTTTGCTATCTACTCTACCTTCCCTTATGTGCTTTGAAATGATTTCTGATTATTGGTCTGATTGCCTTCAAATTCTCAGACTGTGGCATTCAGTCAAAGACACATTATTTGAAAACACATTATGCACCATCTTCATGATTTTTTTATCTCCAGTGTATAATGTCCCAACTCAAAATTGTTTGGTTTGTACAGTTCAAAGTAGAAGAAAAGAAAAACAGTTTTTATTAGGATTTTGAATGATTTAATGAAAGGTAAGAAGGGTTTTTTCCTTGTTGTTTCTTTTTAAAAAAGAAAAAAATTATTTTCCCTTTCCTATGCTACTTTTGAAAACAGAAAAAAAAAAAAAATTGAAGCTGGCTAAAAGAACTTACATTGCAAAGCAGAGGAAACTCTACAAAAGACATTTGTGAACAGTGACAGCAGAAGAAGGATATGTGTGTGAGTGGCACACAATATTTATTGGATATTGAAGCAAATATTTCTGTTTGCAGAAACCACAAATAAAAGCAATCAGATGTAGTTTGGATAACAGCCAAGGACCCAGAATTGTGAGGACCACGGGTCACAAGCAGCTCTGACACCATTAATGCCTTCACAAATAGGACATAAATCAAGATGTATTTGGAAACATTTCTGCAAAGCAGCACTTTTAATAACCACTCCATAGTAATTTAAGATTATCATATTACTGTATAGAATACAAGGAAGTAAAATCATCACTCTCTGAAGGTTAAACAAGTGGAAGACTATGCCAGTTGGAGTTAATTTTTCCTCTTCACTAGATATTGCTACTCCTGTTAAGTTTGTTTCTGGCAGACATAAAGTAGTTCACTTGTAGAACTACTGTGTTTCCAAGAGAGCTCTGCATACATCCAGTACTTTTGAAAATCCAGGCTTAATCATGAGCTTTATGAATTTACAAATTTAGTAGTGATGAGCTCTGAGACTATATCTTCCTCCAGTAATGGAGAGGGCAATACAGACTGTATTTACAGGTGGAAAAATAGTGTGCACATGCAAGTTTCCCAAAGTGCAGAATCAGTATTTGCCAACTGTTTTGTTTCAGATGTTAGATGTTTCCTAGGGACGGCATAAAAACTTGGTAATAGATGATCACTTTAGTGACTGCTGGGAAATGAAAGCATTTTATGGCAACTGTTAGAGCTGCTCCAATACACTTTAATCTCTGACCTGAAATACAGCTGGTACTTCAGAGTAAACAAAGAGGCTTATGGAGAACCAAGGATCAAATTTCTTGCTGCTCTGCATCTTGTATCTTCATTTACCGTTGTGAGAAGAGGAATAAATCAGCTGCTTTTCAGATCTGATTGTACTATATACCCACTTTACAAAGGATGAAGGATGATGCAGGTAGGAAGACAATGGGGAATATGCCCACAGGGATTTATGTTTGCGCTCTTAGGCATTTTGGTTTTTGAACTGTTGTGATTTTCCCTTTGGACAAAATGATACTTAGGGAAGACACTTTATGCACAGTGTAAGAGAAACCAATACATTATTTAACAATTCTGTTTTGGCATGTGCTGATTCTTGTTTGTAAAAAATATGCCATATACTGAGAAACTAAATAATTTAGGATGGCTATCCTGTTCCCATATACACTTATAATATACAAAATAGAAAAACTGTTTGCTTCCATTGTCAGTAAAAATCAGTAAATGAGATCTTCACTGATGTGTAGAGGCAATGTGGCAGAAAACTAAGAGTTATGAACACTGAAGTAACAAAGTTTTGCAATGTATATCATATGATAGTCAGTAGATTGATAGATAAGTAATACTACTGACACCATCGGACCCTTATCCTGAATTTGTCAAAAGTGCTATATGTGAATGTATATCTTAGGTGTTTATGGGAGAAAAAATCTGTATTAGCTATACCATTTTGCGTTTTCATAACAAATGACAGAATGCTCAAACTCCCAATATTGCTTATATGTTAGCTGCTGGAATCCCAGATTATCATTTCAATAGCTGCAAATACAAGTTATTAAATGTCACCCCTGCACTGGTACACAAAACAAAATGTGACAGACACATAAATGTCAAACTGAATTTGTGCCAGGTATTGGTAATCTGGTTTGAGGTGTGGTGGTGTGCTTCTCCTGTGGCTGCGAGTCACTGTAAACCAGATTGTAAAACACCAGCATTTAAATCTATTCTACATTTCAGGGGCTTGTTGTGGTTCATAATACTTATGTTTCAACACACTCAGTGTCTTTGTACTCCAAGAGGACTTCTAGTTCATATGAGATGAGCCATATTTCCAAAATCCTGCTCAGAAGCTCATAAAATCCTATTGAGGATGCATTGCTGCCCTCCTCTCCTGGGCAAGTTTGTTTGGCATCTTCAAGGGTGCCCAGAGAGCGTCCTCCAGCAGGAATGAAAAAGTCCAGAGCTACTGCTGGCTGGCCAACACACTCAGAAGACAGCCAGGCTCTCACCAGCTGGTTGGGCTGAACAGCAGTGTTGCCACCATCCCTCGACAGGCAGATGAAATATCACCCTCTTCCTTCAGCACCAACAGAGCAGATACACCAGAGGCACGATCAATGGACAGCTTGACCTGATGATCCTACAGCTCTTGACTCACCACCCTTCTTGGCCTTTAGGGTTTTATATCTTTCCATGTCTTCTTCGTCTTGAATCCTTGAACAACCTATAACCCCATCTCACAAATCTACATCTTTCCCTAATTTTAACTTTCTTTGTTTCTCAGTGAGCTGTGCTGCAGCTCTGTCACAACCTAGAGGTTTTTTATGCACCTTTGCCAAGCTCCTGGCTATAGGAGAGCGTGGTGGTGCTGGACAAGCAGGGAGCTGTGCCCTGAGGGCAGGGGACTTATTTCAGAAGGAAAGAAAGAGCTGCTACAGTTCGGGTGGTTGCTGGATGGCATTCAGACACTGCAAAGAGCTCCTCCACAAGATCAGCTTCAAAGGTTAGTGGCATTGCAGAGGCAATTCACAAGCATCGCTTTTTCTCATGTCCAGCTGAATGTTTAATACAGTCATCCCTAGACTTAAAATTTCCAAGCTAATGGCAGAACTAGTTGACTCTCATGGTTTCCTGTTAGACTAAGAGAAGTGAAAATTTTTAACCAGAAAAGATGCTTTCATTGTTGGATGAAGAGACAACATTTCCAATGCTTCTATAATGGAGGAATAGTAACAGAACTATCAAAATCTGTAACATCAGTAGAGTTGTATGTTGATAATATTGCATCACATTTTTCTGGAAGCTGTATTTTGGTATGGAGAATTTAAAGGGTTTTAAATTAACATATATATTGCTAAATATGTTAAAGAATTAAAACATATGTTTACAATAAAAGATAAGCATGCTTAATTTACCTAATAAATGAAACAATCAGCCTGAGAAGAGTCCTCAGCTTTTTACTTTTTTTTTCTTTATAAAATTTTCTTCAATCAGATTGCAAAAATGCTACATTCCTTCTCCCTACAAATGAAGACAGTGTAGACCTTTGAGAGGGCTGGTACAGCTTTCCTCCCCATAGCCGGTATTTGCATTCTATTCTGCAGTGGGGATTTCTAAACAGGATGGGAAGCAAACTTCAAGGAAAAATTCAAATGTGGATAATATTGTTATTCCCAAGTCACTGAAAAAGCATTCAAATAGTAGTTTGCTTAAATGAACTATTTGGTTGCAGTGTTTGAAGTGCATCACCTCTTTATCAAGCTCAGTGGCTAGAGTATTCATGGGGTAATGTCTCCTTAATCTCCTGCTTCAACATAACAAATATTCCAATTTGCAGTGTAAAATGGGAATAAAATAAAACTCAAAATAGCTGATTTTGAGGTCATAATTGTCAAACTGAAAAATGTCTGACATATTTGTTGGGTAACAGGAAAGAGGGAAAGAGGGTACAGATATCTTGCAAAGCAAAAAAGATAATGAATAGTGAAACATTGCAATGATTGTCACTCAAATAGTTTTCAATATTGAGATTCAGCATGAGTGTTCCTAGCAACAGATGCTCTCAAAGCCCCTGTCATGAATGACCTTTCAGCACAGTATTTGTTGCAAAGAACCACAATATTAACTGCCTCTTCACAGATTCAGATATACCACATAATGCTTATGCTCTGCAGAACAATGAGATTCCAGGTTTCATTTCTTCAAACCTTCCCCTCTTGTTTCCCCCTCCAAGGACTGTAAGAACAAAAACAGGCTGTAGCAAGAGAAAAAGTTTGCTGTTATTGTGGAATACAAACACCAATGTTTGTTTGTCCCATTATCTGGAGAGAAAAAGGCTATGCAAAACATGGGCAGCCGTGTAGCAGGTGTGGCTTAAAGATTTTTTGGCATTGGCCCCATTCAGTCATTTAAGCAGAAGTGAAAAGGGCTTCTGTTTAACCCTTCAAGATAAAAATTCTTTCCTACTGCAACAACACCAACATAATGGGTGAAAAATACAATAGATATAATAGAAAACTTATTTTTCTCTGCAAAACAACCAGCTAGGAAAAAAAAAAAAAGGCTCTTCCTCCTCATCCCTTCCCTCTCCCACGTACTCGTTTCCTTCTTAGAGAGAGTAAGGTGCTAGAAAATAAAGAGAAATCACATCAAATTCAAAGCCTGGTCCTGAGTTTCTGGCTCCCACAACACTATTGCAGAATAAAATGAGGGCCCAAACATCCTTTACTTTCTGATTTAAAATTCCGATACAAATTCAGTGTGTTGACTGCTGATGTGACAGATCCCTTGCAGAGATGAAAGAGGGGACAGTGCTGTCAAGGCAGTCATGCTGTTTGTGTTGAGTTAAAGAAGTTTCTTGGGTTCCATCTGGTGTCTGCTTTGCCCAGCCTGCCCTTCTCCTTCCTGCAGTACCTTGGCTGAGACCCCTTGGGGACACACAGGGCTGAGTCACTTCTGGTGACCTTCAGGAGTCCCACTGTCCTGGTTACCTATGGGAATCCCACCACCAGAGCCTGGGGGACAGCCCTGGTCTGCAGTGCCTCCTCCTGCCCCTCAGCTCCCACCAAGAGCCGGCCCTATCACCCAGCAGCTCCCTCAGACACCCCCAGCAACCTGCCCAGTGTGAAAGCAGTACTGTCACAAGAGAAAAGGCAGGAGAAGGAAGAGAAGGAGCGTGCAGAGGAAGAGCCCAATTTGAGATTTCCTAATGTAATACAGCCCCTGTCTGTATGGGAAATAACAAATGACTGTATCACCTCCCTGTTAAGACTTTATTTAAATGGGTACTAAAACTCCTGGTCTCATTTCTGCTCTTTCCCTACCTTAAAAATGTATCAAGTAAATTTATTTAAATAAATAGGCTTTGATTGAAAGCAACATTTTTATCTTATGAAGTTAGATATCTTTTAGACAAACACAATTTCCAGATCAATTCCCATGGGCTGTCCTACTGATTTTTACATTCTCCATTCTATTAAGAATTTCAGTTGACAGCATTTTTGAACATAACTACAGTAAAGTATGTACTATATAATTTCCTTTTTTCCTCAAAGAAAACTTCCTCATAAAATACAATCAAATTTTGGAATTCTTTCCACCCTTTTTCCAATACCTTTTCTCCTTTCTTCATCTACCCTGAAGAGCATAAGGAACTCCTGTGGATTTGTCTGGAATTAATTGCATATATTATATCACAAACACAATTTCTGCACTGCATAAAGTCATCTAACTAGGAGTACATTTGTTTATCCTGAGGAGTCACTGTCATACTCTATTTCCAGAACTAGTGATACATAAATTACATAACTCCAATTGGACACAAACAACCGTGTTGTATATCAAAATGAAAATAGTGGCACTACCAAAGAAACAATGAAAGGACAGACTAATAAGTGAATGAAAGAAAAATCGCTCAGCAACCTTTTTTTAAACTCTCCACCTGCTTTTGTCTGGGTGGTGGCCAAATGGAAAAAATGAAACAAGCTTTATGATTTATTAGTTTGGATTCTTGGATAGGGGCTGTAGAAGTAACAGGAATATTTATAAATGTTTGCAAAGAGTGTAATTTAATATTGATTCTTCTTTCTCAACCTTGTTTAGCTACTGCCATGTGAAGACTATGAAAATGTAAGAAATATTTATAATATTTATTACTCCAACATCCACAATTGCAGCATTCTTTTGGTGCATATAACCTACTGAATTAATTCTTTTTTCTCTTTAGTTGGTAATTGGAATTTATGTTCTTGTTGTGAAACCTCACATATTCTCATTTTATCAGCCGCAACTCAGATTAATACTACAAAAACTCAGATGCTCTGTGCAAAGATCTATGCTTGACAAATTAATCAAGAAAAGAGCTTCCTATTATTAGTGTTCTGTATTTTGAACAGTCACTAGCTAAACTCACTTTGTGTTTACATATTTAAACTAAAGTAACAAAGCATAAAGTCATGAGATTTCAACTGCTAAAATTATCAAGAAAATAGAAAATATTTGGAAAAGACTGTCAAACTCCAGGGAAACAGTAACTTAAAAAATAACAGAGAGCCAGGACAACTCAAGATCAACAGCACTGAAAACAAGAGAAAGAAGGAACCGAGTGAACGTGTTCACTAAAGTGGACCCACAACAGAGGATCACCAGAGCAATGTCAGGGGGTAAATGTCTGCCCAGTGAGCACCGGGCAGGGTGGGATGGGAGGGCAAAGACAGACAATGCACGCAATGGTTTGACATGTTTGCGCTCTCTGGAGAAGCTGAGCCATCAGCAGCCTCATGCCTGCAGGGATATCTGAGGCAGCCAAGAGCAAATGGCAAACACATGAAAATACTTTTATACATTTTTTATTTTCTTTTTTAATTTTTTACCGTTTCCCCTCTGGTTTTAGCTCTGAAACCCCGAGCCTGTGGGAGAGCCCTTCCTTGCACCAGTAAGGGCCTCCTGGATTTATGTGCTTGAGCTTCTTCTTTACATATCATTAATCAACTTATTGCTTTCTCTGAACTTCTGGGTGTTAATAAATTGAAGAGAGCTCTGTAGCTATGGGAACAGTGAAGAAATAGAAAATACATTTAAAAGAAAGAATCAAGGTGCTTGAGCGGTTTTGTTAATGAAAGAGCCTGTTACAGAATTATGGTCATGACAGTGAGGATACCTGACTATAATGTGATTTAACATGGACTGCATTGGATTTTCCCTCAATGTTCATTTTAAAAATTGTTTTTCGTAGAAGTCTTTATCTGAAAGAAGGAAAACATAATTTTGGACAATTCTATGTCCTGTGCAATAGGAGATCACCACAACTGCTACATTATCTTCCTTTTATACATTATGAATCACCGTAATGTTTGAATACTTTATTTCCCTTAAGGTCTGGGAATTGACAGGATGTGCACATTTGCCCTTCGGTTTGTTATTTCATACTCTTGCCTACCATTTGCATGTATATTTTCCTTTTATTTGCTCCTGTCAGTTCCTTACACAGGAAACGAGTCTATTGAAGGAATGCAAAATGGTGGCCTGGCCAATTCCAAAGTGAACTGTGTCGTGATACCAGTTTAATAATGCATGAATGGATCTGCACTAGCCATAATTCATCGCTAGTGCTATTTATTTCTTTATCATGTGTCAGTTCCCTTTCCTGTCAGGATATCAAATGGCTACAAAGTGCAGCATGCTTTTTTCCTTATCTTCGAGCTAAATGTTCCATTATATCACATTTTAGGCTTTTAAAATTGCATAATGAAGCACACGTAAAACCTAAAGTGATCTTCAGAAGTCTATCCATGAGGCAGTATGTTACAAAGTGATACAGCACCAGGGTTGAGTGTTGTGCTGTGGCTGTAACTGTTTGGTAGGAAGGAGCATGACTTAAATAATCCGGTCATTAGAATAGCAGATACTTTGCTCTTGGTTTGCAATAGGATTTCAGGGAGATTTATATACATCCATAGACATCTAGAGTTCAAGGAACTTAATTGGGCTGAAATAGAGATTTTGCAACTCTGAGGTTAACCGCTAGAAACTGTTTTCTGGCTTAAGCCACTGTGTGTGCTTGCTCTAAATGCTTTGGGCTTAACCTTTTGAATTTTTACAGCATGAGAAAGTTAATCTCTTTCTCTTATAATATTCTTCCTTAAGTGGGAGATGCCACATTGAAGGTGTGACATATTTCAGTCTCACTGTTCTTTCGGATTTCAGGATCAGATCTGAAACTCTAAATTCTTTAATCAGAGTGGCTCATGTGGCATTAGTGTAGCTATAAAAGAACCTACTTCTCTTCTTTTGTGGAACAAGTGAAAAATGGATTCACTGTCTAAGATGCCTTCCAGAAACACGTATTAGAGTTGCCAGCATAATATGTTATTCCTTATATTTTGTACTTCAACTAACAATGGCATATCTGTTATATCAGTGTTCTTAAAATAAACTATCTAATAATAAGTGTTCCTCCACAGTATGCCACCAAACAGATGCTTGAATGAACAGCAGCGATTCAAATGAAAACAAAATAGAAACCCTAAAAGGTCACATCACTTTCTCCTATTTGAGGTGTCAAAATTCAACTAAGCATAAATATTAAAACTTAAATGTGTCAGTTGTTAGAAAAACTCCCAGAACCTGCAAAACTACCTTAGTCACTTAACCATTTCTGACCGTGCAATGAACTGCATCAAAAAAATGCACTGAAAGTTATTATTTGAATTGAATTTCATCTAGGACATACAAATTAATTTTGACAGAAAAACAACAACTAAAAATAAAATATCATTTTAAAAGTGACTTTTTAAAGTATATTGTTGTCTACAAATCCCAAAGCTACAACTGTGCACTACACAGGTGTCTGCAGGCACTGCAGCCAACATGTGGAGCTCCAGTCTGGGCCTCTCAGGTACCACTGTAATTTCCTACAAAACATTTGCATCTTCTGCCCTCTCCCCCCTAAATCCACAAAATATGCGTTTGCCTTATGATCCGCCCTAAACCAACACATTCTGTCTCCTTTGACTCTGCTGCCCTCTCAGAAGGATTAATCAGCTAAGGTGCAGCTGCAGAGCAGAGCGGGGGCAGTATATCTCACTGCCTCGTGGAGGCTCAGCCCTTCGGATGTTGGCTTTACGATCTAGTTAATAAAATATTTAAACACCTCATTTTTGTACCCACAGGGAGCATGATTATAACCACAGGCATAAAGTGTTACTTGGCCAGCACAAAGCAGCGACAGATGAGTGGGTCCACATGCAGACTGTCACTCCCAGATGTGCTCCAGGGGCTGGCTGGAAGGAGTGCCTGTGCCAGCAGGCGGGACAGGCAGCTGTGCACGGCCAGCAGGCAGCTGGGATTTGTCCTGCTGGAGACTGAGCATCTGCAGTCAGTGTGCGAGGTGTTAACAACCCAAACAAGACCAGTGCTGTTGGGGACAGGGCATTGCACCGAGTTCTTGACTCTGGTTTTTCACGCACACAAAAATACCCTGATTACTTTCTCCTATTAGTCCTAACATATTGAAATCCACCTTTGTCACGGTAGAATTAGTCTTCATTCAATTTTTTAGGTTTTTATTTCTTGTTTGGAAGTATAACCCACTTAGTCTCAAGCTAGCAGAGGTTTTTAGTACCTGATAAAGTGAACCTCAGAAAATACAAAACATAAGGGACAGTTGGGATATCATACTTGCCAGGCTTGCACTTGAAAAAAAACCAATCTCAGATTTCTGAAGAGGGGGCAAATATAAATGACAGCAGACTACCTCAAGACACGAAGCTCATTTTCAATTTCTTTCCTGTTCCAAAAGCTACAGGATCAAAAAATAAACCCAGTGATCAGAAGCAGGAGCAACTCAATTTCCCTATTGCGCTGACCAGGCGGGCGCTATGGATTTGCTGCAGCCTCCAGGCATCACCTGTGCCTGAAGCAGCCTCTGCTCTGAGATTTGCAGGTTTGGGGAGCTCAGAGTACTGAAATTCTAGCTTTAATGTACACAGATATAATCACAAACCTTTTACATGAGTACCATTTGAGCTAACCCATTAGCCTTGCCTAAATTAGTCTGGCTGTTTATAAGATATTAAATGCACTACAAAGCCTAACATGTTTGTTATGCTCTATAATCAGAGCACCTGTTTAAAAGCCCACTGCAGCTGTACTTCCAGCAGATTACAGGCCATTAGGCAAGTTATGCAGTACCTTATTTTTATAACCTAATCTCTCTTCCTCTTTCACATTTGAATTTTAGAATCATAAAAATGAGATTCTTTCCCCTCCATACACCTTTTCCAAGTCCTTTAGTGATTGAGATGAGGAGAGTAATATTAATATTTATACAATGCTCAAATGTAACTTTCTGTTGCTATGGTAAAATACTGTCATAAAATATTTCATTAACTTTTGATCCTTTTTAACGCTGTTCTTCCCTCGTGAGACTAAACTGAAACTTTGGATAGTCGTGGGACACAATTTTGATGAAAGATGGAGACACAGAATCACAGAATCATAGAATTGTTTAGGTAGGAAAAAACCTTTAAATCATCAAGTCCAACTGTTAACTGAGCACTGCCAAGTCCACCACTAAACCGTGTCCCCAAGCACCACATCTACATGTCTTTTAAATACCTCCAGGGATGGTGACACTGCTTTGGGCAGCCTGTTGCAATGCTTGATCATCCTTTCACTGGCAAAGTTTTCCTAATATCCAACCTAAACCTCCCCTGGCACAACTTGAGGCCATTTCCTCTCATCCTGTCCCTTGTTGCTTGGGAGAAGAGACTGACTCCCATCTTGTTCCAACCTCCTTCCAGGTAGTTGTAGAGAGTGATAAGGTCCCACTTGAGCTCCTTTTCTCCAGGATAAAAATCCCCAGCTCCTTCAGCCACTCGTCACTTCAGTGATTATCTTCATGAACACAGATATCTATTGATCTGTTGATAGATGTCTGTCTATTACAATAAATTTTAGTACTTGCTGCTGGAATTGGGTACATTATCCTTTTCGTCCTAGTGATGGAGATTTAAATTTTGGGTTTGATGGAAAAGAGTAGTTATGAGAATCATCAATTGGCTAACCTTGCAGTAATCTCCTCAGAAAACTAAGGAGAGAGTAGGCTTTTAATTCCTTCTTTACTGTGTTTTCAGGAATATATACGTAAACAAACCCCTTAATTAGTTCTATTGCTTATTTTTGATATTTGCAGTATTCTTTCTGACTGTTCTGCAAATTTCAGCTGAACAAGACAGTCTACACATAAACCATTTCCAATACATTATCTATTTATTATGTTAGATTTTTGATTTATTATATCCTGCTTGTCAACTGCTTCAATACTATGCAAATAGAAACAAAATCAACCAAACCCAAAGTCAATCACTTCAGGGTTTGTTTTTTTCTTTAGATGACAGAAAGCTCATTAAGTGATAATAAAAGATAGTTATAATATAAATGCACAACGTAATACTAGTTAAGATAATTATTTGCCCATGTAAGAGAGAAAAGAACATCACTGATTTATTCCTGTTGCATGTAAGCCACAGGAAGGCCTGGGGTTTGTGAGGAAAATTAGATTTCCCTGTCCCATTTGATGATTTTGGGAGTTGTGTGCTACCTTTCAGGTCAGAGTGGAGAAAGAGGGATGGAAAGAGCAAATGAGAGCTTGCATGATGCAGGAAGGGTTCAGGTGTTATATGACTTCATTTTTACTCTTTTTTTTTTTTTTTTTTATAAGCCTTGCTAGCACATATTTATTACTGAATGCAGCTTACCAGGCCTGACCTTAAATCCCCCCTTGAAAAGAACATGGTACTATTTTCCTCACTCGCCACTGTCATATAATAAATTTCACTTCAATTTACCTATTCAGACAAGAATTCTCCAACAAATGGCCAATTTCACATTTCCTGGAACACATCTAGCTGATATATCTTACCTGGATATGCCCAGACTTCGGTCGCAGTGCATTCACTGCTCTGGAGAGAGGGGACTTGGGTGGAACATCTTCTTTCCTTTCTCACTGTTGCAGCCATGTCATAACGGGTTTGGTAGGTCAAATGTGAGTCCACCCTCTGTGAAAATGTTCCACCAAATCCTGGGGAGGTAGCCTAATTTTTTAAAGGTTTTGCGAGTTTGTTGTTCTTACCAATGCTATTGTTTATATAAAGGTCGTTGTTACACTTCTAATGTCATGTTTCATGTCTTATACACCATTAAACTAGCAATTATAAAAGTTCTTTTCCAAATGCTTGTGTTGCTCATTAAAAGGTTATCTCTGTACTCCTCTGCCCAGCCCTCTGAACCCGTGTCAGGCATGAAGCACATGGAAGGGATGTAATTTTATGTAAAATGGCAATAAACTGCAGTGCTAGCTCTCAGTCAGATTCCCACTATGGACAGTGTACACAGTACTGGCTGGATCCTGTAGCACAGCATTCATCACCAAGCCTAAGCTCATATTTCTTGTATTTTCAGTGTCCCCTCTAGAGGTTAGGTCATCACAATGTTTACTGGCAAGCCCTTCCTGACTGGAAAGGTCAGCCTGGCATTACATTATGTGGCCATCATTAAAATTCCTGTGTGGAGTCAAGTCACAAGAAATGTAAGTAGGAAAGTGAAATCTTGACAAGCTTAATGGTCATCTGAAGCTACTGTGATTTATTAGTTTGTCCCCTGAAATAAAAGTTTTAAGTTGATTGTGCTATTCAATAACAGACCAAGTGACATAATCTGTCTCAAATTTACTCGAGTGGCAGCCAGAGCAGGACCTTCCTAAGACCCTGTATACGTGCTGTCTCCTGAAGGCTGGGGGAGAAGGTCTTTGGACCAGTGTTTTCTGGTCTCAGAAATGCAAGGCAGTACCTGTCTGCATAGAACAAGCTGGGGCCAGTGCAGTTTTCTGCTGAGAGGCCTCTGTGTAATATGTAGTCAAGCTCAGGAAATACTAAGGAGCTTTGATATAAAGGAAAAGAAGTGAGGGTTTAGCCAATAAAGGAAAGAAAAAGTAAATACAAGGTTTTGGAAATTGCTAATCTATCTTATTCCAGAGTTATCTGTAAATGTATCTTAATTTGGTGCTATTTTTATGACAATTGTTTTATTTTAGCCTACAGAAAGAGTGCAGAGATTATTCCATATTGTGATCATGATTTGCAGATTGGGATTTGCCTTGTGAACATGGCTAAGTGATAGTTCTGTTCTGTGAGTGGATGAGTGCCTAATTAAAACTTCTCAGGAAATACTTGTGAACACTTCATGTGTATTGCATATTCATCACAGTATTTGCCACTATATATTTGCGTGCATATTCATTAAGTTATGGTTACCTACAGATTGTTCAGAAATAATTGATTGCTTCACTATTCACTTAAAAATAAAATTCATCAGATGAGATATAGATTCACTTAGTCACCAGATATTTACATACATTTTTCAAAATACTTTAAGAAATATACTAGAGATGCCACAGACACATTTATGTCTCATGCTTAAGCCCCAGTTGAAGGCCTGATTTCAATGTGTCCTTTGCAGCATTGTTGGGAATTCCAGTAAGCTCACTGACAGAGTTGTTCCCTAAAATTCAGCCTTCATTATTCTGATTTTATTTCATTATTTTCCATGTAGCACAGTAAATAATTATTATTCCTTGCATTAGCATTCTTTGACTCTTTTGTGGATTGCTGTCATGCTTTTGCTTTGCAATTGCTTTATTTAGTCTCTTGGTGAATTGCATGCTTTGGTTCTTTCACTGTTTTATTATGTAAACATTTTTTTTTTCCTTTCTTGTTAAACTCCATTTTGTAACTTTCTGGAAATGGATTGCTCTAAAATGAAAACAGAATTTCACCATGGCATTTCCATTACTTTGTCTCTTCTGCACCTCAAAAGGTGTATAAAGCACTTTTTAGGTAGGGGTTTTTTTTCTGGTTATATAAATAATTCATGTCTGCATATATTATTCCTTTCTATCTTTCAATATCACATCTTGGATTTTCATCTTTCAGTTGTTTTTCTCTTTTTTTTTTTTTTTTTTTGCATTATTTGATGTTCTCCTTTTAATTATTTTCTGAAAGTTTTAATCTTGCCTACGCTATGTGTTGTCTTTACTCTTGTGGTGTTCAGAATTTTTAATTTAGCACTACCTGTGAGTTGCAGTGGTGCACTGAGAGGTTTATGTTTGTTATATAATGCTGTTATGAGAGGTTTTTACTTTAGGTGAGTAGTGGATTTAAGTTTTTGTTTGAAACTATATTTCAGTGGAGTCACCGTAGCTGGACTCTGGCAGCTGTAATATCTCCTGACCTATCCTGACCACAAAAAACTAGTGCTGAACCTAGCTAGAGGTAGAGTTTCAGCTTGGGAGTTTACCCTTTTGCATGGATGTAAAGAGTGGGATCAGTCCCTCACCCCATGCAGGTTAAGGAATACAGATGAATGGCTATACTTGTCACATGGATTTCAACAGGAAGCCTCCGAGACTGGCAGTTTCACCTGAACTGATAGTTGCTCCCTTTAGCTGATCTCATTAAGTGTCTCAGAGGTTCCTGATTTCATAATGGGAGCTGGATTGATGAATTTTAAAAAGAAAAAAAAAATAAATAAAAGGCTTGATAAAGATTTGGTTATTCCTGAAATCAGGCTGACACACAAACCCAGTTATTCCATATCTATGGCCATAGTGGTGGCATCGTATTTTCAAGCTAAAAAGACCCATGTTCTGGGCTTGCTGCACGACAGATGAGTGGGAATGTAAATCTTCACACCCTTCCCCTCCAGATCAAGGTGAAAGGAATGAACTGCACTTTGTTTGAAGCTCTCCCATATCCAGTATCTCCCATATATCAAGGACCATGTGCATTTGGCGTCGCTTCCATGGCTGTTTTTTTGGCTGTTACTCAAGAATTGGTAACACTTGCAGAAGAATTTATTGCATGTGCCCAGTTCAGCTGTCCTCCCCTTGCAGAGGGATACTGCTACATCAGGGCAAAGAAAATGACCTCTAAACAGCACTGTCCCTTGGCTCCATGGTGGTTGGATTCCTCTCTGAATGATAGGAACCCTAATTATGTCATAGGGTTTTAGCCCTAAATGATAAGTAGAAATGTGACATTTGGAAATCTGCTTTTTTGGTTCATGATATTGTATTTTGCATTTATTTATTGGGGGACACTGTTAAAGATTGACCATTAAAGATGTTGAGGTACAATGCAATGTTAGTCACGAGTAACTGAATCATCTTAAAACTCAAAAGCTGAATCTCAGATAGCAGTTTTCAGGATTTTTTAGTTTTATTTTATCAGTCTATTTCATTTAAAAATCCTAAAAAAATCTGTCCTGTCATTGAAAACCATAATGGTAAAGATTAAGACAGTTTAAGACTTTAAGAGAAAAAAGCAAAACCATTGAAAACATGGCTCAACATACTGCTCTCCATGTGAACAAAGAGATGAAGCAATACAAGTTGTTCCTTATTAAAAATTCTTACCACTGTGTTTAAGCTAATTCCATTTGATACCGTACAGCTCAGAAACTACTTTTGAGACGGGCAGACTTGAAGATGTGAGTGAAGTCATACTGACAGTGATGTGAAATTTCTACTCTGGCATTTCGAATTTGATTAAAGGTTTGAGCTTTTAAAGCTAAAGTGCATGTTTTATATAACACAGTAGGGGCCCTATTGTCAAATGGTCTGAGGAACTGTGAATCGACAGCTATCATCAAAACAGCACAAATCCACCAGCAAGATCTCCTGAAAGACTGTGGGATGTTATTATAGCACCTAGTGGAGTATAACATGTTATTTATTCTGCAGGCATTTTTCCTACAGCCATCACTCTCCTTGTAACGAAGGCTCTGTCTGAAGGAAGTGCACACACTTTCTCTAGGGCATTCGAGTCCTGGTCAGAGAAAGTTCTGCAGCATTTCTTGGGCAAAGTAAGAGCAGAGACAAATTCACACTGTCAGCATACCTCAGTAGCTTGCACAGTATTTTTTGATAGACATATGATATCACGTACTGGCACAGGGATACAGTCTTCATGATGGGACTGCTGTTAGTTTGCCATTTTAGTCTTGATGAGGAAACACAGGTTGTTAAGGGGTGTTAAGCAGGGAGGGAAAAGGTGTCTAAATGCCCACACTTACACATGATCTGGTAAGACAGGCTGAAGACTAGAAAGCATAATCCAGTTCTGGCTGGGGTCAATTATTTTATAATTAATTTGAAAAGAAGGGTGAAACAGAGCAATGTCATGAAGCAGGATTTTCTTAGTCTATTATTTGGCCTATACAAGAAAGTGGAAAATGAGTGAGAATTTTATGTCTTTCCTTCTATTTCTGATAAAGCCAAACCAAACACCCTGACAGCAGCTGAGGCTCACTCTTCTGGAGTGCAATGAGTGGGTATTTGGCTACCTTCTCCTTGGTGGCATCCCTGTTTACAGTTCCTTGTCTTTTGAAGAAAGTTGATAACCAAAGTTTACATGACAGGCACATATTGTGCCCAGCAAACAAAATGATTCACAAAGCAATCTTTTTGTGGGTTTTCTTTGTCTCTGCATTCTAGCCCTCTTCAGCAGTTTAGGCAATTAGGAAATATTTCCTGCTTTGTCAGTTCAGATTTATTTGCTCTCTGCTAGTATCCCCCACATGGCTGGAATACAAATCATTTGCTGGAAAAAATGAGAAGTGATGAAGAAGAGGGTGATTAACGACCTAACATTCTATTTGAGCAGATAAAACAAGAAGGGTTTCACTCAGTTTGCCTCCAGATAACATTTTGTATTCATTTTGCAACACAGTTAGAACTCAATTGTATCAAAAGTGAAAATTCATAAACCTACAGCAGTTTGTGAAATGTGAATGATTGATTGCATACAGCCAGAAAACTCTTGAAAAGATAAACTAATTCTGTGATGAACAACGCATTTCATACTCAATTAATTATACAGTACATTTTGTTTCAAAATATTAAATGCCTAGAACAGTCTTCTGCCTGAAAGCGTCTGGGCTTTGTAATGAGACAAAAGTCTTGGGTTCAATCAGCTGTCTGTATGAGATTTTAGAATGACTTATGTCTGAATTAGAGAGGTTTAGGGCAGTGATTTCCTGGCAGGAAATTAATAATGAGCTAAATTAGAACATGCCTAGAGATGATTTAAACAACTTTGCTAGCATTGTCTGTGACAGCCTGTCAGTTTTTCCCCCAGTTCTACTATTGTTTAGTAAATAATTGAAGTCATTAAAAATTTGGTAGTGTACTGTGATCCAAAAGGAAGTAGACAGTCATATTTGAGCAGAAGATGGGAGATCTGAAGTGTATTCTTGCAATGCACATATTGTTGTGGTGGAGCATGGCAAAATACAGTCCTAGTGTCTCTACTGAGACAGCTTTTACTGTGATTTGTCAAATAGATCCTAACATCAGAGCTGATTCAAGTCTTCTTCACACTGCAAAGGATGAGAAGACTAAACCAGAGCAAAATAGCTAATGTCCCTGGCTCTTTCCAAAATGGTATTGTGCTCAATCACCTTTTGCTCCCTTTCAATCCTCTTTGATGTACACCGATTTAAAAAGAAACAGAGCTGGGGAGAAGGCTTTAAAGTTCAACACCCAGATATTTCAGCTGGTGGCAACAATGAGTGCTTTCCGTAAGCAAATTGTCAGGAAGTTCTGTCTGCCTGGTCAGGCTGTATCACACCAAGATAAATTATTTCTGACCTTTTTCTTATTTCAGGGTAAAACAAAACCAAAATCATTTATCTTACTGTCCAGTTCTTAAAAGTTAATATCAATTCTACAGCTTCAAGGAATGAATCAAAGAGGGCATGAGTAGTTAAATGATGGCCAGTGACACTAATCTGCCTGCTGTGTGCTGAGAGATCTTGTTCAATAAAAATGAAAAAACAATACAAGCTCTTATTATTCAAGTGGCTCCTGAAGCAGAGAGCTAATGAAACGATTGACAGTCATTTGTGAATAAAACAAACAAACAAAAAACAGAACAGAGAACAAAACAAACAAACAATCATTTTAAAAAGTCAACAAAAACATGAATGAAAGCAAAACCCAAATCCTAAAATTAAACTGGAAACCAAAGCACCCACTGTGAGCAATTTCACCAGGGGAACAGACATAAAAGGGAGATTATTCATATCAACTTCATAGTGGAACGAGAACTGTATAATGCTGTCTTGGAAGTTCCTAAGACACTAAAATATCCTGTATTCTGCTCCCAAAGATTGAGAGAACTTCTAACTTGAATAATTTCACATAAAATTTGGTCTTCAGAAGTACTGCAGCGTTCTCCTGCCCTGCTGTGTCCTTACAGGTGTTGGAGTAGAAATAACTCCCAGGGGAAAAGCACAACTGTGGCACCATGGAAGATCATATCCAAAGGAGAAAGTTTCCCTACAGCCTCTGCTTGGCAAGCTGTGCTCACAACCAATTTACTTCAGACTTAAATTTAAATCCCCAAGGCTGCTGAGTTTTTGTACATGAATGGATCCCTCAGGACTTACAAAGAAAAACTTTTGCATCCCAGAGGAATGCACGAAATAATGTAATACTAGTAACTTCACTCTAAAGGAAATTTATTGGCTAAATATATCAACACTAATACCTTGCAAAGAAAGTAGTTTTGCTTTCAGGGTAACCAGTGAAATGTTTTCCACTGAAATACCATAACAAGCAGAGTGCCATTAACTTCAGTGGAGTTTGATCAAAATAGATCATGAACAGTGTGGATTTTTCAGTCTTTTTCATTGCAGCTTAGATTGCAGGAGCTAATTTTCTAAGCAACAGCATCTTTCAAAGGATAAGAAAGAGCACTATGTGATTGGGGGAAAGTTACAGGAAGGAAACAAAACAACTTCAGTATTGCTACGGCTTTCTTTGTGGTCCAGACTTCTGTTTAATTCAGTGGTATAATAAATCCATAGTCCTTTCATGGAGAACTCATAGAACAGTAGATAAAAGTAATGGATCTGTAAACATCAAAGTTCTCCTGTTTGAAAATTGTTGTGGAAATTGTAATAGAGATTGGAGATAGAACAAAGTATTGAAGTGTTTGCTTTGTCTGTTTTACTGATGTACAGTTTTATTTTAATGGGCTTGTTGCACTGAGGGTATCATTTACAGGAACTGTATTTCTAAGTAAAGGAAGTTTACTTAAAATATGACTGACGAGTCTGCAGGATGTATAGAAATACAAATAAAATTCAGTAAATGCTACTTGGGGCTTTTTGTCTTCTCATGTTAATGCAGAGTTGATTTGTTATTTACTCTTTCTCAAAAGAATTCACTTTGCCTTAGCAGATAACTAAAAGTATATCTGCTCAGTTTTGTTTGTGGGAGAAAGCAACAATAAGCATCTTTTATGAAGTGTTTCTATGTCAGAAAGTTGTACAGCCATTTTATGGAGACTCCAACAACAATTACTAGATCCAAAGCTCAAAACTATTTGCTGTTATGTTCCTGCCTCCTTTGAAAGCATAAGGAAATGAACTGCACACACCACATCATATTGGAACAAAGGAACACAGAACAACATAGAGATTTTCCTACGTGAGGCGGATCCAGTACATTTTGGATAGCCTTTGTTTGGAGACTGTATCCTCTGGTGCTGAAGACAAACCCTAGATCATCTGTGAGTTTTCATAAACACACCGTACCAGGGGGGGTTTCATCAGGACAAGATTTCAGACAACAAAAATCTAAGAGGAAGAGAGATATGGCCATAGCAATTACATAATCCTCCAGAAGTTATCCATTACAGTTTACAATAGTCCCGGTTTCCAAGTATTTTTGATGTGGTGTTAAAAATCATGCTAGAAAGCAATTAACTCACCAGAATGCTAGAATATGGATGTATCTACTATAAAAAGATATTTTTAAGAATTTCCAAAGGAATGCCAGAGGAAGAGTCTAGGCATCATATAAAAAAAAAGTGGTTTGATACCATAAAATTTGAAAGAAACTAATAAACATTCTGGGTACTTTCAGAATCTTGTTTGCAGGTAGGTGTGTGTTGGAAGGGACCTTCAGAGGTCATCTAGTCTCACTAGATGAGGGTATTACATCATAGATTATTCTTAGTTGGAAGGAACCCACAAGTTTTTTACTTTACCGACAAAGTGTTAAAAGCTATAACAATAAACTGCAATAATTTTTTTGGTTTAAGGTGTTTAATTGCTGTAATCTTGTTGTCAGTGAATTATGATTTCAACAGACTCCTGTCTGATTTGCAGTGTGAGCACTAACACACTCAGGGCATCACAGTGACCGCTCGGACCTCAGTTGTGCCCTGGTCCTGCAGCATCTGTTTGCAGCTGTTTCTGTCCCCTTTCATGAGCACTGTAATCTTTTCTAGTTAGGGCAGTCACCAAATTTGTTAGAAGACTGGTTTTCAATTACCTTCCAAATACTGCCATAGATTGAAAACATGGATTAGCTAGACAAATGATTCAAAGCTAATTAGTTAAAAATAGATTCTCTTTTCCCAAATACTCTTTTAGTCCCCTTCAGCTATTTAGCACTTTATAATGAGCAGAATTACAATAGAGGGCCACCTTTTAAATATATTTTCTCCTTAAAAATCAATAAAGACCTTTTAAAAAAATTCAATAGTCAACACCCATGACTTATACAGGTGACTAATTCAATACAATCAGCATATCAAGTGATTTAATTCTACAAGTGGACACAAATTGTCGCTGTTTACTAGAGCACTTCTATTAAAAGTTCACCCATGAAAATTACAGACTGTCATTATAATTTTTATTTTTGCTTATGTAAACCTCTTAGAGAATGATTTTTGCTTTCACTAGAATTGTTAGAATACAAATTGCTCCTGAAAACAAAATAAATCATTCCCAAAGTAAATCTGGAGCAGAATCATAAATTTCAGTTGATACAGCAGCATGGTTACAAGACCATCAGCTGTGTAACAAGATACATACACAACTGGTTTGCAAGCCAAGCAATGCTATATAAAGTCAGCAAGCAATGATCCATTAAATGAGCCCTCCTGTACGTGATTTCAAGCCTGGGTTAGGCGCAATGCTATAACCAGACTTGATTCAATTACCCAGACATTAAGAAAACAACAGTATTAAACCAGAAAATAACATTGCTATGGTGAAGCAAAGGCAGGATATCTCAGAAAAGCAGTTATTGAACTTTAATTCAGATTTTTGAGAGTGGTTTGAGGCAATTTAGTTCTCCTGTGTTGTACGAGTGTCATCAGTGTAGAGAGAGGGGATGACAGAACCCACGAGCACACAGTGATGATGTCCTGGTCCCAGCAAGGTCACTCAATCTCATTTTTGCAAGAGACTGCTGTGGAGCCAATATTTAGTTCTGAGCATTGAAATCTGATGGTAGGGTGCTTGGGGAAGGGAGGGCTTAGATTTTTAGTAGAAACTGTATTAACTTGGCATAAGCAAATATTGTGGTTCCTGTTTCTAGTAAAACCATGGGGACCGAAACTATTGCTTTAAAATTGTAGTGAGGGCATCTTTCACTGAGACAAAGATTTTTCCCCCCACCCAAAAAACGGTACTGAAATCTGCAAGGTAATTAAGCCTTGTGGGTTTTGGTAGTGTAGAGTTTGATTTTTCTAACACTTAGGTTTATTAAATGCAATACATCACTATGCCCTATTATCTTACATAGAGAACATTTGATTATTGTTGGAATAACTCAATGTTTTCCAACTCTTTTCTTTATCCTCTCTTAATGCATGATTTATAGTTGATGACCTTTAAGGTTCTCCTAATAAAGTTATAACATACGCTGCTGAAATAAAAGGAGAATCAAAGTTTCCACATAATTAAAAGAAGGTTTTTTAGTCTAGGTTTTACACAGATCACACACCTTTTCAAGAAATAAAGAGTTTAACATATCTGGGAAATACAGTATTTTCTTTGCTGCTTAATCGTATTTAGTTTTCTTCTAGAAAGTGTCTGAAAAATACCCCGGGATGGCAATGAGATTACAGTTTTTAAATTGTCATGAAGATGAATTAGATTTGTTGTACCATTCACTATTCTCATTACAATTATCTTCACAAGAATGAATTCATAATATGTCATTTCCTATTCATTACAGGCATTGTCACTGTAGAACGTGAAATGAGCATTGAAATGCCTCGCACACCCCACACAACATGACAGTACTGTAAATCAGACCGTTTTGACCTTTTCAGTGCTCAGTTATTTAATACATTGGTCAGCCCCATTCCCTGTTTACTTGCAATTGATTGGATGTGCTGTTGGGAAACCTTGGCCTTCAGCTGAGCAACTGAGCTTACAACAGGCCTAAAGTGGAATAAAGATGTTGACTTGGCAGACCACATGTTAAATAAAGTATTTATCAAGTCATGTGCTCCCATCAGCATATATATTTGAAAATATTAAACAAGAGACAGAGTGCTAGGCAGAAAAGGATAGACACTCAAAAGTAACTTGCCAGAAATAACTTGCAAATATTGCAAATTTCTGTAAAAATTTCTGTAAAAAGAAACCTTTAAAAAATCAATCACATTCACCTTACAAAACCAATAAGACCATAAAAGAGAAAATAGTCAAAATAATATAAAAAATAGCCACCACATAAAAAATTATGTTTATATACTGTGTTAGATTTTGGTGATTATTTACCACACAAATCAATGCATTCTCATTAACAAACAGGAGACATTAACACAAAACTATTACCTTCTCTATCTTTTGTCTTCCTTCCTGAACCAAGTAAAGCCATATGTTATCATCTATAATGTTAGCAATAAAACAGCTTGGTCATGTGCACTGCAAGGAGGATTTTGTTCTATGAAAGGTGGTATAAGACATCATTCCTCTTCTTTCCTTGGCACCTTTTTTACTGTGATCTCGTATTTTATAACCCACAATGAAGATAACTGTCCAGCAGGGAGAGTGCTGCAGTATGTGAATCAACATTGGCTCCTCTGCATTTGGGAAATAAATATTAAAATTACCATTTTTAAGACACTGTGATGTAATAACTGAATAAATGCGAAACAAACTCTAATGCTTAGCCAAAATTTTCAAAAGTAATAAGAAATTTGGTGTTTTGCCTGGAAGGGGAAGTTTGCAACAGTTATTGGTTCACACTTCCTAAAATTCTCACTTAAGTCTACTAAACTTAGGCATTTTATCTTTTTTTTTTTCACCTATGTTGTCTATAGTAAATCTTGGATCTGTTAAGACCATTCTAACATTTTTTATTAAAAAGATGAAAATAGTGTATCAAAACTATAAAAGCAGGGATAGAAGAAAGGTGCTCTTGCTATTGGTGATGGTTGAGAAATTGAAGGTTTAAGCTAGTGAGCAGTGAAAGAGGCAAAAAAAAAAAAAAAAGACACAGTTACATGGAATATAAGTTGGTGAGAATCCTGATTTTGTCCTGTAGAGAAGCTCTTTCAGCAGAGCATTATTCATCCATCTCAACAGGATTAAGAAAAATATCAGTAGATTTGTGCCATTGCACCAAAAGCTTTTGAGGGCAAATATATGGAAATATGATTGCTAAAAGGACTTGTAAAACCACTAAAAAGAATTTCATTCAATACAGTCCTATAAATGAAAATATACTGGAAAAATAAGGTAAATTTACTGAAAATTTTGAATTTGATAGGAGATAAGGAATCTAGGACAACTTCCTGCAATTTACCTGGAATTTTTTCTCTTCCTTTGAAGCAACAGTTTTTCTTTCTTACTTGAAATTGGTTTTTATGTGTTCGTATGTAAAAATCTTGTTCTCAGGTTCGCTCTGGCCAAATCTTATCCACCAAAGGAGGAATTTAGAGGGAGGATTTTTAGAGTAGCAGGTAGCGTGGCTCCTTTATAGGGAAAGTTTAATGGTTTTGAAGATAGAAAGTTCTTAAAGATATGCAGTGTTCAAGCACTTAATATACTTGATTATAAGGTGAATTAAGTCAACCTGTCTTCCTGCATACTGAGATCATATTTATTGCAGCAATCTTTTAGCACGTGGAAAGCTGGTGTTATTCTGAAGAACAGATAAACTATTTAGACTTCTAGTTCCCCTCTTCCTCCTGATGATTTCAAGTAACAACCTTCTTGTTATGTTGTACTTTCTCTTCCTTTTCCTTTGTTGAATTCTGGCTTTTTATTTTTTTTCCAGAAGCTGATTTTGAGAAAGAGGTGGGTGAAAATATAGGGAAAAAAACCCAAACAACAAACAAACCCAACTTGTTTAGTGAGTTTCCATTTCATTAGAATACAGAAGCAGTTAGGTTTGGTCTAGATGACACTGATCTAGTTTAAGCAAGTGATTCTTGGTAATGAACTTTTTCCAGCCAGGAAAAGCTCATTGAATTAAGTGTTAGTGTTTACAATTGCCCTGGCTGTTGGGTGGCAACAAAGGTCTCTGTGGGAAAAGCAATGAGGGAGTTGATTTTTAAGGCACTCTAAGAAAATACATAAACGCTCAAAATTTGGCTTCTCCATCTGTGAGGCAGAATAGTTTTGTTTTTAAAAGATAAGGAGCAATAATACTTTTCTCACCAAGTCAACATTCCAGTAGTTTTGTCACATCAACAGTAGAAATTAGTAGTTTGAGTTGAAAGGTTCCTTTAAAGATAATCTAGTCCAGCCCCTCATGCCAAACATGCAAAGTTTCTGTCTCATATCCAAGTGTATAATAGAAGGCTGAAGAGGTCCTTCTTGAGACTAATCACTTGTTATGATGTACTGTATTATAATCAGCTTTTTACTGTGTCATTTAACAATTTCTAGAAGTATTTTCTAACTCAGGATATTCTATGATTCTATTTTCTTACATGAATTATTCTACTCTTATTGGCATGCATGGCCTAATAATTAATTGTCCTAAAGAAATTAATTTCTCACTGATATGTCATTGTTTTCTGCCTTTGCTTTAGAACAAAGCTGATGTGCTGTAAATCATTCTCAGCCTGCATATTGCTTTCACCCTTAATTACCGCTATTTGAAGACTAAAGTAAAATCAAAAAAAAAAAAAAAAAAAGAAAAAAAAAAGCTAAAAACTCTCAGTTTACACAAGTATAGAGTAACAAAGAAACCTTTCACATAGTTTAGGTTCAGTCACCTAATTTGTAAATGTTGGTTATAAATTATCTAATTAGACAGTTTTCACTAAAAATTCTGCACTAAGTTCATTGTGCAGAAATTGTACACATGGGCTCACTCACTGGGCCATTGATTAAATCACTGCTCTTAAGGCTTAACCAGCCCTTCAGTTTTTTTGGATACAGAATATGAATTGATCTTCTTGGAGCAACAAGTTTTGGAGATAAAAATGCCTTACAGGTGAATAGATCAGTTCAGAATATTTCTAAGAGATCAAAATAATCACATCCTGGTTTTGATCAAAGTAGGACCTGCTTTTGTCTTCCAAGAACTATTAGTGGCCTCCACTGTGTAACAGTAACAGTGGCAAATTCAAATGAAACCTCTTTCTTGCAGGGCTGAAGTAGAGAACTCCAGAAAAGAAACTAAAAAACCTTTTACTCTAAGTGGTTGTTGCTGGAGTTCCAAGAGTAGAGTTCAGGAGTTAATTTTGGTGGCAGGACTATTGTGTTAAGTAACAAAGGAGAGACAGTGAGTTATCCTGGCCTATATCCTATAGTCTATGCAAACATCTTGTGTCAGTGTCCCAGTGGAAATACTTTCCTATTTGTCCTGCTTATCACTATGTACTTAAAGCATTATCCTAAACCAAGTTGGTACTCTTTGTAATCCAATTGGCCCTGATCTTCTGTAGCCTTGAAAGGAAAGAGTGTATATTGACACTTCAGATTATTCTGTGTTCCTGTATTAAAAGTCAGAGGGAGGGATCTTTCACTTTCTGTTGAGCGATGAGATTAGTATCTTCTGCCTGATTCCAAAGTCATGGTTCAGCAGAAGAAAATTCTCTGTGCTTCTCCTACACCAGTTATCCTTCTGTTACGGTTTTATGAGAAGGATAACTCAAATGCTGGAGCAGTGATGAATTTTCAAGGCTGTGAATTCA
Organism: Margarornis squamiger; assembly: GCA_035222235.1. Lineage (NCBI taxonomy): Eukaryota > Metazoa > Chordata > Aves > Passeriformes > Furnariidae > Margarornis > Margarornis squamiger. The sequence continues at coordinate 29,895,196 of JAWWTY010000160.1, forward strand.
AATGTGGTCAATAAAAAAAGTAACTGAAATGACTGTGCATTCCTTCAAGAAACTTGTGCCTTGGAATGGATGAAGTAAGATTACTGATGAATGGGACAAACAACTAATCCCAGAAATAACAGGGACACGATGATTGTGTCAGGCACACAAGTGTTGTTCAGCTATAAAGAGTGTTTGCTGCCTACCTAGAAATCTACTGACTCGTGCCTTGTTAGCATTTGAAAAAGAACTTAAAAGAATACACTTCATTATATGAAAGATTGATAAAACAGCGAAATAATTTATTTTATAGAATGACAAGTAGAACATGGGGAAAATAAAAAGACAACTGCATTTGTTTTACAGCAAACCACGGAAAGGTTAGCTGCCTAGATAGAAATACAAATAATTTGAAACATATTAAACATCTCTGAGGAAGAAGTTTTGCCTTGATAGCAACATTAGAGAAACTACCAAAATGATACTGTGTGTAGCAAGTGGTTGCTCAGCCATGATATAGGAAATGCAGACAGAGAGGTGATGGAGCAGAAGGAGACCTTTTGGGCAAGGGTATTCAGAAATGAAAGACTCTGAAACATGGGTTTGTCAAAAAAATTTTCTTAGTTTTTGAGGGCCTTCTCCATTCTTTGGGGCTTTCCATGAATGGTTGTACTGCTGAAACTGCTGCATTCTGACCACAAGCCATGATGAAAGGGCAGAGGATTGAATAGAGCAGGTGACAAGTCACTACCCTTACTCTGGAAGATAATTCCTCTCAGAAGTGACAGTTTTAGCATAAACAAAGATGCAGTAAGATTCCCCCCCCCCCTCGCCCCCCTTAAACAATATTTCCTTCTTAAATGGTGACATATTCTACCATTCAAAGAATAAAGAGACACCTAACTGTGAAAAACAAATCATAGCTGCTGTCAGAGGCTTCTCCCTCAGATGCCTTCATAGCAAGTACATTCAGCCCTGCAATGCATGACTCGGCACGAACCCCTGATGTGCATCGAACTGCACTGGAGTGGAAAGGCCTTGTGCTGCAAAGGGAATCTGGGGCCGTGTTTCACACGTGCTCTTTGGTCCATGCCTTAGAGAAATGATGACCTCAGAACATACAGCCACATACCTATAGTGTATTGAGCACTATTTAAACAGCTATTTCTTGTTTTAATGTCAGATTAACATTTAGATATCCCTGCTTGAACTGCCATTAAACTGTGGGGGGAGGAAAAAAAAAAAGGAAACCTTAAATAAAAGAACCATTCAGTAAACTGGAATGCTTAAAATAGCAAAGACTTGAAAAAAAGGGTAAAGAACTACTTTGTTCATGTTCTTAATAAAATCTGTTGCAACAAGATTCAGCATTTCCAATGCCTCACTTGTAGATCATCTCCAGTGGTTTAATATGCTCCCTCATATGTAGAGCTGATGGTAGTCAGAGAAAATCGGGATTTCCTTTGCCTTCTCTGGGTTTGGCTCTCCCACCCCTGTTGCAAATTTAGGCATAGGCTTAGGCACAGTAGAGGACATTTTCAGGGCAGTCTTGTCTGATGCAGATATTTCTTCTTGATGCCTTCTTTTTCTCCCAGCTTTTCTTGCAGAGAACCACTTTTCAGGCAAGTAACATGGAAATTACAGCCAAGAATACTTCTATATGTCCTGAGAATATGCAGGGTCTTGGAGTGGATGTGCACCTAACTACAGAATGGACCTGCAAATTATGTGGGCAAGTCATTTAGAAGACCAGGCCAAGTATCCAACATATCTTTTTATTTTATCTATAACTTAGAGGCCTTCACCCAACCTGAGTGAATTATATAACCAGTACAACAAGATGATTTTGTTTCTGTTGGGTAATTTTCATTGATGTTTCAGATCAGTAAACAGTTTTGTGGTTTGAGTTTTTGGGGGGGTGTTTTGTGGTGTTTTGTTGTTGTTGGGGGCTTAATTTATTTTTTTTTTTAAAGTTTGCTGCCTTAGTATCTTTAGTTTAGTTATTGTTTCCTGAGGTCTAACAGATACTCTAGAGGATCTTAACATACTGCACCTGCACCTGCACTGTTCTTGTTCTCAGCCAAATTGCTGTATTAAAGTATGTTGCTAGTAAAACAATTTCTTAATTCTCTTTGTCTAGTAACAAAAACAGCCGGGCCCAGATGTAAATTAAAATATTCAGCCCTTACTAAGGTTTTCCTTGCATTATTTAGAAAAAATTTGCTATATATATAAACTTACATAATAGGAAAAAAAAAAAGTTCAGTACCTATGCTTTTGTGTGTTATTGCTAGAATATTTTTGATATAACTGGTTTTGGCATGAAAATATTATTTTTTTTAATAAATTTCACACATTACTGAAATTTTAAAGAGGGCTGAAAAGATAAAAAATCTCTTTGCTCCTCATTTTTCTTGAAGTGCCTCTTCCTCTGTAATGGATGCTGAGCTATGAATAGATCTTTCCCAAAAGACTTTCAAACCTTAATAAAAGGCCAAGCCCAAACTTTGTGGAGCAAATGTTGGAGTACCTGTCCTATGTCTCCCCAGAGCATCTTGGCCAAGTGTTCTTGTGACAGTAGCTGTAACAGAGCAGGTTTAAAAGGAGCTGGAGCAGTGTTCATTTCCTGCAGCCCAGCTCCATCATCTGACAACACACCAATGCAGGTGGGGCAGGTTTCCTCACTGCCTTCTACAAGGACAGGGGAGATGCTGCTTCTGCCAATGTCATACCACTTAGTGACGGGTGTAACATGAAATAATACAGCAAAATGTACCAGTATCAGCAATTACTTCAGGGAGGGCTTAGACAGAACTTCCAGTATTAGCAGTAGAAAGCAGTGTGGTCAGTGACTCGGCACTAACCAGCTGCATTTACTCAAAAGTGAGAGGAAGTACAGTAGATACTGAGGAAAACCACGCTTTTTCCCCTTTGTTTTGTAAGACACTACATTTCCTTCACTTGGCACACATGCATTGAGACAAATATTCCTAATGCTGTTTTAGAGTGAGCTCTATCAAGGTGTATAGGACAACTTGAGAGTGGAAAAATATTGGACTGAATATTGATATATATAATTTTGACTGTTACCACTATCACACTAAGAAACGAAGTTCATGTCAACCATTATGAAAAACAGTATGTTTTGTAAGATTTTAATATCCTCTAAATGTATACTTGAAGCTAAAGTAGATTTTTCTCTAGGGGAAGACAAGTTAACAATAGCTGAAACTTTCCATGTTGCTGACAGTAAGCTAAAAAAGTCACTTGAAGGAAAAAGTCTTTGAGCAGCTTTTTAGTCTTAATTCTTTTGCTAGAACCTCAACAATATGAACTCTCAGGATTAGAAAAGCAAAATAAACAAAAAATCTCCCAACCATCTTCAAATTCTGTCCTAAATGTTTGTCTTATAAAATGAAAAGTTTTCAAATGATCTTTTGGTTTTGTTTTGGTTTTTATGTTGTTGGGTTTTGTTTGTTTTTACTGTCTTAGGCATAAAGGCTTTGGTTTTGTTTTTTTCTTCTGTAGGACCATAACAGTGAATAGGAGTCATAAGACCTTCTACCCAGAACAGTTCACTTTGGGATGCTGATGCCTCAGACGGCTGCTCTGGGATTGCACTATGAGTTTCTGGTACACAAATGGCACCTTAAAGGCATCTTGTAACACACAGACTCACGTTTTCTTCACCTTTTTCTTACCTTCCTAGCCCCAGGCTGCGAGAGAAGCACTCACTCACTGATGCACTGACTTCTGGGATTCCTCAGGCCTACCCTGGATGTCTATGTGGATCATTATCTGTATGTTTTATGAAAAGCTGTATGTTTTGGATTTTTCTATCCTACTCTTGCACAGAAGAGGATCTGGGATGTGGCCCAATGCAGCTTTTTTGCTAAAGGCTCGTTGTAATTTCCTAGTTTAAAAAACTAGTTTGGGTAGAAGATCCTTAAAGCTCAGCTAAGAACTGTAAGGAGAGTGCTGTGATACTTAATCCAGACTGGCAGAGCAGCAGGGATATATCAGTGATTAAAATCACATAACTTAATTTGAAGCTAAGAAAGAAAGTTCTTGAACATTATTGGAAATCTTTTCCTCCTTATTACCCAAACCATTTGGGATAGCCTATTACCTTAAAAGCCCCTCAATTTAGATTGTTGCCAGACCCCCTTCAAGACTTCTAAGGCTGCAGCAGGGAGGTGGAGAGCTAACGTGTTACCTGTTCATTACTAATGAATATGTAGATTTATGAAATTAGGGAAGAAATAAAAATGTAGGGTTCCCTGATTCATAAGGAAGGATCTATTTCTGCTAATTATACAGTCTCTTACAGAACATGAACGTTTTACTTTAAGAAATTTGTGTGAGAAATAAAGCTAAAAACTCTGCAGTAGTAGTGGTAGGTTTCTACCCCTAGTGTGTGGGCTTTCCCGTATTTATCCATTAATAAATATAGTATTTAACCAGATTAATGCTGATTTGGTTATTGTCATTGAACTGTTCACCTGACAGTTTATTAAACTCAGAATATTTTAAACACTTCAGGGAACTTTAGAAATAGTCTTTTAGGATTTTTCAAGGAACATCTAAGTGACAAATAGTGACACATAAGAGAATTAAAACCACTGGCCTTCAAGAAGCCCCTTCATCAGTTGTTACCTACCCATCGGTGAACTGCTGTAGAGATTGTGTTAATCTGCTATCAAATTGTGTGATTTACTTTTGTCATAGTTTTATGTGTAAAAAGCTATTGGAATGAAAACAAATACTTCATTTGGACAAAATTTTTACAGCTTTGTTTAATCTCTTTATCATGGCCTGTTGATGCCTCTTACAAAACAAGGCATAGAATACCAAAGAAAATGCTAAATTAGAGTCTTTTAATAACTAAATTTTTTAAACTATTGAATTAAACATGGCAACATTTCTTTCCCGGCTGAATTAATGTTCATTCGTGCAGAAAATTTTGAATGTAACATTATTTAAGCAATTTAAAAGTGAATTAAAGATTCATCCATTGTATCAGGTATCTGACTTGAGGCTAACATTTTAATCTCAATCATTGTTACAGTGTTTGCCATTCAAAAACTCTGAGAGATAAAGATGAAGGTTAATTCATGCAGAACGAAGACTCAGTTCCTTGTTGATAAGTATGGTTGGCTATCAGGGAACTGCAAAACATGCTAATAGAGTTATTGTTTACTTTAGCATATTAGGCAAGTTATACTTGCTCAAGTAATTGTTTTTAGGTTTTGCAGTTCAGATTTAGTTTTTGGTTTATGTTGTTTTCATAGCTGCTACACTGACCACAGGAGGAATGCATTTTTTTCCCGTTGTAAGCAGACACACAGATTTTATCAGAACCTCTTGTAAATATTTTTACAACAGCAGATTGACAAACTTTTCTGTGAGGACTTGATTTAAAAAACAATAACTGCCACTCTTTTTCGTTTTTCAGTTTGCTAAGTTCTTGTCCTTCTCTGACATCTTTTCATCAGAAGACCTGATTCATCTCCAGGTTAAACAGGTGCAATTTCCTCATCTAAGGTACTCTTGAATTTTAACTAGGAGCCGTGAACTCATAATCAGATTCATTAAATAATGTTCAGGCATGCTGAATCATACTGAGAAATACTCTTGATGGGGTTCTGACTTGGTCAAAACCACTTTTCCTCTTGGAACAGGCAAACGAAAATTGTCCATAACATGACCAGAGCCTTCACAATACAGCAAATATGCGAGGAGTCTGTGATTAAGATATTTGTATAAAATAGAATGATAGAATATGCAATATATCACTCTGCACCAAAGGAAGTCTCTACAGCCTCAGAGTGTGTTTCAACAGGCTGGAAGCAGAGGGCAAGAAAATGCTTTTGCCACAGGGAGCACTTTTCTTATCACTGAGGTCAGGTACTGTTTGTAACACAAAGGTTAATTTTACATTGAAAACATTAATTCTATAGCTGTGGACACTTACGAAGTCAGGCAGTGAAGTTATTTTTTTTGTATCTCAGCAACATTTCATAGCTGGTGTTCACTTCTCCCAGGTTTACATTTATTTTAACACATTTTCTAAATAAAACAGTGCATTTTTTGATGTAGCAAGGAAATAGCATGGGTATAAACAATAACTTTAAAATGAAATCTCACCACCTATTTGTGATGATCTTTTCCTTTCCCTTGCCTAATGCAGAAGTGAAATATTCTTTCCCCTATGCAAACACTGGCAAGCCTGTTTCTCTCCTATTCTTCTGTAATTATCAACAGAAAGTAACTGGATCTCCTAAGAACAAAATGTAATGACTATAGTTCTGCTTACTTTAATTAGATGACCAGGTTAGCAAGCCAATTAGTCATTCCCTTTAGTATAACTACATGCACATTTCATTGCATAATTGCATACTAATACACAGCTAGGTATTTTCACCATGTTTTGTCAGATTCTGAACTGTCAAATCCTCCTTATAAAGTTTCAGGTCTAGTGATCAGGACCTTCTTTGTTTCCTCATGAGAGAGAAAGAGCAAGGATTATGTATTAATCCACAGTATGGGAAAAAACTTAAATAGATATCAGTGAAATCAGATGATGCTGTATTTCTTAGCAGAAAAACCAGTCTACAGTATTGAGAGCTTCTTCAATTGATCTAATGAAGTCAGGCTGTATTAAGACATGCAGTAATCATAAAATAACCCAACAAACATTTGATTTTTAAACGGCTATAAATATGCAAAAAACCTTTCTTTATTTTTTTTTTTATTAATGAAAGATTTATTGGAAACTAGTTGAATTTCAGTGGATCGGGAATTACACGGATCAGAAGCTACAGGGATGATTCATTGTTATCAGTAATTACATGGTTTGACTAAACACTTTCAGATTCCTAGCATTACTGTTTCTTGCATCCAAGTGATTTTATTTTAATCTCTCTGAACATAAAAGGGAACAAAACCTAACAATAACAAAAGAACAAAGCCCCAAAATCTTCCTACAAAGGTCCAAAGTTTAATTTTTTTAATGTTTGGCTACGGTTGTAGAGCACCTTTAATTACTGATTGCTCACAGTACATAGAACTGACAAGAAGAAAGGTCATGGAAGTTTTCCCACTCTCTCGAGTGCTTCTCTATAATAGTCCTAATTTACAGCAGGGAATGTAAGTAGTGGTTCTTAATATTTACTGTTCTGATCTTATTCAAAAGGAGTTTTGTATGCTTTTTGTGTGACTGAAAGTAGACTTACAAATGAAGATGCCATGTCCTCTATTTTCAGCATTGGAGAGGCCACACTACAGACGAACTCTTCCAGGAGGCTGGAGGGTGAGGATCACCTTTGTGGTAAAATCTTTTCCTTCTCCCACATGCCGTATGAACCCTTGGTTAAGAATATAAGAAAGAAATGTGCAGCTACTAAAACCAGAGTAAGGTGTGTCATTCATAGCTGTGATAGCACGGGCAGTCTCAATTTGTATTCAGAACACAGGAAAGCTACTGGTCCAAAGAGGCAGAAACCAGCAGCAGCAGGACTGGTAACACACCTGTAAGTTACTGGCAACTCTAAGGCATTTTTGTGTTGTTATTTAATGATACAATATAAATATTTCAGAGGTACCTAAACCCCTGGTTAGACAATGGCAGCAATAAAAGGGTTGCATGTTTGGAATAGTTATTTAAAACATAAAATATGTCTAATATAGAAACTGAGTGGAATTTTTTCCTTCATCAACCTAGAGAATCTAGTAAATTAATATCTTGTATGGGAGTTAGGGATCAGCACATAGACATAATGTGAAGACACGATGCAAAGAGATGAGTCTTGCCATTGAACTCAAATGTAATTGCATAAATATGTTCAAATAGACACAGAGAGTACTAAATTTAAAAAAACAAATCAAAACAAAAACCCAAACCAAAACAAAAAAAACTTGGAAGTGAAGAAGACTTAAAACTAAATTGGTTTAGGATGAAACCATTATTAAGGCATGAGAAGGAAAGAAGGAAAGAAAGAGTACTAGATTCACTGAATATCTGGAGAAGAGAGGGTGTTCACCTGCCAACATTGCCTGATCAAGTTCATACCATAAATTACATTTTCTTAGATGAAATAGTGGGGAATGCAAGTGGTTTCATGTCTCATAGGGTCTTAAAATAAGTTGTACATTAGGTACTCACCACATCTGCATTGAATTGTATTCTTTCTGAAGCTGTCCACCTCTACCCTGCTGAGCAATATTTACTACTATCATAGGCCTTTAGAAGGAAAGATGTATTTCAAAACAGATGATTAGTTGGTCTTGGATTTTGGATAGGATTTTTTATTTGTTTTAAAAAAAAAAATAAAAAAATAGATGAGTACGCTATCAGAATTTCCAGGGTTATCTAGAAGGGCGTACTTTCCTATCAGTTTGAATCTTAGGTATCTACCATGAATTTAAACTGGTTCTTAAAGAAGATTAAATTCATTTTTATTGCAAATATGGCTCTTTTCCAGCACCTTTGGGAGAAGAAAGGCAGATGAATAAGAGAACATGATGTGAGCACTGAAAAGAAGAGAGGTGCACAAAAAATGTGAACTGCTGAATTTACTGTCTAGCTATAATGAGGTATTGCTTAACAATTAAGTTAAATTATGCAGCTGTTTCCTTGTATATTGTGCTAATGCATCTGAGAAATTATAATTTTCTGATTGGAGAATGTTATGTGGAGGAAACTGTAGTGTTCCCTGTTCCTGCAACAATTCATTTCATGATTAAAAAAGGAAGCCAGTATTTTTGCAGCTGTCAGGAATAGGCAATAAAGGATGACAATCCAAGGGGGCCTGTTAGTCACTGACACAATAAAATAATCCCAAACAAAAGCTGCAGAAGGAGAAAAGCTTTGAAGGGTAGCAATGACATGCAGCCACAGCTCATGGGTTTCTGTGGTGAAGTGACTCTATAGCCCATGGCTGGCAGGAACAGGTTTGAATGTTTCAAAGACAAGTGCTGTCACATGTGATACTTCAATGACAAGTGCTCAAAAATTTCAGGGGACTGTTACATCAATACTTCAAAGCAAAAATTGCATGTACATCAGGAATATGCATTAGGTTTAACAAAATAAAGAAAAAAAGAAAAAGAAAAGAAAAATTTGAAACCCCAACTTCACTAACCAGTAAGACTTAATAATCTTTATATTTAAAGAAAAAAAAATAAATTTGTTTGAATGAGGATTAAGTAAAAATTGAAGGTTTGCAAAACTAAATTATATCGAAAACATAAAACAAAGGAAGTACACTGGTGCTCCAAATTTTGCATGTGGAATGTGCTCATGGGGAAAATGGCTACATAAAGCAGAGAAGAAATTAGGTATGTTAATTGGAGCAGGTGGCTTATTTTATTTTATTTAATTTTTGACCAGCTTGAGTTTTTGAGACTATTTAAAATTCCAGCCTAACAAATTCATAAATAAATCTGTATTACCCATTGTTTAAACTTATTTATGCAAAAAAACCCCCAAAAAACAAAACACACAAACCCAAAACCCCTAGATGAAAACACATAATAGCTTTTGAGTAAAAATGAAAGCTTTTCAATTAGCATCCATACTTCATATCATCCTTTTATTCTGATCATCTGTTTTGCATGATTCTTTTGTTTTAGTCAGCATTTCCTTTTAAAAAAAGGTTGAATTGGGGGAAAATATCATTTTATTTCACATTTTACAAGTCTGAATAACATAAAATGAGGTTTTGCCATGTTTTATGACCATGAATATTTAAACATTTTCTATAAATACATTTACTTACTTTTGTTTTAATCTTGTGAAAAAGCACTGCCTGGAAATGATAACGAAGAAGCCTAAGAAAATACCATTTGGAATCATTCTTGCTTTTGTTTTTACCAGTTGTTCCATAAAGGCGAAGCAGATTTAGCCTTTTAATTTCCTTGAGTGATCTTATTCTTTAAGCTGCTTCTGTATTTATTTTTTATATTGAGTTAAAGTATTATTCTTCTGGAAAAGTCGATGATCAAGTGAGTTTCAAGATTTTTTTCAGTCTTGTCCACTATTTATCTAAGCTGATGTTCCCCTAAGCAGAGGTAAAGACTCTGATGAAAGAAGTACTCCTGTTTCCCAATTTCTCAGGGAATGATTACCAAGTTTTTACCTGTAGAACAAAATAGTAATTTTGGTGTCTGTTTGGAAAATGTGAAAACGGGACATCCACCAGAATATTAAGATTATTTTTCAAAAACAAACTTGAAGAGAGTTAAAAACATTTGGAATCTTTAAAACAGAACCAGGGCATGTATGCTCAGTTAAGTAGTTAATTTGGCAGCTGGGTTGCATCAGTTGATGATGTGCATTGCTGCTCACTCACCTCAGGCTTCCTGTGTGGTGCTCACTGACGTCTGTTCTTGCCCCTTATGAAGTAATTGATAATTTTTGAGAGGCTGTTGTTATGGACCATTTCTTCTACCTGTTTTGTGTTGATGAGGGTGCGAAGAGCTGTGGGATTTCTACCTTTCTGAGGCAATACCTGACTAAGGTACCTTTTATGCAGTGGAGAAAAAGTACTTGGTCAGCTCTGAACCATTCAAGGTACTTCCTCGGTGGAGGACCATAAGCCTAAAGCCTTGTTGGAGGACCATAACCATAAGAATTAACCCCTCTCCAGAGGTTTGCTGTTCCAGCTACAGCTTGTCTCTTTCTCCCTGCAAGTTGAGGACCAGGATGGGAGGTAGTGGATGGTAGATTTAAGCTTGAGCACCAAAACTGTGACACAATGTAAAGCATTCCTTCGGATGTGTCTGTTTACCTTGTAAGTTTTTTTGATCTGTCATTCATTTTGTGCACATTTTCGTAAGCCTACAAGCCAGCTTGATTCTTTTGTTCATGTCCACTTGTGCCTGTAGCACAGAGGGAAGAGGTTTGGGAGTGCACTGGGCAAACAGGGAAGAGCTGAAGGGGAATATACTAAACAAAGCCAAGTACTGTTGCTCTCAGGCCTAGAATGTGGCATCTGGTTGCAAAAAGACCAGGATGGAAACAGTCAGCTATTACTACAGGAGTAAACCAGGAAAATGTTAAATTAGTAGGCAATTCTGAAGTACCTTTTCTTGTCAATTTTTTGTTTCTCTCTTTTATTAAGCAGGGAATTTGGACTTTGGTAAGAATATTACAAGTATGGGAACGCCAAATTAGATAAGGAAATAAACCACCATCCCTGCTGCTATTATGCTTCTGGTGACAACAAGGTTTATGTGTTTGCTTCTGAGCGGCATTTAGACCTTTGCCTGTATGCTAAACTCTCCTGATTTTAGCTGCCTATCTGATATAAAGAACATCTTTTGTCTCTGAGGGTGTCACCTCTGTGAAGCCAAGTCCTTTGAAATGATTCATTTAAATAAAATAAATAATTACATGAGGTGCACTTGACTGCAGAGAGAGACCAGAACAACACTGTTGTCACTGCACTGCTATGTCCATAAACAGTGGTAATAGCATGCATGCAGCTATATATAGTGACATATGATGTCTCTGGTATAAATGTACCTTTTTATTTAGATCCGTGAATAGATATAAATGCCTATTGCAAGTTCATAACCAGTTTCTAAAAGTAAAGCAGTTTGTGCACTGATATTATGAAAAATATAAATAAAGGAAACTATTTATGTGCTAAGTTCAATTCTGAGTCTTATAAATATTGTAATATTTTACAAATTACTTGTGCTGTGGCCATATAATAACCACATATAATTTATGCTTCTTAAAATAGGAGTTTACCACAAAAGTTGTCACAGACTCTTAACTAGTGCCATAAATATTCCACTGTAATCCATACAGTATGAAATCTTTCACTGCCTCTCCCCTGAAGGTATATTATTCAATTTTCATAGTTATAGCACAGTGATAAATTAGACCTTAATATTGTTGTGCCACTAAGCTAACCAAGACTTTTTATAAGCAACTGTCTAAACGGTAAAAATACAGAGTAGTCACACTAGTGGCAATGCAACATATTTTTTTTTGTTTTCCCAGGAGCATGAAAATGTTTGACCCTCTCTTCTAGTAAACCTCTGGGGACAAGGGGTAATACATATTGACACCTTTCTTTCTTACGTTACTGTGGCTGTTTCTCTTTTTTCAAACAGACCAATAAAAGTTTTTACACTTTTTACAATTTATCAGCCTACATCATCTGAGTTTCTCAAGCAGTACTTGTGGAAATTACCTGTGCCTTAGGCTCTAAGGCTCTGTGCAGTTTTACAGTGAGCACAATATTCTAAGGAAACTCACAATACATAACAGCTTTCTGACAGAGATTAGTGTATAAGTGATATTGTGCCATAATATAGGAGACAAAGCCCTTGAAATAGGTTTCATTTTAAGTGAAATAGGCAAAGCATCAGCTTGAGAAATGGTGATGTTAGTAACAAGGATAAAAGTCAACATTAAAAAAAGAGACTGTACCTGAAAGAGAGATTTAGAAACAGCAGACTTTCAGTACTTACCTATATGTATAGAGGTAGATCAAATTCAGCTATTTTTTGTGAAAGACTAATTAATTTTATTAGAGAGTAAGTAAATTCAGCTGTGAATCCTAGAGAATCTAATGACTTCCAGAGATTCAGAATGAATTCAGCAATAAAAGCTAATTAGAAGGGAAATGGATGCCTAAAATATCCCTGGTGTGCATAAAGAAAGAGTATAAAGACCATTAATTGAAATTAGAATTTAACAGTAGCCTAATGCTGCATGACATAAAATTCCATCTGTTGTGCAGAGCCACTAAACAAAGATACATGGGGAATAGTGCATGGTGTCTCAGCTCTGCAGCTCGTCAATGAATGTATTTTAATGTCAAACCACTCCACACAATGAGAAGTCTGATGTTCTGAAGAGTCAGGTTAGGGCGTGATGATTCCTGTAGCTACTAATTTGGAATGAAAAAACTGAAAGTGTTGCTGCACTAGTGAGACATTTTATTTTTAATGGGGTAGGTGGGGTTCCTTCCTGCTTTTTTTATTTATAAGAGCGTAGAACAGGTACCCAGGCATTTTAGTACGTATATGGGCTGTAACATTTTCGTCCAAACCTTTCTTAGAGGTGCCTGTGTGGTGCAGGGACAGGAGCAACAACAAAGTCAATGTCCTTTGTCGCAGCATCTCATCTAAAATGCCATGGAAGTTTGTGTAGAGCACGTGTATGGAAGTAAATGAGAGCTTTGAATAATTTATCCTGGAATGTCTGGTTTCTTGTGCTGTTCACAAAATGCCTGGGAATGTCTTTTTTGTTGTTTGGTTTTTAAAGACTGATTAACAGTGATTGCTGTAACCAGTTTCAGTGCACACATCCCTGGCAAGAATTCGCCTGGAACAGTTTTCAAAATATGGCCTATCTATTGAAGAAATGTAGCTATATTGTATTTGCATTTCCATATTAGATGAACACAGCTATAATAATTCCATTTTGATGATTAGAGCCATGCAGCAACCCAAAAAAGTCTTGTTTGTTAAATGACAAATGTATTAGTTTATTTCAAGTGGATTTATAATTACTGAGACATTTCTAAGATGACAATTTTATTTTTAGGCTTATGTGTTAGACTGGAGCAAGAGCTTTTCTGAAAGTGAATGTAAAAAAGTATTGTGTGATTCTTAGCACAACATGACTGTGGACTGTGATTGTTATCTGAGACTAAATGCAAGCTGAATAGGCCATAATGTCAAATTAGATGCTGCTTGAGATTCATATGGTACATTTTCTGAATGCCTACATGTGCATTAGTAATTCAGCACCTCCATTCTGGGACATACCTGAATGCAGAGTTAACAGCTACCACAGAACACATACAGGGAAAGAAAATAACAGGTTGCACAGTCACTGTCATGTTGTGTGGACTGAGACAAAAAAGTCCTTTAGAAAAAAAGTTAGCTCAAACAAAGTTCAAAACAAAGATTGTTTACAATAGAAAACTGTGTGTTAGCAGAAAGGGGAAGAACTAGAACCAAAGGTAAACAAAAATTCACATTCAGCAGTTTTAGGGATATTTAGCTGAAGGTAATTAACCATTGGAGAAAGCAGCAGGAAAATAAATGGGGATGACCTCTTTTTTTTAGTATAAGACCAAGGTTCACTCCCTTTTTGGTTCACTCCCTTTTTTGGACAGCCCTTTTAATTATTAAGAATATGCAAAATATAAATGTAAACAGATTGCTAATGAGGATATTTGTAACTCTGATTCGCAAATTGACCCAAAAGAAGAGCAAGGAGCTTTTTACATAGAGTAGAAAAATACTGTTACAGATCTAACTAGGTTTATTTCCTGAGGGAGCTAAAATAAATGCAACAGTAATGGTAAACAGTGGCATTAAAACGTCAAGACACAACAGGTGTAACAAGCTCCTGCCAGATTGCCAGCCACTCTCTTTGCCAGGCAGAAAGCAGGTAATGCAACTGCAGTATGTTCTGTGAGTTACAGAGGGATCAGCTGGCAGATGGGGCAGCCGTGGCAGGAGGTGGGATAAAATTGCTTGCCTTCCATCTTCCTGCTCCATGTCTTGCAGTCCATTCTGTGCACTTGGTTCTTGCTGGCCCATCAGCTTGTTCATTTCCTCTCATTGCTCTTGCTCTGTGTATTTGTGAGCTACAAAGTACTACAGTACCTTTACAATTAATTCATTAATTGGAAATGGTAAATCTCTTAAGCCACTGGTAGCTCAGCACTTCACCCACATCTTTTACTAAACACACCTGTAAGAACAATTCTCTTGATGGTCATCTGTTCTGATATTTCCTAGAGTTCTTATTGCAGCCCTTAGACTTGGCATTTGCTGACATGTTTATTTTATTTTTACTGTTTTGACATCAGTATTTGATCCAAAGTACCTGTCATAGGGCTTGCTCTATTCCCAAAAATATTCATTGAGGTGAAAGAGATAAGTGACTGACTATGTATGTGGAGCAGCAAAGCTAGGTATGCACACAACTTTTACTGCCTTTTCAAACTGTGTTTAGGTAGTTCAATGCATCTATATGAAGCCAGTGAGACTGTGCTGAACCGGCTGTCTTTAATTCCTCTCCCAGTAGTAATCTTCACCTGTAATAAATTGTAAAGTGTGTATATAAATACTGTTGTCCATTAGTGAGATATCTGACAGCTCCTATATGCCTATATGCAAATGTCCCTCTCTTTTAGCCTAGATGAAATGATTATGTACATAGTATTTATAAACATATGGTAAGCCATTTTATAGAATTCATTTCAGTATTGCAAGATACTTGGGAAAAATATTGTAAAAGCCATCTGTATGCGAGTAGGATAATGAGAGGTGTGACAGGCAGGCTGCTAACTGTGAAAATCCTAATATCTGCTGTATTGTTACTGCACTTGTCCTTTTTTATCATGCAGACAATGACAAAATGTGAACTTGTTACTCCTTCCTAGAGCTTCAGCTTTCGAACACCAGACATTATCAACATAAAGTGGACATGTAGGTAAAGCTAATAAAATTGTTTTTTCTATTTACTTTGGTTTTTTAAAACATATTAAGTATTTACAAAAGTTAAAGAAAAATGAGATATTGCTTTAAAATTTGACAGCAAGATAGTTAACATCCCTCTGTCACATCTCTCCGAAAGATTAATTTGCTTGATGGAAGCATTTTCTGTGTCATTATCCAGAAGCAGAACTGCAAAAAGAATACCAATTTCCACAATTTTTTTTCCCCAAATACCTTGTGTAAAATCACAATGTATTGAGACACAGAGAGCTTAGTTGTCAACCTGCAAAAAATCCCTAAGAATGAACACGAGTAGCACAGTATTTCATACACAAAAAGTAGTAGACATGATCTGCAGATGCTTCTTCAGATGTTGTGAAAATGGTGTCTATAGTAACATAGACACAGCATTCTTGTTTATCAGATATTCTTATCTTCCAAAGGTTTGTTGGATATTTTTGGGTACTTGTCCAGTTTAAGTCTGTTACATGTGGAATGATGGCAAATTCCAGTTTTAACTTCACGCCTAAACTCCCAGCATTCATCAGAGCACCACCTCAAGAACATTTTTATTCAACTTCTCCACAAAGTGGAACACACCATTTTCAAATCAAGTTTTTTACTATTTTCATATGCATTGTCCTGATGAGAGAGCACTCTTGTCTCTGGCTGTAAAATGAAAACCATGAGCTATTTCACCAAAAAAACTCAAACATCCAGAGCATCAGGAGAATTATCTTTATTTTTTTTTTCCCCAGAAGAAGTAGTCTTTATGAAAAAGCAATCAGCTTGGCTGTTCTGAAGATTTATTCCAAACGAAATCTCCCTTTGTAAATTTATTTTCTCCAGCTACATCTATGGCTAAATTTGGCATACTCCTAAAGAGATTTAGATTTTATACCCATGTTTTAAGGCAAGAGCCCTGTGGTTTAATATTTTTTAATGTTATTTCCTGAAGTGATTGTGTTTGACTGTTCTTCCAGGAATCAATTTTCGGGGATACGCAGTCAACTCACTTTTATTGCAACCCATTCCAGCCATTAAGCAGCATAATTTCAGCTAGCATGGAAATGCTGATTAAATCCACAGGTTTTATTTTGTCGTTTTAGCTGCGCCTTGACAACTAATTGCTAGTTTGGTTAGGTGTCAAAGGGGCATTGAATCTTTGGAGTAAAGAATGCAGTGAGATCGCATTCCAGAAAGGCACTTAGGGTTTGGCAAATGGTACATCCACATCCGTGGGATCCGCACTTGGAACATGCTGGTGGCCGGTGACCAGTGTGAAATGGGGAAGGAGGAACACCCTGGTTAGATGGCAAGTGTTAACGCCACGATCTAAGAGCACCTTCTCTCAAAGCGAGGTTTGGGCTGAGGGGCGCTTCTTGGTGTGGGGAGACGGTGGGAGAAGAAACATCCCGGCTCCCAGGGGCACCCTGGAAAATGGCACCTGTAGCGCCCAGTGTGACATTGCCCAGCACCCCTCGTTCAGATGAGCCCCCCGTTTTAAAATAGTAAGTTTATAAATCAGACATTTAGAGGGGGATCTGAGTCAACAGCCCGGCCGATGCCAGGCCCGCTGGTCTGCACTGGGTCGGTGTGGGGAGGCACTGGGGGCTGCGGGCGGCCCCTGTGAGGGGACGTCGGGTCTGCCCTGTGCCAGATACAACCCGCTCCAGCGGGTCCAAGGGCACCGCTGAGCCCTCGGCCGTGCGCAGGTGGGTGCCTCGGGAGTCACCTGCTGGAGTAGCACCCTTCAGGCGGGGAGGAAGGCAGGGAAAAGCACCCCTGTGAGCACCGGGCTGAGACAAGGAGCGGGTGGCGCAGCAGAGATTGCCCCGTGGTGAGGAGCAGCCCGCACGGGAGCGGGTTTGTCCTGAGGGAGCTGTGCCCAGCGCAGGGAGGCTCATGCTGGAGCTGAACCCTGAGCAGGAAGGAGCTGCAGAGAGGTACTGCTGTGTGCTGACCCTCATCCCAGTGCCCCTGCACTGCCCGGGGAGGGAGCCGAGCTGGGAATGAGGGAGTGGAGCCTGGGGATCTCAGTGGGATAAACCCCGGACTGTTCGGGACTGGAAAAACACAGACTGGATCGGGGCTGCGAGCTGGAATGGGGGAAACCCCGGACTGGTTGGGGTCGGGATACAGAATGGGGGAAAGCCCAGAATGGACCAGGGCCCAAATCGGGAATAAACTGGAATAAAGGGGGAGAGAAAAGTGTTTGGAATATTGTCTATGCTCCTTGCTATCCAACTCTAACTGAACTGACCAAAAAATTCAGTAAATTTGTTCAGGAGCCAAGGGAATGTGCCTCCCTTGGGTGGAGAGCTGGGCATCCCTCAGGGGAGGAGCCGGCATTCCCAAGTGAGTCCAAGGAATACTGGTTTAAGGCTTTATTTTTCTCCACTTTTTTGTAAGTTTTGAAGCAACTTTTCTTTTTTTTCTTCTGGAAGAGAAAAAAAAAAAGTCTGTATATTTTGTCTCTCAGATATTGTCATGAAACACTTTTACACTTCAAAAGTAATATTTCTGTCACCTGAGGGGTTTTGGGTTTTCTTTTATACATTTCTATTTGTAACTACATGTAGGTGGGATGTAAAACTAGATCAGTATTAATATCTCTATTTTGATAGTAGGATATCTTTAAAATTATTCAGAAAAGCTTTCTACTTTCTATTTTCTACTTTCACTCTGTCTCCTGAAAGTAAGTCAACGCAAGAAAACTTCTGAGAAAAGTGCAGGTCTATCAAATATTTCATGTTCCTCTAAATTTTTATTACTTCTGGATCAGATTATTATCTTGGATAAGTGTAGCGTGCTGCTGTATTGCTAATATAGTAAGAGATGAGGAAGCATGAAGTTGTTTTTGGTGTTTTTTTCTTTTTTCACTTTAAGCAGGTTTCTTCAGAAGTTTGATTATTTGCTTTGTCCTAGGCATTTGAATGGACCTGCAGTCAAATTCCTGTGGTGTTTTTTGTTTGGTTGTTTTTTTTTTAATTTACTTTGGATGCTTTGAGTCACTCTCCAAGACATCTCTACTGATTAACACTAGTGTCATGGGTATAAACATACTTGGGATTGTATCAGACCACTTATTTTACAAAGGTAGTAAAATATTTTGCTAGATTTCTTTCCACAGTCAGCGTTGAAGCCAAAATGGGTGGGGCCTTGGAAATATGATAGCTGTTTTCATATCCTATGTTTTCTCTCATTCTTTTCTCTATTCCTGCCTGGTCCTGCAAGTGTTTTACCTCGTATCTAATATTGGCACAACTTTATATCTAATCTTTAATTGTGGTAGTTGTATGACCTAAGAAAATGGCTTGCAATTTTATGTTGTTCTCTACTGATGTGGCCAAATAGTGAACAATCTTTAGCTAAACCTCATGTACATCAGAGATCATAGAATCATTGATGTTGAACATATTGGAACATACCTGTAAGATCGAGTCTGACTGTCAACCTCAAATTAACTGCGGCATAAATGTTGAATTACTTGTCCAAGGCTGTCTAAAATTAGTGACCAATATGAAGACACAATAGAGCAAAACTGGCTTCTGGTCATAATTTAATTCTTCAAAGCAAACTGTAAATACTTTATGCATTTAGCACAATGACATAAGCATTTTAAAGCATGGAGATGTTGCTGATGTAATTTATTTCTTTGTACTGTGTGATTTTTGGCAACCCGTAATGCAGGAGTCTGGGACTGGGCCTTGTTACACAGAATAAGAGAGGTGGTTTCTCAGTTGAACACAGTAAACATAAGTAACAGCAAACCTACTGATGGCTTCAGAAGTTATCTGGTGGAGAGTGCTGTTGCCTTAAATCTCCTTCAGCCATGCTTTGAACCCTCATGGCATGGTGTGGGGTCATGTTATTTGTATCATTAGGTAATCTTAAGTACTGCATGCAATGCTCTTGTGTTTAACACCCATTCATTTTTGAAATGGAACTTGCACATTACAGTAAAGTTGAAAGGCATATAGTCTGTTCTGAAACATGCAAATAATACCCTTTAGCGCTGAGAGGAATTAAGCACATATATCAAGAGAAGAATATGTCCTAAAGTCTAATCCCTGTCTAGCTGTTTTCCCAATAATAAATTGCATTCTATCTGGATCAATGTGGTTATTTTTGCCAATAGGTATCCTGAAATTTGATACCATGAAAGTTCAGGGCAACAGGAATTAAAGCTGTTTTGCAGAGTGAAATTTTTGACTTCTAAAAGCCTCACAGATTTCTAAATAACACCATGTGGTAGAACAGTTCCTTAAGCCAATACATTTATGGATTAACTAAGTACTGCTTGTTGTGTTTACACATACAAATTCCCTTCAGAAATTTAATTTACAAAACATTACAGCCTAGCAAATATTATATGAAGATCAGTAGCTGCTGCCTGGCATAACTTTCACTTGAGTTGTAGATATATTTTCATCTTCCTGTCCCATTTGCTGTGTGAGGCCTTTGACCACTTCGGATGGTGATTTCTGTTTTTAAAATATCCTCAGTATGTTTAGTTCAAGGAAGAGAATTTAGATGATGGGAAAGATTAGATTCAAAGCAATAACATAGCTGTTTTGTGGGTTTGGTGTTTGTTTTTTAAAAACTGTGATAGCAAATATAGATACTGCTGCAGCACCACAGACCATCTGTGCGCAACAATCCCTGACTATTGAAAGGCAGATCTTTATATCTCTGGCTTATAAATGTAACTCCAAGTTTAGTTTGATGTTAACTCTCAGGACTTGCTTCTGTTTGGCTTCACTTGTCAGCTATGATGTTTACCTCTGACATTATTTGTGCTCTAGAATGAACCTTACACAAGGCAGTGAAAACCCTTTTCTAGATGGCTTATATGCTTTAAAAAGGACCCAGATCTTTGGATTTTACATTACTCTTAAAGCTCTAGGGTCTTTCTGGCATTTGCATTTAATACTTGCTATAGTCCTAGAAAGCAACCACTTTTCTTGAAATACGAAATGGCACAACTCTACCATTTATTCCCATAATTCACTGGCCTCCACTGTCTATACCACATTTGCAGAGTTTCAGCCTTGCATCAAAATATCCAATTTGTAGTTTAAACCACTGAATTAGGTGGTGTGATGGGAGTACAAATGTTGGACTGCATAGTCTTCTTCTTTGTTTAAAAAACCCCAAGCAATCACACACAGGATGCATGCTAAGCACTGTTCATGAGAATAAAACAGTACCTAGCTGACAAGAATCAGCAGTGTCAGACTATTGGTAGAATCAGTTGTTAGATATAATTTTTAAGTGTTCTTTATGAAGGTGGAAAAACCAGCTGTAGTATGCCAGCCCAAACTGGCGAAGCTAGGAACACGTCCTTCCTCTAATATCAAATAATAGTTAGAAGCTTGAGCCAGTTATATCTCTCCTGTGTGCTTCTACCACAGTTAAGGAATACTGAAAAAAAGTCACAGGAGAATAGATTTCTCAACATGCTTTCATTGCCCTTACTCTCTGCCTCTCAGTCCGTGCAGAAGCGTGTACTTGCTAGGTTTTTAATAGAAACAATACTGGAAGGGACTTACAGAAGTTCTGTGGTAGGATCCCTTATACCTTCTTTATTCCTAACAGCCTTTTCTTTTACCTGCTAAAATTTTCATGTTAGACATGATGTCCATCTCACTTCTGTCGGCAGGGAAGGTGAAGGGCTGAAATGGAGCCTTATTTTCTAAAGAGGAAATTGAACCTTTTTTATTGCAACTGCAAATGTTTCTTATCCTACAGACCCTGTATACAGATATGTTAATGACTTCTCTTTTACCAAAAACCTTTTTCATCCTTAACAGACTATCAGCAAAATTTCCCTCATTCTATTCTTTCAGCTAAAGAATTCCAGATACTTCTGTCTTTCTTCATAGGTAATGAACCCTGGCTTTTTCCTTGTCCTAGTTTTGCTCTATCGAGTTTGTCCATGTTTCCTGGAAATCAAAGCAAGGAGCTGGATGGCTCCAGGTAAAGCTGATCAGTTCTATCTATAGGGGAAAGATTGCCTCACACATATTGACTCTCATTTTCAGCTGTCTGAGGGGGGTATTTGGCTTTTACTCAACAGTGTAACATTGTTGACTCATGTTCACCATTGATGCATTACAAAGCTCATATCTTTCTCTGTAAAACTGCTAACTACTTGATCCACGTCCTACATTTGCATAACTAATTATTCATGCTTAGATGCAGAACCTTGCCTTTGTCCCCACTGAATAAACATCCTTTGCTTTTCATCTCCTTTCTCACTTGTCAAGTTCATTTGAATGCTCGGCTTGTCCTCCAGCTTATTTGTAGTCCCTACAAGCTTTGTTATCTGCAGATTTAGAAACTCGTTGAGATTTTACAACTCTGTACAGAAGACAAAGGTCTTAATATTTGGTGCTCATCCAAATCTTAAAATGCAGAGTAATCACGAAATGCACTCAGTCCTTAAACAATGTCTTTTTTATTGTGAAATTTTAAGTTGCCTATTCCCAGCGATGTGAACATTTGGAGACTATGTTAGTTTAAGAAGGTGAAAGAATACCTGCTCAATTCTATATTTTACATTAAAAGCTGTCTATGTGAAACTTGAACCAATTTCTTGAAATATAAAGAAAATTCTAACAGATGTTTCTGAAAATTAGAGGTCACTTTTTAGGCAGACAGGTGAAAAATCTCTGTTAATTAATTTACAAAACAATATATATTTGATTATTTGAATTCAAGTGCAATTTTAGGATGTTTCTGTAATGCAAAAGCTTTGGGTTAGCTTACTATCTCTGTACAATCTATCTATGTTATTAATGGCAAAGGCGAGCTTTTGGGAATACATATAAAAAGTTATTGCTGGAGGTGGAGGAGTTGGGATATTTGTTCATTTGTTTGGGTTTTTTGCCAGACCCTGGAAGCTTATTTTTCAAGAATAGCCTTAGTCAGAATTTGAGCTGAATATTAGAAATGTTTTCAGAGTTTAAGCCAGGATACAACTGAAATCCTCAGAGGGGAGTCCTGTCCCTGTAACTTGAGACCCCTACAGCCTATTCCTTCACATCTTTAGGTTTCTATGCATTGAATTTTAACACTCCGCAGAAGTACCTGTGCCACAGATCGGGAAATGGCTAATGCAGGATATCCCCAGCACTGTAAGCGTTAAAGATCAGCCATGCCATTAGCCAGGAAAATCTACATTTCACAGTGATTGCAGTGAGGTTTTTTTCCTTTTTTTTATGACTGTCAATAAAGTCACCACTGGCAACAGTCTGCAGTGCTCCTAAGGTGACAGAAGATATTGCATTGAGCAACCCTCCCAGCACTCGTATAGCAAACTGATAGGCCTGAGTTCATGACAGGATTTAAAGTTCAAAGTAATTGTCAATGGCAGTAATGTGTTTTAATTATGCTGAGACACCGTGAACTAGACTTTGCATTGCAGGAATTTTCTATTATTCAGTAAATTGCTTTGTGGCATTTTTGTTTTGAAAACTATTTGTTTGTGTATGTGCTGAGAGGAAGGAAATTACATTCCAAATTTTGTATTCTGTCCCATTCTAGATTCTTGAGTGCCAGTGCCTTCCCTAGTTTTGAAAGCATTTGAAAAGCCTGATGGTAATTTAGAGACAGAGTATGTCTCCACATCATCATACAGAATGACTGTACTTGAGGAATGCTGTAAGGAAGGGACTCTTGTTTATTCATCTGAATGTTAATATGCTTACAGACTACATCAGCTGCAAAATTATCATGGTTTCTTGATTCACTGCACTAACTAAATAGTCCGGTAGTACACCAAAAATACATCAAAAGAACTAAAACGCCCCCCAACTCCAAAGCACATGTTGTGTTGCCTTTAAACCAGTGCACAGGCAATACCAGGAGGAAGGTCAGACCTGCCCAGTGAGACTTGAAATCCCCATTAAACCATTGTGCAAAAGAATTCACTTCCACTTTTAAAATCATTTGTGATGAGGACCAGTGTTTGACATATCTTTTGTGTGTAGTGGTGTGATTTTTAAATGTTGTGGAGTGTCAGTGTACAGCCATATGGTTGTAATGGAGAAATAAAGAAAGAGGGGGTGTGTTTCAACTATTGAAATCTGAGACAGAAAAATAATCACAAAATTTGCATGAAGGAGGCAGCCTCTGTATATGCACACTGTCAGTCCACCAAAAACATAAACAGAACAATTGGTTTTATTATTTTCAGCGCAAAAGTTAACACTAAATTGCTTTAGCAGAAGGAAGTCCTTGCACCTCTAAGTATGTGGTGGTGAATGCACAAGATTAAAGAACTCAGGTTAGTCTGACATTTGTTAAATTATGCTGTTCCACAACTGACTGCTTGGCACAGTTTAATTCCTCCAGGGAAAAGTCATACACATGGGAAAAATGAAAAACAAAAGTTTGTCATGAATGCTGCTGCATTGTGTTTTCCTCACTTTGTATACGCGCTGAAAATGTTAGTTATGCTTTTGTAGAAGGCTTCTTCAAAGGAGCATGGATTGTCACTTAAAATAATGCAATGGCTTTCAGCATCTACAAAAATAAGCAGTTATAATAGTACTTGTTTCAAATCTTTAGTAACATCATTAAATGCAGTGAGAAAAGCTTGCAAGATTTAAAACTGTGATAGTGCAGAGATAAATACTGAAGAATAAGAGGATCCTCTCTCTTCAGCTTCATTAACAGTGCAGGGTAAAGCTCAGCTATCAGTCTCTTAATTCCTCGATAAAACCAGACTGGGGATGTTGGAGGAGGTTTAGCAGGGCTGTGGAGAAGTCTAGGGCTTTTGTGAGGAGAACCAGACAGCAGCAATGCTCTTCTGGCTCCTTCTATATCTCTGGTATTTTCATTATTTCTGTTGTGTATGGAAAGGGGAATTGTGACACACAAAAGTCTTTTCAAAAGAAGAATAATAAAAAAATCAAACAATATGTGAAAACTTTAAAAGACAAGAAAGATGAGAGGCTTTGCTTGAAAAAGAAGGAAAATGTAGATGGAAGGATAAATCACTAATGGAGTTTTTGGACCCGAGTTCAGTGCCAAGAAGCAGAAGAAGACAAACAGTATGAATCACGCTTAGCAATAATCAAGAAAGAATTAAGTTCATCTTTGTACTAGTAATTGGAAATACTTTTTTTCTCACTTGTATTTGTCTGTCTTTTAAGAAGAGGGAAGAAACTTTTTTTATAAGTATTTACATTCTACAGTCTGAAGCAGGCCTTTTCAAACTTGAACAGCTTTTTACTGCTTGGCACCTTTCTAAACACTCATTCAGCTACTTTAATAAGATAATCATCTCATGCCCTGGGTTGTGAATTACTGTTGGTCACCCAACCCATTAGCTGCAGCAAAATACACGGCAATTCAGCTTGACATACTTAATGAGAATTCCAAGGCTGCTTAATTTATCAGCCTTTAACGTTAGGATGCTCCAGCAAAACTTCAGTGTTATGAATGTTATGTGCTGAATCTTTTGACAATACATAATGATCCTCATCATTGTGAGGCCTCTGAATAGAATAATCTGATCAGTTCATTAAGACCAGAGAGGTCTGACCAAACTAATAATGCCACTGTTTACACTCTGAACACCAAATTAATTTCTGGTGCAATTCCACAGACTTTAATACACTGGTTCCATGAATGCTTTCAGCCTAAGGAAAAGAAGCCTTTCCTTTTGAGGAAGGCCGAAAGTCCACCTTGACAGTCTTTTTTGTATAACTACCCTCTTGACTGAGGTGCATATTACTGGAGATTCATGGAGACTGAGTTGCATGTGCTATTTTGCCACATAAAGTAGATTTTGAATCACTTAAGTGCTAATAGGGTTCATCTCTTCTGAGATGGGTGGAGTTACACCAGTGATTGTTTGTCAGTGTGACTTTACCTCGGTCATTTTTGATACATATTCTAGAATTAAATACATGGTAAAACTTTAATAAGTGTAAAGATGTACTGTGGACCCAGAGAACACGAGCAAATCTATTTGTTTAATCATGATTTCCCTGCTGTTGAAAATGAAATTGTAAGGTGCACTAAAGTGAGATATTTGGAAAAATCCACCCTGACCTGGGGAATGTAACCTGTGAAGAGGAACATGCAATGCTGTGCAAGACTAATCAGAACAGCTAAATTAGGTTTCTGCTCTTTATTACTGAACAGGTCTCTCTCCAAAGACTGTAGAGAATGTACACTACTACTAAGTTACCTTCAGTCCACATGCTTCTGGCACTGCAGACTTGATGGTTCCTAACTTGAGCCACAGTCGCAATTTGAGGCACAGGAGCTGGCAGAGGCCCTACATGTGGATGCTTACTGCTTTATGAAGCTTTATTTGTAAATTTGTTTGGAGACCACCACGTAGATCTTCTGCCAAACTGTGCAGCTGTTTGAAGCAATAATAACGAAATTCTGCTCTTTTGGATACCTACAAGTGATACAAATGATTAAGCACTTGTAGTATTTTAGGGAAACTACCATCCTGATCAATGTTACTGGAGTAAATATCAAGGAGTGAATGAAACGTGGTGATGACTAGATCAGCTTGAGTTGAAGATCTTAAACCCCTTAATGCAGTATCTGGCTTATCCACTTCTGTGAGATGCAGTTATTTTCTTTATCTTACCAAAAGGGTCACAAAATTTTAAAAGTTCTGTTTAACTTGGAAAAATAGTTGGAGTTATTCATACTCTTCAAAGTAGTATACCTCTTTTCTTTAAAGCTGTGTCACAGGACAGTTTTATATAGAGACTTCTCCACCCACTCTGTTGAAATTACGTTTCTCTACAAACAGAGGTCAGTGAAGCTCTCCCAATTTCTCTGCCAGGGGAGAGACAAAGTACTGAAGTCTGGTGGTCCTTGGTGGAGGGAGTTTCATTTTGGCACTTCTGTCACTTACAGTAAGTCTCAGACTATTCATTTCCACACCATTCAGTTAAAATTGACATTATGATTACAGAGCATGGTAACTCCTTTCTCTCCCTTGGTAATCAGAAATACAATTTAACAAGGACTTGGAAACCTTTTGTTTCAGAGAAACAGCTAATTGTCTGCCTACTCATGTCTACATCAGTAAGCAACTTCATCAAAACACTAGATTTCTTAACCAAATCACTAAACTTTTCCAATAAACTAATATAAAATATCTGTTATAACACTCAGTGTTTAATTACATCTGGGGCAGACTGCACTTGATTTATAAATGTATAATAAATAACATGATTTTATGCAAGATTATGCAGCAATGTATCCATGATTATATTGCTGCCTTATGTCATTACTAACTCCTCCAGAAAAAGACTGATTTGAACACTTTTTCCTTATCCTCAAAGAATCAAAATTGCAACAACATTTCTTTAAAAAGCACTGACTATTATACTCTCTAGAAAGCTGCAGACTTAAGGTGAGGAAGGGGTGTTTTCATAACATTTACAATTAGGTTTTATTGTTCCTAGTACATTATCTTAGTGCTTTAGCTTGTTACACAGATTGCGAGGAATCAAAACATGGTAGATCAACTATTACTGTGTTTAAAGATTATTTCTCTTTGCCAATTTTTCTATAAAGCATTTGTTGTAGAAGTGAGATATAAGCAACAGATGTATGAAAATGGGACTTTGTAGAATATGCCTGCCATAAGACATTTCTCATCACCTTATTGCTGAAACTGGTAAACGTAATTATTTTTAAATCATTTCATATGATGTTGACTCGTAAATGAAATGGATCAATCTCATATTGATATGTTAGTCTAGTGCCTCTATGCAAAGGTTTTTTTACTGGTCACACCTGTTCATGAAATATGATGAAACTATGTCAAACAGAGGTAGAATATTTTGAGCCTGTTATTGGCTCACAAATGTTACTTTTATGAGAGAGGGCAATAGTTTTGCTTTTTTCTTAATAATACAGTGATAGGCATAATTTGGATTAATACCCAGTAAATCTGAAAATCTAGAGGTTTTTTTGTTTTGTTTTGTTTTGGTTTTCTGTCCCAAGAGGGACTAAATACTCTGAATGCAGTTATACTTTTAAGTAATCTGATTACTGTATTGTAGTGCCCTTCTTTCGTGATTCTGACTTCCAGCACTAAAGTTTCCTTGTTTTCTTAGCATTTCCTAGCAAACATTTTTCACCACTTCTTTTCTCCACGTTTAACCCAATCATTTTCTGAAAAAGGACAATGGTAGCTTTTCATTCTCTTCAGTTTTTATGAAATAAAGAAATCATGTTTTTATTTTCATCTATCCTGTTTTTCTTGTAACATTATATATATTAAATATTCAAGTAAGAAATACATTTTCTTAAGAGGTCAACAAATCCCCAAAGAGAGACAGGTGTTCATAAAAGATCCTACTGGCATATGGAAGTTAATATTCTTATTCTTTCTCTACAGTCATAAGAGACAAGAGGCTGTGGATACTTGAATTGCAGCCTAAATATACCTTCTCACTCCATGGAAAAGCAGCAAGCTGTCTCTCCTTGCAAACTTATTCCTGAGGAGAGTTATTAGAGATTTATGGAGAAATGAAAGTTTAGCTGATATTGAGAAAACCTGCCCTGATTCTGGCACAGTCAGCATTAAGTAGCCCAGGAATAATTTATTTTCTTCTCATACATTTTTGAATTTGCTAATTTTAGGCAAAAAATATGATGTCCAATCAAACTGGGTAAAATATAGTTCTTCCTCAATGTGGATCCCTAGAGGCTTCTTCCAATTTCTCTTTCCTCACTTGAATATAGTGTGAAGATCTCAGTCAGGTTCCCCCTGCCCTGTTAGAGAGTCTGCTCATTCAGATATTTCATTCTTGACAGATAAAAATTAAAATGTCCATCTCTAAAATTCTTTTCCTCTTCCCCCACAAAAATGACAAAGATGGAAGGCTAACCATAATCCACATGAAATATGTAAGGGATTTTTTAGTGAAACAAAGAAAAAAGAAACATCTCAGAAGATTAGATTTTTGTAGAGATAAAGTGTGAGATTGTTTAGACCCTTTTTTCTTACTGGGCTTTTTCCCCTCAGAAATAGAGTTGTAGTGGACTTTTTCCAAGACAGTATCAATACTGTTTGCAAGCAAAATGTGAATTTTAAAACAAAGAAGGTGACATGTTTCTTCCTCATCACACAAAATAGAAAATAAAGATAAAACAAGTTACCTGAAATAGAATCCTTTGTATGAGACATGCTAAGATCACAATCAAATCGTATCAAAAGCCAGGTGTTAAATCTTCCATGTTCTGTATAAATTAGGTTTCTCCGATTTTATTAGCATTTTTGATAAAAGGTACACATTTTTTTCTAGTGAAAAACATTCTGAAAATGTAAGAACACTTTTGTTCCTAATGAATTAAAAATTTTCTGAAAAACTGTAGCCTGTTTTTCCCTGCTATGCACTGTCTACTTCCTTTCAGCAAAGACCTCCATAGGAAATGTATTTTAGGCATATTAGTATGTTAGAGGTTGCCTCTTAAACACACCATATGAGGTTTGCCCACATAATATGCTAAATGAATGCATATTTAATTTATATAGTAACCAGGACAGATTATGATAAAATGTTTCATATCAGATGTGATATGTCATATCAGATGTCACCTATTGCTCATGTATGTTTGTCATTGTGGTCTACATATTTATGTCAGATTAAATTGCAAGGAAAATAATGACTCAAATATCAGTAAATATAGTGTTTGTTTGCAAATGAAACACTTCTGTAATTAGAAAAGGTTTTAAATACAGGAAGAATTTGAAGTTACAATTTAGCAAAAGAAAAAAAAATAAGATTAAAGCTATTACACTTTGGTTCTAATTCAAATTAACTCTCGTTGTAGAGCCACCAAATGAGTCTTTACTCAGCTATTAGACACTGCTTACAAGTGTGGGATTTTTGTCATGCCATCCTTTCTCTATGGAATTATGAAACAATATAGGTTGGAAGGTATATCTAAAGGTCATCCAATCCATCTTGCACAATTTATCTCTTGGATCCTTAATCATATATAATCTGTTCAACAACATGCTTCACTGAAAAAGACTCTACATAGAAGGAGGGAACATGTCTTTATTTTATTCCTTAAATAGTTCTTCTCATTTGTAGAATTTTCAAAATATTTCTTAATAACACTTAATAACTTAAATAACTTAATAACACCCTAGGGTGGGTAATTAACTAGTTCTGTAGACTAGATAATTTTTTTCAATGCTTGATTACATCAGTGGAATCTCCAGGAGTTACAAAGGATAAATAAATTAGGGCAAATATTTGGCCTATTGGCTTCATGTTTTCAGTAAAGATAAATATATATTTTCCTTCAATGTAAGTATTGACCTCCTCTTTGTTTTGGTCAATACTTAGTTCTTGAGTAAATTAATCTCAATAGATACCTAAACAAAGGTCAATATTTATTGAAATTGTGGGAATTAGGTATGTGTGGGGAGCAAATGCATTTCCAAGAATTTTTCTGTTAAGAGCTTACTCAGATTTCTAAAAAAACATCACTTCTCAGTGGAACATGTAGCATCTTGAGCCTTGCCAGTGATATTAAAGTGATATTAAAACACCTGAATTTTTTCATATTCTACGCTTTAAAATATACTGTATTCTTGGCCTCTATGCATTCTAAGATTTATCACGATGGCTTGAGAAAAGAGGATAAGAGGTCTTTGGCAAATATTATGGTTGCCTGCTTTGAAACTTGAAATTAATGTGTTCCCAGTATAGTCATCAACTTTTCTTACATTCTTGGCCCCCAAGAGAAGCTGTCATATCATGCAAGACTTGGAAGAAACCCCTCTGCATAGGGCCTGCAGTGCCTTGTGTGGTTGGTGTTTCTTTCCCAGGTTAATCAGAGCCCTTCTGGAAGGTCTGTCTGCCCAAGACTGAATTTTGCTGTACCTGTCTCAATTATTTGTCTCTTCCAAAGATGAATGCTCATTTCTATTTTCTAATGCTTTCAGCAGAAGTGGTGCAAAAGAGAATAA
This sequence comes from Margarornis squamiger, assembly GCA_035222235.1. Lineage (NCBI taxonomy): Eukaryota > Metazoa > Chordata > Aves > Passeriformes > Furnariidae > Margarornis > Margarornis squamiger. Next base: position 29,925,635 of record JAWWTY010000160.1, read on the forward strand.
ATGAACTGAAGTACTGTCTGCTAATAATGGTACCCATTTATCTCCATTACTTTCATGCACATTAAATATGCATAGAATCAGAAAAATATCTTTAAAAAAGTAGAAAAATGTGAATAATATTTGGGACTGAATATTACATTATGAAGCCCATGAAGCCTTTGGGACTTTCCAGGTTTGTAGCCCCTTTCAATTCAGTGTTTCAAAGAATCCTTTTTGATTACAGGAGAATTATTTGCACTGTTTTTCAGAATTACTTTTATGATTCCTTTAGCTGTGTATTGCTAGGTACTTTCTCTTCATAGCTCTTTGACCTACCTACAGAGAGGTGGGGAGAAACAAACAAACGAAAACCCCAAAAAACCCCACCATCCCACAAGAGAAAACAGCTGATTTTGCAGCTGTCTGAGAAAGCAGATAGTTAAAATGTAATTACAGAGACCCATCACTCGCTTGAATTGTGAGTAATAAATATTGAATGAGACCTGAAAGCAAACTGCTTCTGGAAAAGTTCACTAACTGAATTTATTCATCAAAATATGAGCAAATGCCTAAAAAAAAAAAAAAAAAATTAATATTTTTTTCCCCTTGTTAACAGGCTGAATTCATTGGTTAAATTATTTGTTGTTAAATAAATCTGTTGCTTAATGATCTGCAGAGTAATTAACCTGTCATTTCGTACATTAATTTCCTAAATCCTTTCCAATCTCCCTTTATATTAAGTTCTTATTGTTAATTTGAAGAGATTAGACATTTATTTAAATATATTTAATGTTTCCATCCAAAATGTTTAAAATATATCTGCTTCCAAAGCTCACTGATACCAGAGAAACGAATCTGATGCTACTATTGAAAGTATTAGAATATAAGGCCCTTGCGCAATTGCTGTGATGTTGCAGCAGGAAATTCAGGGTCAGTCTCTAGTGTTGACATTCACGGAGTTACAGAATTTTGGAGGTTGGCAAGAGTCTTTGGAAACGATCCAGTCCAACCCTCTGCACCAGGCAGGGTCAGCTAGAGTAGGGGTTGCCCAAAACTATGTCCACATAGGTTTTGAGTATTTCCAAGGATGAGGACTTCATCATCTCTGGGCAAAGCTGTGCTAGGATTTGGCCACCTTCACAGTAAAGGGAAGGTCTTATTTTTTAAATTTTTTTAATTATTTTTATGGAATTTAAAATACTTCAGTTTGTTCCCTTTTTCTGTTTTTAGTCTTACTTGTATTTATGCACACTGAGATTTCCCCAAGAATTTTCTTATCAAGTCTGGTCAGTCCCAGCTTTCTCAGCCTTTTCTTGTATGTCAAATGTTCCAATCACTTCAGCATCTCTGCAACCTTTTGCTGGATTTATTCCAGCATATCCTGGTTTCTCTTGGACTGGGGAACTAATTGGGTGCAGCACTCCAGATGACTCTCAGCAGTGCCAAGTGAGTGAAGGCTCACTTCCCCTAACCTTCTGGCAGTGTTCTTCAGAATGCAGCCCAGGATCCTCTTGGATGTCTTACTTCTCTACTTCTTTGATTCTAGAATTTTTAATCAAAATGAAGAATAACACAAAAATAACTATGTTTTACTGTGCTGTTTTATTGTATGAATATCTATGTGTTTATTGGTCCTGTATCAGATCATTTGTGCATGAGTCTTACTTTGCAATCACAAACAGCAATGCAACAGTAAGTGACGATTAGTATTTTCCTCAGCTTTGGTACAGAGCCTACAATGTTGCGTAAATATAAAAGAGAACATAGTTTTCTCACCCAGTAATGTACAACTGTCAAACAGGGAATCTCTTAATGCTCTTCAGACAGAACAAAGTTTCTCCAAAGTAGGTGGTATGCCTGCTTACTCTATGTTAGCCATTAGCTACAGCTTATATATTATATTTAAAAGCATTTTAATGAAGATAAAGCAGTAGATAGGAGGAAAAAAAAAATATTTGTGTAGCTTTGCATTATATTTCACATAATACTTGGGACTTTCAGATTACTTTTGTCATGCCTGTTTGTTAAGGAACACAAGCCTGAATTTCAAATGACATTCCAAACTAAAATTAATAAAAGCCTTCTAATGTGATAAAGGTGCCTGTTCTTTAAAAACAGATATTCTTTATGAAAGGTGGATGATAAATGGTTTAAGAGAAGATTCTGTCATTGCTATTTACCCAACTAACCAGTCAGTCTTTAGTATTACTGCTTCCAAGCACCATGCAACACCAAGAGGGCATTTCATTTCTGACTTAACATAGATGGTGGTGCTGCTTTTGCAGCAAATCTCTGCACCATCCATGCTTACTGTTCCCAGGTCCACAGTACAGAATACTGAGAATGACTTGGCTTCCTTTCAGCTAAAACAGAACTGGAACATACTAATGCTAATGCCTAATGCACTCCAGCTCTAAGAAATATGGAACGAAATCAGAGGTCATCCAAAGTTTTAAGAAACCATTAAGGAACCTCCTGTCTGAACATGCAGGAGCCATGCTGGCAGTCACACTCACACCACCTGACATAAGTTGAGGCCCCTTCACAGCTGTACACCCCACACTCACACAGTCAGACCAGGTTTCCTCCTGGCTTGACCCCAGGTTTCCCACAGCAGAGTCTCAGATGTTTGGATCTTTAAAGTCAATTTAATAGTGGTGCAACAACAGAACATCAGCTCAAGCTGGTGCCTCTGAGGAGGAACCCTGAACAAAGGAAACCCTGGGCTTTTATCCCCTCACAGTCTTAAGGGTGGGAAAGTCTGGGTGTCTTGGCTGCTGCCCGGTCTCTGAGTGTCCCAGCCTGCCTGTGCCACAGGTCCCCAGGCCCTTTGTTATGCAAAAGCAGTTCATGGCCTCTTGGATCGGGTTCCCACCACACAGAGCTCAACCTGCAGCTCCCACTGCAGCAGCACCCTGAGCTCCCTGCCCTAAATGGACTCCAATAAATCAGAGACTATCACCAGGTCACAGTCCAGTCAACAATTTGTTGCTCGTGATTAGACATGTGAAAGATCTCAGTTTGGAAATCAGAAATCATTCTAACTTTCTGCTTTGTTCTAAATAGAGGTAAATTAACAACAGCATTTCAAAACCCAAAGAAATAAAAGATTTAACAGTTTATTTAACAGATTTAACAGGTTTTAAAATTAAAATATTTAACACTAAATTACCCCTTTTTAGATAATGCAATTTGATTTTATTCTCTTAAGGAGCTACATATAATTGAGATATCCAAATAAAGTACAGAAACTTTGTAGTCCCAGTTGAATACATGTTAGGCATGTTACCTTTCTTTAGATGGTTGATTTTGAATTGATCTGTTTAATTCTCTTCAGACAGCAATTAGTCATAGACTGTCAACAAGTAAAAACAAGATTGTAATTATTAACTCATAGGGATATGTTGCTGTTCATAATCAGATATAGATATGATACCCAATTTTATAATTTCATGAAAATGTTCAAGCAAATTACAGTCTTTTAATAGCTCGATGGCAGTTTTATCTTTGATATTATCTCTGTTGCTAGTTAATATTGACATAATATCTTCTTGTAAAAGTGGTTGTCTTTTTAATCAAATGTACCACATGGTAGGGAAAAAAAAAAGTGTACTAATGAAGAAGCAATGCATACTGGAAGTGTTTGAACAGTATTACTTTCCAGTAAAAAAAACCCCAAAACACCCCAACAAATCAAAAACATCCACTAGGCCCATTATTCTGAAAAATACTTGTGAACAAGCATCTGGCCACCTACATACCAGTCATCTTCTGGCATTTATTTCTGATACTGAATAAATACACTGTTACAATGGGATTTTTTTTTCCAAATTACTGGTGTCACAGGTACTGAATGTTCCCGTAGCACTGTGACTTTTAAGCAGATGGTGTGAGTACAGCAACGGAAAGTGGGATGAAAATCCTGCTCAGTTAGTGGGCTGGGACACTGCTGCAGGCTAGTGCCAGGCTCGGATGCTTTAAGGAGATCTGAGGTCTGTACAAAGGGTTTTTTAAGTCTGTCTGTTTCTTCCACGGCACCCAGATTCTGGTACAATATTTACTACTGTGCACTTTGCTACAATATCCTTGTTTTCTGTTTGTTTTGTTTTTTTGTTTGGTGGTTTGTTTGTTTGGTTTTTTTTTTTTTAATTCTCAAATGTTGCTGTTAGGCAGTTGAGCCCGGTGCCCAGAAAGGCAACCCCTTGCTCTGGGTGCCAGATACAGCTGTACCACTCCTGTGTTCTGGGCAGGCTGTGCACAGGTATCTTTGCTGCACAAAAGGACGTGGAGAAGTCTGGCCCTAATTTTCATTTGGGTCATGTAAATAACTGCTTTCAAGCAGCAAGTCTGATGGGAAGGTTTAGGCAATTCTGAATAGGCAGCGTCTCAGTGTCTGGTACGTACCTGCTGCTTTTTCTGGTTTTAGTTCAGTTGGGTTGCTTTGGAGTTTTGTCAGAAGGGAAAAAAACAGGAGAGGTTATTCCAAATATTCACTTACTGCACTGAACACTAAGCATGTGACATTAAAGATAACCTTACAAGCATTCTACTCCAGTGAAGTTATTTTGGTACACTGCAGATGATACAATTTCAGTAGGTCTGTGAGGGGATGGCATTAGAAGATGGTAATAAAACAAGAGCCTAGCAAGAATACCAAGCCCACTAATCCCACTAACAGTGCAGAAGAGCAACACACGTGATCATGGAGAGAACACAGCAACTTAAAAGTTGAAAAATACTCATTAAATACGAGATGTGATTATACCATTGACTTTTCCCTCAGTCTTGTGATTATTCAGTATTTCTCCTTCACCTTATATTCCCAGATCAGCAGTGGTGGGACTCATAGGAACCCCTAACTTATTTTATTTCTGTAGTTCAAAATTCACTGTGGGTGTTTGCGTCTGAACTCCAACAGTCTGGCCTTTTAGCCAGCCTTCCAGTCAAGCTATGCATGGTCTCAACTTCCAGCGCTGCATAAGACTAGACATGTACAACACAGCTGTGCTGGACAATGCATATGCATTTCATCCTCAGAAAACTGGTTGCAAAGGCAAAGGATAGAAGTGGTAGCATCTCCAAGTGTTGATCATTGACATATATGTTTAGCTCTCTTTAGTGCTATACTGAAGCCGTGATCTTCAATGACAGATGCATTGGTAAGAACAGAAACATGAAAAAAATTAGTCTGGGAAGAAGCCACTTGAATTAAATTTACTGGCATGATTATATCAGATAATGACTTAGATTTGTATAACCTGTGACTGATAAGAGAATGTAATTACTATTCCTGCCAGGAAAAATAAATAAGTATTCAGCAATATTTTCCAGACCCTCACACTGAAAGACCCATTGTATGGCCACTACAAAAAATCTGAATAAATGTTGTCCTGTTCTGTTAAAAATGAAAGAGGGTAATATGCTGTAATATATGGAAACAACACAGCATTGAGAGAAGGAAAGAAAGAGACAGCAGATGCTGTTTTCCAGACTAAATCTCCTCTAATGCACTCCAGGGACCTCATTTAATCAAGCATCATTCTCACACTTCATCACGTATATTATTCAGAAATGATGAAGAATTCTGAGAATAAATTAGTCATTTATTTCAGGATAAATGGTTTTTAAAATTTATTATTATTCAAGCTATTTTGAAAAATTTAGTTTTTCCTTATTTCTCCCAGAGGCTCCCAGCTCAGTTTAATCAGAAGCTTCTACTTGCAGGGTGCTGAAGATCGAGATTATGACTCTCTTTGTAAAAGCCATTTTTCTGGGACATACCTTCAGTTGTATTCTCTCTACCTCTGATTATCAGATTTTAAAATGTTTCAGTGCACTCTGAATTAGGGGGATATCTATAAAAATCCTATGATAAAAAAAAGAACTTTTTTCCCTCTAGCTGTGTCCATTAAAATGATTTAGTGAAAAAAGGACTCTCTACCAAAATCCTTTCCTTTTTTCATGTCTTGTTGGCTGTTGTTTTTCCCTGTCCTTTTACATAATACCCTGCTGTTTACCTCTAGCACTTTTCTTGTCAATTTTATAATAATGGTGTGGCATAACTTGACACTGTCCAGGTAAATATGTTCAACACTTTCTTGAAGAGCTTATACAAGCTGATACTTCTCCAGGAAGGATTCTGTCGCATTTAATCACCCAGAGTGGTGCCTTCCCTCACATATTAGGGGGACAACCCAGCTGCTATCAAGTATCAGAGTATGGCTTTCATGGCTAGATCATACATTTGTAAATAGTAGCTCTCTTGTTCAGTTATTTTCGATAGAGGGATTTAAATTAGCTTAATATAATTTATACACCATCCATACTTGGCGCTGTCTGAATGATAAATTGGACATCCATATGATGAACTGCATTTATCCTGTGCAGAGTCTCTTCACTCTGCACGCTAATCTACCCCTGGGCACTTCAGGCCTTTGCCAAGTGTTGTGCAGTCAAGGAGGAATGCATGCCTCGTAAGTCCTAAATGAAGTTAGATTTAGCTTGAAAATGCAAGGGGTAAAGAAAGGTTATTACAGAAAGAATCAACTTTATGTGGGTGTATTCATTTTGTACATATCTGTCCGTATTTTTTTCATTCAAATGTCAATAATTTTTTGCCAAGGTTTTCTAGCTTCTACCAGAAATCAAGGAGCATTGTCACTAATTTTTTTTTTTATTATTTATTTTTTAGTCAAAATTATTTTATTATTTTAAAAGGGAGAAATTCAAGAGAGCCAATTGAAAAAAATAACAAAAGCAATTAAAAAGGAAAAGCTATATAGGAAATCACTGTAGAACTTAAAACTAGTAGTCTTCAAATGCTCAGCTATTGTATAAATGATTGTATAAACCTGGAGAGCCCTGGAGGGGATCAGTAGGGCAGTTTTGAGTTCCATTTCATACAAGTTTTCTCTCTATATCTTGTGGCAACTGTTTTCCAGTCCTTTCATTTTTCTTTCCTCTTCTTTTAGACAATAGGGAAATCTTAGTCAACATTTGACCAAATGCAGTAATTTTTGTTAGTTGTTTTCAATGTTTCATGAACAGGAGCTTTAAAGCAGAGTGACAAACTTCACATGCTCTAGTGCAATGACTCGCTTTATGCCCCATTCTTTAAAAATAAAAATGGATCTTTTTTAATGGGCTTTCTCATTACTATTTCAGAACAGCAGTCTCTGAAAAGCCCTCAGTGTGAGAAACCAGTGGGGACTGCACCACAGAGATACAGGAAAGCTCTGTATTACTCTGCAGTTACTCATGTGTGCTGTGCTATGATTCACTGCAATGAACTTCACGAACAAGAGATTTGTGTAGGTGATACAGTGTTTTAATGAACTAAGTGATCACATTAAAAGATCACAGTTCAAACCCTCATTAAACCTGTGTTCTATAAGCAAAATGAGAAGGTATTTAACAATATGTGCTGTGATATTGTAAAGGTTCATTCCAACTGGAAGTCTAAGCTTAGAAAATATTAACACCAATTTGTATAGGACATGATGGGATATTTAATGTCCCTGTATAGCATGTTTCTCCAGCAACTATCTAGTATCTAATGAAAACCAGAATTTGGGGGTGTCTGAAAGCCTTCCAGCTGCCAGCATTTTCATGCCTGGAGTCCAAAGCAGAAAGAGCAGAGAGGTGTGAGGTGGCTTGCTTTAAAAGCTGTATCTTTGTACTTCTAGGTAGAGAGAGTAATTTGTTCCCCTTTCCAGACCCAAGAGATTCAAATCTTCATTTTCAAGCAATAAGGCAACTGCTTAGTCATAGTGCAAGGCTCTAAAGTTAAGTATTCTCCATTCCCTGTGGGAAACTGTGCCACTAGGAAGGGCAGTTCAAGAATCATGGAGTAGGGAAGAAAAATTTCGGGAGCAGACAGAGCCCACCTACTGAACAGAGTAGGTCACCTCAAACTGGAAGGCACCATTCTATTCCAACCACTCTTCACATGTATGTGCATTTTCTCTTGCTCTGAAAACCATAAGACAGCATAGGCAGGATGAAACCTGTTATTTCCACATGTCAGCTCTAAAGCACTAAATAGTGGCTATAACTACCTTTAGCCTTCCCTCACCGATGTCTTGCCTTTTCACAATCATATTATCCTTGTGTCATAACATAGTGCTTGAGAATTCCTTCAGTCCTAATAAAGGAGTGCTTCCTATGAGGGCAGTTCTTGCTCAGCCTTAGCCTATGCAGCAGTGGGACTCCTCAGGGAAGTGCCTTGGGAATGCAGTGGGCAAAAAAGGAACTGAGAACAGAATTTGTAAAGTCACAAATCTTCACTGGCGTGAACAACTTGAGATCCACTGGCTTCAGGAGGTCAAAAGGGACTGCAAACACTTTTCAGAAATGAGTGCCTTAGCCCTGACCTCAGCAAGATGTAAATAGTGATTTATGGCTGAAAGTTTCCACTGTCTGATATTTATTCTAATATTTATTCTGGAGCCGCCTACTTGAACTTTTGAGAAGAGGAGGGAATGGGAGAGAAAAATTTAAACCTGTTTAGCTAAGCCTGTGGTGAAAAGTTCACTTCATCTTTGGATATTCTGAGTTTTCCTAAGTTCAGAAGAAGTAATTTTGAGAGAGAACAAATTTATTTTGCCATGGAAAGGAAAAAATATTAGGTTGCTAAGGTTTTATACTCTACACCTGACCACACAAGGACAATATTGTAAGTACTGGACTGATACAACTCAAGAGCTCTTTTTGTTGCAAATACACTTTTGGCTTCCCTAAAGGCTTTTCAAGTTTTCCAGTAATATAAGACAAAAAATTATTGCAACATAGCAGGAAAAAAAAAAAAAAAGATTTAAATATAGAGAGAGGTGATGAAGGTTAGTGTTTGGTAAATATGAAGTGAATTGTCAGTTTAATAAGCCATAACTTAGGTTCTTTCTAGTATAGTTGAACACATAACAAAAACACACAAGCCCATTAAAATAGTGACTGCAATACTTACATTTATTATACTACCTTCTGATTTTCAGTAGGTTCAAGTCACCATTTTGCTCCATAAATTAAGCAGTTTACAAAGAATTCACCACATTTTTTTGATATTTTGTTTTGGGTTTTTTGGCTGGTTTGGTTTTGGTGTTTTTTGGGTTTTTTTGTTGGTTTGGTTTGGTTTGGTTTGGTTTTTTTTTTTCAATTTGAAAAGATATCATCCTTTGATTTGTGCATATTTATATGCAGGTTTATAAATACTTACTTAATTCTTTCTGAAGTCATGAACACCTGGTAGCTGTACCACAAAAGATACCAGAATGCATACTGAAGCCAACATTATAGCAAGTGTCCATTTATTTTTTTGGCATTCCTTTAATGATTGCCTAATTCAAAGAGGCAAACAATGTTGCTGTCCTGCTCTAATGGTTTACGGGCCTCTCTCTGAGAGAGTCGCTTTTTCTGGGAATGCAGAGCAGCACCAAAATTGAAAGCCACGTCATTGCAGGTCTACTAGATACAGACTCTACACAGGTTTGCAGCCTGGACCCAGAAGTGTTCCTTCCGGAGGTGGAGACCTTTCTTTTCTGTCTTTAAGAAATTGCAGTTTACAGTAACCTAAACTTCCACTGATATTATGACCCTGATATATTTGACACCCCAAAGTATTAAATTTAATGCTATAGTTTGTTCCTTGATTGCACTAATGGCATGAATAAGTTAACTTGGGTAGTTCTTAATTATCGATCAGGTAAGGAAGCAGGCTGCTGCCATGGGTCAGGAACAACAGGCCTTTTACAGGCTAGGTAACCATTTTTAAAGTATTTTCAGTAAATTAAAAATAAAGATGGCACTATTTATTCTGTGGTCAAAAGAGGGGGAGAGAGTGTTGCCATCAGGATCTCAATTGCTCAGCATTGTTGTCATGGACTAGTCAAGACTGACAATTGTTGATGTGGAATTTGTCCACTAGAATTTATAATAGAATATGTTATATGAGAGAAAACCACAATACATTAATCTGGAATTAAAACACACTGAGCCTGTCAAAATATTAGCATTTTAGGCATTCTGCTTTTCTCTTCAACTTTAATTTCTGAGAATCTTGTGACCATCTCCAAAGAAAACATATGACCTTGCTGATAAAATTCATATTTGGAATTTGTGAGAAAGTAAAATCAACATGTTCTCAAAGCTGTTCCCTTTCTGTGCAAAGCTCCTCTTAGTTATCACTGCCCACTCAAACATACCACCACATACTATATTTAAAATTCTGTATGAGGATTTTGTGGGTATCCAAAAGTACATTTTTTCTGTTCCCAATAATGTATCATGCTGAGTATAATTATTAAATGTAAGAATTATTAGCACTGTGTACACCTAATGCTCTTTCACTTAACAGATGGCTTATGAATATCTGGGACAACTTATTAGCCCTAAAATGATTCATACCTCAGCTATCTGAACACATGGCTACCTTTCTTCACTTGTGCTGAGTCTAAGAGCTGGTTTAATAACCCACTTTGGAGAAGAATTTCTCTTCTTTAAACAGTATATGCCACTAGCATATTTTTAATAAGGAATGAAACCCAAAAATGTAAAGTGTACTTTGAGCTTCCAAAGGCCAGTCTTTCTTTCTTTTAATATTATTCCCTCTAACCTTTGTATAACATCAGTTTTGTTGCTTGTTGGATCAGTATCATTCATCTCATGAAGAATAACATCCTATCATAAATCTATGAAACCTTTCAGAATTTCCAAAATGGGAATAATCCATATGTGCCTGGCATTCTCATGCTTCTTTTTATTTCTGAATTGTTTAGATTGAATTGTTTCCTGCTTTCTTTTCTTACATTCTCACTCATCTAATCACATTCTCTCACTTTCTTTTTATTTCTTGCTGCTTTTTTCTTCTCTCTTCCTTCTCTCCTCCTCTCCTGTTCTTGAATAATCAACCAACCTTCTGCTTTACATTTTCCTGGTTTGTCATGCATCTCACAATACTAATTTCTACAAATATTTGTTTCTCTTCAGCAAATTTTAGCTTCTGTGAGTTGCTTCATAGCAAGCTCTTTATCAGAGCACGTGAGTTCTGCAAGTTTTAAAATCTGCGGTGTATTGATCCATTATTTCAAACAGTTCCGGCCGCAGATGATTCCTTTCATAGGAAGAAAGTCACATCCAAATTAGGTTTTCCAAAAGGTGAATGTATTCTAAATCATCATTGTCATTTTTTCTGCCCTATATTGGAACACTGGATTATTCAGTCAGAAAAAAATGGGGGTTTTTGCATCGCAACAGCATTTATCATGGAATTTAAGAGCATACTAGTGATCTTAACCAAGTAAAACCAATGACAAGTACTAGTTAATTGTACCATTTAGAAACTCACCTGCAACCTGTAGTAAGAGAGCAAAATACTGAACAAAAACACGTTTCAGGGAAAGTTAAAAAAACTGTGTTTGCAAATTGCAGGAATCAGGACTCAAATTTTCTTGCATAACTTCCAGTTGTTCAAAAATTTACGTATTGATACAATATGAACACAAACATATACCAAAGCATGAATCAAAAAGAAAAGGGGAAACAGTTCAGGAAAGGACACTTGAGAAAGGTAAAACAAAGCCAAAAGCTCACTTACGCATTCATTTCCTGAAGTTTTCATGAGGCTCTGCACAATGCACTTGCTGGCAATTTTGTCATTAAATATCAATCCTAGCTGCACACATTGTTATGCAGCATTTTTGTTTCACAATGGAAATGTAACATTTTAACAATCAGGGAAAAAAAAACTCTATGTGTGCTCCCACATTACTTGGGATTTGGCAGAAAAGAAAAAAAAACAAACACTAAATTGAAAATGTTAAAAAATTTTCTCTCTACTAAGTAGTGACAGATATACATGAATTCTTTGTTATTTAACATAGAGACAACCAAAAATGGAAGTAAAGCAAAGCATGTGGGGATCAATCTTCTGCTGGTGTAAACTTGCACAGTTTAACAGAATTTCAGTGGAACTGCCCAGATTTGCAATGGCCAAAGGTCCAGCTCTCTGTTTATGATCTCATAGCTCACTGCTTATGCCAAAATGGATGCTAAGAACTTGGCAATGAGGGAATGTGAGCTCCAGTTCTAATCTGGTTCTAATTTCTTCTTTTTTTTAAATTCCACACAGTGTTTCCTGGGGTTTTTTGCTTTCCCCTCTCTCATGATGATCACATAAGATGTTAGAAGAGAGATTGTACTGTGCCTCTTTCTTTGGAAGGAGAATGCATTATCCACAGAGCAAGAAAGAATAAATACATCTTACAAACAACTTGCTGAGCTAGTTGTGTTTTTCAGTCCTGCTAATCATTATTACAGCCAGGGTAAATACATCGAGGCAGCACTGATGGTGTTAGACACCTTGTGTACCCACCCATCACAAACTTCACTGTTTGCTCCCATGTGCCTCGAAGTTTTCAGGGTCAGACATGCTTAAAGCAGTCTCTCGGGTTCATTTTGCAGTCACTGTTTTCTGTACATTCCCTCTTCTGAGACTGGTGCCTCTGAGCCTTCAACACCCACCTTATTCTACGTGACTATTCTACCTGTTCTTACTTTGCCCTCAGCTTTTTAAAAAAGCTCTCGATCCATGCAATGTTTTAAATGGAGACCAAAGGGCCACAGTAATTATACAGCTCTTGGCATAAGAACATCAAAAATCCTCAGTGTTTGATGCAAAGACATTGCATGGGCTCTGCATGCAGCTCTGCAGTGTCTCTGTCACAGCTGGGGCCACATCACCGTGGCCACAGTGACACTGCTTCATACCCAGATCTGCGCTGAGAAGCAGACTTCCATTTCTACAGTTGTGCTGTTTTCCTGCTGTCCTGCATAAAGCAGTCCACCTTAATGGTTCATTCCTGCTCTTTCCCTGAGAAAACCCCATTTTCTATTAGCACAGATTAATATCTATTTTTTTAACTTTTCTTCAAAAACCCCTGCACATGTAATTCCATGGGTATTTTGTAATCTTATTTTGGTAGGCTAGTTTTCTTGGTTTACATATTAAAGGCCTGTCATGTTACCAGTAGTGCAAGAATAGCAGTACTAAAATGCTAAAAGGAAAGTAAATTTGGCTTCACTTTGGGTATGAAAAAAGAAAAACAATTGGGGTCTGTGTGTTTCTAATAGTAATTTGCTCACATGTGCTGCAGATCTCTATTATTACAATGGGTTTTAATGTTACTCTGGAGAGATCAATTATTTACTCTACTTACCTATGTTAATGGTGTGTCAATGTAATTTATGACATCCAAGCACCAAATTGCAGCAAAGTGTGGTAATGCACTGTAAGTTGTCTGAAATTGCCAAGTGATACCGGAGATATTATCCACATCTCAATTGTAATCCCAGTTGCCTTCTGAGGCATGAATACTCATGGGAAGCTCCAGCTTCATCAGTCAGATGTTTCTGGCTATGATCAAGAGCAGTAAATTAGGTTTCTGCAGCCTGTGCTTTTGAAAGATAAAGAAGCAGATTCATAGCTGGTGTAAATTGTTATACAACCACTGATTTCTACAAATCTATTCTGTATGATATCATCCTCTTAAAGAAGGCAAATTATGACTGAGTGGTAAGGACTTAGGTTAGTAACTGAAAGTCTGGATTTAAACATTTGATGAAAGCTTAGATCTGAATTCAACCTGTCTCTGTCAGACCTCTCTCTCTCTCTCTCTCTCCAGTTTCAACCTTCATTTGCATTTAGCACAACTTTTATTCCAGGATCATTTAGATGACGAGTGTTTGGGAGAAAATCTCATTAGAATCTTGTTCAGCTAGAAATGGTTGTTTTTCTCAGCTGAGTTGTTTATTGTTCCTAAGTTTAGCACACTTTTCTTTGTACTTTTCTCTTTTGTTGTTTTTGGGGTTTTTTGTGAAAAAGCCAGACACTGGATTTTGGTCAGGTTAATGGTAGTGAGAAATGGTTTTAATTGGTCTTTTCCCATCCTACATTATGCTTATAAAATTTTTGTGCAGTTCTTAGTGGACGCATGCATGTCTTTATAAAATGTTACAGTACACTTAGCATTTGTTGGTGATCTCAGTAATGGGGATGTAAAGTCAGTTTCAAGAACCACCTTTCCCTTCAGTATAAATATGAACTTTTGAAGACTTTTTTTACTAGCACTAATATTTACATATTTACAAATTTTGCAACTGTAGTGCTTAGGAACTTTTGTCAGAGAGAAAGATATTTCTTGGCAGGTCTCCCAGACTTTGCCAAGGAAACATTATTGCAATTATTCATGGAAGTTTTCACAATTTCTTAACTTCTTTCTATTTAATGCATCATATTAGAGCAATCCATTCAAAATGATCACACAATTCTAATGATTTTGTAAGTAGCTTAATGAAAATGACATTAAAGTTCTAGGATTTTCAAAATAAGGGAGAAAGAGTAGCAAAAAAATTGCTAGCTTAAAAGAAAAAGAGAAAAATTAAAGTTTGACAGCCAGATTTGAGGAGTTTTACCAAAATATAAAGCCATAGACAAAGATCTTTTTCCAAGAGAACACTTTTTCACATTTAAAAATCAGGCTGGAGAATAATACTTCACTGAAAAGCTTAAAATTCAATTAGAAAAATTTAAAGAACGTAGAATATCACAGACTTTGAGACAAGGTCATGGTTTTGCATCAAGCTGTCTTGGTCCCATGTGTTTTTTCCTATTGGTTTATCAATGAACTTAACTGATTTACATCTCAAATCTCCTGAAGCTGAACACCACAATTATTTGAATGTGAAATCCCTCTGTGCTTGATTTGATAATTTACAATTTTCTGAATTTTGTTCACTACAAAATAAACTTAAGCAAAACATCAATACTGAATTTTAAGTATCCAGCAGCTAGGAAATTCAGTTGTCTGTGTTTTAGGCAAGCTATGCAGTGAGCTGCAGTATCATCAGCATGAACCAGGCAAGTCTAGCAGATTAAGTAATAAACAATGAGAGGCTCATTGACTCTGGAGAGGTTACAAGAACAATCTTTTCAGGAACAATATTGAACAAATTTTCTGCCACTTGACATCTCAACAGTATTACAATATTTATACAATGTTTATAATTGTAATATTATAAAAAGATGGTTTATGGAACTACATTTGTGTACAGGAGACTGCCTTTTAGCATCAGTAAGAAAGCTTCTTATATTCTTTTAGTATTTCAATTCTCAAAGATCATAACAGATAAATACAAACTATAGCTCAGTGTCTTCATAAACTTTCATTGCTGGAAAGATAGACAGGAAAAAATTTGGCAACATGAAACAGCTATCTCATAATTCATAGCTCTTATTATTCACTAATTCCCAGACAAATTTTAACTAATTAGTTTTGCCTGTTTGTTTATCCTTAGCATACATGCTTGACACCCCATTTAATTGCTGCATTTGCCCATATCTCAGCATGGTACTTCTGTAGATTTTCTGTTCTGAAAGGACCTGCCTGCTTTATCTTCATCCTGTTACTAACACGATTGCAAGAAGAGATGCTAAAAGCCTATGCAGTGTGCCTGTCTTACCCTGTCAGCCTGCATATGTGTAATTCCCAAATGGGAGTTGCATCCCTATTTCCAGAGACCTAATTCTATTGTATGCCATAAGATAGGTAGACAGTAATTAAAAATTTGTGACAAGAAAAAATCAAATCACCGATGACATACATTTTCAGGCCCATGCAGAATACAATGTGGTGTGTCCAGATAAATGAAAAATGAAAAGGATCATGGATAATTTGACTGGGATGAAAGTGGCATAAGAAAAGAAATAAGATTAACAAAGATGTTGCAGGAAAGGAACATAAGTAACTGTAGAATTCAAATAAAATATCAAAATATTTTATTCTTAAGATATATTATGAACTGCTGGCATCACAATAAAGCACAAGTTCACACTTTTTGTGTCTGTGCTTTTCATCCCTGTTTGGGGGGGAGAGGGATTTAAGCCTGCGGGTGTCAGCTCAGCCCTTGGGGACCAGACTTGTGAACTGCTCTGCCACCAGCCCTGTGAGCATGGCAAGGCCAGATCCAGACACTGGCACACTCTGGCCTATTTCTAGCTCATGTGCATGATTTTGCAGTGCATTCCCTCCAGCTGCTGTCCCTGGGTGAGCACAGGTACAGCACGATTAGATTCAGCTTCCTTCTCTCTCTCCCTGTTCTTCAGAGGTAAAATCATATTTGCTTGAAATGGATTGGAGGGACAGTCCCTTGCTGTCATGTTTCATAGAGTACATAACAAGCCTAGATCTCTTGTCAAGAAAATGAAATGAACTTACTGTGTCTGGATGACCTTCAGGAAAATGAATAACTGCTTTTTAAGCTTTACATGACATATACCTAGTATTGAAGAATACTGGATATTCTGTAAAATAAAATTAAAGGAAAAAAAAATACTCTGCTCTAATCCTTTGCATTTTGCTCCAAATTTTGCTTAGCATTTGGCTCATTAGCAATGCACGTGCCTACTTATTCCCCTGGCCTTCTGGTTCAATTCTGCCAATTGTATTTGTTGGAAAGTTATTTAAATTACATATTCTACTGGACAGAAAGCAAGAAGCTTAAATGGAGTGACCACAGTTCACTATTATACAACAAACATATGTTTTATAGCAAGATTTTCTGGAATGCATGGGGGTTTTTTTAAAAATAGGGATGTTGTACCATCACTAGCACCTTGTGTTCCCAAGAAATGGCTACAATGTTCCTGATAGTAATACTAACATTAGATGAATGAGACCTGACAGTGAATTGCACTATAGGAAGTACTACATTAATTTCAGCTACTCCTTTGCCTGTCTTTCTAACACACACATAAAAAACAAAAAACCAAAACCAAACCAAACCAAAACAAACAAAAAAAACCACAAAAAACCACCCCACCCTCCCTGAACATTTTAAAGGGGGGTAGGGGATGGCAGCAGAAAGCAAGAGAACAATGAAACAATAAAAATTCAGTACTAACAGAATCTGTCAACCTTAAAACAATTAAAAGATTCAGAGTTCAGAAAGCCATTGTCTGCCATTTGTACAGCAGGAAAGAGGGAAATCAATATTTGTTTCTTGGAGAGTGCCAACCGCAGCATGTGGTATTGATATTTTCAACAGGATAGAAAGGCTTTTCACAACAAACCTTTCACTTTTCCGCCATTAGAGAAGGTTTGAGCATTGGCTTGGCTATTACTGGGTAACACCACTCTTGTTTAATGTTTTCTTTTGGGGAGTTAAATGTTATTTTGATTGGCATTACCAGTGAAAATTTTTTGCATTGCTATTGCTTTTTTAATACTAATGAATGCATAAAGACAAAACTTCCACTCCTGCACCACACAGGTGACTGCCCGTGATAAAATTTGCAACCAAAGGGTGCTGCAGGTGGCCATGGGTGACAGGAGTGGCTTTGTCCACCACTAAAACCTGAGCATTTGCTCAGCATTTGTGGCGCTTTCTGGTAGGCCCTTTTTATAATTTTCTGATCTCATTGCTGTCCTTCAAGCCACAGAGACACATCTGTGGAGGAGGCACAGCAAGTGATGACTTCTAGTTGTTATTCAACCTTGGCACAGCTGGACCTCTGTAATGGCAACTTGTTTTCTCAGTTCCAGCTCTCAATGGAAGGAATTCACCTGAAAATTAAATGTATCCTGAACTGGTACTATGCCTGCCTTAGAAAAATACTATGTGTGTTTCTTTGACTCCTGCTTTCAATGTGTCTAATGACCTGATTGCTTTTATACAACTTCTATGTCATCACTCAACCAGAGCTATGAGAGGGATGCTATCACTCCCATCAAGAGAGAGGGGAAATAAAAGACTTGTTACTTCTGTTTGCAGCAGAAAAAATAGCCAACCTCTGTTAGAATGGAGTGAATAAGAAAGGATATACTAGAATTAAACTCTTACCTATTATCACTAAACTTTTGCCTACCTTTCCAGAGTAAACTTACTAAAATCAGCAAGAACTTGCATGTGGTTTCCAGACAGAGAGGATCTCGTGGCCTCTCCTGCAGGTCTGAGCCCTGCTAATCACTCTGTGGCACTCTTATCCTTCCCAAGAGGGTTTTAAATTGGGCTACTGGAGCACACAGCACATTTCAGTATCTGCTAGCAAGGCAAACCTCCCTCTCCTCCTCCCACAGCTTCAAGCGTTCTGGTTTTATACACTATTGTTTTATTGGGTTTGTGCCTCACAGTGTGCTTCAGGCACTCTTGAACATCCTCTGATTCAGGAAGACTTTTTTCCGTTGCTGCAGGCTTGCAAGATCAAGTGTGAGTCATTTTACCTTTCCACCAGAGAGTTATGACTGCTCTGGGTTGGACCAGCAAAAAATTTCAGTTTAAAGTCCGAAGTCTCTATTCCAGTTCTTGTCATCATAGTCTGTGACAGGTAACACCAGGTGAATTAGTGGAATTTAAGCATATATCTTGCAAGAAAAATATTCAGATCAGCTAGAAATAAACTCTCCAATTTCTAGCAAGGAAGGAAATAAGCAAACAAACAAGAAAAACTAAAGGTAGTCTCCTTGTGACACCAAGTTTCACCCGCATTAGACTGTTTTCATTTCATGGAGAGAAAGATTCATGCAGAAGTAGACTTTTATTACATGTTTTCCAAAACTGTTATTTTTGCTTCAGCAGAAATCATTTGGTGAATTCTAGAATTAAAAAAAAGAATTCTAACTTCCCTAACATAGAATTATTAATGAATAAATGATCATCTGGGGGAAAAATTAATTCCTCCTTCCTGGTCAAATATTTAAGCTACAGGAGTTTTTGGCTGAAAAATAATTGTCCTAGGATATGATTCCATGTGCATCTCAAGCACAGGAACAGAACTATATGAATACAGAAAACATAAGTAACACTGAAACCAAGATTTTGCACAGAGCATTTGAAAGGGGACTTAGAGAAAGCGATTAGATTTGTGTGAGTTAAACAGTCAACATAATCACTAGAAACTGACATCCATCTTAGTACCTAAAGTTTGCTTTTCTTGTCAAAGACATAAAAGTAAACCTTCTAATTGTTAGATCATATTGTTAACAATACCACCCAAGAAAGAGTGATCATAGTCTGAAAAAAGTTAATCATTGACACTTTAAAGTTAGAATTAGGTGCTAGAAATATGCTTCTGACCTAAATGAAACTGAAATAGCAAAAATGATTGAGTATTTTACCCCAGAAATAGAAGACAAAGTAAAGTCACCTGAAGGAAAAATGTGGCATACCCTTATAAGGCTGAACACCCTAGCATCCATGAGTCATCAGGCGAAACTGATGGGAAAAGCCCCAGCAGCCCTGGGCTGTTATTTTCAGATTCATGTACTATAATGTGTTTGTGAAGGTAAACTGTAGGAGTCTGAATTTTCTCTGTTTGAAAAAACAAGTACCTGAATATCTCTGGAAATCTGGCCCTCAAAACTTGAGGGGTCCAAAGTCACTATGAAAAATCCTGGTTGTTATCTTATTGAAGTTCACATCAATCTTTCAAAAACAAATGCTGAATTCGTTTTGTCATTTGCCTTGCTAGAAATATTAGTTTAATTTCCTGATACGGTGCGCCTATCGATTATGTACAGAATTGATTGCATGCACATTCCGTTCCCACCCCTGGGGTTCCCTGCAGGACTCCCAGTTACCGGGGAGGGAGGAAAGAAGCAAAACCAGCTTTGTAGGAAATCTATCCATGTCTGACAATTTCCTTCACAGATCCCCAAAGAAAAATGCCTTAGGAAGTGCTCCCTCATTGTCTCTGATCAAAATGCATCTTCTGGCAGCCGATCTTCAAACACTCCGCACAACAGACGCAGGTTGCTCGTTGGTTTGATGCGACTTCCTACAAGTGGCAGCCACAGGACACCTACCACTGTCTATTCTGTCATCAAAGGACACAAAGAA
The DNA here is from genome assembly GCA_035222235.1 of Margarornis squamiger. NCBI lineage: Eukaryota > Metazoa > Chordata > Aves > Passeriformes > Furnariidae > Margarornis > Margarornis squamiger. The sequence continues at coordinate 29,945,498 of JAWWTY010000160.1, forward strand.
TCACCACCTGCAGTCGCTTCAGAAGCAAACCCAGCTGGAATGAAAGCACAACCAAATTTGCATGAATAGCTTCCCAATGACGATCGAAAGCTTGTCTTTAGGGAAACAGGTAATTCTTCTAAACTCTCCCTACTAAAATTCTGAGGATGAAGGAAATCTCTCTCTTTCTGACATAACAACAGAAATTTTCCACTGCTACAGTGTCTCCCAGTTTAATATTCAGACTTCCAGTCTCAGAGACTTGGCCATTATGTCAATATTTTATCCACATCATATAACAAGTACTTTTTTCTGCTGTCTGTTAGGACCCTATGAGATGCTGCCTATGGATGGGAAAATGCTGCCACAGTTCAGCAGTCTGATGGTTATGTCGTTCCCCTCTCAGCAACAGAAAAGTGGTTTCTGCCCTACTGCAAGCACTCACAGAACCAGACGGCAGGGAGCTCCCTGATGATAAGTTCATGCCTTGATCTGGTGACATTTGAAAACTGCCATCAAAACAGCAGTTTGTCATAATGAGTATTCACCTCACAAAGTCTCCAGTGGGTGACCTGGCCAAAAAAGGAGAGTAATTCATGAGTGTGACTCTGGCTGTTGCCCTTGTTGAGGTAGCCAAGGTGATTGTTTGTGCCTGCAAGGTCAGAAGAGGATCAGACCAGGGTTAATGGCAATCAGGACCTATGGACTAACATTGCCCCAGAAGCTTTGCAGGACATCAGAATTGCACACAGTGTTTTTATGCAGATTTGGGCTCCAGAAGATGTGTTTGTACAGGTCTGCTGCTGAAACTCACATTACATACCACTGCTGACAGGGTGCAGCAAGGTTGGCTACTCTGCAAGGGACAGGGAGCCAGGAACCAAATGTGAATGTGTGACAGGCTGGAGTTGCAGCCTCTCTGGGAGGGAGCCATGAGGTGTGGAAAGCCTGGGCCAGGATCAAGGCTGGAGTGGGAGACCAGGTTCAGAAACAAACCCGTGGTGCAGTGCAGCTTAAAAGCTGCTCACAATGGAAAATTTGGGCCAGGCTTTGCTTCCAGCTCTCTTCATGATGATTTTTATCAGCAGAGGTGTTGACCTTGAGCTCAGCCAGCTCAGCTGCCCAGGCTGACCTGTGCCACACACTGCTGGCCTGAGTTCCAGCTGGAATAAGTGGTGCATGCAGCCTTGAGCAAGGAGATGCCTGGCGAGAGCAGAGCATGTGGAAACAGGTAACTTCATGCTAAATGGATATTTTAAACCTGTGGATTTTTTTCCCTCTCTGGTGTTTTGGAAATTTAACTGGCTGTCTGAAATGCAATCAATGAACACTTGACTTTTGAGAATCATACATATAAAAGTGTTATAGAAGGCAATTCACTGAAGTCAAGTGTTCTTGAATCACATTTTAGATAATTGGTTGGATTAAATAAAAACTGACAGTAATTGCAAAAGTATGGCTTGATTTTGATCCTGCTCTGCAATTTATCCATTTTTTTAAGCTTGATTCCTTGTGGTCTACCTCACTGATGTATTTTTCATTTCTTTTGCTTCTTTGTTTTATTCCTAATATTCACTGTTTCTATTCAAGAAACCTTTTTCTTCAGTTTTCAGTATGTTATTAATAAGTTCACTCTCCCCAATTTGCTTTCCCTCAGTACATTCTTCTCTTGCCTATTACCTTTGGTTTTATTTATTCTTAATGGCCCCAATTAGAAAACAGTTATCATAACACTTATTTAAGCCTGACTTAACCATGTGTTGAGGCACTGCCTGATTCAACACACTTAAACTTGTTAATTTACTTGAAAAACTGGGACAACAATGACTTGTGCAAGGACTCTGCTACACTTTCCACATTAACTACATTTCTCGTTGCCTTCAATGGTTTATTTTCAACAGTGGAAATGTTGCCAGGTAAAATTTAAACTGAGTGGGAAAGAGAAATATGAATGACAGGACAGTTTATATCTAGCCCATGCAACTGAAATTGTGTGTTAGCAACTTGATGTCACAAAACCCTCTTAGTGAAAGTAAATGGAGGTGAACCAAAGGCAAAATGAAAAACAAAACCCAGATGCTAGATTACCAAGGAATATGCACAATATAGACTTTGGATGCATATTTGTGGTACATCCCATGATGGTGTAAGATTCTGATTGAGGTCCCAGCAGAGGTGTTATCATTTTGAATGTCTTGTTGTTACATTTGTCTACCTCACTTCTTTAAAATCGTCAGTATCATCATGAGGCCTCAGTATCATCATGAGATGCTATGCGAAATTCCTTCTAAGTCTGAGGATTGAAAATGACCAAAGATCCACTTCATGATTTTATCTTATGACAAATTGTAGCTCAGGATCTTTATTCTTAATACTTTGGATATGAATAATTAAATATTTAAATGTACACTTTTGCATACAATTGCTTGGGGGATCTGTTACGGTTTATTTGTATTCATGATCAGGGCTGTGTTACTGAAATAATTTTGGTAGTACAAATTTTCTTCCTAAGCCTTTCAGTGGCCTCAAGTATTGTATTCACATCATTCTCACACATATTATATGCTTGTCAAAGCAAGCTCAAGCAGAGAAAGCTAATGTTTAAAACACATGGAAATATTAAGACTTTAGGATAAATAGGAGTGGTCCTCATCCAGCAAACTGCTTGCCTTAGGGAATACAGGTTCACAACTTCCCTCCTGGCTAGCTTTGGTTAACTAATCATTTGAAAGAGAGTAATTGGAAGGACTGGGTGCTATAATAAATGTTATGGTGAATAAGAAACACTAACACGTATAAGTGCATTTTCATAAAATTTAGAACCAGCTCCTCAGCGGAAATGTAAACTAGATGAAGCTTTCCTCCTACATATTGGCTTAGACATTTCGATTCAAAAAAACTGTTGAGCTACACTTGGGGGGTTCTGAGTATTTGTTTTCAGATGGTATTTATCAGGATCATTCTGTCATTTGACATTTAAGCAAACGAGAGCATTATACGCTTTCTGAAGTATATAAATTGGAAGCATCTATGAATGGGTGCAGAATACTCAGTGACTAGAATTTAGACTGCAATTAACTCAACTAACATTTATTTATTTTAGGTGCATACCTTCTAATAGGATGCTTCACACATAAGTAATTAAAGTTAATGTTATGTCACTGTTTCAAATGCATTTATATGTTATTCACTGGTTTTGCCACAGATTTTTCTTAGTGACAAAAAAATATGGTTTGTCTCTGCCTGTCTATCAGAGCTTCCATTTTCTATACTCTGTTTACAGTTTGTTGCAAATGAAACAATGTCAAACTGACAAGCTGCAGGTTTTTTTCTAAAATTACTGGCTTGTTAGGGGTGAAAAAACTTCTTTTGGGGAAAAAAATGAATGTGCTTTTACTGCAGCAAGACTTAAATGAAAGCAATTCTCCATACTGTTGGCACAAATGAATTTGGCTCAAGTAAAATGCAAATTAAAGCCATTGTATGCACTCCTTTCATTAAAGGAAAATATGTATTTCTGTAAGTTGCTGATCATGTTTCCATAGATTTATGTTGATTTTGCTATCCAGCAGATTACACTGAGTTCAGAGCCCTAAATCTGACCCCTCTTGCATCAGATTCATTCAAATCTACTGGGTCAGGTATCAGCTTACAATAAAGAGCACTGAAGCTTCTCTCATTAGCTTAAAATTCAAGGGACAGGGCAGTGCAGAGAAGCCACTCCCCTTCAGTTTCAGACTTGTATTTTTGGATCCCAGTGGTATGTTAATGTTGCATTGTCTGTATATATGTACACAAATCTATTCTTCCAGTATTTTGTTTGAAATAAAAATATAAGACTGTGTTAATGAGAGAGCCTATGTGAGCCATGGGAAGAGAGGGAGGAGAAGATGTTCATTGCTGCTGCTGTTGGGGCTCTTAATGCTTTAGGACTTTGTTCAGGATAATAGAATGGCTGCGCTAATAAATTTCACAAGAAGCTACAGGTATTTCAAAACACTTCCCACCATGAAGGAAGTGCTCCCTGAGGTAGCCATAGCTGTTTGAGGCCATCTCTCCAGTCCATGACAATGAGGTGTTCCTGATTATCTCAGTAGCCTCACCCCGGACACACAGCTATTGTACCTTTTCATTTATGGTCCTGCATTCAGGGTTAACTCCCCCCTGCTCGCCTGCGGTTGGTGCTTTCTGCTGTGTCACTGTTCTGATTATTGAACAACACTCTGTTGTTCACGGGCATTTAAAGCATCCGGGACAGAGCAACGCTCAGGCACACATTCTGCTCCCGGGATGTGCTACACAGTCGTTGCCTGTTCCAAACACCGAATGCCATTCGCTTTTGTTACGAGAGTCTTCGTTTTCACCTCAATAGCAAATTAGTGTTTGAGCATCTGATGCCCTGGTTGATTCCTTTCGTTCAGCATTTGTGGATTGCCCACATTTGCTTGTGTAACGCTGACTGCTCCTTCCAGTTGCATAAGGAGCTCTAATGTGAACCTTTTCCTGTGGAAAACGCATTGAGAGGTGACATTTGGGCTGGATGCCCCTTCCATGATTATGTTGTCCCAATTAATTTTATTGACAAAGTTAATTGGATTCGGGCAGTAAAACCGTTTTGTAGATGCTAGAAAATCCAAACTAACAAACACGTTATCTAGTGTATGGGAGGTGGTGTTAATTCCTTTCTTCCTTCCCAAACTAGAAAGACCAGTTTACTAAAACCCTCTAGAAAAAGCCTCTTCCATATAAAACTTCTCAGTGTTAAAAAATTGTATTGACATCTCTATTAAATATTTCTTCTGAATTTTCATTGCTCTCAAATATTAATCATTAAAATTCTCATTGCAATCTAGATGAGAACTAATGTTGAAATGACATTTCTCTGCCAGTCCAAATACAGGGACTTGCATAAGTGAAATCAGACTGATGTTTGGTGTGAATCTAAACAGGCCTGTGTAGAACAGAAAAAGATGAAAATTAATTATTCCTATGCAGTACTGATAAAAAATAGCGTATGGTTAAATCACATCATGTTTATTAAATTGTAGTGTTAAATAATGTTTTATTGTTTTCCTATTAAAATGTTGTTGATGGATACCTGAAAGAAAATACATAATGCAATGAGTCAAAATAAGAAAGTTAAGCAAAATATTTGGATATTTTTCTAACAGGAATTTTTAAGATTCAGAGGTAAATAACAACCATCTGATACAAGAAGTTGATGGAACTGCAATTTGCCATAGAAATCCATTTAGTCAGAAACTCTGACTAACTCAGTGATTTTTAGATCTGGTTCCAATAAAGTAGCTTTTTCCAGTATATGGGGACTATGAGGGGGAGATAAAAGGCATTTACTGATCCTGAAGTCTGATTTGCTGGACTATTTTAGCCACGTGTGTAAGCACATGAACCATGAACTGCAGTGATCTGTGGCAGTATTCATTTGCCTAAAGGATCTGGCTTAAATGGGAGTGTACAGTTTGAAAAAAAAATTTCATGAACATGGATAATTGAAGTAAGCTTTAAAAATATAAACTTTATTCAGAAATGAGTAGAGAATTTACTTCTCTCTAAAATTATAAAAAAATATTTGTTTGTGCCTAACCTCTGCCTAACACTTCCTGAGGCACAAGCGGGGGATCATCTTCAGTCAAATCCAAGCACAGATGATTCTTTCAGATAATCACACCTCATCCCCTCCACTCCTCTGACTCAGTGAGCTGAGGGAAGGATTGCTCCAACTTGACTTGTTTTCCTCTTGGAACCAGATTCTGAATCCTATGGCTATGTTTGGCAAAGGATACACGCCTTGTGTCGTGCTGTGGCCTCTGTGACATGGCCAGGCTCAGGATCCACCTCCTTTTACCTGTTTGCTTTGAATTACTCCACTGTGAAAAAATAAGTATGTGCATAAGTTTGGACGTACAGGCAGTAAGCAGATGATTCATCTTGTTCTCTGTGAAGGCAGGTGTGAAAAATTTCAATAAAAAGACTGTTTTTATATAAAATTCAATACTAATTTCATAGAGAATCACTAAAGAGTTGATTAATGAGGAAGATCACTTAATGCTTCCTAATTAGATGATGGAATTTACTCAGTGCCCTTAATTCATTGTGTATTAAGTAGAAATGGCTAAGATTTTTATTTGAATGCATTGTTTATTCCCAGTCCCTCATTTCAAGTTTGTCATCTGTGCAGTGTAATTTCCTTTTGCTTCTTTGCATTAATAGTTCACTGTAAATAACCTGGCTGGTTAAAACCAAAGTAGAAAGAAGGCTCTGATGATATTCTGGTAAATATCTACAGGCAAAAATGTAATTAAGCAAGCAGGAAAAGAGGAAAACAACATCATATGAGGGCTGCAGTGTTGTAAATCCAAAAGCAAGGGAATGAGGATGACGGCATCCAGAAGTGACCAGTATGATTTGATGATTATGTAATTGTTGGAACCCACACAGGCATCACAAGAGGTGACAAAAATCTGAAAGACATAGATTAAATGCTCCTGGATCTGAATCCTGATTTCCCCAATGTACAGCTGCTTAGAGCCTCAGTTCTAATTCCCATCCATCTACAACAAAAGATGAAATTACCAGAATGGCTTTCCTTCCAGACTGATTAAATGGAGCAGGAAAATAGACAACAGAAATGGTAATAGATTATAATTAGAAACTTGTTTCAATGTAATAATCTAAGGCATAACTTGTGGTCTAAATTCCATTTCAAGAAAGCAGTCAAGCATATATTTAAGTCCATCTATATTGACACAAGACATTTAAACATATGCTTTGGTTGGAATGTCGGCTTGAAGTCAAATTAAATATAATATTGAGTATACATGCAAACTTGTAGTACTTTTGTAAGGAGGTTTTCCCAAGCGAGGGTAACTTTAAGAGCTTTTTATTTTGTGTTGAGTTAACATTGATTTCCTGCACAAGAATCAACATAGACAGTTATCTAAGGTATTTCACTTCTGTCTTTCTGGAAAACTATTTGGCTGGACCCGATGTTTTTAAACTTTGCTTGTAGTGTTGCAGTATTTTATAGCAGCTTCTTTTTTTTTTTTTTTAAAGAAAAAAAAAAGGAAAGAAAAAAAGAAAATAACTTAATAACTTCTTTGCTCCTTGCTGATCTGGGTCCACAAGAGCCATATATTAGTATGCTGACAGTAGGAGGAAATAAGCTTTTCAGAAGATTCATATTGGTGTATTTCAAAACAAGTAACTTACACCTTTGTGCAAACTGGTAAATCTTTTATTGTTATTTCTTCTATTCCTACAGCATCTTTAATTTCTGCATGTCTTCACTGTAATTGGACCTGAGTTTTGATGATATGTGTTTACTGAAATTTTATGGTTCTAGACAGGTGCTTTGAGGTATCAGGTTAGGGCACAAAAGGTTTGCTATTGTTTGTCAAATGTCTTCCTCTGAAAGGACAAAAGAAAGCCTAAGACATGCGCAGTATTTAGAAATCAGTGCCAAAGACTCTGACAAAAGTTAGTTCGTGGACATATCCACGGAGGAAACATCCAGTTTCTAGTTTTGGAGCACTGCATAAAATAAGCATTTGCACGGCACATTGCCAGTAGCAACTTGTGCTCACAAGCCCATAGCAAATAGCTCCAAATGCAGGTCCTTTCTATGGATCCTTGTTCCCATGAACAAGGGATATTGCAGTGCTCTCCTTACACCTCCTTTTATCAGAACTTTCTTCTGTAACTCCATTTCCTCAAGTTCTCCTTCCTGTAAAAACATCTCAGAAGACAATTGCTTAAATGAATAAGGCACCTGGTAATCAAAAACATACCCCCAATCAGAGTTGTTTTTCTTTCAAGATAATTTATTTTCTTTTCAAATCACATCACACCACAAATCACATCAGAGAAAAAGTCATGAAGTATATTCTCTCAGGCCACTATAACTTACAATAATTTGTATATCATTCCCTGGAAGATGTGATATTTTATAAATCTGTGCCTTGACAAATTATTCTGTCTAATTCACTCCTCTGTCTCATAGATTCTCATAGAGTCATCCATTCTGATTCTACTTCTCCAATACTCCAAGTAAAAATGAGAGAGGAACAACCTCTGATGAGAAAAAGAAAAATAAACTCAAATTAATAATCAAGCTGGCCTAAAATAAAAATAAATATTATAAATATTGATTTTTTCAATTTGCAGTAAATACTCTGATTGTAAATAAAGACACAATTTACTGATAAGGCATGTGGAGAAACTGCTTTTATGTATAAAAGCTAAACAAGCCATCATTTTTTTAATTATAAAGATGCTTTTGATTTTATTTTCTTACTTTACCATTTACACTTACAAGTGTAGAATTTTTTTTTTGCACATCTGTTATTAACATCTGAGAGTCTCTTTTTTTTTTTTTATTATTTTATTTTATTTTTTGTTCTCCTTTTTTGTATTATTTTTCACTTGACATTTTAGGAAAACTAACTGAAAAAGATAAGAGACTAAACCACTACTGATAATGAGTCCTTTAAAAACAGCTATAGATGAGCATGAACTAAGCATCCAAAATGTTACTTTGAAGTGGGGTTTTTTTCAGTACTGTAGTGTCCAGTGGGTTTGACAGGAAAAGAATGAAACGCTAACATCCAGCATTTCAACATTTCCCCACACATTTTGATTGAGCTTTTCTATGACTTTTGTCCTACTAGAACTTGGAAAAAACCTTTCTCTAAATGAAAGCCGGACTGTTGTACATGTATAAACCCTGCACATGCACATATGTTGTATGTACATATATATCTGTATAAAAAATTGCATACATTTAATGTTTCTCTATGCATTACTCCGAAATAGAACAGTAGTTTGGGAACTGTTCTGTCTCTGTTCCCACCTGTGATCCAAGTGCTGTGGCAGTGAGAGGGCATGCAGGAGGACCAGGCATGCAAGCCATGAGAAGCTGGTCTCAGAACATCTGCAACCAGCCTTAGAATTACCAAAACAGATGCAAAAACGGCAGTCCTGTGAGGGTCTCCAAGTTACATTCCCTGTCACCAGCACCAGGGCTGACACACACTGCTGGTCCCTCAAGGAAGTTTCTGAGGGATGGGGAAGACGTTCAGTGTGGGAGACTCACGGACCAACCAGCCAGTCCTACCTGAACTGACAGAAGAGCATCCTGGTTTCCACCAGCACCTAGTCATACTGTTACCTAGTTCTAATTGTGGTAGATGAGCTGAAGTGTTTTTGAAGAGGGGAAATTAAACAAAAACTTCTAACAAAATCTTAGTTTTACTCATAAGTAATAGGCTCTTTGCTCTCTAAGAGCAAGCAATATGAAGGACACATTCAGAGAACACACAATTTCTGTTAGGTACTGATCTAAAAGGCCTAACAGAACTTGGTTTTTTTTTTAATGTTATAAATAATTTAACTTGTTTTAATTATTCACAGGAAATAATTTGAAAGTCTCTACTATGAAGATAACACATACAGTACTTACTTTAAAAATATCAAACATATTTAAAGTGATACTTCAAAAATCCTCTATTCAGCAGCAGTCACTATAATGAGAACTAAATAGTTCAACTGTGCTTCTGTGAACATAAAAGCACAATGTTTGTGAGCCTGTCTCACAGCAGCAGCTAAACATCAAAACAATATATGACAAGTGGTCTGTTCTTTATCTTTACCAAATATATATATATATATATAAAATATTTAAGTATATTTTCTTCCTTATAAACATACAAGGTAAGGAACAAGAACACTTCAAATGCAACAAATGTGTGTTTTATGGCTGTTAGAATTTTAACCTTGCAAAATCGGAGTGAATTCCACCATTGATTTCAATAGCACCTGGCTTAGGTACTATTGAATTTAAGATTTAAGTCTTTCATAAAATTCAGGCTTTAATAACTTTAATTCCCACATGGCTCCAGAGTTGCTAAGGAAGCAGCATTTGCCTTTATGTTGTGAACCGCCTCAGGATCAGCCTCAGAACCTGAAGGATTCTGTGCCAAGAGTGTAGAGGATACCTTACTATACACATTTGCCTTGTCTTGTGTCACATCAGTTGGTCTCATCTACAAGGAGTCCCAAATTTCAGGAGTAAATTTTTTCTTGCCAGCTTACCAACACAGAAGAATTTTGCAACAAAATGTTAATTTTAATAATGAATGCCTTTAGCCACTGCTGAAATTTCAATTTCTGTTTGGGAGAAAGAGGTTTCCATGCCAAGTGGTTTGTGTGTATTACTTGGCATATATGTATAGAAAAGCTCTAATCTACTGCCTAGAGGCTGAAGAGTTCATCTTGTCCTTGCACTTGTGTTGGAGCTGTTTAAGTTTCTATAAAACCCCCTATATTCTGAACAAAAAAGAAAGAATTTTTGGGCCTTGTGGTTAGAAAATTTACCTGACTTATAGGTGGCAGATGGAGTTCACATCATTGCTCTAATGGGAGTGAAATTGCTTCTATAGCATGGAAGAGCTCCAAGATAAATGAGGTGGTCTGTGATTAGAGCAGTTATCTGGAATGTGGAAGGCATACCTTAAACTGTCAGTGTGAAGGGCTCCTGTCTTCCCTTGAGCCACAGTGAGCCACAGCCACTGGATCTCTGATGTTCTGGGATGGGGATCAATCTCTTGCTCTTGCAGCTTCAAATTTGTAGAAGCCTCTTCATTTCAAAACGGAAAACAGAGAGGGTCTTTGCTCTTAACATTTTTGCACTGGTATTTTCCTCCCACCTCTCATAATGGTCCAGTTGAGAACCTATTAGCTCTGTGCCTGTCTGAAACACATGAGGCGAGACCTATATTGGGGTCAGATCAGCCATCTCTAATCACACAACTATGAGGAAAACTCATTGTGAACTGGAGTGACTTTATATCACTCCTGCTCTGCTTGAGATGCTGTATGATTAGTTTTCTATCTGGGCTATAATCATTTGGCAGACACCTCTGACACTCTAATCAGTTCAAAACGTCATGCTGTATTAGCTAAAACTTACAGCAATCAACCCAAAGCAGAAAATGCTCAGAAATCAAGAAAAAGGAAACTAATGAGGTGGTTCTGTGTTTCAGAAAGCAACGCTATTAGAAGTTAAACCAGCAGGGAAGATGCATTGTGGAAAGAGACTGTTCACAGGATCTCTCCAGAACTGTCCCCATCCTGTTTCTGTTGACTCTTATCATTCTGGTTTCACCACTTCTCAGGGTTCATGTTTGCAGTTCCAGTTTCTCATACAATCATAAATGGTCCTAAGAGCCCAAGGCGGACTTTGTTTAATATCCAAATGTGTCACTGGGCTATTTGGATTCAGAACAAAGCAGAACCTGCAGTGTTGTTTTTTTCTGTGACATTTTTCTAAAGTGGCTAAAAGCAGGGAATTGAAACACGTCCAAATGCATAGCTAAAGGAGAATACGCGCGCACACACACACACACACACACACTTACTTTTAGCAAGTATGAAATTGTTATTTGCAACCAGAAGATGGCTCTGCAATCAAGCTGGGCAAGCTGAAACCATAGAGATGCAGTATTCGCAATTTTTCCCCTGATCCTTTCAGTTCCCTTCTTCCTCAGTGGAAACACTCCAGTTCCTGTAAGCAGTGGTTTTACAATACCATTTTTTTTTTCCCCATGGCAAAGACTACCTTCCCCCAAAATCCTAATTTTTATTAGGATAGGACACAAAGATAGTAGAAAAATCTGCTGTCTTTAACTGGCTTTCACTGAAGTCAGTTGGTATTTCACTGCTGATTTTAGTGGGAGCTGATTTTAGTGGAAACTTATTATATCTAAATATAAGGGGCCTGGAAGATCCTTCCCCTCAGTCCCTGTTGGTGGTGTGGATGGCAGGTTCCTACAGACGTCAGTCTGTTGTGAGCTGATTTTCTTTTTAATGTTTCTTGAAAAGCTCTCAGTGGCTGGTCTTTGACGTTACACAGTTGTTGAGAAATGGTGCTGAAGATGACGTGGACTAATTTTCTTGTTTAGAATAGGCTGGTGATATTTTAGTATCCCATAACACTATGAAGACTTTATATTACAGCATATGTCTTGTATCTATCTTTGCCCCTTTGTTAAGCTATGAACAGCCATACCACTATTTCAAAAGGAGGTATGGGGTAACTTCTCATATCCTTGATATAAAACTCTGAATAAAGCCCACATTTGGAAAAGCTAACAACTTTTTTCTAAACACAGATGTTAATTGGCAAGAAATTAAGTCCATGAAGTAACTCCATTTTGAGCCTCGGGTTAAATAAAAACAAGGTCTACCATATCTTTTCTTGGCATTTGCTTTGAATTACTACTGTAAGAAAAGAAGGGAATTATAAGTGCTCTCTACTTTATGAGAATTTTAACATATGGAAACAAATTGGTTATTGTGTGCATTCCCTTGCTGTGCTAATTTTTTTTACCATTTTAAAATACAGATTATGGGGAACTGCTGAATGTTTGTCTTTCTGTAGGAGAAGGCTATACAGGCAGGAGCAAAAACCCTTAGCAATTGTTTGAGCTTACATTAATATAATAATCAACACTTAGATATCTGTGTCCATGTACCTTGTTTTTAAATATTGAGGTACAGGCCTAGTTAAACACTGTTGCTCTAGTTTTCTGCTAGTTGGAATCCATTTCAATGTCACTTCTGTGGAGTCATAATGTAATGCAGCGGCAAATGAGGTCAATTCACTTTTACACACATGGAGCCTCAGACAAAAAGATAATACTTTAATTTTGGGTTTTTTATCTTTTTCCTTTTTTTTTTTTTTAATTTTTATCTTGTGCTCAGTGTAATTAAATGGAATTTATCGTGACATGCTTGTCCTGAAGGACAGGTAGAACTTTCAGGATCTCAGACTCTTTCCTTGTAATTTATTCATTTCATTACAAACCTGAAACCCTCCAGGGTGTGTGACATAATATAATTCATAGTGTTCCTGAGTACCAGATTTTCATTCAGCTCTTTGATTTATTTGACACATGCAGGGGCAAAAACCCCACATGTAGCTGGAAAAATCCCCATGGACTACATATATGTTACTGATAAAACACACAGGTTATTTTGGTTAATGCTGACATGAAGTGATGTTGGAAAGGTTTGCTTCTAAATTGACTTTCTCTGGTGAAATAAGATGGTTTAGTGTTTCATTTCTGATTTGCTTCCTGTAATTGTGCTCTCCCAAAACAAACGTGTCTCAGATCTCAATATCAACTGCTTTCACAACAGGCATGTGCAATAACTCGTTCATAAAGCTGTGGATTTCTTTTTCTCTCACAGAAATTACAGAAACACAGGCTCTGCAAAAGATATAATTAATTTTTAATTCTAGAATAGATGCAGATTAATAGAAGAAAATAACGTTGAATTCAAACCTCTGGTACTGTAAGGCCAATGCTTTTCAAAACCCTTTAAGGTTAAACCTCCTTTCAGTCTAAGTTACATGGTGACAATGAGGCTTCTTCATTCCACACTTCCTCAAGTATCACTGAAATGATACTAATATAGTATAATCTTAAATAATTATTAATATTAATGAAACTAGTTATTTTGGAAGTCTTTTACTAGAGGAAAGCAGGAATTGGCTAACCTATTATACTACTTTCAGTAATATTTACATATTATAATAATGCACTCATAGATAAAGTATAATTGCTACGAGTCTTTGCCCATTAAAATGTCCATCACCAATTCAGCCTTTTGATTACTGCATATTTTGGGTGGTGTGGCAGTCTAAACTGTCCCCTATAAGATTCTCTGTCAGAAAGAGAATATCACTGTATTTTTCATAATATAATACGAAACTGTGGGTATTAGAGTGAGAGACTTCATTTTCAGTTCCTCCTTTTCCCCTTTGTCATTTTTATTACACACTTTTCTGTTGACAGAAAAGAAAAGAAAATCATTGTTGATAAAATTAGAAGGGTTTGGGGGGATCAGTTCCCCACTCATGTCAGCAATCCTGTTATATGGGTCTAGCAAATTCAGTGGACTTAGGTGTAATTTGTACTAAAAGTTGCTCATATGTCACTTGGTTCACAAAGATACAAAATATGGATGAATGGACACGAGAAAAGCTTCAGCCAGTGAGAGAACAGAAAAATTCAGAGTTAACCTCTCAAAAATTCACTCAAATTATCACTGATTGCAATCAACATTTTCAGTCTGATCCACAGAAGACAAAAGCCTTACAGAACATGTGAATTTCTTCCTCTAAAAGGACTAAGATGATTTTTGTGTCAAAGTGGAACACAGCTTAGGTAGGATATTACACCTGCTGCCAGGATCAAATGGGATGTCTTAAGCTTCATGAGCTACTAAGTTTTTTCCTCAGACTGCAGGTAAGCAGTTTTTGATGGCTCTTTTCATCCCTAATGCAGAAAAGTGCTTACGTAGAGCAAAGAAAATTGCAAAAAGCAGACCTTATATTTATTGAACACCTTAAATTCCATTCAAAGTAATATGGGCTATACTTCTCACTGCAAAAGCCGAGGCCTCTCTAAACAAAATATACCAGAGGTACTTGTACAGAAGCTGCTAATACTTGTTTTCTTCTTGAAACACCTGCTTAGAATATCAGATATCTAACTTGTATCAAGAATAGCAATTGCCATTTTTCTCCCTGTTTATGCAGCTTTATAGCCTACTTGGAAGCACTTAGATTCTCAAGTTGTCATTACTACGAATTCACTCTGGAAGCTTTGCCATATCCATGGCAACTGGCCTACATATATTACGCATTTTGATACAACACCAATGTTTGATGGTATTCTTAATTTGAGACATTAATTTAATATATCAGTGCCTTACAGTGGAGTTTACATGTTTTATTTTTTCGTTATAATCATGAGAAAACTTTAATGCTGAATTATGACTTGCTAAAGCGCAGATCACACAGTGAAGCACCTACCACAGGATGAATTAGCATGGACTAAGGAACACACAGTGTCGTGTTAGCAAACAGGATATGAAAGCACTAAATTAGCTCATGCAGCATAATGTGTTATAATGCGGGTCTAGGTAGGCTCTTTTAAGAGAAATCAGTAGAATCTTTTCCAGTTATATAAATATGTGAGGACAATTCACCCTGTTCAGGCAGGCCCTTACTGATATCAGCAGCTGGGATCTCTTCAGCCAGAAGTTGTTTGTTTTTTTTTTCTAGCAAAACATTCAGAGACGGGTTTGAGGTAGGACCATACCCTGCTACCAACAGCAAACATGAGAGATGGTCCTACAGAACACACTGGTGTGCACAGCAGGACCTTGTGTTAGGTCTGGTGAACAGATGTCCAAGCAGTGCCCTAATCCTCATGGTGGGACGGGTTAGGGGTGGATCTCAGGCGAGCATTCCTCGTGTTCCATAAGGATCAGTTGTCTTTCTAACAATCCCCAGGGAAAAGTCAGACCCACCAGACTGGCACAAAGATGGCCACTATCCTTAGGAAAACTTGTTTCAGCTGTCCACGTGTGTGGGAGAAGTAGGGCCTGTGCTACATCCATGGAGCTAAGGCAGACAAATGAACTGCACTAAGCAACAGCCCAATAAAGATAATTTTCCGAGGGCAGGGAAACCGTGGAAGGTGCAGCCACCAGGACTTTCCTGGAGCAAAATCATTATGCTCTTGCACAGTGCTATGAAAAAGCCTCATTGATTTCAAAATTCCAAATACTTATCCATATCTTTCTGAATGAAGTTGCAAATAATGTGCAGTGTAATGGAAATCTGAAATATTACGCTACTTCAAAGTGTGTTAATCTTTCCTGAACTTCTCAGTTTATTTGTTATTAAAGCCAGTGTAGAACACAGGCTTTGTGCTGGTATAGGGGTGGAGATGAGGAGAAAACACAGCAGTATTTACAAATAGATTCTGCAAACTGTAGTTCAAAAGGGATGACATCTTCTGTAATTGCAGATGAGTATTTTCTTATTTGTTTTCTGCCAGAAATATATTAAATTATACTCAGTGCCCCTAGCTAGTCTGTAAGCCTTTTTTCTTACTGGCCAGAGTCCCATTCCCAGCAATCCTTTAAATTTCTCATTTTTCATGCAACTACCTTGATTATCTATGCTGTTAGTGTGCTCAGTGGCTTTTTGTTGGTAGAACGGATCCCAAGAGTATCGTTCTTTTTATTACATTTCACCGACGTGTGGATAGAATAGTCCTTCCTCTTTGGAGGTCAGAGAGAAATGATCTATTTACTTCCTTCTAAATGGAGGATAATTCTGTTTTTGCTTGGCACTGAAACTTTTCTGTCAGACACCTTCCTGGAGACAATATTATAAAAGCCAGATTTTTAGCAGATTTGAACACTTACTGAAGTTCCCCATTGAAATATTGAATTAGATCTGAAATTATTTTCTTCTGCGCTAGTGTAATTCTAAGAGTGCTTTATGCCAGGGCCTTTGATGCCAAATTTCATCCCAGGGTGAATTCTTACATGTAGACTCTCAAAAGCATATTTTACAATAGACTTGCTAACTGGCCCTTGGTTCCAGTAGTGCTGCTCACAGGCTCAGTTAAAAAGCAGGCTCGATGGGTATAAGACCACAAGCACATACCCTTTATAAAGTACAAACCTTAAAGCTCCTCTGTAATTTCTACTCCCACAAAGCTGCATTCGGTTCTTGCCAAACGTATATGTTAAGAGGATGAGTACACCTCTTATTAGAAAGTGTGAACGAAATGAGGAGTGGATTGTGCTGATTAAAACGCAGGCATATATTTCTGTATGCTGCAGCTGATAAACTAAAATTACCTGGTGAGCTGGGGATTGGAATGGATGAATACGACTGCCTGAGATTTTTTTTTTAAGTCACTTTGAAAATACTCATGACTCCCTCCTTTTGCCTCTTCTGAGCCTTCACACTTTTAATGGTAACTAGTTTTGACTTGATACAATCTCACTGAAATCAGTGGAAAGTTTTAATTAAAAATAATAGTGTTTAGAACAGGGTCCAAATGTTAGAACTGGGGAAAAAAAATTATACAATTTTGTGTAGTTTTCAAATGAGTTTTCATTCCATAAATTCACAAAAACTCTGAAAGTTTGTGTTTTCTGCTGATAGATTTATAAATGGTATCACATGACGACCTCCATGACCAGCCTCAGGCAATGGAGAGCTTGTTCTGAACTGTGAACAATGAAGGCAATAGTTGATCTAACTGATAGTTCCTGAGCTTCCTATGACATAAGCCAGATCTGAATAAACCACCCATTGGAGAAATTAATTTTCCTTTAAAAAATACAATAATCTCTCATTAGTTTTTTTAAAAACCTGGGTTTCTTTATTAAAAATTCATAGTTAATGAAAAAGTGTAACATTTCATGGTGTATTGTTTGCTTTAATTCGTTTTTTCAGGTATGAGAAAGCAAAAATCAAAAAGCTTTCACTTTTTCACCTAAGATTGACTGTTCAAGTTTTATTCCTCCTGTCCTGGTAGGTATGAGTATATAAAGTTTAAGATAAAACTTTAGAAATTCAATACCAACTTTTTTAGATCCAGTGAGTGGAAACATACCAAATAAATAATGTATAAAGAAATTGCAGCATATTTATCACAGGATTGCAAGGCAGGTTAATCTATAACATGAAAGATGGGTCTCTTGTCCAGTTCCAGTAAGGCCAAACTAACTGCCCTTGCTTACAGTAAGTGGTAAAGAGGAGGATATGAATGGTTAGGATACATCAGGGTGATGTACGGTATAGCTGTGCAGCAGCTTATGGAATTGCAGCCTTATCTCTGCTGCATACATTCTGTGGCTTAAAAGTTATGCCTAGTATTAATACAGCTTCCATGGGGAATAGAAATAGAATGCTATAACTAAGTAATGTAAAAATATTTATGAACTCATTTTCTTTCCAACATGTCATATTTATAATGACCATTTTTCTTTCATTTAATATTTTAAAACCACAAAAAAAGTATGAGTAAAATTTGCACCTATTAAAAATGTCTTTTAGCTGTACCAAAAAATACTCTGTAGTCTTAGTACATTGTTTTCTTGCTGTTGAAAAGCTACAAAGCTGACACGTAGCAAGTTAATTTTGGAATTGTTTAATAGTGAATAGGAAATCCTAAAAGGAGAGCTGGTCATGGAAAGAGGGGTCCATATTCACATTTCATATCAGTTTCACAAAATCCTACTGCTTATGTGTATCTGATTATAATTTACCTGTTATTCTCATAAAGGTACAACATCAACATTACTCTTCATCTGTGCCACCCTGAGTGGTGTAATCCTTCTCTGCCTGCTCCTACTGCTGCCACTCACTTTCTGCAGGGTTCACAGAGGCACTGCCACAAGGGCAGTTGGGTTCACCTTGCTGAACTGTTGGAAACACATTTCATCTTGAAAAAATGGTAGGATTTTGATACATGGATAGGGCATGGCACAAGGAGGGAAGGGCTGAGACTAAATTGGGTTAGTGTGTAACCTAATCCTAAAATGAAAACAAAATGACCCAATGTTGTGAAAACTTTACATTGCAGAAAACACAAACATATTTTTCACTCCAAAAAGACTACTAATACAGCTTTTTTTTCGTACAAAAAAAAAAGAAAGGGATGAAGAAAAATCTTTCTCTTAAGTGAGTCATTGTTTTCTGATGTTTCCTGTTTGGTTTTAATACCCGGTACCTAGAGAAACTTCACTTTGCAAACATACTGATCATTCAAATTGAGTCTTTTTTCCAACATGTGAGAACTTTCAGATATTTGACAGCAAAAAGTGAGCAACCAATAGCTCAAAGTTAGAGAGACTTAGGGAGAACTAATGGACTCTGTTATGTTTGATTCCATAATAATAATAATGCCATAATAATTTATTATCAAATTGCAAAACTATGTTCAATTTTCAAAAACAGGGGCTGAAGTCCTCTGAAAAAAAGAACGAGAACATGGTATTGCATGAAAAATGAAGGGGATTTTTATAGGTGTTTGGCACAAAATACTGGTCTTCTAAAATCATTTGTGTCATAGAAAGTCAAATGTAGATATATCAATATTAGAAGCATGCACAAAGTGCATATTGGCAAGCAGGATGCATCACATCTCAGGACCCACAAAACAAATGAAAAACTGTGAAAAAAATAAAATCATCATAGAAAAATTTATTAGAATGTGTAATTTGGAGCTGATCCTTGAAGGTGGATATATTAACAGCTACTATTAAATACAGCAATGCTCTAGGCTAATTTTTGTTGCTTTTGTTAGTGATGAATATTGATAGTTATTGAGCATGTTTTTCCGAAGTGTTGAAGGGAATAAAACTCCTGTTTTTCAAGGTACTGAACAAGCATGTAGAGCATTTCCAACACTTAGCAGATGTTAGTAATTATATATATATTAACAACAAAGTCTAACCCCAGACTTGAGAGAATGCGGTATTTATAATTACTTGGAAGTGTTTCAGAGCTAGCTTTCACCTTTTGTAGTGTAGGGTTGCACCTCTGATTGGAGTGTTTGTTCATTTACTGCTGTCTTCAGACCTGAGAGGTGGAAGAGTCTTGTGGAAGTTGAAGAGCTCACTACTCATCAAGAGACCTCCTCTTATCTGTTTGTTGGAGTGTGAGACTGTATTTGGAAAATATGTCACTTCAGTGGCACTACATGCAAACTTAACTAATGGAGCAAAATCAGGGAAATTAAGCTTTCAGTGGAGAAAATATCTAGGAACATATAGTAAGAACTACAGCAAGAACACTAATTTGCAAGAGGGCTACCATCTGTAAAAGGACAACAGTTATCTTAGATGGGAGGTTTCTCCATCCCACATTTGATGAGTAACTGTAAGAAGCAGTGTGACCATGGTTCCTATGACACTACAGAAGTTATCTTCCCTAAAGCATTGGATGGCTTCTTTCTGTTGGTGTCTTAGGAAATTCTTAGAAAATTTATTAGAGGTTGAATCAAATAAAGTAGTGATTACAAACCTAAGAGTTTGTAACCTAAATCATAATTCAGAGAGTGAGTTTCCTTTGGAAACTAGCATATAGTTTCATTTTATAGCTTGTTCCATCAAATAACATGGAGGATGTTAATATAAGGTGATATTTGTCACAGAACATCATCCTGGAGATTGACAAGATTCAGAAAGGAAAAAAAGCAAACTAAGCCTCTGAACTTATAATGGCATCTGCATGGGCAGAGAGAGCACGATGTGAGAGTACAGACAAATATACAAATGACAGCATCAATCATTTTGCAAGACTGGGACAAAATACATGCTGAAATAACAAGAACCCAAGGAACTAAATGAAATAACTAAGTGCAAACTGTTTATAGTGCTCACCCTGGAAACAGTACGTCCTTCATAACTTCTGTTCTATAAGTAGCCCACAAAACATGAAATACTTTCTAGTGATCTAGCTAATACTATAAATATTTATATTCAGAATGAGTTTCACAAGAGAAGGAGATAATACATTATAAAATATGAGTACCAGTTTAATTTTTTTTCATGGTAATAATAGATGAAAAATTCAATCACAAAAAAGAGAATTGATCAATGAAACTGCATCTTCTTGAGGGAAATTCTTTGGAGATGCAAAGTCAATGAAGTTTCTCTTTATTTCTTTGTCTTTTAACTTTGTGATGATTCCCATTTCATCAATGGTCATAGGGACACACAGCTGTAGCAGATTTTTGGTATAAATACCTGACTGTGAAGCAGAAGCTTAGTGGGTACCAGATCTAGTAAGAGAGCTGGAGGGGTTGCAGGTGAAGCCATGTAGCAATGCATTTATGGTGGTGAGTGGGGCCAATCCTCTTGTCTTATATCTTTTTGAATACCTTTGTAATTTGGTCTTTCATAAGAAAATATTAGAGTTCAAATATTTGTTAAATGAAAAAAAAAAAAAAACAAAATAACAAACAAAACATCTCTTCCTTTAAGCTGGCAGCTCAACCATTTCAAGTTAGATCTTGGATATGCTGACAGATCTTGTACTGTGAGATAATACCTGTATTTTTTTGTACCATTTCTGGCATCCTTTCTTCATTAGTAACATAGATGGTATTTTACTCTTGTTTTCTGGGTTTTTTTATAACCAGTCATTTTGCCAGAAGATCCCTTTTTCTATAAGCAAGGCATTTGATATTCTGTTATATGATAGTCATAGAATTAAATAAGATTAATATCAGCTTGTAGTAATGTGGATCCATGCTGAAATAATTTGACTTAGACCAGTTTCATAATTGTAATTTTTTTTTTCCCTGTTAAAGTGAATTTTAAGCAAGAGATGAAGAGATCAACAATAGAGGTGTTTTGTGGATAGCACCTGATCCTGGCTATTACTATTCAAATTATTGATTTGCTTTGGTGTATCTTCTATAGGCCTTTCAAGAGTTTCAGCTTCTCTGAAGATTGTTTCTAGTGTGGGAGCATTCCTAATTGCCTCTTTAGAGAAACCAATGAAAATAATTAATTTAACTCTCCTACCATGGTCTTTGGTTGTTTACTTTTCTTGTTCTTTTACCCTTCTATCTCTCTGTATCTTCATAAGCATGTTTTGCCACATGTGAGGTTTATCTGCCAGGGCTCAGGTGGGATGCTGGTGAGGGGTGGTGAGATGGCCCAGTGAAGGCCAGTGTCTCCTTTGCTCCGCTCCTGTTTTAAAGCTTAGGCTCCCAGCCTTTCCACCTGCATGGCAGCTCTTCTTATACCTTCTGCCCCCTGATCCTGACCTGTCAACTTGGCTTCCCCCTGGTTGACCCCAGGTCAGCCCCCTTACTACAGACTTACAGGAGATGCCAGGACATGCAGCTGCCCTGCCCATCCCTGTGCCTGCCCTGCTCCATCCTGCAAGGACACATTCCTGCTCAGGAGCGCCCTGTTCAGTCAATGTGGCTGTGAACGTGGCTTCTGGCATGCCTTGTATGAACTTAGCAGGCTGTTCCTTAAAAGACTGTTTTGTCATTTGTTTTGTTACATTTTTTTTTTCTTTTCCCCCCAGACTTTCTAAATTCTAAGAATTCCCCCTGCTCTGCTGTTGACACATGCAGATTATGAAGGGGGGATATTTTGTGGACTCTGCTTTGGTTACTGCTCTCTATAAGTGTGTATGTATGTATATGAGTGTGTGTATCCACACATAAAAATATAACCTGTCCATAGAAACATGATTATTTTTTAGCAGTTTTAATACAGATTTTGTTCAATGGCCTTTATTCTATACTATATATTTTAAGTATATTCACAAGTTAAAATAGACACTCTAATTAATTATATAAAATAGATAGGTTAATGCCATAAAATTGGTTTATTTTGATTAGATACTATGAATCATACTGTTTGTGGGACTTGAAAATTGATTTTGAGAAATACCTCACTACATATAATTATTTGTCCAATAATTCTCTCTTTCTGTTAATTCTCAGATCTAAGGACAAATTCCAGCCTGTTTAATTTCCAAGACATTTGCTTCAAGAAAGAATTTTAAAGACCATGATTTTACACAGCCAAAAGTTCAGAGAGCTGTTTCTGCCATCCACAGTTACATGGATAACAGCTAACTCTGCAGGTAGTTCCATTTTTTATGATGCAGTAAGTGTTTAAAAATATTTATTAGTTTGCTATCTCATAAAACTTGAATTTTGGACACATTAGCCTATGAATATGCCCAATATAGTAGTAGTAAATCTCTCAAATTTATTTAGCACCTTTTCTCCTAATGCAAAATGCATTAAAATTTACTCCTTAATGATACAGAACATTATTTATTGCCTTTTGAATTTTTGTGATAATTCTTAAATGCCTTAAGTCACTATGAGACTTTTGAATTAAATTGCCCAGATAATACCTTTATGTTGTTCCAAGATAAGTGTCCAGTCAGAGTAATTTCCTCACAATGTCTGTAGTGGAGAAAGAACACTTTCCTATTCTAGTTCATTCTCTGGTAAATTCTTTAAGTTTTGATTAAAACTGAAACATGCATTTTAAAAAGATAAAGATTCCTGTCCAAGTCCATTTTCACTTGTAATGTGTGTGTGTGGGGGAAACAGTGTCTTTTTTAAGAAAAAGTCATTTTTTTTAATGAAGAGATGTGAATCAGTCACAAATTCTGTTTCTTCTTTCACACCATAAGACCAAAATTAGAGAAGCAGATTTTAAATGTTGAAGTTCATGCAAAATATTGTATCTTAAGTGCCTCATGAGTAATTTAATTTACACTGACTTAAGAGTTTTATTATGCTCAGTGGATTAGTGGCCTTGCAGACCCTTCCATGTGTACCTTGTGCCTTGCCAGCAGGTTCTGTAAATGGGTGAGGTGTGCCAGGAAGGAGTTCCAGGCAAGATAGTGTTGGAAACTTGAATGCCACTAGCCTTGACAAAGGTGAATCATTTGGAATTAAGACTATTAGGTTTTACTACCTGAGGAATTTCTGGTACATGGGATGTGAAAGTGCTCCAAGGACTGCAGGTACATCTGTGCATTTTTGGTGTGCTCTATCTTATTAACAGGCAATAGACACTTGTGGCCTTGTGGAATACTTTCTGCAACTCCTCCTTTGGTATGGATTATTTGTTTTGTCCTGCTTGTTTTTTTTGCTTTGTTTGTTTTGTTTTGTTTGTTTTTTTAATTTAGAATAGGAACTGCAAAGAGAAGGGATGTGTTTTCCAGCTTCCTGAGGAAGCCTGTGCCACCCCGAAGAATATTATTCTGCTTAAGAATAAAAGCAATTTGACACCTGAAAGAGATCAGATAACTACAGGCTGTACTCATAACACCATATCTTTCCCCTCCATATGCCCCATATATTCTCTTCCAGAAGATGCACTTACAGACCCTGGTTATGCTTCCATTTGCTTGTGCCCTGGGCTGATATTATGTCTATGTGGTTTGGTTTTTTCTTTTTTTTTTTTTTCTTCTTTTTTTATGATATTTATATACAGCAGTGGGTCAAAAGAAACAGGTAGGCATTTTTAGAGGACACTGGCTGATATGTTGTCAGTTTGAGGACAGTGCTGTGCTGGGGGTCACCCAAAACTTTTCCTGCTGCTGCTGGGTAGGAGAAGGTTGGGAAAACTGCAAGCTGCAGACCTAAGTGGAAAAAAAATTCAGCTTTGAAGTATTGCAATAAACTTTAGTTTGCAGTTTGTTCTGTCAATTTAACCTGTTGAAGGGTGTGTGAAGTTCATGAATAGGATCTATGAAAAGGTTCATTGTTATATAGCAAGAATGATAATTTGTATAGGGGCATAAGACTATGTACTGTCTGTCAGAACTGGTTCAAGGTGATGTGTGCTTAGTAGACACAGGGACCAAGGATAAATAAAGCACAAAATTAAAATAAAAAAGCAATGAAAGTCATCCAGTATAGGTAATATGGAGAGGTATGCCTAATTCCCTAACTATAGGGTTAGTGCAGTTAGAGGACTAAAAATAATACTAAAGAAAGAAAATATCTGTGAAATGAGGCTCGTTTTTTAGCTTTGTTTTTTTTTTTTTTAGCTCAGAGCCAACCAGTAAATTTTGAGCTTCTGGAAATATGGACATAGGCTTTGCACTTTCCTAGACCACGATTCTAACACTTTATTCAAGGCTGTACCTACCTATATAGAGGACTCTGGACATGTTTTTGTTGTCATGGTACAGATGGAAGTCATATACCTATGCATTGAGTGTAATTAAGGACTGCAGACTATTTCCAGAGTGACTACTAATAAAAGTTTATTCATACATGGGGTTATAAATAATAGCTGTCATTTTAGAATTTTTTTCTATCACCATGTATGTGACTCTTATCTGTGTGACAGTTGCTGAAATGCTGATCTCACTGCAATGGAACTTGGCTTCTGCTCTGTGTCAGGACACACTGAAACTTTTTCCATATTATGAGTAATTACCAAAATACTAGAGATGTTCAAATCCCAGTCCTCAAACAATTCTACTTCAGTTTAAACCAGAAAAATCAACACAGATATTTATGTGAATGTAACAGAGAGGGTTGACTTCATATGCTGTTCTCAAAACAGTGTTAAAACAACTGAGAGAATGCATTCATGCAAACCAAGGGAGCAATTACTGTGGTTTAATTGTCTTCAAGAGCAGCAATGATCATCTGAAATTCAAATATGGTGCTTATGTTTTGGCCTTTTGGGGGAAGGTACATTTTAGCAGTCACATGGTCCTTTTGCACAGCAATAATTGTCTGGGTTTGGTGCTGCATAAAGGCTAGAGATTTTTAACTGATAATGTATTCCTGATCTTTGAATGCTGGGCTTCAGCCTATGATTGTTGACTGATAATTGTTTTCAAACCCAGCAGGTCAAAATGCTTATGTATATTTCAATAGTAGCTGCAGGGAGGGGAGAAAAAAAAAAAAAAAAGAAAAAAAGAATTGCTTTTCTTTGAATGACTTGGTGTATTTTCCAAAGGAAGAACATTACACAATAACTACTCATTTGAGAAGTAATTAACCTTCTTCAGCTATTTGCATTATTAATGTACTAGTTATCGTAATGTTCTAACGTATCTGCATTTCCATTAATGTTTTCTTCACTAAACAAATAAAAGTGAATCGAGTAAAGAGATGACATTTGTTTAATTGTTCATCAGGATTCTTCTCTTTCCCTAATCCAAAGCCCTGATAGTTTGTTAAACAGAAACCCTTAAATGGATAGCATTCCATGATAGGTTTAGAACCTAATTATATCAAATGTCATAGTGTTATTTATTTAAAAGGCTTTTCAAGATAACTGTACAAGGGAAAAGATCGGTTTTCTTCCTTTTATAGTGCTTAAAATTTTCTATTAAGTTCTTCCAATTTGTTTAGCACTTTCACAAATGCCCTCAATCAAGTTTAATTTTAGAATCCTATAAAATGTTTCCTGTAAATGTAGTTAGTCTTGTAACACTGTGTACTGCTACTGCTTCTTCCCTTTATGAAAAGATCTCCTAAACTGGGATAAGTATAATGCTATGCTTGCTCTGGCGTGGTTTGCAAGTATTGGAGAGAACATTTTGTCACAAAAAAGGAAGTGATGAACAAAGCAGTTGGTGTAATTAGGTAGGTTTCTCATTAATTAAAAGACACCAGGTAAATACAAAATACCTGGGTCTTCTGCAGCTTTGTGATGTGCCAAGAGGGAGAAAGAAGAGCCTACAGACCATAAAAAATAACGAGACCACTGCATCAGGTCAACTGTGTGACAAGAGCATGTAAAGGAATTCTGATTTGGTTGTCTTATTTCACAGCATTTTAATTACTTGAAAAGGAATCTAGATATTCAACTATGACTTAAGAAAAACTAGGAAAAAAAATCCAAGAGAAAAAATGTAATTCAGACTTTTTACAATTCTCATTAAAAGCCAAGAAGTCTTTTGCTTTGAGCAGTTAAAACTAATGATTCATGCAACCAGTGAAAAATAGAAGGCAAAAATTGTTTTCTACAACACACACGCACCCCTTTGCCCCTAAAAGGTGATCTTACTACACAAATGGGTTAGTGATATAGTCATTCTCCACTGAAGACACTGATAGAGACTTCACCCAGATCTACTGGCATCATCTAACATATAACTTTTTATGAACCTTTAGGGTTTCTGCAGGAGATAAGCAAATAGGTTGGGTGTATTTCTCATTCTGTGATGTCCTGCTCTCAATTTTTCCCTGGAAAAGCTCAGTTAACTTTAAGCCACAGAAGCATAGCCCTTTTTTAATTTTTTTCCTTTTTTTTTTCTTTTAAATGGGTCTGTGCCATTAGAGAAATGCTTTTTTGCATGAACAACCTTCTCTTTGGTATGCTATAGCATTTAATGAACCCTGATCAACAACATGCCTTAAACAAAAATCCCAGCAATTTGTGAGGTTTCTATCTTCAGATCATCAGGTGACTGTTATAGTTCAGTCCAGACCATTTCTTACTATTGCTTTTTTCCCCCCTTTGGAGAGCTCCTATCTAACCAACATTTCCCAGGTTCTTCCTCCAAGTTTCTACATTGAAATTGGAGAGGCCTTGATAATTTATACCTGTTAAGTCATCCTTTCAGAATGATACACACTATACCACAGTAGAGCAATGTATAATGGTGAAAGCTGGATGAAATAATATATTTTTTCTTAATATTTCAAGTCCTTGCTTGCTTTGAAATCTGAATACTTGCTGTATTTCTCAAACTAGTGCTTGTAAAAAGCACATTCAAGGTCATATTTATCAGCACTCATGGTTTGCTCATAATCTCATATACAATTTTGAAATGTAGCTGGAGGGGCTCCCAACTGTAGGAAACCCAGCACAGAAATGAATGTGTGTCTGTAGTTAGTTTGGTTTTTTTAATAAGTATTTTAACATTAATAGTAAAAAATAGGTCAAATAGAATCTAAATGTCTAAATATATTTGGCAAATTGCTCCTAGTATTTTAACTGCAGTAGGTATGTGCATCAGAACACTTTATTTTTAAAATTGAGTTTTGCAATTTTAAATTGCTATATTGCATATAAAGTTAGGTTTATTTTGTCATTATTCTCTAGTTTGTCAAGCAAATGCCACCCCCCAGAAGATTTGAACTAGAAGCTGATGCTCTAGTTGCCATGTTTGAATGCTACCCTGTGGGGAAAAAGACAGCAGGTTTCTTAAATAACCTTATCTACCCTTTACCTTTCAGCTTTAAACACCTACATATAAAAGTGTTGAACTCTTCAGCAGGGGAAAGATGCTCTTTCCAGTTCTGTCGCGCATTACATCTACTTGTCAGCTTATATTAGAAATATGCCAGTACTAAAATGCTGTTGAAAAGTACATGTTGAGGAGGATTGTAGCAATTGTGGGTATCAGTTTAAATCTCTGTGGCCATGAATAAACAAACCATTTGGGAGAGCATGTTATTTGAACTCTTGCAAATTATTGCTTGACAGGTTCTGCAAAGATCGGTGTTTGTGTCTCTGCTTTCCTTCCCAATCTTCTCCAATTGCCTCTTAGTTTCATATCTTTACTCTTTTCTGGATTGCACCAGAATGAAAAGTCTCTTAGATTTGCAGAACATCCGTTCTTGTAGTGTTTTTACCTTTACTATATATTTGTAATTATCATCTAAAACTGCTATTATACTATCCTGCTTAGGTTGAAAATATCTTAAAGGTGTTCTAACTTAAGTGCCTAGGGTTAAAAATAATTTATGTATCATAGCAGCCTGAATGGATCTAAATTCCAGCCAGCCAGTTATTGGTACATCCTCTTTTGTAGGTCAGTATTGAGATAGTGCAGAGAAGTAACAGCACTTTACAAATTCCCCAACAACTTGTGAAAGAAATCCTAAGTGCAAAGAACAAGCAATGGCTGGGGCATCCCAAAGCCAGCTGACATCAAGGGACTTACCAAACGTTTGTTAGAGAGGAACTTCTGGTTGTTAGTGTACAAAGTCACACCTAATGAAGCATCATTTCTTCTGCCACAGCTCTGGGTTCAGTTTCAAGCTCCCTGGGAAGATTTGTCCAAATCTATGCAGGGCTCTATAATTTAGAAATTCACAGAGACATGCAGAGATAGGAACTAAATTAGTACATCTGACAAGGTATTTCTGACCATGGCATAATTCTCCAAATAATTTGATGTTAGGCTTGTTAGACTTCCATTGTAGAGAGCCATGTGGAAAAAAATTCATGGACTTTATTGCCTCCCATGATTTTGCCCTTCTTCCTTCAATTCATATTGGCAACCTGTGATGGATGTATATTTTTATTTTTTATTCTTCTTCCAGTCACAACCATACCAACAAGTGTTTGGACCTAAATAATTGATTTTGGTTTTGATGGCAGTTGTCGTAAGACTGAAAGGCTGGAATATTGCATTAAAAGAGAGAAATGAAGAATTGACAGTGGCCTGAACTTTAAAAGCACACCAATATTATATGGCTTCTATGAAAACTATTCAGACCTTTCCAACAACATTCATAAATCTTGACACCTCAGCTTAACTACACCATAAATGAAACTGCTACTTAACTCACCTTATCAGATAATTTCCTTCCTCTGAAATCCAATCATTTTTATATTTATAACTGGTAAGATATCTGCTTTACTTCTGAAATATGACAAGTGTTTGTATGTAACCATTCTCTCTGGGTTGTAATGACAATGTTATTCCTTACTTACTGAGACACAAGTTCAAAGAATTAATTTCACAATAGTTGTAAGACAAATTTCTAATTCTGAACCTCATCTGTCTTGCGGAATCAGCATCTCTTACCATAATAGTAACAGGGATAATATAACTGCTAAGTACTAGCACCACTGCAGAACAAAACCAAACCATCTGTATTTGGTTGGGGTATTTCTTTCATCATGTGTAATACAAAAATCTCTGGGATCTGAGGCACTTCTTGTTAATGGAAAAATTGAGGTAGAATATCTTTTAAAGTAATTAAATAAGAGGACACTCAGTCAAAACACAGTATCTTACATTGCCAGGCATGAAATGGGAAAGACTGTTTTTACACTGAAACTTGTCATCGCACCAGCAGTGTCAAATTTAAACTGGAAAGGCCCAAGCACCCAATGAAATGTTGATACCATCCTGATTCATTAGGGATGAGTACAGTTGTCAGTAAAGAGCCTTCTATTTCTGTGTCTCAGAGGTTTTTCCTTTTCATGTACCAAGCGGAGAAGGGAGTCATGGAGATACTCGATATTTCACACTTTTATTCAGAATTTTATTCTGAATGAATTCCATGTCAGACTCTTCCATTTTCACCCATCCCAATAAATTTCATCAAAGATAGTAGCAGGACAAAGAGGAAACAGAAATTCAGTTGAATCTTAAGCTTTGTACATGGAGATTCAAATAAAAAAGTATTGTTTTCGGAGCATTGCAAATGTTGTTCAGTCAAATTGAGATAAAAGACATGCGTTGTATTATCTATCAATCTAATATTATTTAATCTAATCCAATTTAGGAATAGATACAATGCTAAAGAAAGAAAAGGACATCTGCATTGATCCCGAATCTCTAGGAAGCATTGATTTAGAAAAGTATGTAATTTTCTGTCATCGTACTTGGGGATAAAGGTCTGAACTGCTCTCTATAAATCACTGTAGGTATTTTTCTTTATGAATTGCAATTCTTTGCTTAAAAACAGATGGTGCTCTGAGAATCTCAGAATGTGTAACATGGATTGAAAAATTTTATTTTCTTTGTGCAGATAAGCTAGGCTAGTTTATCTGAAAGGCACTCTTTGTATTCTTGTATTCCAGTTTCATGAGTGGGATCATCACACATTTGCTATGGGGTTTGTACTGCTCCATGACAGAGGTGTTTGGGCTTTGCTTGATAAAGAGGGTAGAAAACTACAGAAGAACGGTTCCTTTTTTCTTTTTTTTTTTCCCCAGCGAGGCCATCTATTTCAAGATACCTGCTTCTTGACACAGAAAGATTGGCAGACTTAGCATATTTATGTTCCAGGACTTTGAAACTCCTGTATCCCTGTCAATAGCAATAAATGAGTAACATGCTCTGCCAGCAACTGTACCAAACCTGCACCAAAGGGCAGAGGAAGTAGAAAGGAAAGAGTGTTCCCCAGAGTTTGGATCACTTCAAATTATTTGTTGCTATTGTTGTTCTTGGCCATCCTCAGAGGTTTTCTTCAGTCCCTGAGGAAAAAAAAAAATAATCCAACTTCTCCTCCCTAAATAAACATTATGCTGGTCTATGAATAATGTAATGTAATTTCAAAAAAACCCAAAGACTAACCACAACACCTATTTTCTTGATATCTTATGGACATGAGTTGTATTTGGGAATATACTTTGGACTGGAATTAAAGCTGTCATCTTTTAAA
Source organism: Margarornis squamiger (assembly GCA_035222235.1). Classification (NCBI taxonomy): domain Eukaryota; kingdom Metazoa; phylum Chordata; class Aves; order Passeriformes; family Furnariidae; genus Margarornis; species Margarornis squamiger. The sequence goes on from JAWWTY010000160.1 coordinate 29,976,247, forward strand.
TGTTTGCAGATACTTCAGTGTTGATGGACTGCTGTGGTGTTTGCATATAATGAATATGAGATTACACAGATAATGCAAAGCATTTCCAATCCTAGGCTGATGTCCCCATGCCCATCCTTCACCTTTCTTGCCTTTTTTTTCTATGGGGAGTAAAAATAAACAGAATGTACATATATATATATATATGTAAAAAAGACAGCTTAAATTTCCAGGGGCTGAGCCAGAATGGAAGGGAATACTAATTTTTAAATCTCACTTCTAAAATATTTTCCTTAAAGTGAAAATTTCTACTTCAGCGGCATGTAACCTTTCTACCTTGAATGCAATGGGAGAACAAATGGCATGATAGTCATCAAACTTTCCACGTTCTCTTGACAGCCTGTTATTCAATAACAAATATTTTTTGTACATGTTTATTTCCTATTTGAAGACTTGGTTATTTGTGCAATAAAAATAAAAAGCAAGGCAAACTATAATTTTAGATTATGACATGCTAAACCAACTTTATTCAGTAGGTCTTAGTACCTCTCATGCTTTCAAGATGAGAGAGTTTGTAATAGTGGTCATGCTTCTGTGTGAAAAAAGATTGCCAAAACTATCTTGATTCTTTTTATAATTAAGACAGAATATATTAATCCTTTCAGGAGGATATTGTGTTCCCTTTTAATAAATATGAACAATCTAAGCTACAGGTTTCCTATTTTCCTGTAGTCCTCCGTTTCTGGTCCGTCAGAATTTTGTGACATTCAGCAGCATCCCACTGCCAGGAACGGCACCAATGTTTCTGTTGTTACTGCTCCACCATAATTTGCTTTTATATGACAAGAAATTCTTTGAGGTCAAATTCAAAGCTTAGTCAGAGTACTTTTTTGCAAATCTGTATCTGATTTATAGATCAGGCCCTTAGGAAATTCTGTCTGGAAATGTGTTTTGATGGACAGCATTCCAAGATAAGACAGATGTAAGCACATGCATCAAAGGTGAAAAGTAAAGAGCTGACTGCTCCTAACATCTTTCTTCGAAATGATCTTTTGCTAAATAGAACCATCCACAAAAGTATTGCTTCAAATTCACTCCACATTAGACTTTCTGCATATAAGTTGCTTGCAATTCTAATGAGACTACCTGGCAATTTCAGTTCTTACACTGTAGTGAACTGTTATCACATTATATACTTACATCAATTCCAAATGGCGCTTGATCCAAGCCCCTGAGTGTGTTAAACATGTTTCTGACATGTTATAACACAGCTGCCCTCAAGAGCAGTGACAATCTGAGCATTTCAGTAGCTCATATGATCAGAACATTTATTTTGAAGAGTACTCCGATATCAGCAGTGTTGAAAATCACTCATCCTTGGCAGACTGTGAGCATTTAACTAACTGCATATAAAAAGGCAAGCCCAGGCTCAGACCATTCTGAATACAGGCATGGTCTGAATGTTTGAGCTTGGAGGATTTCAGGAATGAGACACTTGAGAGAGGATGAGCAAACAAAGATTCTACATATATTTGGTTTTCACCAGCTATTGATCATATGGGGTTTTCAAGTGTCTGCTAGAAAATATTTTCTGTGAATTGTGGCTCCCGTCACAATATGTTAACTATTTAAATCTAGTAAACAAATATCATACTGAGGGGGGCTAGAAATAAACTTGTACTGGTTATATTAGAGGAATTAATTGCATATATATCCCAGGTTGCCACAGAAGGGAAGGAATAGAGGTTAAGGGCTTCTATTTTGTGTTTTGTTTTGTTATCTTTTTCCTATTCTTTTTGCTTCTTTCTGTCCTTTTGTCTCACTACAAATCAATATGGCATGACATTGGTTTGCTGGACACCAAGTTGGTACCTAATGAAAATAAATTTAATTAATGGAGGAAGCAAAAAAATTGAATGAAATTTCTTACATGGTAAAAAAATTCAACTGTGTTAACTATGCTATTAGATCTCCTCGAAGAAAACAGTTTAGAAAGTCATTGTGGCTCTCAGAATCCATCATGTTACACAGTAAAATATTTAAAAACTAATAATGTAATTTTTTTCCTTTGTCTACATTAAAAAAGTATATACAATCACATATATTTGTGGAACAGCAGTTACTGCATTCACCTACTCCATGAAGTGTGTTGTCATACTCATGGAATAAATAAAACACCCACCCACTCAGCCTTAAATACCCAGAGGCCCACTTCTCAGTGACTGATGACATGTGCTCTGTATGCATGACTACACTAAAGTTAGGTTTACTGTGTGCCATAATGATGCATATTAAAGATGTATATCCTAAAAGGATAAAGGAGTCTGTGGTGTGTACTGTTTCCTGCAGTATTCCCTAGCCTGAGGGATTAGTTGATGTAAACTGCTCAGGATCTCCACATTTTGTGGATGAGTCAGTGAAAAGAGAACAGAAATGAGAGCATCTAATATGAAACTGGGAAATATGATTGAAGGCTGTGCTGACTTGCAAAATGAACAGTGGTTTGCATGTTATAAACTCTTCTTGGCTTTGCGGAATCTCATTCTTTCCTGGCAACTTAAGTATGTCTTTCCTGAGTAACAACAGATTTGTGCCTCCATAGCAAAAAGGTGCCATCATAGCACCTCCTTTCACTTCCACTCTATCACAGACCATTTACATTTCTCTAAGACATTTTGATATCTTCTTTAAACATACATGTTTCATCGTATTACAAGCCTACATTATTTGTTTAACTTTGAAAGCAGGAAGATTAAGAAGTGACCCTCAGAGCTGATGTTCTTTAGGTTGTTTGTAACTGGATACTGCATAAAGCAAGCTGCTGAGGTGGATGTCAAGTCCCAATATCCCCAAAGACTAGTAGGTGATCTGGGTCTCAAGTGGAAAAGAAGCATTCAAGTGTCATGTATTATTCAAAGCCTCAGAATATTTAATGTATGAAAATCTGTAGTTAGCTGCTTCTCACAAAAAGAGTTTGCTATCTTATGAGCTGGAGATGATTTAAACAATTTAGAGGTGATTTATAAATCACTTAGGGTGATTTAAACAGAACTCTCCACAGCTCTCCCACAGCTTTCTGAAATATATAAACAGTATTTAATCTGTGAGGCCATTTGTAATGAAAAAAATCACTTCCTATGTTCAATAAACAAAAATTCATTTGTTCATTATTTATAAAAGTCATCCTAATTTCACAGAACAATGGAAGTAAAATCAGAACAATATGCTTCTATTTACAATGGAATTTCTATAAATCCTTTCCCTGCTAAGTCATATTTGATGGGATTTTTAGCTGTTTCGCCAGCACTTGCAGAATGCAGTCTGCTCAGAATAGTGAGTGACTTTTTCCTAATTCAATAAGCTGTTCAACCACAGAGCATTGACAACTGCCTTTGTGAAATCCAGTATGAATTGACTTGTGAAAGTCAATTAGAATTCAGTATTTGGTTAGAGATTCTTACGCACACAAGATCCAGACACCTAGTCAGTCAGACTGTCACAACGGCGATGTGTGTAGATTTATTTTACCTGCAATTTGTTTATTTACCCTATCACGGAATGAAATCCCTACAACATTAATCCATTGTCCTTCAGCACTAGAGGTAGCTTATTCAGCCCTCCACTGCCATTTGTTAGCAGCGTGCTGAATTCCTGCTTGCAGATAATTGTGGTACAATATGCCGTAAATCCACAGCGGCAGGAGCAGCCTAAACCCAGCCCGGTACTTCTGTTTTCCTTCTTACTGAGGAATGGAGGATTGATTCCTCCACCCCTCATTACTACCAGTCCTTCAGCTAGAACTGAACCTTGTCACATCAGCTGAAGGCTTTTATGGGCACATAACAAGCATTGCATGGCTGGCACAGGTTCCATCACTGCAAACATAAAGTGCACAGGGCTTTTTTGTTGCCTGCTAAGTCAATTACTGTTGTGGTCACCATGTGGATCACAAAGAAACAATAGGAGCAAGGTTCTAGATTCTCAGAGATAAGATAAAACAAACAAAAAAAAAAAAAAGAAAAAATTGATTAGATCTTTTCATTTCCAAGACCAGAAAATTAAAAATAAACAAGCAACACATCAATTCCAAGTACACCTTTTCAGAATTTCTGACTGAGACTGTATGTTTTCAGGCTATTCATGCCTTGTTTTATTCTCTGGACTGCCCTGTAAGACACTGCTGTGTTTGCCTACTCTTTCTGTTTCTTCATTCCCACCTTTCCCTGCAGTGTGGCAGAAGAAATTGCAGTGTGCCTTGAAGTCATCCCTGTTACTAACCTTGTCTCTTTTGCTTTTGTATTTTGGGAACAGAAACGTAGCTCTTCTCACTGCTATGACAAACCAAAATCAGCTGGAGACTCTGAATGCACTGCTCAGCCAGGGTGGCCTCAGAGCCCTGGCCATCCCACCACTCTGGCCAGGGGCAGCCCCAGCCCTGGGCACCAGGCACCACCTGAGGAACAGGGCTGGGACCAGATTTGGGTCATGTTGCCTGTCCCACTAACTACTAGCTTCTTCCAGGGCTATAGAGGTACTTCTGAAAGAACATCACAGCAAAATGTTTCCTAAATATAGGGTTACTATCTCCATTACTATACTAACAATATTTTTTAAAATCCATCTATCTTCCTCTGCTGCCCTCGCCTCCTTTTGAGTCTGAGAATGTAGTCTGAAATGCTGTATTAGGTATTTTAATAAGATCTGAATACATGATATCTACCTGCAGAAATATGAATTATGTTCTCTTGATGCAGAGCCTGATTTTATACACCCTCTATTATGGTGCAGATGCTCTTCATTTCCACTGTGTAGATTATTCTTGTCAATATCTCTTTTAATTTGCTCTGGCATTCTTCACATAGAAAAGCTTTGCATGTGTCTTTGATTTACCTCTGCAAACCTTAATATGTAACTTCAGGTGTCTGCACTTAGCCCATTTCTCCTCTCATTTTCATTTCAGAAAATGTCAGAATTAACAATATACACTCCAAAGAATCCAAGACTTCTGTGCAACAGAAATATGAGTAAACAATAGTACAGCCCAGTCTACATTACATTTAGCTGTTACCAAAAGCACTAGGTATTTAAAATATGTAGATTCATTTAGCAATATTACAAATAGATGGGCATGTTTCTGGCCAGTATGTTCTTGCTTTGGGGCAGTAATATTGTGCTTTGGGAAGTAACAAAACATTTATTCATTTAGCTGCATGAAATCATTGGTTTATTACTGTCTTTCACATTGGAAATTGCAAAATGTAATACAGAGAGTGAAGAAATTTGCATATATGTACCATGCATGCATCTGGTTGTGTCTCTGTTGTCTTCCAGCCACACCATCTGCAATAAAAGGCATCAGATAAATTTTATGATGGTATTCAACAGTGGTTACATAGCACATCAAGGATCTTCATGGGAGATTTGGCTTCCTCTTTTTTTTTATTTTATTTTAAATCTTACCCACGTGTATTGGAACAATGTATCATTTTTGTAGATAAAAAATTTCTTTAGCAACCTGCCCAGCAGCAGAATTTCTGTTGTATCCTCTAGCAAACCTCGGTGGTTTTGAGCTGTTTAGGTGCAGTCTGTGTGTCATGGCAAGAAGCATCATTTTAAATGTGCAGGTACTATGGTACAGAAGCAGAGCTGGTAGAAGAGAAACTACATTTTGTGTAAGACATCTTGTGCCAGGGCAGGCGATGCTCCACTGCAGTCAGGGTGCTGCCCCAAGAACGAAGCTAATTTGTTTCAGGTGATTTTAATTATCAGCACTTTCAATACTCAAACCCCGATCACTCCCATGCTGGGAATTGCCCTTTGAAATGGGTGCAGGGCTCCCTGCAAGGCCCGGGTGGGAAGTGGTGCCACCTGAAGCTGATTAAAGGAGACCGGGGGCAGCTGGGGCAGCTTCTCTCTAACAGGCTATCCAAGGAGTCTGCACAAGTTGAAAGCTTTCATAGGCAGAGACTTTTGTAGCTGAGGATGGGGCTGTCTGCTTGCTTCTCTCCTTGGGAAGGTAGAGAAGTTGAGGCAGAGAACAGAGGTGCCCACACTTGGGAGGTAGTGCATTGTGGTGCCTGGCTCAGGCGCTTGCTGTACAACCTGAGGCCACTCTCATGTTGGTGTGGCTGGAACAACTGCAGTGCAGTGTGAGCAGCCACAGGAGAACTGAGCTGTAGTTGCTGCCACCCTTTGCTGTGTATGGAAAGCAGAAGGTAGGAATGTCAGTGATCTGTTGTGTTTGAATTTATTATTATTTAAGATTATGGCACATACTGGCCATGCGCTGAGATGCAAACTGTAATTGCTCATCTTCCCCAAGATATATATGAATACCATTAACCTGTGCCCTGCTTATTTCTTGTAACTCACTAATTTATTGCAGTGGTTTTTATAGTGCCTTTTGATATTACAATGTAGAAGTGTAGTAGAAGAACGTATATCTTGGGGTTTTGTTTGTTTGGTGGTTTGTTGGTTTTTTGTTCTTTGTTTTTTTTTAAGTAAAATTATTCTCTTTAGCCTGATGATGATGATGGAATGTGCTTCTGCTCTTGTACAGAACTATGGTTTTGTTTGCATGGTTTCCCTTCTCCCTCCCATTGCTGCTTAGGCTTCCTCACCTGCAGTTATTAGCAGAAAAGCAACATACATCTAAAAGGCTAAACCTAAACAGAATAACTGTGACTCTTAATCAGTATTTCCTTTCTTCCATTTCTTAAAAACTCTTTTTCCTGGATGCTCTATGCTTTTTTCTTGAAGCTCTATGGCTGTCTGGAATGCTTATGGTGTAAAAGGCAATCCCTGCTTTATCTGCAGCTCTCTGCCAGGTGGGAGCTGCTGGAGGGGAGGTAGGGCTGGCACTGGAGACCTGAAAGCTTGTCCAGGAGGCAAATCTTATTGACATAATGGCAATGTGGACAAGGCATGCAAGTCAGGGTGGTGAGATCTAAGGTGTAGGTACTTGCAGTTTCCCTTCAGCAGTTTCCAGTCAAAGGATATAGTCCCATCTTATTTCTATCTCTGAATCCTCAATCCTTGCCACACTCCTTCAGCCATTTGCCGTAGTAATCCCTTATATTTTCTTCTTCTCTTCTTCTTTCTGTGACTTTCTATACGTGATAGATAACCTGTCATGTACTGTCAGCTTGCTCAGTCATCTGAACACTGATAACGATCACGTTGAAATTGTAGGTGCACAGTAGGCAAGTGTGGTGTGCTTATGCCTGCCCTCTGTGGGCAAACCTGCTAACAAAACCTTCAGTCAAACTTTGAAAACAAATTTGTCATCAATAGTTGTTGTTTGTGCATTGATAAAGCAACACTTCATCTCAGCAGACTTCAGCTGCTGCAGAGCTGGAATTGTTGCTTTAGCAGCAGATGTGCTGACAGCGTGCCTGTTCTAGGATAGATTTCTGCATCACTGTGCAATAAAAACTGTGTCTTAAACTGCTCTACTGCAAGTCATGGATTCATGTAGATGTGTTTTTGGACATAGATATTTATATACATAGTGAATGATGTCCTGTAGGGGAGAGAGAAACACGGAAGGAAAGTGGTCTAATAGCACACACTGCACTTCTGCTTAAACACAAACACTGCCTGCCCCTTCATTGAGAAAGATTTTTCTTTTTTTCTTTTTTTAAGTGGCCTAAGGGGATTAACAATGTCCTAATACAGCTCTTACTAGTCTCAAATTATTAGAAAAGTGGTAATAGTTATCTTTCTTTTTCTTTTATTTTGTGTCTGCCCTTCAGAGCTGTTTTGCAGGTGGTCAGGAACCCTCACAGCTGCTGTGGGTGGGGCAGGTTAATTAACAGCAGCACCTTCCTTTATTTAGTGTATTTAGTGCCTGTGGAGGTGGGAAGTTGGCTGGTGCCTGGTTGAGGGACTGAGGGCTGTGGTGGGAGAAAGGAGAGGGAGGAGTGGAAAATATTGCAGTTAAACAGGCAGGTCTATGTGGGGGTGTAGGTGGGCATTTAACTGGTTTAGGTACTAAACTCTGACTTGGCTTGTGCTTCAGTGGACCAATACCAAGTAACTATCCCCACCTGCAGCTGTCTAAATAAGTTAAAAATCTAGTCCTTGGATGCAGCTTTGTGACCTCTCAAACACAAGCTTTCACCTTTCCAATTTGTATTTGAGGATCTTTTGCTATGGAAAACATGACTTTTTCCAACTAAAATGAACTCCTGTTGAATTTTTCTGGTTTGTTTTTAGCAATAAACTACTTCTCTTAGAAAAAGATAACCCAGGTTATTTGATTTTAATGCTAAATCTAGCTAACAGTAACTTGATTTTTAAAAAATACAGTGTCCCCTTCAGGTTGAAATCCATGTTCCCTTGACAGTAAATCTCTGATGGAGTGGTTACATGCCTCTTCTTTTAGTAAGTGCTGCATTTATTACAGCAACCAAATAGTACCATTCCATAGCTAAATTCAAAATGGTCAGTTCTTCATAAATCATGTGATCAAGTTCATGTAATGCATTCTCTCCACGTTCTGCTCAGAAGTGACTCAAAAACATTGAAGACTAATTGCGCTCTGCATGGACACAAGTTAATATGGTCCTGCTGTTCATTAAAAACAAAACTCTGAGCGGCCACTAGGTCTTGCAGTGAGTAATGTACTCACTATAAGAAGTGGTTCTCTCCTTTTCATGTCTGGCTTGTCTCTTGAGGCTAGAAAATGTTTCCATGAGCATTTCCCTCGTGCTCTTGTATCTCTGTCCCCTTGGAATCTGATGCTAACACTGTATTTTTCTAAAATTAGGCCTAAAAATTTCTCAAGGTCCTTTTATTTTATACTTTACACCAGGCAGTAGGAAAAAGAAAAGAGGTCTGATAAGGTTTATTTTCCTGTAGGCCTCCCAGATTGCAGCCCTTTTTATTTGAGCTGCAAAATCCTAAATCACACTAACAGGGTGCCTGAAAGGGACACTGGTGGAGAGGAAAAAAAAAAAATCTGATACAGATGCTGTCTACTATTTTTAGTTTCTGACAGCCCAGGATTGCTCTTACCCAAGGACCATTCATGTGGTTTCTTTTTCTTTCAGCTATCAGTTCTGTGATGACTAAGAAACAAAAATACAAAATAAGGGTATCTGGACTAGATGGACATTACCAGAATTAGGTGCCAATTTGACAGGAAACTGATCTGTATGACTGCCCTCCTCTGTGGAAGATTGTAGTAGTGTGATTGCAATCATTTCTGCTGGTCAGTGTTTTTAGTGTTAACACAGCTACCCAGGGAGCCAGCCAGGCTTTATGACTGTTTTTTGGAACTGAAAGAAAAAGAGAAGAAATTGTGTCCGTGGTATTTTTACTATAGCAGTTCCACATGCTGTCAGTGGTGCGCAACATGACCAGATTTTGTATCTAGTAATAACTTGTGATGAAGTCTTAAATGTGCTAGATCTGAGAGCTGCTTCTGCAGAAGGATGATTTCTAGTACTGCTCAATTAAGTCTCCCTGTAAAATAAATAAAAATTAAACCTCCTAATTTCTTTCTCCTAATTTGCATAAGTATTTGTATATGTACCCCCCTTCTGAAGATAGTGCTAAGCAATAGTAAATAGATCTTGTATGTTTTAGTTCTGTAGTCAGGATAGCCTTGTTTGTGTACAGCTATTGTACCTTTTCAGTATATTTGGATGGTAGTCTGAGACAAAGTGTTCTCTCTAGTGAGATAGTAAAAACAGGCCAAGTTTTAACTTTTTGTTTGACAGGCATTTTTAACTGGAAAAATACAGTTTAGATCTTTAGAGTTTAAATCTTCTAAGTACATAATGTAAACATTTAGCATATTTTACAAGCTAGCTTTGAGAAATTGCAATTAAATGCTGCCTCCTGAGGAAAAGAGGAGGTGTGTGTCTCTCAAATTGCGTGAGATGATGAGAAATAGGTATTTGTGTGAGAGAAAACAGAATTCCAGACCCTTTCACTTCACTAAATCCTGTACTGAAGTGGCTGTTGTGAAAAATACAGGCAGGACCCCAAGAGTTAGCAGTCTGATGAACCTGCTGTACAGCAACAGCTTAACTGTGGTGTTTTCCAGCTAGTGCTACTGCCAGCGCTGTCTGTGCATCCTGGGACCTCTTCCCAGTTCCTGTGCCTTGAGGCTGCTTGCGTGTGCGTGTCTGTGGAAGAAGTCTGGGTCTGCGTACTGGCTGGTGGTGAGAAGCAGGGGAAGTTGTCTATTTAGTGGCAGCCCTTTAGCCTACAGCTTGCTCCTTGTCCTCTTACAGAAGGGAAGCTTCTTGCAGGGATAGCTTCTTCCCAGCCATGCTGTCCTGAGGGGTCTGCCTTGGGGTGCTTGGGTCATGCATGAGGGCCCTGTGCGTATAGGCTGGATTTCTCTCTATCTTAGATCTGCACCTCCTTAAGGAGTGATTACCCTCCCTGTTATTAATTTAAACCAGCTGACATAAGCTGCTGTTCAGGAGGGGTACTGCTCCTAGGCTGATAAGGTGATGGTGTGCATGTGTCTCTTTGTGTTAGTACCCTTTAGTGAGCTTCTTACTTGAGCAAGAATTTGTGCAATCTTTAAAGCTGTTTTCTTTTTTTTTTATCTCAGCCCTTCTATTAAGAGAAATGACTTGTTGAGTTCTTGAAATGTTGAGTTTTCATCCTTATGCAAGATACTGAGGGATACACTCTTTTCATCCCTTAGGTAATTATTTGCTTTATTATTGCACTGTAGTGAGATAGGATTAATGTAAGTTACAAGTAGTAACAGAATATGAAATAAGACAGCAATAAGTACAAGAAAAAAGATAAAAATTCATTCAGGAATTAACCTAGTAGTTTGAGAATTGTATGCATTTATAAAATGCTTGCAACTATGCTTAAATCTATTTTTCTTTCCAATAAAAAAATGTGTTTTCAAATATTACACATACAAGATTCACCTGGGACATAAGAGCTTGAAGAATTTTAAGTGTTCAGTGACAGGAATGAACAAATAAACTTTTGGCTTAGGTTATCAACCTGAATAAACTGTTAGCTACCCCACAGTAATTACAAGATATAACTAAGAAGGGTGCAATGAAAACAAAAATACAATTATTTTCTCTTCCCCCTAATCTTCTTTCACTGTCATTTTTTTTTTTTTTTTTCTGCCTAGTCCAAACCATTCCATGTCCTCAGCAAATGCTGGAACGTTTCTTAGGAGTATATTTAAATAGCCAATTCTGATTGTAGGAAATACATGAAGAATCACAGTTCGTAAATTTGGGATTGTGGATTGAAAGCTTTAGATAATTCAATTTAGATAATTCAATTCACGCTGGTGAATGTTCAACCTGGTCTCTGGCAGGCTCCAATCTGAAAGGTGGGCAACTCAAACCTCAGTGTTAGCACTGAAAGGCAAGTTATAGAAGAGTTAAGAACTGGCTCTGGCAAGCTTGTTTCCCACGTTATCTCTAATAGCTGTTTTCTTCTGATATTATTAGTAACCAGGCCAGTGACCTTTGGTTGGGGTTTTTGGGGTGTTGGTGTTTTTTTTGTTTTGTTTTTGTTTTTTTATTTTTTAATTTATGGCCAGTTGTGCTGTGATGTGGCTGTGACTGCACTGTAGTAGCTCCAGCTCCTGCCAAGCTTGGCTTTGTGGTAGCTTGACTGTACATAAATGCTGCTGTATATTGAAAGAAATGTTAACATGAAAAGGATCACAAATGCAAGCCAGATATATTGTAACATACGAATTTTTCTAAAGTAGTCCAGCATAGCCAAGGTTTAACCACATGCAAGGAGGCATATTCTGCTTCTGCTATGTAAAATGTTTGGGATTAAACTGATTTGAATAAATTAAGGGCAAATGCAGTCTTGGAGGGTTGTTATGTTGAAAGGCTTAGAATGTGTTCCACAGCAGAGACTGTGATGTTGACTGATAATTGTAGTAGAATTTTCTTGATTAAGCACTTCTGTGAATCTTGGATATATCTGATAATCAGGGAAACGGCGTACCTCAATATAACCACACTATATGAACAAGAGAATTAGAATAATTTGATGTAGAAACTTCACTAAACTGTTAAAGAAGATTATGTTTGTTTAATCCTATAATTTAAGTGCAATGGAAATTTGGAAGAGCTGAATTTGAAATTCATTTATTGAAATGGCTTACTTGGGGGCAGAATGCATCATCGTCAGAGGGGCTTAATATTCAAACTACTTCTAAAAGTCTATCAATTTTCTGCATAACATGGTCAATGTATGATTTCCAATTTGCAACTTCTTTGCAAAACATTCTGAATTACACTGTTAAATTAGCTGCATTGCTAAATTCTTATCTGTAACTATATCTGCTTCCTCATTGACAAAAGGCTGGGATATGGGGAAGGAAGCGTCTTCAATGACTTCTGTATCTTTCTGCAAAAAGGTTTTGGTGTTGGAATTGTTTTCATCATTATTAGCTGACTGTAACAGATGAGCATGAGGAGTTAGCAGAAAATGAGAGCTAGAAAACCTAAACCATGAAACTACCTCTGTCGATGTTATTGTTTCAAAGGAAGAGAGATAATTTCAGTCAAAACGTTGATATTACTCATTTTTAGTCAAACATTTAGCTCTCTTCTGTTTGTTTTGTAAATAAACGACATGTTCATTGCTGTAAATGCTCAGTGTTATTTGATAGCTGTTATTCCTTTCACTGCTAATTTAAGTTAATGTGTCTCCATTAGAACTGACTGCTGTGCTCAAGAATATCTCCTTGGTTTATTGAATGAGTGCTTTACAGCATCAGTCTAGGTTCTTTCCTTTTAGGGCATGAGTAGTCCCACTGACTCAAGTACATTGCCAGTTTATGAAAGAGGATCACTATATGGGGAATGAAATTAGAACAGAGGAGGGGAAAATGGAACTTAAATGAGGCTGCCTGCGGAGTTCAGGTTAGGTGTCAAGTCTTAAATATTTCACTGCATAGGGGCTTGCACCTGTAGTAACTATATTGATGGATTACTCTTAGAGACTAAACAAATGGGAAACATTCCTAGTTTTGTCATCCCATACTTTTTAGGGAAAATTTGATTTTCTTTTAGCCTATATTCCCGTGCTGTATTTGACTGTATCAGTCTCAACATTTTTAAAGAGAACGGTAGCATATTTTGCTTTTAGGTCTGTCCAGTATTTAAATCAAGAGACACTATGAAAGCATAAGGCAGTTACATCCATACTGCCTGTTTATTCTTGTTTCCTTCTTGACTCATATTTTTCTGAAATCTCGTAAAAGTAGTCCTCTATTGAGATGGTGTTTGTACTCTGAGCTATGTTCAATTTTAATGTCTTCCAAAGACTGACTGGAATGTTTCCTGAGGAAGGGAGGGGGCAAATTATTTCATATAGTTAAGAATAAACTGAGGTTCATATTCACTTACAGACGTTCTGTACACTTCCATGCCTGAGCAAGGCAGAGTTATTTTACTGGTGCTTAGTATGCCAGTACTTGATGAATTTAGGAATATTGTAGGAATTTTCCCTTGACATCGCCTTATTGTTAGCAGCAAAGATAAGAAACACCCTAATGTAAGAAATTCCAAGTATTCACCCTTCTCTTTGGATCGGCAGGATTACTTGTTTGAGTACTATAGGCAAAAATGTGCCTCTGATGGATGCTTTGGTACTAATACTCCCCCTTGAGGTTTGAATCCTTTGTGCCGCTCCAGCACAGAAGTGTAGGAGGGGCGGAAGAGAAAAACCACAACTAGGAGGTAGGAGGAGCAATAGAAATTTCTTAAACTTTTTTATTTTAAGATATGACAGACTCGTTGTACTGTGTCTGCCCTTCTTAACTCTTAGGAGGCAGTCAGTAAAGGAAGGGAAATGATGGACTGCTAGGAGAAAGAAATGGAGAAGCACCAGACTCTGCATCAGCTTTGCCTTACTCTTCTAGTGTAACTTATAGTACATGGCCATCAGCTACTAGTTGGTTTGGTCTTTTTTGTTTTTAATATTTAGTTTGAAAGTTATTATAACAACCTCTTCAGCAGAATACTGGTTCTTTGAAACCTTTATCTTATGATTCCTTGAAGTAAATTGTTTATAAACAAACCAGAAAAGGGAAGTAAACTTGTAAAAAACCCTTTGCTAGAATGATGATGTGGGTTTTTTCTTTTCCCCTCCCCAGGCTATTAACCACTGGAGTCAGCTCAACTGAGAAGAGCATAAAGAGGCAACACTTGAATGTATGGTAAGAGAAGAGCTTCCTCTCTAGACTAAATGCACATTTGAGTAGTGGCAGATTGAGGTCTATTTTCCATTGTTGACAATGTCAAGGGTGTGAGCTGTTCCCTTTTTCCTCAATAAGAACAATGAAGAGTTACATCCTTTGGGGGAGTTATGTTTGGTGAATGTTACAGCTGAATGACAAAGACTTTGAAACTGAGCTCACACAGTTTGTTATCAAGTCTTGATGTACTTTTCTGATTTGTTATGCTTTCTTTTTCTGGTTGTTTTATGATCTTTCTTTAGTTGAGCCTTTTATCATTAAAAATATGGGCTTTCGATTTTACTTTTGGACCATGAACATATCAGTAATCTACAGTGGTGTCTGAAGGTGTAAAATCTGTTGTTTTACAAATGAGAAAAGCCAGTAACCTTTAAGCTATTTGACACTTTCTTTTAAAATATGAATTTCATTGACTAAAAAAAAGCAGTTTTCACTAAGGATAAAAATATGCATATCACTAAATAATGCCAGATTCGAAAAGGTTGTAATTAATTATTGATTTTGAAACAACTAGAAATATTCCAAGGCCAGGTACCACACTTGTAGTTTGAGGCAGTGCCTAATTTCTTGCAGCTTTTATCCAGTTAGCACTTGTTTGCTCCTTGGTGCTTTCAGGATAGAATGAATGGCATTACCAATAGATGCTTTTGACCTGCTGACAAATATTACTATTTAAAAGTATCTCAGAGTGAAATAGTTTCTTATCCTTGTCACACTGCTTATGCGTTTCCAGCTTGCAGGAAACAAAAGCAGCTTGCAGTAAGTGAAATGTGTGTGTGAATGTGCATCTTACAGACAGCTCAGGAGCTGATCCTGTGTGAGTCAGGACACAGATCGTTGAAGCTGAGGTGTTACTCTGTTCTTTTCAAGCTGGTTTGTTTGTTTGTTTGTTTTTTTTAATAACAGCTCTCTAAAGGGAAATTTGCAATGAATTATTAATTCTGGAAGCAAGTACATCCTGATCTCTTGACCTCTTCCTTCTTATCTCCTTCAGTATTGGCCTCTTACAAAGACATCTGACTAGAAGCTGCTGGCTGTTTATTCATAATGACTTTTCTTGCTCTATGCTCTTCTACTTCTCAATGTTGTGAAGTCTGGAAAAAGCTCCCAGTTGCTTATATGCCCCTTGAGGTTGTTTTCCTGGACTCAGAAGACTTGCTTACTTTGGGATAGCTTTTGGTTTTACCAGGGTCAGATCAATACTGGCTAGGAATGTGATTTTTTTTCAAGTCTTTTGTGTGTACTGTGAGGTTCACACTAATTGCCATTTAACTTGAAATTGGGGTTTGTTTAAATGCTTTCTTCCATCTTGACAGCTCATTAGTATGTTGTGGTGGCTTGTTTTGTAAACTGAAGAACACGTTTCTCATAGTATTATTTCTTTGCCTAACAGATCGTATTTATTTCAGATATATACAGTGATACCTTCATCTGTTTATATCTGAAACTTGGCCTCATTTTGCATGAGGCAAAATGACTGTAGGATTAAAATAGTTGTAGAAATTAAATAATCCAACTTCTGTGTAA
Organism: Margarornis squamiger; assembly: GCA_035222235.1. Taxonomy (NCBI): domain Eukaryota; kingdom Metazoa; phylum Chordata; class Aves; order Passeriformes; family Furnariidae; genus Margarornis; species Margarornis squamiger. The sequence goes on from JAWWTY010000160.1 coordinate 29,991,977, forward strand.
TGAGATAAGGAAGAATTAACCCAAACAACTTGCCAAAAAAAAAAAAAAAATCAGTGATTTCTCTCAAAATAATACTTAGCAGACCTGAATGCCTTGATGGACAATTAAACATGCAAAAAAATGGGCAACTGTGGGGAAAATGTGCTCTCAGAATCAATTCCAAGCAAACAACAGGGCCTTCTGCAAAGCAAACTGGTCAGGCTTTGGCTACCTGACTGATTTCACTTGGTGCCTGTGACAAGTTGAGTTTTGGCCTATGCTCCAAGAAATAAATAATTAGGGAATTAATCCACTGCACCAAATAATCCCCTTTTTGATGTGATACTAATGCTTTCCCAGGTACACTTATTGACCACTGCTAGTTGTTGTCATTAATTGAATAGCAGCTCCCTTCTGCTGTTTTCTGAATCTCTTGTTCCTGATTCAGCTAACACAGGACTTCCAGCCACTTCCAGCCAAAACAGTTAAATCATGATGCTCTAAGATGAGTTAGTCATCAGTTAAGCCTGGAAAACTGAAGCAGTATAGCAAGTGATTTTTAACCTGTGCACAGGTACTCAGGGCTGTGTAACTATGATGTGACTTTGCTTATCTCTGTGAATGAGACATGTTCCTGGGCCACCTTATTGAAGCCCCAGGGAATGATCCCTTGGCAGAGGATTATAAACCCTCTGTATTCAGAGTCTATGACTGGACAGGTATATGGAATAGATGTTTTTGTAAGCAGATAGACCCTCCATCCAGGGGTAAACACTTCATGTTTCTGAAGGCCTTCTGCTATATCAAATTGGGTGCTTCTGCTGTTTTTTTCCAAAACTCTCACAAAGGCAAGTGATGCATCTCCAACATGATATTTTTACACTTAGATGTAAAAGGTCATTTGTCTCTTTTCTCTCAGCAGTGAAAATGTATTCACATGTCAAATCTGTCATGTCAGGGAGAATCCAGATTGTGGACTCAAAAGCTTTTCATGTCATGTTTCTAATTAGGTCTGTGACTCATTCTCATGAATAATATATCAGGCTGCATATTAACATCTAATCCAGCTAAATCATCAATTTACAGCAAACCTTGGCTGCATCAACTTCAGTAAAAAAGTCAGGAGCTGCAACATTTTTCCAACAGCTGTTAAAACTTCTGTAGTGTCTCTGGGTACTAAACTTGCTGAGCAAGTGATTGGATTCATGTTGCAGTATGTGGGGGTGAATGAATTTGATTAAAATCATAACAGTAGATTTCTGAAGAGGACTTTGAGGTTAAGGCAAAAAAAGGCCTTTTATTTTAGATACAAATTCTTTTCCTTTATGATCTCAGGAGAAGAGTATTTGTCCAGGTTCAGATTGAAGTGCCGTGTGTGGTTAGAATAGATTGCTCTTCTCCGGAAGAAAGTGATTTGTTTTCCATCTGTAAATATGACAGAAAGGTACCAGCTAATAAATTATTACGAAGATTTTTAACCTGAAATGAAATCACTTGTCACTTGACCTCAGCCTTGCAGAATATTTTGAAGGATTGTCCCAGTTCCTTCATTAATATGCTGGATGGGACTGCTGTGGATGTAGCTGGTTGTTTTGTTTGTGATCATGCTGACAGTTATTGTCAAACAGCTTCACTTCATCATGTGGTGTTCATCACCAATTAGTCATTTGACAGGGATAATTTCTCAGTGCTGTGGATCACTATTGTAACTGTAAATTATCTTTGAAAGTGTCTTTAAAATGTCATCTTTTCCTGCTGTTGTCTGTTTTCCCTCACCTAGTTCATGATAGGTTGTTGGCACTGGCATATGCTTCCTTCCTGGTTTATTTTATAGACAGAATGATATATTCCTGCCACTCCCTTTCTGTCTTTCCCTGCTGCTCACATCTCTTCTTCAAATAACTGAGCTTAAAGGAGGCTTCACTTGGTGACTACTGTGTGTTTGTGTCAGAGCAGGGAGAGAGAAGTCATTTATGCCTGGTTTCTCAGTCTTTCCAAATGTTGTTCCATTGCCACATCTGTTGACTTTCACACAGTAAGAGAGCCTTTGAAAAGGATGCAGCTTCGATGTAGCTTCTGTCAGAACACATCAGAATAATCAGCTTTGAAAAAGACAGGTACCATGTGCTTGACTCTTCGTGCATATGTATTCTCTCCCCTGCATACATGCTGCTTCTGACACTGTGATTCTATCTGCTATATAATACCTCACTGAGGATCTGTTACTCAGAATGTTTGTGACATCCATACAGTAGGGGGATTTTGAACTTAAAGTGTGTAGGTCACGGCTGTTCAATTTAATCTAGCCAGGTTGTCAGATGTGATCTGATTGTGCACCTACAACTGCTGCTAGTGAGGGTTTTGTGTGGGAGTGTGAGAGGTTTAGCTAAGTTTGCCTCTCTGTTTTGAGTGGAGCAAAACTGGCTACCAGATAGGATCTGACAGTGCACAGCAAATGTGCGGCCAGAGTAGGCTGAGGTAAAAAGGTTCAAAGCGAATGACTTGAGAATGGACTGTTACCAAAAGACACTGAGAGACAGTGGACAATATTTCCAAGGTGAATTAGAAAACAAAAGGTGAATTTCAAAACACAAAACAATATTTCCCATAATAGTGGGGAAGTAGTAACTGTGATGTCAAAGTCACAGTTTGTTGCATATGGGCATATTATGGTATGTCTGCTTGGCTGTGCTAGACCATGGTTGCAAATTATAGAAACATTTACTAGCTTTTAAACATTGTTTTGTTTGTTTGTTTGCATTGCCTTAAGTAGTGAGGATCTCAAGGCATACTAAAATGGGAAAGTCACTTCTCTGTAATATGCTGCCAGATCCCCTTAAAATGCTGTTTATCTATTTATAATGTAAGACTAGGAAAAGAAAAAGGATTGAGTGCATGTCAGGGACTATTTGCTCAGAATCAAAACTTCACCTTTAAAAAAAGAAGGATGAGGCACTTACATATAGCTAATTTGTACTTGTCATAAGTATCAAAAATTAGAATATACAGGTTTCATATGGGTACAGTAGTCTGCATTGATGCTTGACCTCCATCATATGGCACTTCTCCCTGTTCTGTCATTATTGTTTAAAAATGGAGTTAATGATGATTTTTTTTTTTTAAATCCTGTGAACCAGAGTGCTTTATACACCTGACACTGATATGCATGTACCTCAGCATCCCTGGAAAGTTGTAATTAAGAGCAAGGGCAACCATTTTAAGTTAGGGATCAAATGTGGATAACAAAAAAAGTGTGCTAAAAAATCGATTTCCTGAATGTTGGGGGAAGCAGCACAACTTTACTGCTTGTTTGCATACCTGTACAGGCTTGATACAACCTGAAAATTTGCCAATAACAAACCCCAGGTGTAACCCCACCTTAGACAGCAGGAGTTGAACTAATTAATGAGATGAAAGATTTAGTTTGTCCTAGCAATTAAAGATTTTCACATAGATTATGCTCCCTTCAACTTGCAGAGCTTGATGCTGTGGTTCTTTAGCAGGTGTAATTTTTTTAAGTAGAAGTTTTGCATGAGTAGGGGCTGTTTCTTGAGCCTTTTTATGTACTAATAATGAAAACATTCACATTGTTAGCTTGTTGTGCTCTTAAACAAATGGGTGAATCAAGTTCATGGAGCTTAGGAAGACAAATGACACTTCCAAGGTTGCCAGCAATTTTGCATAAACAGCTGGTAATTTAGTTGATCAATGGCAATGAAAAAAGTGAGTATTTTTGCTTGACTCCTAGAGAAAAAAACCCAGGATACACTGTCACATCCACTGTTTAAATTAAAAACACTGTGTGGCAGTTGAGTTTTCTATCTCAATGGCATCTTAAACTGCATCACATGTTATGTACTACACAGAAATTAGCAAATATATTAGATTAAATGGTACTGAGCATGAAGGCTAAAATCAGTTTATTTTGATAGGATGGTGATGACAAGTACTTTCCTCAGAACACTTAGGTAAAACTGCTTTGAGTGTACAGATTGAGAACTCCATCTTGCTCTCTCTCATTGTCATTTCAGTTTTGAAATGTATTTTGGCTACATCTTGCTGATTTCGGCCAGGTTTTATAGGCTGAGTTGATGCTTTACATTTCTTTCATGTAGGAATCCATTTTCTTTGCACCTTTGTTATATATGTGGTGGGCTCTCTTTTCCTTTATTTTCTCTCTGGAAGCATTTTTGTCTCTTCACTTTGAGTGGCTGATTTAAGGAAATTGAGAGATTAGGATAGTGGACAACTGAGATGAATTGAAGTAGTTCATCTTTGTCAGAAAAATCCTGTCTCTCTCAGCTGTCCCTCTTGCAAGAAAGAGGAGAAATTGGGTGGAGAGCTGTACTTCAGAGGCATACAATAATTAGGAAGAAGCAAAGTGAGAAAATGTCTTGAACAAAACTGTGAAAATGGACACCCTTTGGTCTGAATTAGGTAAATGAATGCACTTCATTCCATGTGGATCTGCAGCAGACTGTCAATTTACTCTGAATCCATTAACATAGATACCAAGAATTTTCACTTTCTCAAGATCTGCTATGTTTTCCAAAGAGTAGATATTAAAACTTTTATTCAATTGATAAGGATGAGAAAGGAAGAAATAGAGTAGAAATAATGAAAAATATTTTTGGAGAAAAAAATGTGCAGAGAAGAGAAAAATGTGTAATATAGCTCAAATGTTTCTCTTTGTTAAGAGGGGAAAAAAAAAGTTTAGGCTCAACTTTGAAGTTATTAAAAAAACCCAGCTGAATACAAGTGAACTAATGGAGGGGGTGTCAGAGAGGGAGGTGGGAATAGTGCTATTAATATATGAAATGAAGAAAGAGAATATCAAGTATGATGAAGAGATTTTCATCCGTGTTAGTGGCTCCCAGGTAATTTATTTCAAAGCAGTATTGAGCTGGCTAGGATCAAAGTCACTTGTGCATGCAGAGTTTCCAGCTAAGAAGCTATGGGAGGATATGGGTCTGCCAGAGTCTGGAAGTCTCAGAGGCTACTGGTTATCTGAAAACAGCAGAATAGCCAACACTGATCCTACTTGAGCAAAAGTGGACGGAGTCAAGGTTATTACAAGGCATGTTCTCTTGATCTGCTGAAAACCTGAGGCTGGGAGAAATGATTGATAACAAAAAGCAAAGAGGCACTGGATAACTTGATCCAGAAAACCAGAGGACCTGTAATCTTCCAAGGATAGGAGAGCTTCTATGGCCTTAATCACTTCGAGATTTTCAGAGGAATTAGGTGAGATGGTGTCCTGGCACTGTGCAGATGTGGTGCCTCCTGGCTTGCCCCTCCTTGGAATGGGCTCTTTCACTCTGCTTTGTGCTGAGGGTTCCCCTCTGTGCTGAAGCAGCCTCTGGCTGGACTCCGAGTCTTGTAGAAGTACCTAATTTTGTATGGATGGGTAGGAGGGAAGGCACAGGGGGAGATGGTTCAGATACACGTGTAGGTCTGGCAGCTGCTCTGGGAGAGGAAAGCAAGCAAGCAGTGAAAGCAGGTGCTGGAACAGGCTTGTTGTCCAGCCTGTCCCCAGAATTACAGTCACAGATGTGAGCACACAGGCTTTCTCTCATGCAGTTTGGGGGCAGATTTTCAGCTGAATGTAGTGCCTAAAGAGAGGCATTTTTCTCATTTCCTATTTGAAGATGATATGCTGTGGGGCATGTTCAGCTGTGCTGTTCCCAGCAGCACTGTCACTGCTCCCAGCCTGACTGTGATCAGCAGGAAGGGTCCCCACCTCCTCACGTAGTGCACTTGCACGAGGTAGATAAGACTCTGAAATTTAAGGAATAAATTAAAAACAATTGATAATGAGGGTTTTTTTGTTGTTGATTTTCTTTTTTTTTTTATACAGCTGATCAACTTGGCCAAGCAGTGAACATTAGAGATGTGAAATTTCTTTAGTTTTTTGAAAACTACTGAGCACCCCATAATTTCTATAGTACAGTGAACATGGGAATGTCCTTGCCTCTGGTGGTGAGGGTTGGAACTAAGTAATTTTTAAGGTCCTTTCCAACCCAAAATATCCTGTGATTTGAAGCCCCTTTTCTTCAGAGGTTGTCTGTAACTCATTGCTCAGTGAGTAGTGTCTTAGCTGCAAAGTCCCAACCAGGACATTTTCTTTTGCTACTGTTCCACTGTTTTACTATGCAAGACTTGCAAGTCAGCAACATATGGCATGGCTATATTGTCCTATAAAGAAGGAAATAACTGTGTATGACTTTTACTTGGATGCTGAAAGCTGGGGGATAAAAAAGTCCCAAGAGTTGCTCTTCTAAAACTAAAAGCCAAGGTGTTTGATGTGATGTCAAAGGCTGTTGAAATATGGAATTCATTCCATCTGCTGCCTTTGGTGCATGAGAACAGCGCACTGGTGCCAGATGCATATGCCTAAAACTGAGAGAGGAAAAGCCTTGGCAATCACTCTGTTTACTCTGCTGCTTGTAAGAGTGCAAGTGAGCCACAATTTCTATTTTATTTTTAGCACGTGTCCTGGTTTGCCTGACAGGCCAAGCTTAGAGGTATGTATGCTGCATACACTTGAGCTTAGGAGGCTTTCCCTATATTGCCAATATTGGAGTTATAAAAATTCATGCCTGTTCACCAACATTTTATTGCCATCTGCCCAGGAATTAGGTAGCTCTGGCTTTCTTATTCTAGCCTCAGTAATATGGAATTTTTATTCCTTTCGTTGCTCCTTGCCTGGTCCAACCGAGCTCAGCTATTGCTTGTTTAAAAGCTGTAGGTAGTAATGGGTTTAGTGACCTAAACAAATATTTATTAAAAAATATGGTGTTTTTTTTTTTTTTAGCATTAAAGATGTATTGTTGCATTCCTGAATAAAATACAAGGTTTGCAAGCATAACCATCTAATCAAGAAGCTCCAGATCAATTTTTAAAAGATAGTTGTTATCATTAAATCATTCCCCAGCCTTTAGGGAAGCTTACTCTGGTTTGCGCTAGTTCTTTACCATGTGTTAGTGGCCCAAGAACCATCAAGTGCGAATGGGTCTTACAGCTTTCTTTCAATATTCTATTGATATAAGTAGTAACACTTTCCTGAGGGCTTTTTGATGTGAAACTTTGAAGTTTCTGTTTAATAGAAGGATGAAAAAAATTGAATATCAATAAAATGTTCCTTTTTTTCATTTATCAACCAATTAATAAGGAAATAGGAAAATTATATTCATTCCTCTTTCCCCTTTGCTGTTATTTATGGTAGAGTGGTGCCTGGAAACTGTGCTGTCTTTAACCTGTAGCCAAATGGATTTGTACATGCAGTGAAAGATCATGTAGTGAGCGATTACAAAAGATTTTTGAAAAACCTGACAAGACCAAAAAACCAAAATGCTTAAATGCTCAGGGGCAACAAAACAGTTTAGTATAATGAAGAACACAGTACCACAACTGCTGTTTTCCTGTATATTATTTATTTTCTTAATATTTTTTTCCTGTGGTTGTCCTCTGCAGAGGAGAAATGAAAATTAAGATCCTAAACAACTTTTGTGGATCTGTGTCTCTATACTCAAAAACAAGCATTCAAGTAGCTTAAAATCCATGTGTTATTTACAGGATTCATCTTGCTGTGTCCTTAACAACTCTAAGAGCTGAAGCCAAATCCACCATGTTACTTGAATCTAAACTAGAGAAGGAGAGTATAATAGCACTTAATGAGTAATTCAGGGGTTTCAATCTGAAACATTCAAAGCTGGTTTGGATTTTGACTTTGAGATCGTGGCCTCTAATTCTCACCTGCTTCATGCAGCCCAGTGTTGCTCAGTAGTGACTGACCCAGTTTTGTACTGTGTATTGCTAATACAATGTAATGAAGCCAAAAGCACATGTGTGTAAAATTTTAATGACCCGCTGTATGTTTTGCATGCTGTAAACAGATCTCCAAATGTAAACTCTTTGGTATGATACTTGTGTAATAAGGGACATTGGTTTCCGCTTCAAAAGTAGATTTTTACTTGGAATAAGCAAATATTACTGCACATTTAACATTTAATAGCTGACATGGAGTCATCTCTGCCACCGTGGTGCTGAACCAGTGTTGTCTGGGGAGAAGTGAAGATGGATTTGTTTAATGGCAAATTTGTGGGAAATGGAATCAGTGTACTGTTTTACTGGAGATTATACAAACTAGACACTTGCTATTGCACAGTATTGATGAGAATTTTATTATTCATTCAAGTATTGAACACATTTAATTAATGAAAGTATTCAAGTTTGAAAAGTGAGGAATTTTAACTAGAAAAGTTAGTACAGACTTTTCCAGAAAAGTTATCAAAACTTATGTAATCTCCTGTGAGGGAGAACCATGCCAAGATCCACAGATTTTTGCACAATATCCTTTTACTGGCCTTCATTTTGAGGTGTGTTTGCGGGGAAAATAACTCTTCATCTCTTAGTCTGTGTGAAGGCCAGAAACTCAAGAGTAAAGTGGAGAGGAAGATTGTGAACCATTAACATTTAGTTTGTTGGTTCAGTGTAGAGGTAATGTTTGGTTTGTATATCCTATGGTTATAGTGTGGAGTCAATTTTAATAAATTAGGGAACTATTACAGGTAAAGAGATGAGGTTGTGTATCACCAGGGGGATAATAATGTTGAAGGCATATGCAGATAGGCTTACTTTGTTTTTTCCTCACTTAAAAAACTTTAGCTATAGGCACCAAATAGAAGATAGCTGGAAACACCCCTTACCAATACATAAATTTCAAATTATTTGATTCCTATGATTTTTAAAATACATAGAAGGTTTTTTAATAGAATAAGGAAATTAAATTTATAGGTAACTTTGAAAATATTAATATACCTGAATCCATTAATTTGGGGAAAAAACACCATTACTGCCCACCTAGATTCATCTCTGTGTTACTCTTGTATTTGATATATACTTACTTTGATTAGTGTAACATATACTGTTGACATTATGTGAGTTTAATTTTATTCTGTAAGAAAGGATTTGCTACAGTTAAAAAACTCCCCAAAAAAACACAGTAGCAAAAATCCCCACCAAACAACAAGGTCAACAACAAACAAAACCCCAAACCAACAAGCCCCGCCCCCCAAAAAAAACCAAAACCCAAACCAAAAATCAACTCTTTGCCTTTAGCTTTGGGCTTTATACACTTAAGAAGATCTAACACAAAACACTTACTAAAACACTGGGATTCTGAAGGCAAAATTTTATGTATTGTTTCTTATGAATAGTTAGGTTTGCTTGGGTATCTTGTTGCAACATGCTAATACCTTAAAAAAATAAAACCACCGCAATCTGTTTTCAGAATGGAAGAAGGCAATCTTGGAGTGAATTCTGCCTGAATTGCTTAGTTAGTGTCAAAGTGCTTAGAACTAATAATATTTTTAAAACATGGGGAAATAATGCTGTTAATATTTTTTTAGCTAACTCCCAACTTACAGAAAAATCAGGGATGCTACTACTTGACTTAATATTTTCTTAAATATAATATCTTGAATTTCCTGCCTGGACAATATATGATTTGCCTGTGAATATTGCTGTTGCCCTAAAGTAATGCAGGCAAATCAGCCCACACCACCTTATTTAACTGCTAAGGGAGCGCTGGAGGTAAAAACCAACCTGCCCTTGGGAGGAAGTCTCCTTATTCAGGTTTATCCCTGATGGTATGTATGGTGTAGAGGCACTGAAATCAGCTTTAAAGGAGCAGGGGGAACCTTTCCTTGGGTGCCTGCCTTCTCTGTGAGGGTGTGGGATAACTTTAGACCAGAGCTTTCCTGGCTGCAGCATTCCCAAGGGCTGCCAGGAGAGTGTGTAGCAGGAATGTTAAGGGGCAGGAGCAGCTATTCTCTGATGTCCCAGGCAGGAGTGGTGCATCTCCATACCGGTGTTTGCTATGAACTATTGACTGTGTGAGCAGCTGATGCAGTGTCAGCCACCAGAAACTGTGCTACCCTTCAGTGATCATGAGAGGTTATACTCTTGAAGCTAAATGTAAGTACATAGTGCAAATAGCATCTACATAACAGTTATTTCATTCCCCCCCCCCCCCCTTTGGAATATATACATTATTTTAAATTAATACACTGACTTATCAGCTGCAGGTTTTTCTATTCACTCTTCGGTGCATTGTTTACCAAATTATCTTCAGATCTTAGAAATAATCTATGCAAAATGTCAACCTCTTCCAATATTTATCTAGCCTTACTCTTACTAGAACTATATTTTGTGAAATAATACACTACAAATATAAATCCCAGATGAACTCTCTGAATCTATAAATTGTTCATTGTGAAGAAAATACTTTTTTTTTTCTATAAAAATGATGAATTGCTGGAACATAATGGCTTGTGCTGCTGTTACAATTAAATTTTCTTTGAAATTACTGAATTTCATACTGTTTAAGTAGGTGCAGACTCCATAAGGCCAGACAGACAAGAAGAGCGCACATCTACAGCTGAAATAGGGCAGCTATAAACAACTCTGATGTTACATAGCCCTGGTATTTACTTTTATTCTTTTTATTCAGAAATGGAGTGGAATATGCTGAATGCTCCCTTTGTAGAGTATCAGACATAGACATGATTTACATAAACTTGAGCACTAACACTCTTTGTAGTTATCCCTTCGTGTATACAAGTAAAAAATAACCCAAGTGCAGATGCTATTTTGTTTACCTCCTACAATAAAGACTTAAAAATAGGATTGAATGCAGCTATCATCTGCAATAACACGTGTGAGAGAAGATCGTTGTTTTGAGCAAGACACTGAAAAGACTGATTTTATGAGTGACAGTTGTGACAATTGTAAATTGCAGAGACAATGACTTCATCCTATTCACAGGTAACCTAGACGTATTTTCTTTTATTAAGAAATTAGATGGTTGCTGAGCTGAATTATTCTTGGCTCTTCTCAAGGAATTACTTGTTAATGGTCAAAGAGAGATTTCACTGCCCGGCAAAGGAGCAGAAGGAAACATCTCTGAACTCATGCCCAAGATGCATGTGTTGGTAAAAGCTGGAGTTATCACCTTCCTCTGACTTTCAAGAGGTGGGGAATTTGGGTTATTCATATATCATGTGATGGTATAAACAATTTTCATTATAATCTTTAATTCCCACTCTGCCTTGTACTGGTGCTATCCAGAATAACTTGTAGGGAACTCTACACCTACTGCAGCTTCATCAATTTGATTCCTATCAAAAAATATCAGTAAAACTCAAGTTGTCTTATGTCTCTTCTAGGAGAAAGTCTGATCTGGAGAGGTCACAATAGAGTTGATGGACATTGAACTAATTGTTACCTTTCCAAGTGTCTTAAGGCAGTGACAATTAGTGTGTGCTCCTGGAGCACTCTCATACCATTATGATTTTTCTGCCTCAAATGGTGAAGTGTTAGTGACTAGAGCTCCATGTCACAGAAAAACAAGAGCTATGTGTGGTGCGGAGGGAAGGTGACTCTCAAGCCTTCTGTGGATATGAACCTTTGGTTCAGAACCTTGAAATCTGTTCTTGATTTTGGGTAAGGGTGTTTTGGACTGAGGTAGGGTGGTCTCCATGTTGTAGTCTGACAGTCTTTTCATTAGTAGAGGTGAAAGCTTCATTTACAAGAGCCACAAAATACAGTGCAGGAATGCACCACCTTGTAGTAACTTCTGAGATCTGTTACTGTATATGGCTTGGAGGATGAATTCTTAAAATGATCTTCAGGCTTCAGGCACATTTCACCCCAAAATGCGAGATCTAGTTTATTTCTAAATAGAGAGTTAAGGCTTCAGTCAGAACTTCTAGTACACTTAGGAAGGACTCAGGTATCTGTGAAACAAATTCTGAAACCTCCAAAACTACAGTTTGTTCTTGTAACCTTATTTTTTGGTCATGTGATTTATTGTCTCCTGTGTACATGAGAAGAATTGTTCAGAATAATAGCTATATGTTAAGGTACAGAGGAGCACAGAAAACTCATTCTTGCATCTCTTCTCTCTACATGGGTAAATCTGGGTCTGGGAGAGAAGTTGTTCCTCCTATACAGTATCAATTAAGTATGCCTGAGCTTCTATGAATACTGTTCTGTGTGTGCTGATTCTGATATGTATATATAAAAAAAGAATTAATTTTTTTTCTAAACCAGATTGGAATGAAAAATGTCATTTTCTGTCCAGAATATTTCCTTGTAAAAAATAATTATTTGATATCTAATTGATTAGGAATGAGTATGTAAAAGACTTGAAACACTACTGATGTTTGCAACAAGCAAGCTGGTTGCTCGGGGTAGCTGAGTATATGAGTTATAATAATGATAACTATGGATTTAAGGAAAATGCCCTCTGAAGTAAGCTGGTTTTATTGTCTGACAGTTTAACTGGGGTAAGTATTTCTAATTGTGAAGATATGTGTTCTATTTTCATCTCATGCTGCATGACAGTCTGGGAGAGAAGTCCTTCCTCCTATACAGTATCAGTTAAGTATGCCTGAGAAGAGATGAGCAATTGTTAATCACCTTTTTAAAGTCATGTTATTTAAAGAAGAAATAACTGCATGGAATTTTGGTGAAGACTGGTGCTATGTCTGGTGTCATTCAATATATCTAGCAGTGATTTGAAAGGTGGAGTAGTTGTGAGGTTAAAAAGGTGAATGAATGAACATTAAGGCATAACTAATTCCGAAGAGCCAGTCAGACTGTGCAGCTTAGACTGCTTTGAGTAAATGGACCCAGTTCAAAGAATTTCTGTTAGTAAGACCTAGCATGGGGATGTAGAACCCCGCAGCACAGAACAAACAATCATCTCTTATGAATGGGGAATGCTCTGGGCTTTGTAGGTAACCATCATCTTGATTTGCATATCAATCAAAGTTTGCTGTTATCCTTGAATACGCAATCAAATATGAGCACAAATATACAGGTAACTTACCTCTGAGGCACTCATGAAACCCATGGTGAAGCTAATGTCAGTTTTAGTGTCCATACTTCAGAACAAAGGGCAGACTAGAGCAAGGTGGAGAAATCAATTTCCTTCTGAAAGTTCTGGGTGGAGAAAATACCCCTAAGAGAGAGTTAGATTAAGCTGTTACATTTCTATTTTTCTAATATTATATTTTTGTGTGTGTAATTTGTCTATTATATGAAAAATCACAAGTGATTTTCCAGTGTTCCAGGCAAGCACTTGGTATCGAAGAATTCTGAAAGGGGAGCATTTGCCAATGGACAGTGACAGGAAAGAAACTGAACCAAATCAGTGTTTGCACTTTTTTTCCATAAATGAGAATATAATGTTTGGAACATGTTGTCAAAAGTAATTGGTTGTTTTTCTGGTTTTTGGTGTCTTCCCAAGAAGTACTGGCACCTTGAGGAAGTAACTTGAGCAATGTAACTTACTGGGTCTGGTGAGGGAGTGGTAGTCAAGTTCAAGTGCAGTGCTTGATAATACACAGGAAATCAGAATACAGAATCAAAATATCTCAGCTCAAATGCCCTAAATTTTTGCAGGCCTGAAGTCAAACAGTTTTGGCTCAGAAATGTATAGAAAAGAGTGTGCAAAGATATTTTTATACATACATTTTTTTTCGGATCTATTTATCATTAATATTTAAATGTCTGAAGTAGCGTCACAATGTCGGTATTTGTGTTTTAGTGGACTAATGGTGGCAAATTCATAAGACATATGGGAATGAAAGAGGGTTTGGGAAGCCTGTTCTACACATTCTCTTGCATAGAATTATTTAGGTTGGAAAAGACCTCCAAGACTGAGCACAATCGTTAACCAAATGCTACCATGCCCATCGCTCCAACAGGTCTCATAAGAGTCGTATCTACATGTCTTTTAAATACCCTGGATCATGAAGAAGCATCCTCAAGGGCCCAGGAGAATCAGAAAGCACACTGCTGTTGTGCTGAGCTTTGCCTTGTATTTAAAAGGTCGTTTGGTCTCCTTTCACATTACAAGGTTGCCCTTTAGATCCTTGTCCAATTAGAGTTAATTATTACATGTATCTTTATCCTTTACATATGTTCTTATAATATGAAATTAGTAATTCCATGGAAATACTATGCAAAATGAACTGTACGTGGCTTTGGAGTGTTGAAAAAATTAAGTAGGCAAAGTTAGCAATGGAACTTATTTTTTTGGCATCTTGCTTGTTTGACTCTGTACTTTGCCCATTTCTGTTGAAGTGCGATATCCTGGAGCATTTTCAGGGCAACTTGTGCATGAATGTCTGCTTTTTTTCAGCATATCATTCTTTCTGTGGTTAGTACCTGGCTTTGTGTTCCTTTTAGATTTTAATGTATCATCATGATTCTTTCCTCCCCCTCTGCAGTCTCACAAATAATTGAAGCAAACGTGATAGGGTTTTGGCGGACCATCTGTTATGTTTGGTATCGCATCCCCAACAAAGACAGAGTGGTCTCATGATAAACAAGTAGACAGATTAAGGACTTTATGTTCCTAAACCTTGGGAAAAACAGCTTTTTCCTTTCTCTCCATTCCAACCATGTTGGCTGGATAACATAATTGCTTTTAACATTTCGGTAATCGTGACAATTATGTCAGAAGTTCTGACTAAATAAAATGTGTAATGATCAAAACCACCCAACCTCATGATAATAGATACTCATAGTTCAAGTCTTTGTGATTTAGTGGCTTTTCTGGGTAAAGTGGTGTTTGAACTGAAGCAGGAGAGTTTTCGCAGTAAACAACTCTTCTGCAACCAGTGTTCTGGTTCTGGAAACCTTACCAGTTACATGTGAGAGTAGGTGTACTTTCCAGTTACTATCTGAAAAAATATTTTGTTATCAATGCAAATGATACTCCAGGGAATTTTGCATTTCAGTCTTTCATTATTGTTAAATAAAGCCTTAGCCTAAGAGTGAAAACAAACACTGTTAAGTCTTTACTTAGTGGTGAGAAAAAAAAAGTTTTCATTTGTCAAAATGAAAAATGCATGTACTTTGAAATTGCTGTGGCAAGATTCTGGGTTCATTTTGGAAGGTTGAGTTTGCATCATTAACCACATCTTTCTTCTAAGAATCATTACATTACATACAAGGCAGTTGACCCGAAGTCTCCTGGGATGATTGTTCAGGTAAGGAAATCTTATGTGGCATTTCCACATAACCTGTAGCCAAGACAGCAGCACAGCTTTACCCCACATGTTCCCCCACTTACGCTGGGAATCAGGCACATGGCATATTGTGCACCTGAGCTATGGACTGCTTTACCTCTCCATGGAGGTAGAAGATGACTTTGAAATTGACAGTCATCTTTGTACTCTTCATCCTGAGTTTCTGTTTGTGCTTCAGGAAAAACTTCATTTTACAGTCTATAGAGAAACATGACGTTCTCTCTAAGTCACTACCAGAGCCCCGGGGTGACAAATGGGACGGTCCCCACAGGTTTCTAGTCCAAATCTTCCAGCTCTTGGCTCTCATTACTCTGCCTCTTCTGAAACACGTTTCGTGTGTCAAGGAAAGGCAAGTGCATACCTGGAACTGGTGAAAATTACTGAATGGGTTCCATGTTATGTATTGATATTATGGCATAAACCACAAATTTGGCAGCCAGCCACAGATTACTAAAGCTTTAAAAATTTTCATTAGTTAATTAAAGATAAAGGATCCCACGATATTTATGGTATGCTCTGTAAAAATGATAGGTCATTAAGGATGTCACTGTAATTTAGGTATTGAAAGAGAAAGCTTTCAAGTGTGACCTGCTGAGCATATTGTCCGCTTTCACTTTGCATTCATGTTTGCGACAATGCAGCATTTACTTCTCTCTTTGTAAAAGAAGTTCTGTTCCTGAGCTCTGCTCTACTTGTATTATTCCTAGTACAGACTACGTTCCTTTTACTTGCCATGAATATTCCTTAAAGGAATTTGGAACATGCTAATCATTGAGGCATTCATTGAGGCATGTGTGTGGTTTCATACTTGGAGTATTGGGGGAAAATTGGAGTATTTCACTTCCCCAACAGAAGTGCAATTCCTTTGCTAAGAACACCAGTTGTAGATGAGTTGTTCTGTTGGTTTGACTAAGTTTCTAAACACCATGTGAGCCCTTCTTTTGCAACTCCAGGTTCTCTTAATTTTTTTGTAAGCTTTTGGTCCTTGGTCACTTCACAGCTTTTGGTTAGATCCTCAGTTGTATTTCTATCACTTTGCATCTCCATATGTGCAAAGCAATTCTTAAACTGGTCTCTCCATCCACCCAAACCAGAATGACTCACTTTAACACCTCCTGATTAACTGCAAATGTAGAACAGACATTTTGTCGCATTGAAGCTTCTCTTGAGCTGTCTCAAAAACCTCCATGGAGCCTTCCGAGTACTGCTGTAGCTTCATACGTTGGCCTGGGACGTGTCTCATCCCAGGTTAGGGGAGCTTTGTCACTGAATCAATATATTGTCTGCTGATACTTGGCATTGCTAAATAACACAAAAGGTAAAGTCTAAATAATTTAACCAATGTAGAAAATGGTGTCATAGGACTGCCTGCATTTTTTTTCAAATCCATTTCTAGAACTGATGTGTGTCATCTTAAACACATTTTCTTTTTTTTTTCCTCTTTTCCTTAAAACAATGTTATATCTAAGCTGTGCCCTCAGCTTGCCAATCTAATATGCTTCTCTTGTTTCTTCAGGGAATAGGTCAAGCCAACACCTGCAGGAAAGTCTCTTTAGATTTGTCAGAAAGTATTCAGCAATCAGTTTCACTTTCCAGTTGATTTCTTGTATTGATTGTATTATTTCAGTATAACACCATGAGTCTACCATTTTGTGCTCCTTTTCAGGATACTCTTATTCTTAGAAACTCCTTTTTATTTTTTTTTTTCCAAGTCTAGTGAACTACAATATTTCTAAAACTGTAGAACACTTACAAAATTATGCCTAGAGTTATATTGAAAGGGCAGGCAGAAGACTTTTTCTTTTGTGTTATTCAACAATAATTCAAAAGATATTGAAGGAAAGGCTTTGATAGTACCAAAACTTACATAAAATTTATCAATTGGCTTTAGATTTTTACATGTATGCCTCAGTCAGTGTAAAGCCACGTTTTTTCCCCTTTTAATTTTAGATCAGATCAACTCTTATTTTGTAGCATCTGTGGTCATGGTTAGTTTTTACAGGAATTTATCTATAGTGGAAACCTGGAGAATTCTTTTCTTATTTAGTCAAAATTAATTAGGTTGTGACTAAAGTTGTTTGCTGTTGTATGAAATGTGCCTATCATAATCTCTAGGAACATGTACATAAATTAATACATAAAAATGACCTCGTTGTCAAATAAAGAGAACTTGCCAACTTTCCCTTTGCTTCTGCAGCCAGCCCCTCAGGCAGAAGCCTGAATAAATAGATAAACCCTGCAGCATGCCCTCAAGGCTTGCAAACGTGGGCTCTGCCAGTCTGGTAGAGTGGGGGAATTGGAGAGAACCTTGCCACTGGGCAATAAAACATATGTATTTAGGGTTGTTGGGGAGAACAGATCAGCTGACCCCGACTTGAAGAATAGGCCTGAGACTAATTTAATGGCTCAGGCTTTCAAAACTCCAAGCAGCACCTTGAAAGCTGATGTTTTTACTCTACTGCAATATGGTGCTCTTATAGGATTTGTAAATTAGATTTATTTTTTCTGCTAATGGCATGGCTGTCAGTGTGTGCAGTGATTTTTGAATTTTTTTGCCACCTGCAATAGCAATTTAGCATTTTGGGAATAAGTCATCAGGCCCAAATATAAAGAGGTGATGAGTACTTGGTAAAATTAACATATTTTTAAAATTCAAACCTATATGTAGCATTTATGATTCAGTATTAGTATAAAAAGGAAACCAAGCAAAACCCTCATGGTTGTTTCTCCAGGCAGGATAGAGTATTGTGCTAAAGTAACAAAAGAAAATGGAGCTCTTACTAGTTGCAAAAACAACATGAATAAACATGCAAGTTTTTATTTTGACTTGATAACTCCTTGAAGAAAAAGTGGAAAAATAGCTCAACTCTTGCAATTAATCATAATAGCAAAAAAAAAAAAAAAAAATCACTCTTCTATGCTTACCATAACATACCTCTATTATACATTTTCATTTTTAAATTGTTTTTTTTTAAGCTCTTGGCTTGATATCTAGCAGAAGGGGAGGAAGGAGTATGACATTAGAGACCCTTTCTCCACTCTGTAAAAACCAAGATAAAATTTTTATTTGTGTGAAGTATAGCATGGCAATTTTATGGGACTTATGCTGAGTAAGGGAATGAAAATTTAGTAATCAGTATAAATGTTTTTAATGAACTAAGGGGACAGCAACTCAAGTGGAAGGAAAGCAAGGAAGCCAGTGGAAAGCAATCCTTGATTGTTTGGAACATGACCTGTTGGCTATGTCTGTGATGTGGTAAACAGTCTCTTGTGCTTTCGAGCCTAATGGTAAGTCCTGTGGCGATTACCAGGGAAAGCTATCGACTGAACACAATTCCATTAATTTATCCTAGTTATTCTAAAGGTTAATGCAATTTAGTATCCTTCACGTATCTATACAAATACTTATAGCAATGCAATCTGCTGATGGAAAAGGATAGAAATTTATAGAATAATAATGAGACCTTAATAAAGAAAATTTAAATCAGAGAGTGCTTTGCATTGGAAGTGATAAATTTACTGATTTCACTTGTCTGAGAAAAAATTCTGGATGGACCTTTTGAACTATTTTTGTGCAAAGTATCTTAAAGGAAAGGGGACTTAATTTGATTATTCAGGGCCAAATATTTGGCACAAAATTATAAGAAATTGACACCTTCCATGATTTCTTGAAGACCTTATCAAGGTGGAGTGTACAGTATTTGGAGCAGATGTTTAAAACAACAGTAATTTTTTCTAGCTTATTACTCTTTCCAGTTTATTCCTATCAACTCTTTAGCAAGCAGAGTTTCCCGTCTGCACGTGGCAGATTGAACATTGCTTTTGATTACTGGAACATGAGCAGAGTAGGACAATGGACTGATGAGTTTTGAAAGAGCCGAGCTCCTACAAGGCATTCATTAAAGGCTATTTCTTCCGAAGGCTTAAGATGAAAACAAAAGGTGAATATAGAGATGTAGAAAACACAAAACCCTCAAAGCTCAGCCTCATTTTTAAGATTAGGGAATGAGTGAATCATTTGTAGTAGAAAGAGGTAAGCCTTCAGTGCTTCCAAAGTGAGCAATGCGCTTTTCTCAATTGGTGTAAAATCTAATCTGAAGTGACATGTAATACTTATTTAGCACATAGAAATGGCCAAGTACTGTCTTGGTATTTTTGAGCAAGCTGGAAGCTGGAAAGCAGTTTATCCCTGATTAAGCAATACACAGTTAGTCATGAAGTGCAAATTATTTTAAGGGTTGGCCATATGACTTCTGTGTGGAAGTTGAATTTGAGTATTCCAAATAAGAGAACTTTGTTAGAAACACCAGAGAAGTCCTGTCATGGGTTCTTGTGCCTCCTGTGTCCCCTACTTGTCATCCTTGTGATCCACGATTCCATTTTGAGGGTTTTCTTTCCTACATCTCATTTTTTTTCTTTTCAGTCCTATTCATTTTTGTTGGAGCAAGTGAAACCTATCTGAGGTGAATTAATTTTGTTCCGGTCTTTAAAGTGTTTCTAAGTCTGAGTGTCTGAGAGTGCCTGCAATGTGTTGAAACATCAGTTCTTCGTGAAAATATTATATGTAGTTGAATTTGTGGTATTTTTTTTTATTCATAAATCAACAGTAGACTTAAAATGCTCTTTATAGTACCAAGAGAATTTTTCATTTATATAAAATAGTTCCTTTTCAAAACATGAGCGTTGTTTTAAATGACCTTAGAAGCTTGGAATGGATTCCATAATACATTTCTACATTTCTTACCTTCCAAGTGTAAAAGTTTTTTATTGTTCTCAAAAATGGATAGCAAGATTTGGTATCATGCTATGAAAAATTATAGTGATACAGTGTTTCATATATTAATGCCTTTTGTACTTACTTGTCAAATAGGAGAAGAATAATGCATGAATGCATGTCTGGAGATTCAGTTTCAGAATATAACTGTTTTCAGAACAAATTCTGATTTGCTTTCATAAATAGCATTGAATATGGTGTGCATATACAGCTTCTCCAACACAATAATGTTTTGAAATACATTCAATATTTATTCTAATATTCTGAACTTGATATTCAGTATTCAGTAATCCAAAACCTAAAATACTAGCATAGTTTTGCCCTGCTGTCTGTTTTGAAAGCTTATGTTGGTTCTATTTTCCTCCTATTTCTGGAGAGGATCGTTCTAAAATAAAACATTTCTGTGGAAGTCTACTTCCTGTTTTCCTATGCCAAAACTTTCTGTTTTGTACTGTGCCCTAAACATACAGGGTTCATGGTACTTACAAGAGTTCAGCAGGATAGTGACATGCCCAAAGGGATTAGGTTTTCTCTTTTTTTTGTGCAAGGTGGTGGTCATCTTCTACAGGTCGCTCCTTACTTTGGAGGAACTTCCTTCTGAGGAAATGTGGGCTGTGGACTTGCATTGCTGTTAAGGTCCCTGGGGGTGGTTACTTAAGTGTGGGTTGTGAGCAGCTTTCTAGTGGAAACCCAGAGGCAGGTAATGTGCAGTCCTCTGAACCTCAAATCTCAAAGCCTTAAGACAGGCCCAACAATTTTATAGTGGAAAATTGGGCTAGGCAAAACCCTCTCTAGTGAGTCTTTTTCATGAGCTTTGATTCTGTTGAGTCTTTTAAAGCATTTTGTCGAATGGAGCATTTTACTAAGCACAGTTTCTTCAATTATGTATCTCTTTCCCTGTGCTCCGGTATTATACTGTGATTTGTTCATTGTTTCCCTTGATCATCCTGCCTGACCCCAGATTGTGCTTCTAACAGTGATAATGCTCGATGTAAATGAAATAATGGGTGCAGTTCTCTTTGTGCTTGCTGTTACTGAACTATTGCACCAATTTAATCTCACAAGGCTGCAGAGCAATGAATCAGTTGGGCTTTCCCAACTTTTGTAGAATGTTTTACAAAGAGATTTCAAAAATGACAATCAAGGAGAAAATTCATTAAAGCCATTTTACAGCTTTTCTTTCCTCTCACTCCTGTCC
This sequence comes from Margarornis squamiger, assembly GCA_035222235.1. NCBI lineage: Eukaryota > Metazoa > Chordata > Aves > Passeriformes > Furnariidae > Margarornis > Margarornis squamiger. Next base: position 30,013,032 of record JAWWTY010000160.1, read on the forward strand.
CACCCAAAAACCAACCAACCAAAACAACAAATAAAACAAACAAACAACAAAAACCCCGACCCAGAAACCATCACACCCCATGGGCCCTCACCTAAGTTATGCAGAAAGGCATCATTAAGGCTTTGCTGTTGCCAAATTCAAGTAACTTTAAGCAGCCTGGAAGGAAAGAGAATAAACAAATAGCTCATCTGCACAGAGAGAATATGTTTGTGAGTAAGTAATTTATTTTATAGTGTGGAAGAAAAAAGTGACTGAACAGTAATTAGTTTACTGTATTGTTTGTAATAATGTTATATGATTAACAGAGCATAAATGGAAGAAGATGAGTGAGGGATTTTGCATCAGTGCTATGGATTGCCTCAGCTTTGATATAAACATGAGAGGATTATCTCTTTATTAACATGTCTGTTGGCAAAAGATGAAATATTTCTGGTGTTGCTTTGTATAACATCCAATTTTCCAAATAAGGAAATGAAAGTCTTTTTTTTTTCCAAGTGTCAAAGTTAGCAAGGAAAGAACAGAAATCTACTTTCCTGGACAATGACACCTGGGTCTATGACAAAGGAGGGATACTGCAGGTTTTTTCTTTTTAGGTAGTAGCCAGGCTACTGCTCAGCCTAAGAGAAAGGTAATTATATTTTCACATTTTAGGGAGAGTCAAGCATTGTGGTAAATTGCACTGGGTCAGTAGATTAAAAAACTTGCTGGAAAATTAGTCAATGTCATTTACACACTAAGCTTGAGAACAGGTGTGTGCTTGAAATTTTTTTAAGTGGTTTAAAATTGAAATTTAAAATTGAAACAGACTTTGATGCTTGTAATATTTGAAGGTATTTTCCTATTTTTCAGTAGCACATCTTGTTGATCACTAAAATTTTCTGTAGAAATTTGGTTAAAATGAGAAGCCTATTTTTTTGCTGCAGGCATATCAAATAAAAAAAAAGGGTGTCTAACTAAAATGATAACTACATTTTGCATCTCAAAGCTGAGTCTTACTGAATAGCAAGGGAACTGATAATCTGAAACATTAAAGTGGCTTTGTAAGCTTCCAGCTGAAATGCCACCAGACAGGAGAATCCCAAAATGATTCAGGCTAGAGGGGACCTAGCCAACCTCCTTGTCAAAGTAGGTCAGTCATGAGGGTCATCAAAGCTTTGTCTAGTTGAGTTTTTGAAAGCTTCCAAGGATGAAGTTTGCACAAGGTCTCTGGGCTCCTGCTTCTCTGCTTAATTATTTTTTATGGACTCTCTTACCCTTGTACCTAGTAAAAATATTTTGTTTCAGTTTGTTTGCTGTCTTTCATTTTCCTGATATGCACCATGACAGGCTTTATCTTCTTGATATCTCCCTAACAGTGGATAGTACTGGAGAAACTACCATTAGGTCCTTCCCAAACCCTTGTGGTTTTTTCCAGCAAGCTCAGTTGTGTTGATATTTTTTTCAAAGGACGTGTGTTTTTCTGCACTGACTATTTTTTGTAGCCCCCTGAACTTGTTTGGCTTTATTGTTATTAATTCATTCATTCTGGAGGGTCCAGAACTGGATGGACTAAGTGCATTCTGACTAGAGCAGAGTAAAGGAGAATTGCTCCCCTTGAACAACTGGCTGTGCTTCTATTGCTACGGCCCAGGATGTTGTCAGCCTTCACTGCTGCCAGCACATGCTGTAGGTGTGTGCATTGTGCTACCCACCAGGCCCCTCAAATCCTTTCCTTTTCAGTAGAACTGTTCTCCAGCCGGTCTTCTCCCAGCCTGTACTGTTGTCAGGGTTAGTCCCTTTCAAGCTTTCAAGGGAAGGATTTGGCATTTGTTCCTCTTGAATTTCATGAGGTTGATCCAGTTTTTCACTGTGTCTAAGTCCTTCAGAATTTACTTTATTTCTGCATGGTCAAGACCATTATTTGTGAAGATTCTATGTCTCAGTTTATCTGTATGTGTGTAAGTGAAAGTGCATTAGTGACATCTTATTGCCCCTGGTCACTGGGAAACCACCATGAGTGAGGTGATAGCAATCACCAGTGGTTGACAGATGTCACTATCAGGTTTGTAGCACTTTTCTGCATCAGAACTTCTTTCTGGTGGTAGAGCTTCTTGGTAGAGTGGATGGTAGCATTACTCCCTTCCTGATAACCTTCTATCTGCAGAAGATGGTGGCTTCTGAAGAACAGCTGTTCTTTGCATTCACAAGATGTATTTCTTCCCCAGAAAGGAGGTTGGTTTTGGGTTATTGTGAAGAGTTTTATGAAATGTCTGTGCTTCCCTGCACATTTTCTCTTCACAAAGAAGAAATGAGGAAAGTAAGTCTATTAACAGGGAGTTTCCTATTGGTCAAAAGTATAACAAATCTTCAAGATATAAGAAGCATGCTGAATAACCAACCCTCAATACTGAGGGAAAATTTCTCTTTAGGGAATGGTAATACCATATTTTGAGGAGAGGAGAGAGTAATGGACTTGAGACTGTATAAATTAGTAGTCTTGCATAAGGTAAGCTAACATGCCAGTTATTTATAGTTCTAACAATAATTCAATAGTTATGTCTCTTCTATGCATTTAAACTGTGAGATAAGTAAGAGTTCTTTTGCACCAGATGGCCTAAACTACTTGATATATCATGTTAGTAGGGAAGTCAATCCATGTAGTTGCTTTTAACCTCTGATACAGTAGGTGTTGTCCTTTGGAATGCACCACTAAGCACCTCTTCTTTAATGCCACTGTGATGGTGAGTCAGCTCACTGGGCAAGTTTTGTTTGCTGTCCTTGTCCTTTCCATGACTTCTGAACTGGAAGTTATTTCTGTGAGGCCTTTTTAGAGTCCTATCAGCAACTTGTAGATGACTCCTGTCAGAGGGACTGCAGAGTTCAGGAAGTTTGGTTGCATTTCTGAAATCCCCTGAGTTTTAACAGGGGATAAGACTAGTACTGGTACACATGCAACATGTAGAACACAGCTCATTTACTCCAACAATGAACTGTGCTATAATCCATGTTGAATATTTTTCTATAACTCTTTTAGGAACTATTTGTAAGGGGATTAAAGGGTCAAGGATAGTTTTGTCTATTTCCTGGATGAAAGTATTATGACATTACACCAAAAAATGGTTAGCTATTTAAAAATTCATATCCACGGATTAATGTCTTGAATGTCTAAGACGTGAATATTCAGATTCAGATCTCTTGACTCTTCAATGCTATGTCACTAAAACTTACTTTTCTCTGCTGTTCATATTTTCCTTTAGAACTCAAGAGCAGTCTTTTACTGGGCTGTCAAAGCTGCATCATTTAGTGTTCAGGATGACATCGTGTTTCTGTCTTCTCTCCGTGTATGGAAAGAAGTCCCTTTGCAGTGATATGTAGAAGACTAGAGATGTTTGGGCTCAGATGTGTTTAATATAGTTCATATTTTTGAGATAGCTGAGATTTGTGATGAAAAACAATATCCACAGTTTATCCACCTTCCATTAACAGCAGAGCCCCCCCCCCCCCCAGTGATTGCTTGCTAGGGTCATTATATGAAAACGAAGTTTGCAAAGTCTTGAGACAGATACAATATTTCCACCTTCAAAAGCTGGAGGCAGTTGAAATAACAAGAGTTGGGCAGATACTAAATATGCTCAAATCTCTCATAAAGATTAAGCTTTTCCCTTTAATTGATAATCTAGATCCACAAAAGGGAGGAACTTTTTGAAATGTGTAGTGGAGGGAAGAGGATGTAGAGTTTTTGACATAGTTGCCCCAAATCTGCACTGTCAAATCTATTGCCCAGTGTCAATCTGGCTTTTGGCTTAAGACATACTTTGTCCTTGGAGTCTTTTATGAACTGATTATGTGTCTTCCACTCACCTGACTGACTTTCGTGCACTGTGCCCCAGATGTTTCAGAGGGAGCTGAAACATATGCGTCTTGTAAAGGTGTTGTAGATTGAGTAGGGAATGAGAATCCCAGCTCTGGTTCTATAGTAGTTTAGAATATAAGGGAAAACATCATATCTGGTTAATGTTTGAGATGAAATTTTCCACAAGCAGGTGATATTAAATAGGTTTTGCAGAGAGCTAACTTGCTTCTGGAGTATAATACATGAAGTGGGACAGCCAGAATCCATTGAATTAAATGGAGATGTGTATATACCAGTGAAGGTGGTTTCAGGTGGTTTTTATTTTGGTTACTCAGATGTTTATGTGCCATGTAATTGCACGTTGTTGTCTTCATGAGGGCTTCGTGAATGCTGCATAAACTTGAGGAAGGAGAAAAAGCAATAGAAAGTCAAAGTAGGCAGACCCCTTTCAGAGAGGGAAGGTGGTCTCTAGTGAGAAATTAATTGGGTGTTAGTTTGAAGCAGGTGCTGGTTTAGGTAAGAAAGATCTAAATTATAACACTGCATGGGTATGTATAGCTCCACTGGTTTGTGTGGCTACACAGTGCTGATGATGCAGCCTCGTGCAGAGCACAGTGCATCGTGTCCATTGGCTTTTGCTGCCCATCTGCAGCACCCAAGGCTGCAGAGGGGAAGTGCTCAGGCACCTCCACTGACTATTCTTCCTTGCTCACACATGTGCTCAGTCTTGTCTGCTGTCTCTGCTGACAAAATGTGTTACTTGTCAGACCTATTGACTCAGTTTACCTGCAGAACGAGTCTGTGACCGAACTTCAGCCTTTTTTCTTAGCTATCTTTAGTATAATTGTTTATTTGTGCAGCTGTTCCTTAGAGGCAGAAAATCTATTAAAATCTCAAGGAAGTAGTGAGAGAGCTTGTGCTTAAAGGTAAAATCGGGTGTCCGTGCACAATTAGCTTGAGGCAATACTTGTCTGGTAAAACTCCCGGTAATGATGAGTTCAATTTGAAGGACTCATTTGCTACCAAATGTCTTCAAAGACAGAATTATGAGAAAATGGGTCTTTCTGTGCCCGTTCAATGATTATTGAACCGACTTTGACTACCTCTGTTTTGAGAAAGAAGCTACTGGTTTTAACTGCAAGGTTTTTACCTTGTCAAATCCAAGTTGATGCAATTCTGAGTTGCAACAGTAATACTTTCATAAGTTTTTGAGCAGAAATATTTTCATGACTGCTCCATGTTTGCATGAACTGTTCCATGATTCTGGTTTTGTTTTTTTTTAACTGAACCAATGTCTTAAAATTCTGGCTCGTTACATTTCCTCAATATGGCTACAGACCAGGTTCCTGAAAGTCATTTCTCATGCATCAGGACTATGTGATGAACCACCATTTGCATGCATCAAGTGACTAATTTACATTTGCTATATTGTGTATAATGTAACTGTTTTAGGTAACATCACTTTGGGAGTTTGGTGTTGATTTTTTTTTTAATATTTTTTAATTTCTTTGTGGCACTGCATAATTGAGAGCAGAAACAAAACCAAAGCTTTATTTAAATTGTTACATGTCTGTGAAGAGTGTATTTGATTAAATTTATATGCCACTTTAAAACCAATTTTAATATTTTTTTATAATGAAATATTTTTGAAAAAATGTCTGCAACATCAAATACAACCAGATTACCAGTCTTGTGTGTCTACTGTGTGTTCTCCTGTGCTTTTCCAACAATACACCTCATTATAGCTACAATTAAATTTTAGTGCAAACTGTTACGGATAAAGGCTCACTGTCATTGCATATAATTTATATCATCAGACCCTTCTGGGCTTGTTTTTTTTTTTAAGTAGGTACAGTATGCATCATTTACTGTTCCCATGATCCCTTGTGATGGATCTTTACAGACATGTAAAATAACTTATGCTCTTGATTATAAGAACCTACCACTTCAGATTTCATTTTGTTATACATCATAAGCTTTGAAATGAATTGCCAATTTAGTTACAGTTCTGGAGAAGAGTATTTGGGAATTGTCAGCTTGTGATGATATAACATGGCAAGACAATCTCTTATTTGATCATGTAAGAATGCTAGATAACTTTGGTAGCGTATCCTAAAGATATGTATTGCTAGAGGTATGTTTTCAGAATGAAGTGTTCTAACATAGTATAATATCAAGGAAAAATGCAATTCTATTTTCTAAGCCTTCCAAATTTCATGGGTGAAATGGTAATTGTTAAAACACTGGTAAACAGAGAACAATACAGGGGACAGCTGTGTCTCTACGGCAGAAGTACAAGCTATGTCCCTTCCTGTGCACGTTAGAACTAAATGTAGATGTGCTATTTTTCCACTCTATCCTTTGCTTTTTTGTGCAAGTAAAGTTGGCCATGCTAGCTGGGGGTTTGGAGCCAGAGGTTCTCCTCTCTGGATACTTGGGAAGCAGGGACTGCAGAGATACCTGCCCTGAAGCGCAGATACAGCCTAGACTGTCTGCAAAAATATTTTCATGTCTGGTCTTAATGGGTCCCATCTTGATCAAAGCAGAGAAAGGACAGTGAACTGGCTCACTTATTAGGGAATGTCTGGGGACAAAAAAGGGCCTTTGTCTGTATTTCATACTTCAGTTACATTTGTTTCAGCTTTCAGCTGCTGCCCTGGTGCTAAGTAGAGCAGTCTTGATGTTGTTTTAGTTTGATCTGCAATCACAGTATTTCTTCCCACTCTCTCACAAATGTTGCCTGATATAGAGCTGCAATCTTAATTAAAATGTGTGTGTCTGTAGTGGACATTGGAAAAGGGAAAGGAGAGGTCCTCTCACTACTCTTTCAACTTCAGTATATGTCATGATAGTGAAGTGCGTTGGGTTTGTCTGCAGAAATGTTTGTAAGGAAATGAAAGGAAGACATATTCTCCCAAGTATTTTGATCTTAGTGATGAAATATAGGGAAATATTACTTTGTGGGAAATGGTATAGAATAATATATGTTGTATGGCTGTCTAAATGCAAACAGTCCTTCCTTTCTCTGCCTTTTTCCTTGTCCATTTCGGTATCAAGGTATCTGTAGCCCTGTAGGCTTCCAGTCAGCCAGTCCCCAGTTTGTAATGTTGCTTGGGTTTTACTACTTAGTACTAACCATCTATTTATTCTTGTGGTGAGATCAGCGCCACATCATCCCATTAACTTCTGATGCACATACTCTCTCACTTGGATGTATTTGCTGTCTTGTTCCAGTAGATGTTAATCTGGAGCATTTGACTTTTTTATGGGAGAGAATTTTGGAGAGTGGTTACGATGGAGACATCTTTCCTCTTCTGTCTCAAGCACAATATTAGGGGAAAAAAATAATATTTGTGTTACCACATCTCTGATTTGACACAAGTACTGGTTCATGGCTCTGGATTGTCTGTAGTTCTTTGGATGAAATTTGAGCAACCATGTAGACATTGCTTTGTCAGTAAGCAGGTGGCTTCAGTGACAACTTTGCTTGTGGATATGCAATCAGGCCTGAAGGAATGTGGGAAAGCCACAAGAGAAGATTTCTTGTCATCTGTCAAGGCTTGTCAAATAAAATTAACAAGTGGAGAGAAATATGAAATTATATATTTAGTCAAGTGAATGAAATACAAAAAATACAGAAGCATGTATTTATATTTTTGCACCTATATATATATCTAGTTGGGTATAGTTTTGCAAAACACTGAGGGAAGAAAGATGTGAACAGAATCTTGCAACTGGCTCACAGAGCCATCTGCTAAAATGGAAGTCTTTGAGGATTGACTTTTTTCAGGATTGATTGGTGCCAAATGATCTTTGTCCTTCAATATATCTATATATTGTCTTTGTGGATTCAGAATGAAATGCTGATTGTTTAAAATTAGAAAAACTAGGATGATAAAGCCTTCAGTTATGCCAATATTAAAGTGGGAGGTGCTCCACAGGCTTCTGTCAGGGCAGACCCATTTAAACCAGGGTAGAATAAGGAGAGTAGTCCAGGTTATTACTGCTACCTTTGTTATAATATTTAGGAGGTATGATGTTAATGGGAATCTAAATTGGGAAGAATGGTAAAGAAGGAAGGGAAAATATTGCAAAAAAAGGACACTACCAGGAGTACTGAGGTGTGCTTGAGCTGAATACAAGATCATGTCCTCATCCTGAACCATTGAAAAGATAGGGAAGCAGAATGGAAGTTTCATATCCTTGCAGGTTTTTAAATAAAAATTGATTTTCATGGAATGACTTAATGTGCCTGGATAAAATATTGAAGTTTAGCTTATAACCCTAGACCAGACAGTGTGACACTTTTGGCTATCCTCTGGAACTGCTGTCGTGCTGAAGAGAATTGTAGAGTCATGCTGCCAACTATTGGTAGATAAATTGAGAGCATTACTCCCCCAACATGCGTATTAACATGCCGTATGCCAGGTGCTGACATGTTTAAGCTTATGAAATTGCCTTAGTGGATGAGATAAAATATAGTACGAGGTGTTACCAACTGCATTATTGCTTAGGCTACATAAATCTTAGAAATCAATATTTCATTCATTGTGATTCCATATGATGTGGTTAAAAGTAACAAGAAGAAGGAAGTATTTCTATACCTAGGAAGCTTCTGGATAAGATTGGTGGCATAGGACACCTGTACTGCAGTTTGGAAATGACAGTGCACTTTAAATGGAATAGCTGCAGGAACAGATGCTCACACATTAAGCTCTCAGCTTTACATACAGCTCAAGTTTACTCTCAGGCTTGGGAAGTTTATTTTCAGGTCTGCAGGGAATCTCAATGGGATGTGTGACAAGTGGTCACCTTGCAGGAAGCAGGACAAAATTTACATTTTACTTCTGTTAATTCCAGGTGACTTTTTCTTTTTCCTTTGTTGATGTAATGATCATAGAGGATTCCAGGCTGACAGTTCTGAGAACAGAATGCTTTTGTTTGTCAAGCATCTTAATGTTCCTCATTTGCACACTGGAGAAAATCCCATCTGTGGGAATGAATTTTCATCCATAGGGGTTTTTTCCTTCACTGGAGTTCCTATGACTAACCAGGAATGCACATTGGATATGCCTTTCTGCTCTCTTTTGCTTTATTGGAATTAAAAGAGAGTAAATTTAAAGTTAATCTCATGAATACTTCTATGCATGTATGCAGTGTATTCATCTGGGTTAGTCTAGGTTTGAAACACTGTTTACAGAGCCAGTGTCAGTTCAAATTTTGTACACTGATCTTTGAGTTGTTCTAGAATAGTCTGATGTGTTTCATGGTGATTTAGGACTTAAATATGTCACACTCCTGGTAGCTTAAGAAATTATACTTTTTTTTCAAATAGCCAGGGCAAAAAAAGAGGTCAGTGAGGTCCACACTGAGAGAGAAGTGTTTGATGAGATATCTAAATACTTTCCTTACTGTGAGTGTTTGGAAACAAGAAACTCTAGGAATACTGAGTATGAGAATGAACCAATATAAAATATCCTGAATTACTAGCATATAAGACAGTTGAAGCTGGGCTGCTACTAAATGAAAAATTTCTGAAGGAATTCATAGCAGTTCTGTAGTGGTAAATCCTACTACACTGTGAGCACAATGCTTTCCTCTAAAATCCTATCATATATAGATAGAAGGATTGCAAAATAGCTGCCAGAAGAGCTATGTGTCACGATTTTGATCCGTATATTTGGATCTCCAAAGGACATTATGGATTGCTTCAGGCAGGTGGCCATGGATTCATGTTCCCTACTTAACCACTTAGGACATTTTGCACTTGCTTCTGTATGAATGGTCGACTGCACCTGTATGCGGTGTGGTAGTCCCCACCCAGGTCCTGTTTCCCCTGGGGAGGAACTGGCTAAACAGTGTCCTGAATTGCTGCTTGACACTGGAAAATTGAACAAACGTGGTGAAACTTATATTTTGCATCTTTCCAGAATGAAGGCTTTGAGAAAATGATCTTGCCAAAACTTTGCTTGTAGCTAAAGCAATCCCATCTTTCTTTCAGAACATGCTCAGTGTGGATTTGTACTAAGCAATTAATAAAACCTCTTCCCCCTCCTCATGTTGCCAATATGGAGTTGTATGTTTGTGCTATTTGTCTTGTTGCCTCCAGTTTTGTCCAAACTTACAGCAATTAATAATGAAAAAGGGAGAGATTTCAACCTTGTGTACACTTGTAGCCTAGTATTTTCTTTAAACTGATATACTGCTCTCGGGAAAAAGAATATGAAATAACAGGGCAAGTCTCAAGCAAAAGAAATATCTTTCACTGAAGGGGAAACAACCGTATAACAAATCAAAAATGCAACGGACTGCCTTTGAAACTAAACTGCTGAAATTTCATTTGAAAAATTGCTATCTGTATATGTTTGTAACATCTTTACAACTTAAGGTATCTTTTTAATTAAAAATATTAAGTGCCACTGGGATGAGGCAGAGTTCAGGAACAGTGAGGCAAAGTAAAACCAGCCACAATTTCTTGACCTTTTTTTCCCACTGAAATGGTGTGCACTGCTTCAAACTGTTGCTGTACCAATTAATGTGTTTTGTAAAACATTCTGACATACTCTGAAAATCTGGAAGTTGGAAGGGTTATATGTATCTCATATTAAAACGTTTTGCAGATGTTACTGACAAAATTAAATATTCTTTCCAATTTCTGAAACGTGTTTGTAGATGCTTTAATTAGATCATATTTTTCCCTGAGTATTTCATTTCCTTTAAGTCTTCTGTTCTACATAGATATATTCTGTAGGCCATTAAAATATCTAGCCGTAAAGATAGATTATGAGCTTCTATTCTTAGAATGACTAGAGTAAATGTACTCTTTGCCATCTTCTCTTAACCTGAATGATGGTGAGTACTTACTGGGGTCATTCTTGTCATCTGTTCCATCACCACTACTATCACCCCACCTCCATCATATATAGTTAATCAAATAGATAAATAACAAGCATATAAATAGTTAAGACATTAATAAAAACTTCATCCCTAGTAGATATGCAACTAATCCTGCTGCTCAATTTCAGTTTCTTTTGGTGAGCTCTGTCAGGCTTTCAGCTCTTTCAGCTTCTATTTCCCCCTTAGTTTGAAAAACAAACAAATAAACACCCCCCCCAAAACAAACAACGAAATGAATCTCAGAAAAAGTATAGGAGTTAAACTGCTGTAGTGTTGCAACCAGACTGATTCCAGGATTCTAAGTCCACTTAATTGAAGTTATGTGGGTAACTGGAGTTTGCTGTGCCACACACGACTAAGGCATGTCCCAGGTATTTCATGGGGCTCCCAGCTTTAGATACATGCTTTGGCAGCTTCTGTGTTTAAGGCTGAGATCAGGGTACTCTACTCTCCCATGGGCATTTAGGTCTAGGCAAAAACTTCTCTCTGCTGGGAACTAAGTGGTTGATAAGTGAGATTATAGAGTTTACACCGGAGCATGTGTGCAGTGCAGCATTGGTATGATCAAGAATCTTGCACAGATCCAAAATAAATACAGACAGTCTTTAAGTATTAGAAAACGTTGAGGTTTTTCTTGTTTTGTCCATCCTTTCCTTTTTTACTGTAGATTGTTATTTTTATCTTTGGTTCTGAGCAGCATTCAGAAATCGTGCATGTAATACACAAGTAGTTAATATGTGTTTTCTTAATATTGTACAGGGTGTTAAGAGTATTCTCTAAGACCCCTCTCAGCTTCACTGGATGGCACTTAAAATTCAGTGCTGCTTTTGTTCTGTAAGTCCCACAAAATACTCTGGGGCACAAACCTGTTTCTTATTACATTCTCTACCGGCATTTAAACTGTGCAGAATTTTATTTCCTTTCATAAGCCCTTTGCCTGCTTTAGAGCTCATCCCTGAAATTGGATCTGTATGAATCTACAATGACCAAAAGTAGAGTTTTGCTTTATGCAAAGAATGAAAAGGGACCCAGTGGCCAGCTTTCAATACAGGTTTTCCACCCTGAATGAAATTTCTGGAGGAGGAATAGGGACCCTGTCATTTTAGCACAGGATGCTGGTACATCTTGCATAGACATTTAAGTAGTGTGCTATTTCTGTTAAGACTGTAGTTTCCTCAGACAAAGTACTATAAAATAGAGTTTATGGGATAATTCAGTCCAACTGTTTGGGGTTTTTTCAGTAGTGATTAAAATTAACACACTTCCAGAGTTTATTTTTAAACTTAATGTGAGAAGTATTTGTGGCTATTTTGTTGAATTAAGAGGTGGATTGGTTACTCTGTCTTGTAACATTTATTTTCTACTTTTTATTTTTCTAGAATTCAAGTATATAGTAGAGGGACTCCTTTTTGTGTTGTGGGATTTTTTTCTTCTTCCGAAGTGCTACTATAAAAAACCACGAAGAGCATTTCTAAGCTCTAGTGTAGACTCACATTGATAACTCCATCTTTATAAATAAATTTTAGTTTTCTTTAATTGGAATGGGCAGAATGTTATGTTACGGTGCCTATGAACTCCACCATACCTTTATTTCCACTGAAGATTCTTTGTAACCATTTTGCCTGCCTCCTTTCAATAGGTCCTTCTGCAGTTCCTCCTGTGATTTGGCAAGACTTGGCCTTTCTCTCCACTCTCTTTTCTGGGTCAGTGATGAAGCTGCTGACAGAGACCAGTATCTGGGGGGGTGCTGCTGACTTGCCCTCACCCTGTACAGCAATGGCTAAGCCCTATTATTTGTTTTTGTTTATTTGTTTAGCATTCACTCCAGAAATGGGTGTTTCCTTCCTAAAGTACTGGTACTTTTTTAATAATGTTCAACAACTTTTGAAAATAGATCTGTGCTATGTTCATGGAATCCCCCTCATTCGTACGTAGTTAGACATTCCTGTGTAGTTTTTAGGACGGGCAGGATTTCCCCTCACAGAAACAATCCTGCACTTCCATAATGAGCCATATTTATCAGTTTGCTCAGTTATCTTATTTGTTGTCATAGTTGCTATTGTCTTACCACAGAAGAAATTCAAAATTGCCAGTCTATCTGAATCCCTTCTAGACGTTTTTTGTCTGTGAGAGGCAGTTTCTTGGGACAAGACCAGTCCTGTAGAATGGTGACTGTTATAAAAGTTTGTATAACAAAGGAAAAAGCACAAAAAAACTCATGTCACAAAAGCATCAGATTCTATTTATTTTGGAAGGAGAGCTCAGCTGTGTATTTCCTGTTTTTTTTTTTTTTTTCTTTTCTGATTTTAGTGATGGTGAATTCAAAGAACCCTCATGCACCTTCACTGGACTTGATACTCACTTGAGCTGATTTAAACCCATTATTTCTGTGTGGTTTTTTTCTTCTTTTTTTTTTTTCTGCAGAGCAGTTGGAGGAAAGGGGGATAACATGGAAGTCCAATATGAATGTCAATCCTTTTTGAGATGTCTCTGAAAATAATTTAAGAGAAATTCCTCACTAGGATACAGAAATCCAAAATAATCTATATTTGACTGTATATCTGGTTTACCGCTTTTGAGCGTTTGTCAAGTTTTGTTCCCCTTTTTCATATTTTTTCTCAGAATTTCAGAGAAGGATAGGATTTTTCATACTTCTTTCTCCCTTGTTAACTAAAAAACCCCCGCAAGTGCTCAGCACCTCTCCTTAAAGAACTGCTCTTGTTGTGTCTGTACATGAGGCACAGGAAGCTTAGTTAGGATTACATTCTTTTCCAGTCTATTCACTTTTGAGCTCTCTCTCTTGGGAAGCTTAGCCTCAGGCTTTTATGACACTGATATAGTGCTAGGTGACATTAAGGGAATTTTTCCCCCCTAACACTAATCCAGCTGTAGAATACAGGAGCCTGTGCTGGTGTTTGCAGCGCTGTCTCATCCCGTAGTGGTTCTGGAGTTCACTTTTGCACTGGAAACTTTCATGGGTAGGAGGATTTGTCTCTACAAAACCTCTGGAACTGGGCCTGCTGTACAGTTTGGACAGCCAACAGCCTTGCTCCAGCGATGTGGTTCAGTCTGTTAGAATCAAATGCATCTTTCATCATTGTCCTCTCAGCAATTCTCTGTTGGAGGAATGTTTTAATCTATTAAATGGTAATTTATATTCTCATCCTTCCATCATACAATGGCACAAATAATAAAATCTGTTAAAATATTGAGAAGTTAGCCAAACTGGATTAACAGTGTCCTTGTATTGAAAAGGAGGAAATGGAAAATATATTATATTGAAATATATAAGATATATTAAGGGTTTTTTTAATATAAGTAGGTTTTTTTCTTAGCTTTTACAAATAGTATTTAATTATTTTTATGTGCATTTTTGGCAGAAGACCTTTGTTTATAAGTTAGTGTTTCTGAGTATGACAGATATTTATATATTGCCCCGAGACAGAACCATTCCTGCGTGTATGATCAGACTGTGTGTGGTGGCCATCCTGTTCAAGTGCACTGTGTCAGAGACATTCAGCTAGATTTGCTGTCAGTGACATTGGTGCAGTTTAGGAACAACTGAAAAAAATAAATATTGCTGTACATACTTGAGTTTTGCACTGGTGCTAGTGAAATGAAAAGCACAGTCCCTGGAATGCTTTGATATTCACAAAGAGCACTCAGTGAACACTGAGTGCATAATTAAGTTCTACACTTGTATCAGTGCTCTGGGTTTCAATGTGTTTAGGCAAGCTCTCACCTGATGATGTCAGAAGTGTATCCAAACAAAAGGATTTCTTGGGCTCTTGAGACTGATCCTGGGTCTCTCAACAGAAAGGCAGACATGGAAGTCCTCCTTTCATAATGCACAGTGGTCTAAAAGGAAAGAAGTGGATATTTCACTATAAAACCTTAAGGCATTTTCTCAGGAGTGGATAGCAATCTCTTAACTGTTGATGCAGTTGATCTCTACTGGTGAGCCTTTCAAAACCACTAAAAAGGAGTTAAGAGCCTTGGAAATATTATTTTCTTCCAGACTCTATAGTTAACTGCAAAAATTCTGAGCTCTTCCTCAAAGATAATCTCAAAAGCGTTTTTGGTTCAAGTCCTGATTGAAGGCAAGGCAAGTTTTATTGGTCTGTTTAGTGAGGAAGACCTGCAGGTTAAACATTTAGTTTAATTATGACATTTCTGCTATATTGCATAGGAGTACACTGAATTTGATAAGCAAACAATACTGGGGCAACACAATGGATCATGTTCTTTTCTGGTATGTAACATACAGATCTGGTACTCCATGGTAATGTCAGTCTGTGGTCCCTATTCTACTTCAGAACTTTCTTTACACGTTTCAGAAGCCCTTCAATTCAGAGCTTGGTTTTGGTTGGTTTTGCCCTTTTTTTTTTTTTTCTTTTCCCATGGTAGATGCAGGAAAGGAAGGCCCACTGTGACTTTGAGACTGTTTTTCCTCCCTTCCAAAAGCTCACAGAGCTGTTGATTGTGGCATTTGAACACAGAATTATGAGGCAATTATCTCAGTAATAGCCTCAGTGAAAATCATGGGGTTTTCTTTTGTAAATGGAAGTTTCAGTATTGATGTGGGTGAGTGAAATAAGAACTTCCAGAGCAGTAGTAGGACAAGGATGACCTTTCATTTTTTTACCTCCTCCCATCTCCAAGGAATTCTGTAAATCTCAGAAAACCCTAAGGATTTGGGGGCCAGATTACTTTGCCGGAAACAAGGACTTTGAAATCCCTGGGACTGAGTCTGATAAGCCATTTGTGTCAATCTGCTCCTACATATTTGATTTATAACTCTTTCTGTGATTCTTATTTTTTTGCAATTGTAAAATGGTGAGCAATTCAGACTGGAAAAGCATGCATGATTTTTGAAATAGTGCTTCTTGGGCAACTTGCCTAGGGGTTTTCCTAATGTGACTAATACTTGGGTCTGTTTTTTAAATTGTGTTTTTAAGTAATTAAAACCAACCAGTTATTTTAGTGGCTTAGGGGGAAAAAAAAAAAAGTGCCCTTCTTATAGATGGTCACTCAGGTATTGCTGTCACTGAAATGGTGAATCTGATGGTATTGTCAACAAGCACTGTCAGTACCAGAACAAAATCATGTCTCCTTCCAGTGGCATGCTCTGTGCATTCAGTGTTAACTGACAATGTTAAAACAAATTTGTCAACGTGTTATAATGTCATTTAACGTGAAGATAGCATGCGAGCAACACTTTGTCCTGAATAAGCTACATCGAGAGGTGACGGAATCCAATTTATATTCTACCAAGTACACAAAGTGCAGTTCTGTGTTTAGAATGTTGTGTCTTAGTGAAAATCTGTGGTACCAGTTAAAATTTCAACAATAGTTTTTCATTTCAAAATACTGGTTGAGTTGAAAATGCCCAGGGCTTCCTAATTCTTTGATTACAGAATTTTCTCTCATTTGTTTACCATGCTTGTTACTTCTTCCTCATGTTTCCCAAAGTAAAAGGTATGTAAGTACCTAAGCAGAGTAATAACTTTTTTTCCTTGCATTTGAAGTGACTATGGCTAATTCAGTCCATTCAGTTATATCCTGAAACTTAAATGCCTTTTTTTAAGGTCTGTAGAAAGCAATTATAAAGCTGGTAACTTTGAACTATTGAACCACATGCCTCAGTGCTGTTGGCAATGCTAAAAATGGGAATATTAGATTAAATTTTTTCAAGCAGAAAGTTCTAATAACTCAAGTAATAATATTCATTAACTTGTATTTACACCATTTTAATCTGAATCCACACTGTATATTTGTTTTATTTTATTTTATTTTTTTTTCCAGAAAACCATTAAAGCCTTAGCTAAATGCATATTTCACAGTATATGCTAATTCAGATTTGGTATAAATTATGGTTGAATTATCAAAGGTGTCCCGTTACTGCTCTGCTTGGTTTTAATTGGAGGGATGGGGCATTAAGTGCTACTGTAACTCATTGCTGGGGTGGGATGGCAATTACACCGTAGCACCAAAACAGCACAAAAGCGAACACGGGGCTGCGGGTGCTGAGTCGAGCCCGCAGATGTGAGGATGTGATGGGGCATCCCAACCCCCCTCCCTTGTGCCACTTGGAGCTGTGTAGGAGGAGATCCTTGGCCTTTCAAAGACTTGGAGATGCTTTCTTTAGTCCCCCAATAAGTCTGAGAAGCAAAAGCCACGTTGTTCAGGCAGTGCTATGAGAAAAAAGGGGGTTTGTATGATGAGAGATAAAATCAGTAGAAGAGGTTATTGAAAATGACAGTTTGAGATTTATTTTGGTAAATTTTAAACTTTTTGAGTTGTTGGGGTCTGTGACCAATCTCGTTTCTGTTCAGTGCAAAATGCTCAGATCTGTCCTGCAATGAATTAAAACCTTCCTGGCTGCCAAGGCTTTGGGCATGGTGCCTGGCAGGAAACTCTCTCTGCTCAGGAACTGATAACAGTGCAGGATTTGCAAAAGAGAAGACAAAAGACTTAAATGCTGCTTTCTTGGCATCCTTTAAGAGAAAACAGCGGGGGAAGAAGAGCAGCACTGCAGATGCGAGCAGAGATAAGGGTATCCAGGTTCAACCTGCAGTTTCTTTATTAACACGGGTTCAGAAGCTGATGTGTATGTATTGTATAGCTGCATGAAAAGAGTGAGTACTGTGGTACTGAGATGTGATCTTATTAATTTTCCTCTCTTAATAGGTTTGTTAGAACATGGCTCATGCTTTTGCTTGGCTACTTAGCACCAGTATTGTCATGGCTTATGTTGTTCACAGTAATGGAGATTCATGCGGGATAAAGTAAATGAAGCTGCTTTGCAGTGCCATTATCATTATTAAAAAGGCTTCTCGCTGATCTTGCTATCAGTGCCACAGATCAGCACACACCTAGAAAGGGATCAAAGAGCGATGTCCTGCAGGATGTGCCTGACCAAAATACTGTTCTATTAACTGTTAATAAAACAAATGTTTGGAATTGTCATTAGTAAGACTCCTGCTTAGTAATGATATTTTAGCTCACTGAACACCCCCACACACACACTTTTGAATTTGTTTCTCTTCTGACTTTAGTGAAGATAGTTGCTGTAATTACAGCTACAGCCATTTCACTTGGTGGCTGCACTTGTCCGGGTTCTGACAGTCTCACAGATTTCTTGCGCACAAGGAGGTGGCTCGAAGGATTCCTTCACATTGCACATGATACCATTGTCTTGCTTTTGTGCGTCACAGGCTCTGTTTTCATCAAGCATGACTGCACTGACAGGTGCATTTCTCTGATTTAGGCAGTGTCATTTAAAAAGCAAAAAAGCATATGGCTATAGCCTGTATAGTTTTTCTGCTGTACGCTGCATCACCCTGCCTCTGGATTATAATGCCTCCCTTAATGTGAAAGGCTTCAGAGCTGTGCCACTTATTTTTCCTATTTTCATTCATCCATAAGATGTTGTGGTAAAAGTTTGCTTGCTTCCATTTCGTAGTGTACAACATTTTTTGTGTCATGTAAATCTACACTTTCAGAGCAACTGCTGTATTGGTATTGCTTTGTACCTCCCACTAGTTCTAATACAATACCATGTGGTACGTCACATTTCTATGCATTTGGGCACTCTTGGTGGTCACTTGTGTAAATAACATGTGCTCATCAAAGGCTCATAAATACTTGGGATTTTGTCTGATTCCTGAGCAGTTCTTATTTTTTGTGATTTTTTTGCTTTGGGTTCACCCCCATTAAGGTTGCATCCTTCAGTATGTCATTTCCATCTGTAAAAGAAATCTTTCTGTCAAACATGCCTAGGTTACACACCCATTAATGGCCTCAGGGAGTCCCTGATTTCCCTTATAGAGTCCTTTTTTTTTTTTTTTTCCCCCTTGAAGAGATACTTTGCTTTGAGAAACAACAGCTTTCAGCCAGCTCTCCAAATGCCTGGTATTTTTGGCCAGCGCATACTGGAAAATAAGGAGCTGTCTGGCTGCAGCCTTCTCACTTGCATCTGCACTACCAGTGACCAGATTCCTTATTTCAAGTGATGTATAGCAGAGTTGTTACTCACTGTGGATTTTGTCTGACCAGTTGCTTTCATTCTTTAACACCATGTATTGTCATAAACCAGACTGGTAGCAGTAGCAGAAAGGGATGCAAAGGAGGAGAAATCTCAGACCCTGGAATTCAAGCCCAAGATTTCTCTAAGTAGCTTTGCTAAGGAGGAGTGACCATTTATTTTTACACCTGTCCTTCAGAGACACTGCATCTTGCTGTGCAGAGCTATTATGTGATAGTCACAGATGAGACAGGTAAGAAGATTTCTTGCAGCTTGTCTTAAGGATAGCCTGGATCAAACCTTATTTTTATTTGAAAATGTGAGTAGGAAGGTTGTGTTATGATGTGACAGCAAAAGTGATGTCTCTAAGCTGTATGAGAAGTGGATATGAGATGTAGAAGAAATCCTATGAAAACAAAGGCTATAGGGAGGATATGCTGAGTAAAAAGCCTGAAAGTTATTAATGAAGCAGGTGAAAAGATCCTCGATTGAAAGAGAAGGTAAGGTGAATATTAATCCCACTTGTTTTATGAAATTTAATTGTATTTCCAAAATCCTAATGGGATAATGATGGGGAACCAGTGATTAAATGGAGGGAAGACATGACAGTTTGGCTGCACAGTAGTTATTTCTAGGGTTAATATATTCTAAAAGTGGCAATGGCATAAAGGGATACAGTAGCTGAGTAATAAGAGGAACTTTGACATAGAATCCCCCAGAAGTAGCTTTTTAGATTCAAATATGTTGGAGAAACAAATATGTTGGAGAAAAATAGATGCCCATGGCTCAGTGTCTTCTGTGGAAATGGAGCTGGTGGCCCAATTTGACAGAGATACTAAGAAAAATATACCGGCTGCAACTTGGTGTCTTACTAAAATTCTCAGAAGATAAAATAAAGGATTTAAATATGTGAATCTTCATATGCACAGGCATTTTCACTAGTTTCTGCAGGATTACTCACTTGACATATCTTTGAAGTTAATAGGTTGCTGTTTTGGAATAAGAGCATGCAGAACAGCATCCAGGAAGACCTCAGAGAATAGACAGAAAAATTGCACACCCTGAAGAGGCCTGAAAAGAGAATTGGCACATACAGGAGTACAACCATTGCCCAGTTGTTCCATCCTATGGCTTGAAGGTTTCATTTCCAGTGCTGTCTGCTAGATGTCTCCTTTTCTTGAGAAGCATATTTGTTTTCAAACAATGATAATTACCATACCATCTGTGAAAGAAACTCAGAGTTTAACAGGGGAAGACAGAAAAAAAGTCACACCTAGAAATTGGAATGGAAGCTCATGTCCAGAAAGCAAGGTAAAAAGGTATTTAGGAGCTGGATAAAGAAGAACATTCAAAAATCATGTTTCTAATAGAAACAACTTTATTTTTTTTCTAGATTTACCAAACTGATAAGCTGCTATTTTGGCTTATGAATTTGGACCTATAACACAAACTCAATTTAAATGTTATGCAAGTGGACAATAGCTAAAATTCTGTGTTTAGTCTTATGAAGCATTATGTTGTAATTGCATAAGCTTTCATTCAATTTAGTTCAAAATTAAACCCCTCTGCATAGTGTCTTCTACCCTGTGTGTTTTCAGCATGGCCAGCTCACTTTCCCTCATTTTTTTATTTTTTTCCTCATTCCACCATTGGCTGGGGTGATACATATGACCAGATTTGAACTAATTTTTCCTGGGAAATCTTGAAATGAATGGCAGACCTACAACAGCTCCTTTGTTTCTTTCTCCCATTACTCTTTATAATTAAATCCCTAGGTACTCTTGTGAATGTGAGCCACAAATACCTAAGGATATTTCACACATCCATACAAATATCATCGTTACTGGCTGCAGAACCACAGTTTTACAGCAAGGAAGGAAAAATCAGTCTTCTAGCTCAATAATATTTATAGATATGTTGATAGCTCTGCGACAGATTTGATTCCACATACTGGTGAGCTGCTAAGTTTGCGAGTTGAGGGTTTAAGTGGCCATGGTCCCACAGTGTTCAGTTCTAGTGGGTTTGCCTATTTTCTTTTTTGTTTGTTTTTTAATTGAATTTTGTTTTTTGATGTTTTATTTCTTTAATGTTTCAAGTTAGTTCAATGCTAAGGTGGTCATAGCTTTTTCATTTCTACTATCAAGAGCTCCTGGGAGTATAAAACAGGATGCAAGAATTATTCTGCCTTGAAACTTTGCTAATATGTATTCATAACCAAATGCTCCCAGGCTTTGGTCACATCTCATTAAAGCTGTGGTTGCACAATAAAGTTGCACAATACCTTAGTAAGTGTCAGGGATGTCACTTAGCAAAACATTCTTGTAACAGCTCTTCACTGTCACTCTCCATCACTTCAAAGGGCTTGGCTTTTCCCCTAGAGAGGAGTTGGAAAGGAAGCTCAGCAACGTAATCCGATAATATATTGAGGTTTTGTGCAAATAAAATAGAGTTACTGATAAATTGTTTCAGGGAGCAAAGCACTTCTAGTTCCCAAACTTCAGGTGCCTATCAACTATCCTTCCTAGCAGCAACAAACTTTCCATTTTGAAAGAGTTGAAATTGTTGTCTGTGAAACTTACAGCTGCCTAAGATGCTTCCATTTCAAGCGGTTTTGTTTGGTTGTTTTTTTGTTTGGTTGTTTTTGGTAACACTACATATGGTTTTCACTGCTTTGTCTTGGTAGTGTTTATAATGTTCAGAGAAAGGATTACCTGTGGATAATCTCACTAGGAGAGAGTGGTAACAGTAAGTGTTATGTTACGTGTTTTCAGTCAATGAACTTTATTTTTGATGAAAGCCACTGTTCAGCAAAGCTGGTGGGGTAAAGCATATCTCTTAGTCTGAATGATGTGTTAGACTCCTACATATGTCTAAATACTGTACCACAAGGTATTATATTTTTTTACTGTGCACTTCCACTGACTTAAAGGCTAAGAGAATATCTATGTCACAATATGTTTAAAATGCATTAAGCATGGTCTTAAGGGTTTGCCAGGCTACAATATAGTAGTAAGCAGGGTATGTGGTGCTGTGGTTCATTGAGCCCTAATTGTTTCAAACTGTTATTGATCAGACAAAATAAGACTCTGCTCTGGTTCTGTTAATAAATATTGGAGACTATGGGTTCAGTTGTTAAACAAGCTCTTTAAATGATTCTTGTCAAGTTGAGATAGGTAATTAAGAAAACTGAATCATTTCCAGGCATGACGGCAAAAGAAAGAAGCCTCTTGGAGAGCTGGGATGGGAGAGGGATGACAGTGGGAATCTAACTTTTCTGAGGAATATACTAGCATAGCTCTACTGACTTCAGTGCTACTGAACTGGTTTTCAGTCAGTTACAGATAGAGATTTATCAACAACTGCTTAAATAGTTCACTTTGTTAAACCACTTTCTTTCCCAGTTTTGTTCCTTGTTTGTTTGTTTTTGGTTTTGTTTGTTTGTTTTTGTCTCTGTACACGTGTTGCTATAAATCATTACAGGTCAAGTGTAACTTGACTTGCACTCGATTCTTTAGATTTGTCTGTCAAGGATATACCTCCATCTACTCATGGGTTTGCATATTCGTGAGCCTTTAATTTTCTATTATTTTTCATAACTATTTCCTGAGTAACTAAAACATACTGTCACTTTCTTTCTTCAACAAGGAATTTCTTCTGCAATACTTTTGCATTGTCACATGACCAAGAGTTCTTGCTTGCTTCAGTCTGAAAAGACTAGGACAGTTTATTAGGGCAGTGGAAATATTGTCCAATATTAACATTAAATAGGCATTTACAAATGAAATATCACTGGCATTTCTGTGTGGGATTCTTTAGCTCGCCATCTCGCGAGTACCTCATACAACTTGTTAATTCAGAAGCCTTGTACAGATTGGGAAGAGAAAGGCTTCTCTAAAGAGGCTTTCAGTGCTGCTCTGGGGAAACTTAACTTCCTGATTTAGATACCAGAACAAAGGTGGCCATGCTACTGGCATAACAGAGGACGTAACTGGGAGGCAGCATGAGAGGGGAGGTTGTGGAGCTTCCCTTGGGAAAGCAGTGGCGAGAACAGCTCAAATGCCTGCACACAAATGCACACAATGCAAGGAAGAAAGAAAAGGAATTAGGAATCTGCTCGCAGTTGCAGAGCTCTGATCTCATTGGGATTACAAAGAAGTGGAGATATGATAGGCTTGGCTGAAGTGCTGCAATGGATGGACACAGACTCTGTGGGAAAGGCAGCCGTGCCTGCTGCCAAGGGAGAGGCAAGTGGTTTAGCAATGGGTGCAGAGACAGTAAGCCTGAGTTACAGCCATTTCAGAATGCTGAAAGATAGAAAATGTTCTTGAAACACACTATTATCTTTGGAATGTCTGGGGATTGGAGTGGTTTCCTGAGACCAGAGAAAGCCAAACGCTGGAGAATGGTGAAAAAAGGGAGCCAGGATCTTCCTAGAGGCAACATAGACTTGTCAAAAAATGGGAGATTCCAACAGAATATGCTAAAAATTCTTTTCACCTCAGGGGTGGTCAGCACTGCAACAGGCTGCCGAGAGAGGTGGTGGAGTCTCCATCCTTGGAGACATTCCACTGGACACAATTCTTGGTAGTCTGCTCTAGCTGGACCTTACTATAAAAACCACTGAACATCTCTCTTAACCGGAATCATTCCATGTTTCTATGATGTGCAGTGGCACAGGCAAATAAAGCCTCAACATTTGTTTTTGTTTGTTTTTGTTGTTTTAACTTTTTGCCTTTAAATAATTACTCTAATGATCTTCAATGTAGTCTGTTATACTTCGACTCCATACACAATTTTTTGAACCAGAGTATTTATGTTTCATGCTAAAGCCCTTGTTGAATAAAGAGGATTAATGTTTGGGGATTTAATAGTCTCCAGTTTAGCTGAACTCAGTAAATCTGTCTCTGGGCTGACAAAGTATTTGAGTGCTAACTATTTTGGGAGACAGAGTAATGACAGCATTCAATCTTTTTTCTTTAATATTGAGGAAGTACTGAAGAAGTTGAATAGACAACGTGAAATCTTAACTGAATTATTTAAACAATCCACTGTTGATGTGCACAACAAATATCATCCCAATGAAGTTTGGAAGTAATTCTAATAGAGGAAAAATGAACTAATGCCAGCAAGCTTTTTGATATAAGAGTTGTCTTATGAAGAAGATGGCATGAACTTCACTGGAGAAAACTGATATAGAAATGTTTTTATGGAGAAAAAATTTCCCCACATAGTGTTTATAGTAATAAGCCAAAAATGTAAAAATTAATAAGTTATGTCACCTCATAAATTGCTTCTTCAAACTCTGCATGCCACAAACTCTGCATGCCAGGTCCTCCAGCTACTATTGACTTAGGTATTTAAAGGCAAATTTTATCAACAGGGACATTCAAATAAGGCTGAGGGCTCAAATATAGAGTCAAGAAGAAGTGGAACTGGCCAGCTGCCTTTTATGGCCAGCTGCCCTGTGACCCTTATTTAAAAATTACTTTGGGCAAAGTTCTTTATAAACTCACTACCATAATGTTGGAATTATTCAACAAGCACTTCTTCAATGGTAATTGTGATACTTTAACAGTTCCTTTGTTGACTGCCATGTGTTTAGAATGGGGTATTGTCATTGCATATATTTTTAGAGCAAGAAGAAGGTGCAGAACATTTTTTACACATGCCATGATGTTTGAAAAGCAGTTGTTTTATTCTTGTGATTAAACTTTTTGTTGGTTTACTTGACTTGCTATATATTTGCCTTGGTTGTCTGGTGCATAATTGTGGAGTGCAGATGAAATGAATATGTTCACATTGTAATGACTCAAACTCATACCAATGTAAGGCTTGCATTGGTTTAAAATTAGAGGAAAAGCTATTTTAAATTTTTCTGCAACAGATGTTTTATTTATTTCAGTGCAGTTTGGATTGCTAGTCTTCAAAACAGCAGTGGTTGCTGATTACTGACATTAAATGCTACCTTCAGAAAATGTCTTAGTTTTTTTTTTTTTTTCCCCTCCAAAGTATAAGCAAGATGTGTAAAAGAATAACAATTACATAGATCAAAAAGAAAAGTGTGTATTTTTCTCCCAGTGTAAAGGCTTAGGAAAATAATAGCTTCCTACTCTGAACTCAAAAAACAGCACACACATGGGTAGGAAACTTTCCTGTTAACTCATAATCAGATGGTGCCAATCTTATCTGTTTTTAAAGAATTGTTCAACAACCAACACAACTAATTTTTTGTTAGATCTTTTCTTTGGCTCCCCACCCCCCCCCGGAGATGGTAACTTTGTCTCATAATCTCTGTCTTAAAATAATGTGAGGCTGTATGAACTTGCTGGATTTAATTCTGCACTAGCTACGCATCCTTTCACAGAGACCTGAGAATTCACGGGGCTGGATTTTAAATTCAAACCATTACACCTACTTTTTAAAAATGATCAGGCTTCTAGTAGACTTGTAAAAATTTTGAGACAACAAAATTCAAAACCCTAGGCCTCCAAGCAACCTTCTTTTTCTTGACCATTTAAATCAATAGCAAGATTTACAATCGGCAGAATAAGTATATTGTGGTGTTATAAACTAATGGCATCTAATTTTGCTAAGTACATACCAGAGCTGTAAAAATAAAGGGATAATTCACACAACTGTCAGGTGTCTCATAAAAGGGTTAGTAGTGAAGCTGCGTGGAAAACCAGAGAAATTTTACCTGGCAGAAAAAAGGGTAGGATACTGAATCTTTTGAGACTTGATGGGAGCAGTTTCTAGGCTTTTCCATAGTTCTTCCTCAGTCCCCCAATTCAGAAGTGATTCTTCTGAAATTCTGAATATAAAATAATAAAAATTGTGGTAGTAGGCATGCAATGGAAGAGGTTTAGAACACATAGGAGATGCAATTTTAGCTGGTCTTCCACTGAATAAATTATTTTCAAAAGTTTAGTTTAAAGACTGTGTAATTGTGGTGATTGGTTGTGTCAACAGTGATAGGATTGAATTTGGAAAGCCCACAACATTTTTTGTTCATATGTTGAGTTGAAGAGAAGATTCAACAGTATTAATAGTACAATATCAGCAGAGATTAAGTAGAACTTCTTCCCTTCTCCATGGGTGCTGCAATATAATCTTTACATATGTGAGCTTTTTGGAAAGCCCCCTCTTTTATCAGCCATTTCACTAAGTGACCATGTTGACTAAGTTTATTGCTCTTCTAAAGTTAAGGTGGAAGGTAAATTCTGTTACTTGCTCTGTTTTGACTGCCTAAATTTTCATTTGTCAGCTGTTTAGTTCTAGACATGGACTTATAGTGAGAGGCAGAAGAGGAGAAAGGTTTGGGGTTTTTTTTTACCCCTCAAAATGGGTGAATCTGAAGGTTAAATAAACAGAAACCAGGAGTTTCACCTGATCTTGCTTTAAGACTTTATGCACTGGGTGTCTTTGGCTGTCTAAACATACTAGCTATTGACAAGAAACAGGCAGTTTGAGAACATGGGTTGATTTAAATGTCTGCTTTCCATTGGGTCCTTATTTTCCTTTTTAGTGTGTTCAAAATAGTTAACTGTTGTCTTAGAGGACATTTAAATACCACACCTTTGGATAAGCAAGCTGTAAAAGTAGAAGCATACCTAAGAGCTAAGTTGAAAAGATAAACAAGACTCATGGTGAAAACAATAACAAAATATTTTGAGCAAGGATGCATGTGCTGGTTTGAAATGCTTTGAAATAGAATAGCTCAGTGAATGGCAATAAAAACCTGTCACTGTGCTGAGATGGTTCAGGAATTCCATTAATGAAGAAAATTTTAAATAAAAAGATAAAGCTTAAAAATTGGAAGGAAACTTTTAAAGAGCATTTGTGGGTTTATTAAGGTTCAGTCGTGAAGCAATTAACGTAAGAAAGGTACAAGCTGTTTTATTTTATTTGATAAAACATCTAGCATTATGTTCACCCTCAGGGCACAATAGCATGACAGGCTGCTTTGTTCACCACAAAGCTGCTTTCTCTCTCTGCTTTTACAACCTGAGATTAAAATATTTGCAGCACTAGCTTGTTTTTAACAAAAGCTGTTTATAAACAGCTAGCAGTGCACTTCAGTAGTTGGCTCCACCTGTGAAGAAATACAAACAATATCTTCTTTTTCTTAAAATCAGCATTTTGGAGTTAAAATTTCTTTGTACCAGTAGGTTCATGAGGGGATAGTTTAATTAGAAATTAAAATGAAATTGTTTAGGTTAGAGTTTTAGGTTTAGGCTTGAATTAGACTTTTAAATGTCTGTTTATCATCTTTCTTTGTAAGAAAAAGAATTAACTAATTTATCCACTAACACCTACTATTAATTTTTGCTACAGTTTGCAGAACTATATTTTAACAGAAGATTGTGTCTAATATCCCTCTGAAAATATAATTAATTTTTTGTTACATATTTGTATGTAATTTTATACACATGTTGTATGAAACATCAGCACAACCAGATATCTTCTGCAATTCTTATAAGAAATTAATGATTGGGTGGGAGAGTGAAATTTTGGATCAACTGCAGTTTTTCCACAATGAATGTGGTTCTACTAGTCTGGGTAGTTATTCCATTGCTTGGGACTTAAAATTTCTCAAGGAAAATAGATTTTTCCAGTAACAAAACTGATGGACTTAGGAAATGAAGAAGTTGTGAAAAGTCAACTTTAAGTTGGATCTTTTAAGCTCAGCAGAAACTCTTCTCCCCAGTGGCTAAAAGAAGTTTTGCACTGGTGATAGTTTCACCTCCAAATGTGTTCAAGAGGTGGCAGTGAAGAACACTGTGCCTCTCCTTTTACAGCTTCCCATTTCCCTGAGGAAAGGAGTCCTAATTCTTCATGGGAAGGATGGGAAGGATTGTCTTGAAAATAACACAATGTTCCTTGTCCCAGGACATGTCCACTGGTGACCTGCATATCTTTAGATACTTGGTGGGCTTTTTGTGTTTGTCTAAGATCAATTTTAAAATGAGTCTCCTCAAAATAAGCACCTTAATTTACCATGTGCAATGTTCTTAGAGTCTGTTTCTCATCTCCTTCCTCGTGGCAGAATTACTGGTAGATTCAATCTGGATTTAATTTTTGCCTTGGTCTGTAAATAGCACGACTATGTATTGATGAACTGGGAAAGGAAGATGTGTAAGAGAAGGATGTGACATTAATTTAATATTTGAGGGTAGGAGATAGCTTATGGATATGCAAAAGGTGGCAATGATGTGTTCAGTCTTTAGGTTTGAATTTTTACTTGCTGCCTAGTGTGTTGAAATAGTATATAATATTGTAAGATTTATCATGAAAAAAATTGAGGTTTTTAATATATATGATCTTATTCCTAGACTACCAATGAGTTTTACATGTCTAGGGAACTATTAGCAAGGTATCCAAAGTTCAGAATTACCCTTCTTACAGGTACAGACTCCAGTGCATACAATTAAGTTTTAAATATTGTCATTTTTCTGATAGGACTACAAAAGCATAGTTACTACTTCCAGAAGCCACATGGCAAAAAGACAGCTGAAAGTGCCAAGCTGAGAATGAATGAAGTACTTTTTGGTTAAGACAGATTTATTCATTATTGCTTTACAGACCTTCAGACCTTGACAAACCAAAGGTTTTGAAATTTTAAATTGTCAGATTTGAATAATTTAGTTAGGCCTGTAAGTGGTTTACCTGCTCTCTGGAGGTGAGCAAGTTGAAATGCTTTATTTAAGATCAAGGAAGAAGAAGAAAACTGGGAGTTTAGGGTTAAAATTTTAACTTCTCTAGAACAGTACCACTGAGAGTTGTGACAAAGTGTTTCCACATGTGTTTCAAAGGAAGAAGAAGAAGAATAGAATTTTTCTAATTCTGCACAGATCGAATTTGATACCTGATAATGTATGTTAATTAACTGGTGCATTCCCAGTACTCAGGCAAACTTTGGGTAGTTTTAGAAGCAATTCATGCATTAACAGATAGTGTAATGCTCTCTAGTCCAGTTACTGTAAATTTAAGGGATTTAGATTGAAAAGGATTGCAAACATGTTAAAGACTGAAGGAGCAAATTTCTGATATGTGATGACCATTGAACTTTTGCAGGAATGTGTTAAGATTTTGTGTTATGGCATCTTGAGTGCATAGTGTACAGATTCAAAACAATTATTTTTTGGTTGATTTAATTGTATCTCTGGCTTGCTTTTCCTTCGCTCAGATGGCATGTCAAGAATAGTAATGTTTCTCTTCTTTTATTTACTTTATCAGTCTCCTCTTCCCCATGTCTTGTAGAAGAAATGTAAAGTGCTTTTCCAAATGTCTGTTTTTGTCCTTCTGAAGTGTTTCTCCCTCTACCTAATTTTTTTTTTTGGGACAAGAACAAATGCTTTCTTTTTTTCCCAGACTAAACTTGCTGCAAATATTCTTCAATTCCTTGAGCTTAGTTTCTTGCTATTCTCAACTCCGTAACAGTAGTAAGAAATAAATACATCAAATATAGTCCTCTTTTTCTTGTACAAGGAAAATCTCAGAGATAAAAAGAAGGAGAAAAAAAACTCCACTCAACAACACACAAAGAAATTTCACTTTTAATGTAAGTATTGATGCATTTTAAGCTTGGCTGCTGAGGCCCTGGTACAGGTGAGGAGTATTTTAGACTTCCTATTAGATATTCAGTGGCACATAATCTCTCAAAGACTGTGAACTTCCTGTTAAGAGGTGCAGTTTGGCTTGAGCATTGCAAACAACTGGGAGAAAGTACAATTATACACAGTTGACCTCCTTCCACAATTTCTTCCCAAGAGAGGAAGACATCCAGGCTAGCAGAACAAAAATGCCACCAGTCAGACCGTGATGTAAATCAGCCCCATTCCATCATTGTGAGTTGGCTGATGGAATAGTAGCACAATTAAATTGCTCTTATTTTGGGTGCTCTGTGTTGAATGCAGCCTTCAGTTAAGGTTTTCTGCTTCTGTGTATACGTCTATGCACATATGGATCATCTCTACATAGTCTCCTATGTCAGCTGTGTTCTCTTAAAAGAAGATCTGTCTATGGAGTTTGACCACTGAACTTCTTGCTTTGCCTGTATGCATTTACTTAACAATCTTTTCTTTCTAAAAAACCAGTGAATAAAAAACAAATGGAAATTTCTGATGAAGACTTTATGCTTACTTAGGTAAATATAAAGGAAAAAGAACCCTTAGAAATGTTAGTTTGTATAAGTTGACTATAACTTTTCTTTCTGTTAGTTAAATCCATTATAAAAGCTGCCAGAGTTTCTATTTTGTGGTGTATTTCCCTCCTAATCATTCTGAAACTATCTGTGTGTTAAGAGATTTATGCATCAGTTCTGATAACGGGTGCTCTGTGATCTTCTGTCAGCACAGCACGTGGTCAAAAAGTAAGGTTTAGGTAATTCTCTGAGTTTTGTTGACAGAGAGCCAGACTGACCCACTCAGCCTGGGTGCTGCTGGGGACAGGAACGTATTCTCCCAGAAGCTGAACTGGGTCAGGACTGGGAGGGGATGATAGGCTGATGTGTTGCCCTCAAAGGCAGCAGGGGTCACATTAGAGATTTAATCAGTGTTTTAGCCATAAGTCATTGCTCAGTCTGTACCTGGAGTGCTTTTCCTAAGTAGGGTTTTAAAAGGATGGAGGAGGAAATGCCACATGCTTTATCTGAGGGTTGACACACCGTGGTTTCAGCTGTCTGTTCACCTGCCCAAGCAGGCTCTGTGCCTCAGAGGTTTCTCTAACAACTCAGATTCTTGAACTCATCATATGAGAGGCTGTCCAAAGAAATCATCCTTTTATGTAATTCAGTTGTTACTCTTGCATTGCCTTTCACTAATTTTTCAGAAGAAAAATGGTGTTAATGTGTCCTATTCATGCATATGGTTTTAAAAAAAGTCCCAGTAAGAAAAGTGAGCAAAAATACATCTTCTCGAATCTCACATTTCTTAGGAATCAAATGTTATTAAGATGCAAGTGAACAAGCATAGCTTCTTTGGCACTGGATTAAGTCATGGGTGAGTGTATCAAGAAACTGCATAATTGAGAATCATAAATACAAATATGGAAAGAATTAAAAGCTGGACAGGTTAGTTACACCTGTCATACACACAGCTGAGCATTTGGCATGAATATTTGATGGAGGCTTTTTTGCCAGCCATCTAAGAGTATTAGCACCACAGCTGTTACCCAAGGAAGTAGTTATCCATTCTCTGTGCTGCTAATAATCTTGGCTCTCTAGAGAAACATTGGTAATTAGCCCTAGGTGCTATTCCCACTGTCCACTCAACAGTCTCCGCACACTGCAGTTTTTTAGTAAAATAAGTTTTTAAGTAGGCTGCTTTGCTTAACAATATTTTCTGTCTCCTGGCAGAAGATTCTCCTGTATTGGTGGGTATGTTTGGACTGGTTTAATGTATGAAAGACATTTTAGTGGCAGGATGTTCTCCCTTGCATAGTAGAGTAAGAAAAGGGTACTAGCAGTGGATGGAGCTGGAATGCAAAACTAGGTGTCAGTTGTAACCATTATAATTTTGACTCTGTTTTTTTTGTTCTTAAAGTGTCAGTTTTCTGCACAATTCTCTTCCTTCAAAAACACACGTAGAATGACAAAAAGATTCACAGTATTTCTTGTGATTTTGTGAATGTTTTCTGAAGTGTTTCTATTTGTTATGAAGTAGGCTGGCACCCCAACTGGAAGGTGGTTTTTGTTTGCTTAAGGAGTTCTAATAAGTGCCATAATCATAAACTCTGAGCTATGCTCTGTTGCTCTTTAAGGATGAGAATTAGCACTTCTGCAACAGACAGTTCTCTGCTTCCTGCTACTCACTTTTCAAGCCCCAGGGTGTGTGCCTGCTGGGCTGGGGCTTTGTTGTCCTTGTGCTGGTGTACCTCCTCAGTAGGGACCCAGAAAGCTGCCAGAGTCCTTGCATGAGAATCAACATATTTGATTATTTTATGGACTGATTTTCTCCTGGTTCTCAAATTTTAGCGCATTAAAAAAAAAAAAAAAAAAGAGGGACTTTGTAGCTGACCACGTTTGAGTGAAGGAACAGCTCCTAACAAATAATGTTCCATACTACCAGGATTACGTGTTGCAAGCAGAGAGCAAAAAGGAGGGAAACACTCAGATAAGCCCCTGGGTTGTCAGCCCTGCTGGGAACAAGTAGGACAGTTGGTGGCTTATTCTGGTGTACTCAGGTGGCTATTTTTCCCAGGAGGAAGGGAAGAGAGGGTTAACTGGACACCTTGGCACTCTGGATACTTTCCAGACAAGGCTTGGACACTGAGGTGAAGGGAACCTGAGGAGAGACAAGATGTGCTCTTCACAGCTTGGAGTGCTATGTATTTACCTCTAGCTGGTGCAGGGAAACTGAATCTCTGTAATTTGGGTGGTCCCAAAGCTGGACTGTCCTGTTTGAAAGGTTATCTCAGGAAAAAGCAGCACAGCTCAGTGCCAAACAGCCTGCATCTCCATTAGTGTGTTGGCAGCATTTGTAATGCTCTAGCAAGTATATTATAAAGTTCTTGCTTCAATATTTTGTTCCATGGGGTCTCTTTAGTGCAAAATATTCCTTCCATGTGAGGTAGTTTGTGCCTTGAACTTGTATTTTATGGCTAATGTTATAACAGACAACCACATATCATTATTCATCTATTTTATTTAATTATTGATCCTTTCAACTTTACAAGACTTAATTAGAATTTGCTGTATTGAACAAAACAAAAAAAAATTAAATTTGTTGAATTAGTAAATAACAGAGAATTAGTGGTAGTTTAGTGATTTAATTAACACAGCTTTATCCCAGCACACTAGTTAATGAAAGGCAAGCACTGGGCCATCTGGTACAGTTTCAGGAAATGTGGAAACAGAACTGCCTTATTTTGTACTTTGCTCTCATTTGTTATTTGCATTTTGATGAGTCCACTGGTTCTTCTCTTTCAGATGATTTTTCACTTTTTCTGTGAAGTCCCTAAAACACTACAAAAACCTTTAGGATAAAATGCCTTTTATGATTATGAGGTGATTTTAGCCCTTTTTCTGTTTGAAAGAACTGTTCGATATTCTATAGGTTGAGCGGCACAATAACCATGATCTATCCAGAAGGCCTGCAGTCATCGCCCCCATGCTATCTAATTAAAAGCTGCACAGTTTTGCTCAGTGGTGGTCAAGCTTAATTTGCTCAGGCCAGTTATAGTTGGACGGTGTCAGGGGACAGTGGACTGTAGAATCTTGTTTTTCTAAAACCAGTATATTTATCATGAAAGTAAAACCTTCCAAGTTCTCAAAGACACTGGATAATCTCAGAGAAGTATTTCCATGAGCATGTGCTATTCTGCGTTCTGTGTTCACCTAGTTAAAAAGTTCATTAAAAAAAAGAAAGTGGCTTTTGTGCAATCTTAAAAAAAAACCCAAAACAAATTAATGATAAAAATGAAGATTTAAAGTTATTTTTAAGGTAACATAGGGTAAATATTTTGGTGTGGAAATGCATGCCTAGGGAATTGAGGTTTCTGAATTATGGATGTTTGAGATTTTCACTTAAGTAGTTCAGAGTGTCACTAAAAATGTACTTGCACAGTTTGCCAGGAATTAACCAGTGACATTTGAATGTAAACATAAAGAACCTCCCAAAAAAACAAACAAAAAAACCCAATCCCAGTTAAAAAAAAGAACCAAAATAACCACAAAACAAACAGAATAAAAATGGTTCTCTTCCTGCATTTTACTGAAAAGAAAGAAAACAAACAATCCCCTGAAGGATTCACTTTTCTTAAAAAACATGACTGTTGTTTTATCTACTTAGAAACATAGTGTTTTGTTATCATTTATCCACATCAGGACGTGAATACAATTGAAGAATAATAGAAGAATTGAAAGAGATTTATTTTTGGTGCTTCATAACAATTTATTTTGGCCATCAAAAGCTTCTCATTTGTCTCAATATTCTCCTTTATCACTATACTACTTATGGATATTCAAATGTCCATGCCTTTTCTTAAAGACCTGAGCAGAGGAAGAATTAAGATGAATGTATTGAAGTAAATAACTCAATGATTGTGTAAGATTGTACATTTTCAGAAAGACTAAGTAGCCAATGATATTAGTCATTGTGTCATCACTCCGGCTTGGGAATCTGTATATAACTTACAAATTATAGCTGATAGTCATTAAAGCATTGTTGTTTCCCCTAAGGAAGGCCTTTTGCTCCACTGTTTACTTGGTGACATTCATACAATCATTGAATTGTTTAGGTTAGGAAAGACCTTTAAGATAGAGTCCAATCATTGAGCTAACACTGGCAAGTCCACCACTAAATCATGTTTCTGAGTGCCACATCTGGGTGGCTTTTCAGTACCTCCAGATGTGGTAACCATCACTTCCTCCTCAAAAGACTTGTGCTCCAGACCCTTCAATAGCTCTGCTGTCTTTTTCTGGGCTTGCTCCAGCTCCTCAATGTCTTTCTTGAAGTGAGGGGCCTCAATGATCATTGATAAAGATATTCAACACTGGGGCAGAGGAGATGACAGCTGTTTTTTCCAACATGATTAGGTTTTTGGCACTAAAATATGATTAAATAATGCAGCTCTTTCTTAAAAAAAAAAAAAAGGGGAGTTGTGTTTTGCTTTGATTGGGTGTCCTAATACCTCATAAGTGAGAAGAGGGCTAGACACAGGAGTAGAAGCATTTGCATGATGAGAGGGTGCTCTCTCTCTCCTCACACATGTAGCACCAATTTGGAAAGCATGAATGGAAGTCAGGAAGGAACTTGAAGAATGGGACTGGCCACTGTGGAAAGACAATTGAACATTATTTAACAGGAGCTTGTTAGATCCAATCAGATTTCTTGCTTGTGTTCAGGAGTGTATTATCCCTAACTTCAACTTCCCTGGTATGTTTTTCAGTATAAAATTCAGACTGGGAAATGGCTTTATTAGAGCCTAAATATAGCTTTAAAGCTATTGCCTACTTGCTGGGAGGGAAGCATAAGTTATTTTCCTTTTGAATCAGTGCTAATTATATTTTCCCTTGAAAACCTTTGCCATCAAGTTGGTTCTGCAATTAAACAGTGCAGCTGAAAAACGTCTGCTTTCTCCCCCAGAAATCATTAACTAAAAAAGTTGTGTTTATTTTTTTAAGTTGCTAATCATGTCGACATTGTTCTCCACAGGCTGTATCTTTCTTGCATGTTGCGTAACATTGCTTTAAACATGAGTATGGATGTGATCTGCACAAACAGCTTTTCATCCAAAAACACTGCCTGCTGCAGTTCAGTTCTTCCTTGTCTTGATTTCATCTTTTCTTTTATAACTCTTGGCGCCATTAAGAGAAAATAGTGCAATCCCGAGGCAAGCACGTTGGCTGTGACCATGTTAACCAAGAAGCTTATCCCAGTGGGAGCAGTAGACCTTTACAGCAGGCCAGTTGTTACTGAGGATCTAGCCTAATTAAGTGTTTTAATCATTATTATCTGGTCCTGTACTGAACAGCTATGGGTGTTTGGAGCTCACCAGATACCCTCCTGGACTGGATGTTTGATGGGTTTAACCTCATAGGAATCCACTCTATATGTCCCATGGCATTTGTAGGGTGAACTGAGAACACAGTAAGAGAAGGCAATTGGAAGACTTGCTTCTGACCTGGACTTAAATGCAAATAGACTCAAAGTAAGAGAACTATTCTATGAGTCTCTGTTGTGCATCCAACCCCTAATGATCATTCAGTCAGATGTATGGAGTAGAGAATTTAAAATACAGTCTTTAAAAGTGTATCTCTAGTCAGAATTAAGTCCTCAGCACCAAGTGTTTTCCTCCGTAGTTCCACTCCTACTGTGCTGCACTGTCTGCCTGCGCAGACACAGCCACTGCCAGAGGAAGAGGAAAATAAGATTTCACTTGTCTCAATAGAGGTTATAAAAGTCACTCTGAATAGTTTTGCATAAATGCATATTCTGATGCAGAAAAGGCTCAAGCTTCTCTTGCGTTCACTCTTGGTTATCTGCTGCTTCTAGCAGGATGTGTGGGCCTTTGGTTTGCTGAGGGCTGTGCCTCTTCTGTCACTGAAGACAAAGTAATACTCTATGGAACTATAAAATGTGCACAGACTTTTACCCATGAATGGTAAGTTATTTGGGATCACTGCTCTCGGTACTTCCCAGAAGCCACATAATTTTCCTTGATAATCACTGTTTAACTGCTATG
Source organism: Margarornis squamiger (assembly GCA_035222235.1). Classification (NCBI taxonomy): domain Eukaryota; kingdom Metazoa; phylum Chordata; class Aves; order Passeriformes; family Furnariidae; genus Margarornis; species Margarornis squamiger. The sequence goes on from JAWWTY010000160.1 coordinate 30,048,971, forward strand.
CTTCCCTACACAGATTTAATTTCAATTTTCCCCCCACAGTTGCAGTAATTCTAAATGTGTGACTGCAATTAGCTAAAATACTAGCTGTGAATTGAGTTTGACACTGTTCTTCCAGCACCATTTTAATGAAGAATTAAATATTCTTCATCCTTTCTGAAGTCTGAATTTAGTGCTTTAGCTAACCATCAATCAAAGGTTCGTGTCTGCTTTCCATTACCTTTCCAGTCATATTCTGTCAGGCTTTTTTCACCATTTCAGTATCCAGAAACCTGGCAGTTAGACACTAACTGATGCAACTCACATCTGTTGTGTCTGGTTCGTTCTTTCTCCTATTCCCAGGGTGATAATTGTATCATCTTTGTAGTATTTTTTGTTTTCTTGCCCTTTTTATTATTAGTTTTTGTATATGTTCCTATTATAGCATGTGAAAGATGAATCACGGGAAAGGCTTTTCTTTAGGAGGTGAACGTTTTACTCATGCTGTGGTCAAGAAAAAAATGGAGTAGCTGGAAATCTCAGTCTCTCTAGGTCCTGTATGTACTCAGTCAGTAAAGAGAGGAAGAATCTGCAGTTTAATTCGAAGTACAGACAACTTACTTTATGTGTAAACATCATTTTAGCAGTCAGCCTACATTATGAGGGGAAAATAAGTGTGCTGTAAGTTATATATTTTGTATCAGCTCTGGGATAGTGTCTGACTGTGATATTAATGTGGCTTAGACAACTGTATTGGTCACACAGACAATGAGAACTCTCCTTTTTGCTGTCACGCACCAACCCCCCCCCCCTCCCCAATTTTCCATAATTCCTGTCTTCTAGTGGAGTGCTTTCATTTCCTCACTACTTATTGGTAGTTTTCTTTTGTATTCATAACAAAGAGACATTATCTCACAGGTGAAATCTGTGCACTGATCGACTTTTCTCTGATATCTTTGTTCTCCATTATGAGTGTTTGCAAATCTGTGTTTCTAACCACAGGGAAAAAAGATGTGCTCTGCTTCTGATGAATAATATCACTTAAATGACCACCATTATTCACGTTAGAAACTTCAGCAGGTGCAATGCATTGCTCCCTTTTCAGGTTATTTGGTTTATAGAGCTGTTGGAATCAGGGGATATAAGCAGAGAGGTCGAAGTAAATTCTGGAATTTCAAAATTATTTTACTATATTTTTGAAATATTGTTCTGTTTGCTTTTAGATTCTACAAAGTCTGTGAGGAAAGGTAACTGAACTGGGAAGATTTATAAGGTTTGATAACTGCATATAGTTTTGATGCAGAGGGAGGTCTGACTACAATAAGTTATTTGTAGTATATGAATAAGACAAACCAGACAAAAGTGGTATGGAAAGTACTTTCTATGCAGGTGTGAGTCCATTGGAAAAGATTATTTTTCAAAAAATAAACAAATCCCCCAAAACAAAATGAAAAGCCAAAAAAAAACCACTGAGAACTGAAGAGGTTTTGTGTGCTAAAGCTGTGGCTGCTCTCCAAGGGTAATGGATTATCCACAGCTATGTTTTTTGATTTTATGGCTATTTGAAGAGGGAAAAAAAAGTCACAAAAATTGCAAGCAGGAAGTAGAAGACATTTTTGTTTGCTAAGGTAGATAGCTTTAGTCTCAGTGTTGCATTTCTTTCTATGAATCTGGTATGGTAGTGATATTGTTATTTTAACCTGGTGTCCTGCTGGCATACACAGTGTTGCATTGCAGAATATACTGTCAGCTTTTCTTTTCTCAGTTTTAGGTGTTCTCTGAGGGCATATCTGACTACACTCAGGTAAACTAAAGTAGATTTGAGAAGGTACATCTTAATTATGTTTGATTATTAAGTATTAGAAATGGAATAACAAAATGGAAAAATTCTGGTTTATTTGCAGCAGTTTTTCCTAAATTTACCATAAAAAAGCCTCAGTTAGAATGTCTGTCTGTATGGAAATATATCCCAAAGGAAATATGTGCTTCACCCAATCCACTGTCACCTTTTTTCCATCTTTACTGCGTTTGTTCTTTTAATATATAAATATTTACACATTCATATACCAGAATGTAGACTAAGGACATCGTGGTTATTGTGGTTGACAATAATCAGCCTTTTAATTTGTAGTAATATTTAACTTATATATTTAGTTTGTAGAAACATAATTCTTTAAAAGAAATGAATAAAATACTCAGAGGGTATTTTTATTTCTGTCCATGCTTATCTAAGCAGTTTTTCATTGATTGGTTGGGGGGTTTTGTTTGTTTACATACAGTTTGGGTGTTTTGTTTGTTATTGAGCGTGTTTTTTCTGGGTTTGCTTGTTTGGTTGGTGAAAAATGTGAATTCTTATAGCTGAATATCATGGACATTCTTAAACAGCATTGAGCATAATGGACATGAATTGGTGTAGTAATTGGCTTCGGTTTTGTTTTCCTTGACAATATTATTTCTATCTAAGAATTAATTCCTTGTTGGGGAGAAATGCATTTATCTCTCTGCAAAGGAACAACCCCTTGACCAAAAACTGCTGTATGTTACAGACTTGTTCCCGTGCCCCTAATGTGTTTTTATTTTTTTTAATAGATTCTGAGGATAAAATGGAATCAGAGAAGCCCTGAAAGGGAAATTCTGCACTCACTTGAGGGAAACTGTACCCAAGACTTGCCACTCTCTTATTGGTGGGCTTATTGGTACTTGATCCTAATAACTGGTATCTCAAGCACACGCTCAAGTGGAGCTGGTATTCTCCAGGCCCTGATGTCCTGACCAATCTCAAGACTTGTCAATACTTTTCTGTCACTAAGGAATAGTTGAAATATATTTGAGCTAACTTGTATTTTTCCTTGTGTGCCCATGACTGCATCTCCTAGTAAGGCTTGCTTCAGGGAGTAATTAATTTACTTCATGTCTTTCCATGGAGTATCCTGACCAGACAGTTGTTTTTTGATATGGGTTGCACAGTGATGCTTTATGCTCTCCTCCTGGAGCAGGAACTTTAATTTTAGCAGGAAAGAGAGAAGGGCAATTTCCCATATGTTTCCAAGATAATGCTGTGACAAGTTAGCTGTTTTTTGAGAACTATGTCAATACTTGAGGATGTTCACTTTATTCAGTAAGCTGGAGGGTTGTTTGTCTTTATACTGTAATTTCTACATTGATTTACTGTGATTTAGCATTCTGTTTTAGTTTGTTGACACAACACTTATGTTTTCATGACTAGAGCTCGGTTTTAGTGTTTGGCAAAAATGGAAGACCAGTGCCCTTGTCACCTACAGAGCCCTGTTTATTCCAAACTTCAAGCTTTATAACCATTTTCCATGACTGACTGTGTCATCTCATTGTTGACATGCTAGATCATGTAAACAGTCAGAAATCTTAGTAGTCAGGTCACTCTATATTTGTCATTAATACAGTTTGTAAACAAGAACTTCCTTTCATAGATCAAGACAAAAAAAAAATGCAAAGGTTAAATCTCCTTCTTGCAATCTTGAATTTCTTTGCAAAATGAACTTTGTGCGAGTCTTATCTGACTCCTTGTATCAATGGAGTACTCCAGGAAGTGAGCAAAATATATTCCCTGCACCCCAAACCCCTTTATCTCTCTGGCATTTGGAAATGATTGAGTGTCCATTCAACTTGAAGTAAATGTCCATGGCAGTTTTTAGTGTTTTCAAACATGCTTTGAAAACAAGAAGCCATTCCTTCAAGCCCTTAACTAATAATTGCAGATTTTCTGTTATTTCTTTTTTTCTTACAAAATCATTGGAGTTTTTTGATTCTTCTAGTGTTACAGGTTTAAAGGACTTCGGAAAGAAAAACCTAACTACTTGAGCAAAATTATATGCTAAAACATTTTGTATATTTACTGAGCTAGTGGTTACTTTTTGTTGGGACATTAGAAGTGGAAGGGGAAGAGGAGATGTTACAAAGCTGTACATCATTTTGTGTGTAGATCACTTGTGAATTGTTGAGTCATATGTTTAATGCCTGATGGTATATCCACCCCCATTCATTGTAGGTAGTTTAACATATTTAACAACGTATTCGCAAAATTTTTATGTGGAGTACAGAATTAATACGAAATTTAAATATTTTTAGAAGACTAATGGTAAACTTATTAGTTTATTGGAGAATTGGCAATCTATGAATCAGGGTGGTGGGTTTGTTTGGTTTTTGTTTTTTTTTTTTCCGATGAGTAAGAAGTTTCTCAGATAAAGTTTCCACTCATTTGAATGTGGATCAGATGTTCCAACAACAGCCTTCTGTCTTCCCAGGTTGTCTCCCTTGCTGTGTCACATGAGCACAGCATGAGACCTTGTTTTGGCTCTGTCAGGTCATGCTGTACTGATGTGGTACAGGTGCCATTGTGTTGGAGGAAACTGAAGCTGAAAATAATACACAGGTCTTAATTAAATACATCGGTACTCTGCATTATGTTAAAATAAGCAAGTAAAACAAATGATTTGAAAGACGTAAATCCTGTTAACCTCAGATAAGATTAAAAAAAGTTTGATAAATTAGTATTAGATCAACTATTGCTTATTCAATTTTTTTTAAGCTAACTTAAATCACAGAAAATGGAGAAGCAATTCCCTATCAATAAATAATTATAAGAAGCTATGAAATGTATGTAGTATGACTGACTAAAATGGTAAGAAATCTTAAATCTGAACCACAGCTTTCCAGTTTTCCCACATACATTTTGGAATGCAGGAAAATAACAATACTGTTTATGAGTAGTGTTGGCTTTTATGTCTGGAAGTGAATGCTGTCTCTTAGCAGCCCAGCAGAATTCTCTGCAGTCACAGGGGGCAGACTGCTTACAAAGAGGAACCTCTTGACCAGGCCACAGTTTGCTCTGGAGTCCTGACCTGACTGCCCAGGCTGGCTGGGGAGAAAATTTGTGGCAGGTGGAGGGACCACACGTAGCCTATGGTCCCGCCTTACACGCAGAACATCCTGCAGGAAGGGTGTGTGGGCATCAGCAATGCTCCTTGGGAAGGATAAAGCTGCCTGGTTTGCCTCCTGCTAAAATCTGCCCTTCCAGTGGTAACCTTTGCAACGGGGAGATGCTGCTTTCCTGAAAGCCAATAGCTTAACAAAAACAGTCTCAACTCCCCTCCTGCTGTGTTTTCAGTAGGATGCACTTTATGCCTTATAAAAATGCAGTCAGAATTGTAAGGCTTAAATGTTTTCTCATTTAAACACCAAGACAAGTAAAGAGTACTATTGTCCTTTTTTCCTTCCTTTTTTTTTTTGTGAAAAATCTGTAGCTATGTTGCCCAATACTCAAAACCTGAAAATGTTGAAGACCTCTTCCTGAAGTATTGTTGTTTCTTTGAATTACCTCTATTACTTTTTTAGTTACTCTGTTTGAAGGGTTGTTTGTCACAACCTTTTGGTAGACAGAAATCTCTAAAATTTTGAAGGGTTCCTCTGAGGCTTATTTGCCAAATTTGAAGAGAGTTTAATTTCTTGCTTGTGTAACCATCCCAATAAAAATATAAATTTTCATTTAGTCATAAAATATCTTTAGACAAGAGAAGCCAAAAACTGAAGTGCTGTAACTTGAAAAGTAAAAATAATCTTATATCTAGTCCCAAGAAGGTTCGTTATTTGCTTCATGATTTTTCTTTAGGGTTATGTGCCCCTGTATACAGAAATAGCAAAACAGTTTGCTCAACTTTTCAGCCAACTGTCCTTCCATATTTCAAATTTCTCTTTCTTTACCTAAGAAATAATTAATGCAAAGATATTTTCATTTTGTAACCGTTTCCGTACAACTCTGAATGTTTTTCTGGAGGGAGCCTCTCTGCTGTTTCTTAATATCTGCTCATTCCCAAAGTCATCCAGTTTCAAGAAGGTGAATATAATTCTAACAGCCGTGATGGGAACGGCTCCTCCACTCCATAAAGCCTCTCAGGGTCTGGAGGGGATTGCAAAATCCCCACGTGGGCAGGAGTAAAGTGATGCAGACCAATCTGCAGATTGTGGTAGCAGGCAAAGCCTTTAGTGGCCCATGCAGAGGGTTTCTAAGCCCTTCGGGGGTGGGCTTTAGGAGGTAGGGTGTGACTGGGGAAGGTTCAGGGGTGGCTCGGAGGGCGCAGGAACCAGTAAGGGAACAGGAGGACCAAAACCTGGTGGGAACACAGGAATAGGGAATGACAGGTGATACATCCAATAAGGTCAGGAGGGGGGCAGGGCTGGATACCCAGGAAGAAGGGAATATAGCTCTTTGCATAGAAACTCACATGTGTGCTGGAGGTTCCAGGGGTTACAGTCTAAAAAGGGCAAGACCCGTACAGTAAAAGGTGCAGATAATGTTGAATTCTGAAGTCTTGGTTCCTTTGGAAGTTGTCCCAGTTATGGTCTTGTTTCCAGGGGTTTCTTTTTCCATGATGTGTAGTTTGGATGATCCTCTGTCTCCCATGTGCTGTGGCAGAAGTTTCTCCCAACATAATTCTTTGTGCTTGATCTGTTGCAAGTGTCTGTTTCTTACGCTGCTTTGTGTTGATCAAAGACTGAATCTTCAGAGGTCATTTCTTCACTTTGATTTCATGGATACTGCAATGCAAACTTGTACTGGTTTTCTTTAGCTTGAGGGATGGGATGATGTATTGCTTTCTGAAAAAGGCTTATTTAGAGCTGACAGTATATGAGGTTGACTCTGTGCAAACCTGATCCTCTCCTAAAGAGCTCCATTACTTTGCTCTCCTGCTTTGTCAGTAGTCATGTTCCAGGTCAAGACAATTCATGGCTGCTGCTTATTTGAAGCATCTAATAGTGCTGATAAGAAGTATGTTAGTGAAGCACCTCCCTAAGCAGGGAAGAGTCAGGGCACTCTGCTGGGATAGCTCTCCACTGTGAATTGCCACAGGCACATCTAAGATGCTATAAATTACTTATTCTGTAAACTTACTGTATGGCATGTAGTTTTTGAGAGCGTGAGGTGCACTTCTTTAACCTGGAGTATAACATTATGAGTTTGTTTGGGGCTGGCCAGAAAGAGTTGCAATCCACTTGTCAGCAAATGAGATCAAACAGGGTCCTGGTGTTGACCAAGGAGTTCATCACTGGGTACATTCCTTCCCTGCTGCCATCAGTAAGAATTCGAAAGTGGCGCAGTTTGGAAAAACAAGCCCGTTGCACAAGCTGCGAGTGAAAAACCCACATGGGCTGTTAACTATTGTAATAGGCCGAGTTGAAGTCCCAGGCTTCACAACCATCACAGCAATGCCTGTACAACTTGTGGATGCTTCTAGAAAGCAGACTGTTTTTACAAGGAAAGGCTGATTTACCCATCTTTGAGACGGCGTGTTGAGCTGCTCTGAATAATACTGAGATGTACAGGTCACACCCTAGTGTGATATATTTTTTTTTCAATTGTTTTCCCATGAAAGTTTAAGATGAAAGCTTCTAATTTTGGTGGAGAATGAGTCACAAAAAACTGCCAGCAGCAAAGTGTCTGCTTAGATATGGCAGAAGCTGCCATTCCCAGCATTAGGAATGTTGTAAAGCCTTGTGCATAACTTCTGAATTGACACAAATGTGTTTAACTTGCAGTACATTTTTGGACTATTTGCATGTTCTGAAGTATTTATCATCTGAAATTGTTTATTGCAGCTGTGCAATTAAGTCACTAAAAGTCATGAATGATTTCTTGCTGATTTTGATAGTAGGAATTTAAAGATGGGGTTTCCTGCTGTTTTCTTTTCCATTGACAGGCCTAAATTAACCTCCAGAATCAGATTGCTGCTGGCTATAACCACAACTGTAAATTTAAAGGGCACTTTCAGTAAATATTTTGTAGTATTTGCTGAAAATCCACAGCTTCAGCAAGCATTTCTGCTAGTAATTAATTTACTAGAACATGACAAAATCAAACACCAAAGGGATACAAAATTGAAGTCAAAGCAAATGTGTTTTAAAATTGAAATGAATATTCATAGGTAAGATTTTGTGGCATTGGTTCCATTTTAGTGACAGTTCATTGGGGACGTGGTGTCATCTCCTGCCTTACCCACTGGAATTATAATTTGTGTTTATAATGGTTAAGAACAACCAGTGCTGTTTTACCTGTGTCAGAGGAGAAGCACACTTGTGATCTAGCTTTGACTCAGCCAAAATATTTCCCCCATCTTCACTAATCACCTACTGCAGTGAGAGAACTTAAAAACACATCTGAGAATTGCTAGAAAAACAGTAAAATAATTTGCTAATGTAAAATCATTTCTGCCAGCAGAGAGACTTGAACTAGGACAACTTTGATCTTAGAATAAATTATGTCTCAAATTGCTTAGATCTTTTGCAGATAGTAGAGGAGCAAAGAATATGCACCTTCATCTTCATTTTCATTACCTTTTTTAATTTCTAGAGGTATATTGAAACTGATTCTTTCCTTTCTGTTATCCCTACTATGGATAGCATTTCAGCAAAGGGCTCTTTCATCTGTCACTTAGCCCACATATGTCATAGTTTATCCATTACTGATACATTCTGCAGTTGTACTTTTAGAAATAATTAAAAATTAGGACAACTACTTACTGTATGTGAATTTTGTAGATGTCGGGGTTCTTATAGATAAAAAAATTGATTATATAAATTGCATTTCTGTTTAATAAATGAAGTTTTGGATTTTAAATTTTCATGTCTAGGAACCTTTGGTATGAGATATCTAGGAAGAGATTCTATATGAATTCTCCTTCCTTGGTTTTCATTCTCTTTTTATTGTCTTTCATGCGGAGTGATTTGTTTTGATGCTTATAGATACTTTGTATTACTTAGACTACAGATTTATTTTACATGCAAATATTATCCGATTCTGTGTCTTCATTAAACTTTAATAAGGCTTTACGAACATAGTGCATCAAAGACAATATTGAACCAACAAAGCCTGTATAATGATGATTGAAATACAAAATCCTGGAAGAGTGATGGTAAAAGGAGCTCAACTACTAGCAATATTGGTAAGCCTGCAGATGCTATAAGTTTATTTTTAAGCTCTAATGGTTACAAAGTATGAAGTAAGAGTCTGAAGGAAAAACAGAAGAAGAAGATGAGTGCTACTTTTGCTGTCAGTAGCATACTTGAAAGTAAAATGCTAATGATGTTCACTTATATGTAGTGTATGTCATTCTTTTTAGTGTTTTTAAGATGATAAAATAATCATAAAAAGATACTCAGTTTGTGGGTTATGGCATACGATGAAAAACGTGAATAAAAAAATGCCGTGCTGTTGCAAAAAGGCAAAGTCAATGATTAATCTTAAATAGAGAGCATTGGGTGAAAGAGTCTGGTCCTAAAACTTTGCATTAAATATCCAAGCATAAAGGAAAACCAAGTGCTCTATTCATTGCCAAACCCTGATTTTACGGCAGTGCAGATTAGACCTCCCTGCTGCCTTCTCCTCTTTGGTTGATACCTCTTAAGCTCCTTCTGAGGGAGAGAGGTTTACTCTACTACAGCTGGAAAAAGTAAATTAGAGGTGTTGGTTTATTGAAGAGTGGCAACACCAGCTGAACTGCAGCGCTGACACTTGTCTTTTCCTGGCTGTGCATCCACTGTAACAAAATCTTCAAACTAATCAGGAGCACTGGTAGTCAACCCACAGCTGGAAAGCACTTCTTTGCTCTGGGAAGGCAGTGTGTGACCTGGGCAGCCAGGAGTGGTGGCCTCTGGGGGGGCTGTTCCCCGTGTGTGGCCGAATGGGGTGCACACAAGAGCTCCATCTGGAGTGTGGAGCCCGTCTGGGTTCAGGAGAGGACAAGGCACCTGTCTCTGAGTGACCAGGGCTGTAGTGTGTGGGGACAGCAGAGGTGCTGCTGGAGATCTCTCCTGGAGATCCCCGGGTCAGCTTGCTGATGTGATTTGTGGTTGTATTTTTAGTCTGAAGTTTTTCTCCCGTCGCAGGTATATCTTTTGCTACGGGCTTAACCTAGTTATAGGGACAGCTTAGAGTGAGGAGGGCATCATCTAACTGAAGAAATAAAACTAAAACACTTTCAAGCCCAAGCAGTATTCTTCTTCTGATGCCATAGGACCCAGCAAGTGAGAGCTGAGGCTGCCTGGGGTGGCCACACCTGGGTGGGTTTGGTAAGTGTGTCTGTACAAGAAGCTCATAGTGATGATAAAACACGTATATTCTCCTGCAATGAGAATCAGAGGTGTCCTTAGAGTCTCAGTGTTGTCTTGCTCTACAGTTGTTCCTGCTCGTGGGAAAACTTCAGGGACAGGAGGTGGTGCTGGTGCTAGACTTTATCCTCATTTGCACAGATGACACCTGAGAGAGCCAACAGGGTATTTTGCCCAGCAGGTGTAATGGTAGCAGACCCTACAGAACTTACTGGGAGGTACAGGGAGAGCTGGTGACTCTTAACTCTGTTGGTAAAGATTTGTTTTCCTGGGAGGGCTGTTCCAGATGAACATTTTGAGAAGAAACCAAAAAATCAGCATGGAGGAAGAAAAACCTAGCTTTTGGTGATGCAAAAAATGGGGAGGAAAAAATAAAGTAGCAGTACAGGCAAGGGCCTTCAGTGAGCTGACACATGCAATATTGAACAGCAGGGGAAGGGTGGAACCAGCAAGTGCTTCTGTGCCAGTGCTGGAAGCCTAAAAAGTGAGATAGAGCAGGAATGCTTGCTGTCAGATGACAGCTGGCTATGATATGCATCTCAGATGTGGTGGAAGGAGAATGATCAATGGGATACTGATCAATGGGGTACAGAGTTGCCAGGCTACCAGCTTTGCAGGGATGAGAGCATAATATGTACAGGCAGGAGAGTGTCACAGCATGAAAATTGTAATGTTAGAAATACTGCAGAAAGTGAGAAGCTCTGCAAAGGTCTTGCACAGGATTTCTGCCCACTTACATAGTAAAAATCAGCTAAGAAAAATAACTAGGAATGCAGACTTTTGTTTGGAACATGACACTGGTCAGGGAACATGGAGTGAAATCAAAAATAGTGCATTTAGCACATTTGGTAATGGCACAGGTTTTATATACATTACAGACATGTACAGTCAAGGTTACATCAGGATGAGATATAGAAGAATAATTGTTGTACTGAACAGTAGTGTTAATACCTTAAAGAAAAAATTAAAAAGCCATTCTGATTTTTGTCTTAAGTGATACACAAGGTCTGCTTCAAGGTGAATCAAAGGAAAACCCCTCCATAGCAGTGTTCCCAGTACAATGAAGTTTTATGTTGCATTGGGACAGAGCAAACTGAATAAATCCAGTGTGCAAATACTTAATGTAAAGAAGCAGGACTAGCAGGACTATATGTTCTTTTTAAAAGTTAATTAGTAAAATAATTGTACTAATCGTCTCAAAAGCAAGATGCCTACGAGTGGCCTGCAGTGTCAAAAAGTCTTGTATTAAAAGCCCATGTAAACTATCACCAAAAAAAAAAGAGGAAAAAAGCAAACTAAACTAAGAAAAGCCACCAGCCATCAAAGGGACCTGGCTCCCAGGAGCATGACTCCAAGGAGGCTATCATAGGGGAAGGCTTCAAAAAATTCCTTTAAAAAGTACAAATCTTGTCCAAATGAGAACTAGAAAGCCCATAAATCATGGCAGATCAAATGTAGACAGGAAATAAGAGTACTGAAAACTTGAAGAGCATCTTGCAAAGGGTGCTCAAGCTTCTAGTCAAAGGTTCTTAAATCAAAAGCAGAAAGTCAAGTAGGGCATAAGTGGGGCCACTTAATGACCAAACTGTAAGGAAGGACTCGGGAATTATAAAGCCATAGCAGAAAGGTTCAGTTAATTCTTTTTCTTTGCTGTTGAAGATACCAGGGAAGTTTTCCAATAGACCTTCATGAGAAATATTAAGTTTCCACTAGACTTGCCTGAAGTAGTATTCCTACTTAGAAGAGAGGACAGGAGGGACCACTGGCATTCAGGAACCTAAGCTGTTATTTATAAAAAAAAAATACTAGTTCTTGAATTCATTAAATGAACAGCAAGTAAAGTTAGTAAAATAAATAATCCCTTAGACCATCTCTTAGCACCAAGGGAACAGCAGCAGTGCAGACCTCAATGAAAGAAAAGCTCTGTGGTGCTCTATACGTTGTGTTAAAGGACTTGGCAATATCCCTGCTCCCAACAAGTCTTTTGATTACAATAAGTTACTCTGAATTTAGTGAAGGAGGTCATGTTATTACTTAAGCCAAACCTTAAACAAGTCTCCCAGGCCTGTGCATAGACTGGGGCAGCTGGTGAGTGTCTCTGCCTTGTGGGGTGCTGGGATGAACGTGCACACAGTAAGTCGGGTGAGTCAGGTTGGGATGGATAAGCCCTTCTTTTGCCTTGATAGAAGTCATTCTGTGTATTTGTAATTGTGGGCCCTCTTTCCTTTTCTTTTGCTTGTTTGATGTTTTGGGGATCTTCTGAACTTTGGGGAAAGGATGGAGGGAAGCAGGGAGGCAAGGACAAGTGAAGGAGAGTGAACAAGAATTAAAATTTAAATGTTAGTGTATGAATACATTTTATTTCTTATTTAGAAATCAAAGCTGTGTATGAAATGCTGATGTTGTAGAGATAAACACTTTCTGATGGCACAGGCACCTTCTTGCATCTACTGAAAACACTACCAAAAAAAATGGCCTCAAAGATTGCTTACTGACAAAATTTCCCACTGCCCAAGCAATTCCAGTCAATAGGATTAGTTATGAGAATTGACTGAGTACCTGCGTGTTTGTACAAAATAAACACTCCGTAGTGCAGGCAGATCAGGGAAGAGGTCAGAGCATGAATGGTGTGAAGTTAAAACCAGTGAGGAGAGATGAAATTACTCAAGCTGTGCTGTGGAATTATCTTACTTCAGACGTCTTCTCTGTTTGACAAAAGAATGAATAGCTGATACGGAGTATTTGAGTCCTATATTTAATTTTTTTTCATACTGAAATGGCATTTAGCCCTCTTGGAAGATATTTAAGCAATTATTATGTTGAGGTGTGTCTAAGACTTGGTGTGCACAGTTGTTCTGTGGAACTGAAGGCTTCTGCATTTCTCCAAAACTGCATTCCGTACTCCCTTGTTGCCTGAATGTACACACATAAGTACATCACATCATCTGTATACACAAATGGTTTTAAAATGCATTCCACTATAATACAACTTTGGTGGTTTGAACTTATTATAATTTCTGTGAAATTGAATAATTCTTTTTTGACCTTATTTGCTGGGGCCCTGTTCCTCTGTACTCTAACTGTTCACTTTTGTGTGGGTACAGTTGCCTTGCATATTTTTCCTGTTAATGTTTCCTTTTCACAGAGACCAGAGTTTTGTCCTTTTTGTCCTGTAAAAATCTACAAGGATGGACTATCTATGAGCCTTTGGCAGATTTGCACTGGAAGTTGTTTTCGTCAAAATCTTTTATGGTAACAGAGAGAGCAATTTTGTACTAAATAGTGTAAGGGGCTTTTTTCAGGCCAGCAACTGGTCTTGGCACTGTGTTGCTCATAAATATAATAAATACTTGAAGGTATCATTTCCCAAGAGATGTCAAAATTATTGTCTGCTGTAGGTAGCAGTGGCAAGTATCACAGCTTAGTTTTACGTGATGTAATGCAATCTGCAGAGTAAACAGAGCATCTATTACACTGCTTGTAATCGCCTTCTCTTTTATGACTTCACATTTTTATTATGTTTTCATTACCCAGCAAGATATATTTCAACTTTGACCTTCATCTGCAGGGTGAGTAAAAATAGGGTTTCTATAGACAAAAGCAATTTTTCACTTGCAAAAGCTGCCTTTTGATGATAATAGCTAAAATGCTTTGGATGAAATTTCTCTGTCCACGTATTCTCTCTAGTGAAAAAAACCACTTTGGCCATCCTTTTCTGTAAACACAAAGTACTCTGAAACTGTCATGTACTATATCCATCTGGAATGTATGTTGCAGGTAGAAATCTGCCCCCAATTTAAAAGAGCAACCTGCTTGTACAGATGTATGAGCATCACTTAAACATTAGTGAGAATACACATATGTCAAATATGATTTGCAATGAAACTATAGTTTCAGAAGCTTTTAATTTTATCAGTTATGTTGCACTCACCATATAAATATGTTAAAAATAAACAGTACTAGAAAAAATGCAGCAATTTGCTTTTATGCCTTCATCTGGATAAAGGAGACATGTTGCTGAACAAAAGCTCTGGGAGCATTCAGCCATTGGTTAGGTTTTAGCTTGCTTTATGCATTTGCTAGTGATTTACTTTTTTAAAATCACTTAAACTTTTTCCACCTTAGCTGTATCCCTGTCCAAGTTTTATATGTTGTAGAGATACGTCTTGTGAACTGTCCCTGACCTCTCATCTTTAGAAGTTTGATTTCTCAGAAAAACTGACTATCTTCTGAAGTAGTCTCAAAAGTATCTGTGTGTCAGGGGAATTACTGAGTTTAAAAATCTATGTTGTATCTTAGGAGGTTTCTTAGCTATCAAAATCTTGGAATATATAACAGATATATATATACAGAGAGATGGGTTGTTTTGTAGCTCTTCCATTCGCTGTGTGACTGTACCACTTCTCTGTTTAATTTCTTTCCAAACACTTTTGAGATACACTGGTGTAGCAGAAATCTGTTTTCACGCAATATTAATTAAACAACTGAAGAGACCAAGTTTTGTATTTGATAGTTTATAACCAGAAAGTCAGTTGGGGTCCCATGCAATACCCTTGACTTCCTATAAGACATCAGACTGTTAGTGGAATATGGTTGTATTGGAGTTGTAAATGTAACCATGTGACATGTCTACTTTGAGCCGTAAAACTCTACCATTTGTTGTGATATTAAGCTCATAGTGTAGCTCCAACTTTCACTATATCTGAGAATCCTTCCGTGCTGATTATCTCTCCATGACTTTCTGGCTTGATGAACCATTTATCTTGTTCCTGGTTGAGAAAAAGAAGGGAATTTTAAATAATGGCAAAAATACATCTGCCAGAAAAAAAAAATAAAATTGTTCTAAGTGAGAAGAACATCTCTTGTCTCTGAGAAGAGATGAAGGAGCCTCACATCAGGCTTGATTAAACTGAGACAGACATGGTCACGCTCATAGGTTGTTCTTCTCTTCACTCTTAAGAATACAATTCTATAATAGACTTTATTCACTGCGTCTGAAGGGGTTAAAGGGGGGGAAGCACAGGCTATCCAAAAGAAGGTGGGCAGCCACTTTCTAAAAGGTATATAAGCAATAGGGAGGACCCACAGAGCAACTGGGCTCTGAAGCTGCACATCCAAAGGTAACAAGTCTGTGAATGCTGTCTCACCATGAGCAGTTGACTGAGAAATCAGTGCTGGGTGAGCATCTCTTAACTGCTCCAATGGGTTTAGAACAGGTGGATGTGGTGTTTGGACAAACTGGTGTCCTGCCAGAGGGCTGGGTCCTACCAGCCAGCTGAGGGTTTTAATTTCACAAAGTCTGTTGTAATGGAATAATGGCAGTAAAGCCTTACAGTGAGGATATGTCTGGTCTAGTTTTACCTCTGTGTAAAATATCTGAATTTAATTTTGTGTGAAATACATTAGTATACTAGCTTGTATGTGTAAGTTTTCCAGTTTCAGTGTCTTGTGCAACCTGTCAGATGTAAGAATAACATCAGAGAGGACATATATTGACATGTTCTGTATAATAACAACTCTCTGCTGATTAACAAATTGTCAGGCCTGCTTTAAGATCATTTTGATGAGTGAGAAGGTGGAAATATTTTGGGGAAAAGATGGCTTTTTCATTGTTTTTAAATAACTAAGAAGCAGGAAAAAGTCTTACATTTCAAGATTAAAGTTATTCATAATTATTATTGAAATCTTCAAAATATTTTTAAATTTTTAAGTGTATGAGTTATCAGGATGTCTAGTCAAGGCAATTTTGGTGGGGTTCTTTTGTGACTCAGATTGATTTGCAAAGACAAAAAGATTTGGGTAAGGAGAAGCTCAATGAAGTGGTTATTCTTTTAAACCACTTCCCCCCTCCCCCCCAAAAAAAAAAAAAGAGCCTGGCTATAGCAGTGTGGCAACCAAAATGTTTTGTTCCTCCCCCTCCCCCCGCCCCTCTCCTGTGTGTGACCTGAAGCAGTCACCAAATCTACCTTCAGACTCATCCATTTTGGGAGCAGCTCTTCCTGTGACATAGGCAGTCTGTGTTAAGAGGTGTGAACATAGGTTGTAACAGAGCAAATATGTGGGTCACTGACCACAGAGATGCTATAAAGCAAATTCCAAGCTCCCTTGAGTGTTTTAAACTGCTAAAAATACCTTGCTTGCTGACATATTTAAGTATAAATACTGCCTAGAAGATAATAAATTAACCCAATTGCTTATAGAAATGAATTCCATCTAATCCTCTACCTAACATTTAATTTAACCATTGCACATGATGAATAAAAATACCAGAATCAAAATAGGAAATGTTTCTTCTTTCAAGACCAGAGTTTTAATATACGCGTTTTTGTATTGAGACAACATTTGAACAAATCTCGGAAGAAATCATGTGAAATTCTTTCCCACTGAAGGCAGTGACAGAATTGCTGTTAACTACAGATGTGAGTCTGACTCTGGATGCAGTAACCTGAGTCAGTAAAGCATTTAAATACATATCATCATAGAAAAAGTGACATGATGAATCATGACCCTATCTATGAAAATTTGCCTAATGAAACTGTGTGAAATTAACTTTATTCACAAAGCACACCTGTTCTTCTGGGGAGATGGCTATAAATATCTTTCTGCCACCTGCCCCAGCTATGAGAGCTCCTATAAATCATATTATTCCCTCTGACAACTGGTACCGCCTTGGGGGCACCTTTTTCTTTCTTTGTGCTCTTTCTGAAAATATGTGTTTGCATAAATACGGATTTGTATGCCAATAAATTTTCCACCAGATTTCTTTTTCCTCCCCCAAATTTGAATGAAGTTTATTTTAGTCAAGATTTTGACTAAATCTTTTAGTCAAGTCCCTGTTACAGCTGCATGGATGGGCAGATTCTGAAGGAGGATTTGGTCACTTGTGAATGTTGCCCTTCCAAAACACCATCACTTGCGCAAACAGTCCCATAAAGGAGTTGTTTCATTTTTTGTATACTGAGTACAGATGGAAAGAAATTAACTGACTGGAAAAACAAGAGTTATCGGGGCTCTGCTTCTTTTTCACTCTGTCCTTAATTCTCTCTTTTTTCCCTTCTTTGTGAGGAATTGCCCTTTCTTCAGTCAGAGATTGAATTTAGAACTAAAGCCCTAAGAAAGCATTGCCATGTGTCTAGAGCTTGCAGTCGTTTGTTTGTCTCTGATGTGAGACTTAGTTAAATCAGTACCCTGTGCCTCAGTGAGGGACAGAACAGTAACTCCTGCTCTACAAGCAGAACGTGAGTCAACAATGTCGTACTGCTGAGAAGAGTAAATACCTTTTTAGGCTGTATAAACAGTGTAGACTGCAAAAATGCATGAAGTGATCCTGTGTGAAAATACAATGATTTTCCTTCAAGAAGGATATAGATTTATTGGTTGGTGCCCAGGGAAGAGCAACCCAGAATGGAGATTGAAAGAACTGCAGTTGTATAATCTTTAGAAGAAAATCATGAGGGAGACAGTGTAACAGTGTTCAGGTATATGAAAGGCTGTTCCAAAGAGGAAAAAAATTTGTTTCTGTGTTTAAGGATTATAAGACAAGTTAAACTGTGAACAGAAAAAAACCTGGTACCATTAATGAAAAAGCACAATGTCAAACCCAACCCCCTGGTGATAACAATGGTGCAATGCTGCAGGACACAGCCTGGAAGGGTTGTGGAGATTAAGAAAGGACTCAGCAAATTACCAGCTAAGAATAGCAGGGGAGTAGCAAATGGCTCCTCTTGCTTTTGATCTCAGTGTCTTGTGCACATTTAGAGTAATTGCAATCAACTTTATATGCATAATCTGTGTAAACAATATCCCACTGGTTCTCAAGAACTTCAGCTGTGTATAAAAGAAAATTGATGCACATGTGAGAAATACAGGTTAGAATAACAAAGTAAAAGTTTTCATTGCAATACACCTATTACTGAGTTTTCTCTGAGTAATAATATGGTTGTTCTTTATTCTTCTTGTATTTAAAATACATGTTTCTACCAATAATTAAAAACAAAGGAATAAGTTCTTAAAATTTACTTCACCCACAATTAATGTGCAACGATACTGACTCATATTTCATTCTAGAGCAGTGGAAAATGCTAATGTTTCCTATTTTTAAAAAAATTGTCATACTATGTGTTTATATATATATTGGCTGATATATTGGCTGTATTGACAAACAACCAGTTGTAGAAATTGGTTGCTTAGGGGACAGTGTACAGCAACAGTCTGTCTCTGTGCAAAAGGAGAATTTCTTTAATGTTAAGTCATTAGTTAAGCACAGTTTTATTTAATAGCTTTTCATGTGAAAGGAATAAATGAGGTATTTAAATCAACACTAACAGTGATTGCTTTGTGCTGCTATTCTTACTATGGACTTTGGAAGTCCTGGTTGGACTTCAAACCATGTATTAATGCTTCATAGGCTGAGTTCAAAACTCCCTTTGAAAATTCGAAAGTGAAGGACCCACAAATTTCAGAATGACTAATCTCTTGCTTAAGGGAATTTTTTTAATGAGGTAGAAAAAGACTGTGTACTGCCTCCTAGACAGTGTGCCCATTAATTCATTTGCTGATGATCTATGTAGAAGATTTCTTTAGGCTTAACTGGTGACTACAATTTAGACCAATTTGCTTACCCTGGTTGACCTGTGTTCACCAGGGAGTTGAGGTCTGAAGGACGGTGTTACCCTCCTGTTTGTAGCATGAGGTTTTTGTCCCAAGGCTGGGGAAGGCAGAATGCCAAGACTGGAGAATGCATTCCATACTGGAAGTCCAGACTGCATGCTGTGACTAGAAGATGCAATTCAATGCTGAATGTATTTTTATTAAAGGAAAAGGAAATACTCCCTTCTCCCTGCTCTTTCCTTTGTTTCTGGGGCAGGTAAGGCAGCACTGTTAAGCACATGCATTGATATCAGCAAAGTTTCAGGCAGTGATGCTTTTCAGGAGCTCCAATATTAACTTGAAAAATCCCCAATATCTGCAGTTTCCTCGTCTCAAGTATTTTTCTTGCAGCAACTCTTCCAAACTGGTATCTTGACTTACAGGCTGTCACTTCTATTTGCTTTCTGTAGCCAAACCTGCTAATGTTCACAACGTGCTTAACTGAACTTGGAACCTGTGCTCTCCCTTGGTTACACATCAAAGAGAATCTTTTTAAAAGATTTTGTCTGGTACAGTGGCATGAAGGCACTTCTGCTGAAATACCTGCCCGGAGCAGAACTGACATGACATGTGAGTGAGCCCAGTGGAGCTGACAATTCATCTGGTTTCACTGAGTCTCAGGGCTGCTACGAATCCTGAACATGTCTGATTCTGGTGTTGCTGTTACATCTTCCAAAGTTGAAAAACTTGATTAACTTAAAGCATGTAATAGAGAAAAGCACTGAAAATGCAGATAGAAAAGAAGCTCACAAGGAACAGACAGTGAATTTTCACACTATTTCTTTTATATGAAGAGAAAAAAATGGAGTAATGGCCCAGAAGTGTTAGTGTATTTCCTTTATATCGCGTGACCCCAAGATAGTCCTCAAAATGCAATATATGTGTTACAAAGAATTGGGCTGTGAGTGTGTGGTATATTCATACTTGCACATGGTTTCCAATGAAATGGAGCTGGGAATGTCTCAATTAAACAGTATAGGAGCCATAGGATCAGGACAGAAGATGGGCCCTTTCATCTTTAGTTCTGAGCTGGATTTGAAAATCTAGCCCTTTATATCAAAATTACAATACAGTATTTTTGTAACTAGGAATGGTCTATTTAGAAAATAGTTATTCTAGTTTCCTAGATTCTGGTGAGGCTAAAATGTTTGAAAAAGAAGTGTGTAATCCACTAGACTGCAGAAAATTTTAAACAGCGAATTTTAAATTAAAAAATTTTAGATCAGCAGAACCCCCCTGAAATGCACTTGTATGTTCTATGCTTGGATGAAACTGTTGAACAGTTTGCATTAGAAACAATTTCTTCTCTGTGTCCTGTCTTACTATCTTACCCACAGGGTAGGAGACTCTTTCCACCCTGTTGGGGGGCTGCTCAAGGAAAGTATCATCATAAATTGGCCACTCTATCTATGTGATGTTTTTAGTAAGCAAGAACTTCCAGAACCTCTCTCCAGCAGGGCTCTCAATTCGTGTCAGTGCATCCACAAATCCGGCAATATTTTCAAATGGCTTCCTTTCCCTTCATTTTCTCTAAAGTGCCTCACTTCACACCGTTATAGATCTCAATTTATTTCTCCATAAACTATCATTACTCTTTTTAGCATTTGTGGCACTCGCCCACTGTAGTTGTCACTGTTACAAATTGTTTGTCATTGTTGTCTCCCTCCCTGGCAGCGCAGGGCGCTCTGATTGCAAATGAGGGCCACTCCCAGTTACCCCAAGTAACAGAGCAACTGGTGAGAGAAAAGTCATAATGAGGTCACCCCCTGAAGGACAAGGAGGACAGCTGGAACTACAGGTGGTGGTCTCCTTTTGAATGACTAAACTGTATAGCAGTCTCGCTAAAGAATAGCCGCATGAAATTGCTCAAGTCCACTAATTAGACCGTTTTCTGTGCTGTTAATGTGATTGATCTGTGTATTTCTTAAGAGTGCTTCCTTTTTTTCCCCCCTTAATTCCCTCTCCAGTTTGGTCTTTCTTTGTTTATTTTTCTTCAGCTCATTCCTAAACAGCTTAGAAATGTACATTTCAGTGTTTAGTTATCCTACTGCATTGGCTTGAGAGTATACATAGATCAGCATTGCAACTTTCTAAACAGGCTCTCTATTCATCTCTCAACTATTTTAAATCTCTCCCAGAGATCTTTGCTCAACAGAATCTGGATTCAAATTCTACAGAAGCCAAATGAAAGCTTTTTTTAAATCTTAATGGACTTTGGGTTGGAGTCTAGACTCTAAGGACCTTCTTCTGGCTTCTTCTACACTCTGTCTTTATAGCTAAATGTATTTGAAGAAACCTTAAAAATGTGCAATATTTTGGCATCTCAGTTAAGAGCTCACATTGCTTAATGCTCTTCATGAAATTTCATGTCCTGGAATCAGGTTATGTTTTAAGAACTTAATTTTTAATTTTTTAAAAAAGTATTACTTCCTTTTGAGATTATCCAAAGGAGCGAGCATATATGAACAGATTAAAAAAAAAAACAAACCTCAAACTGTTAAATCAATGAAATAAATAAAGAGCTTTAGGGCAATCTTGCATCTTTTGTGGAAGCAGACTCAGGATAGTGAATGTTTAACCTTCTTTCTAGAAAAAGATGGAAATTGCCTGGCCACGCATATACTTCTCTGTACATTTTCTATGCTGTTTCTTTTTGTGATGTACTGACAACCATCCTTTTTCAGCTTAGAACCATTTCTGCTTCTGTGCAGTGATAAATACACTTGTGTAAAGCAATTTAGTCTGGGTGAAGTGATCTCTTCACTTGATGCTAAAATATGGCCTAAAGCTTTGAAAAGAGGAAACAAGAAATTGCACACATTTCCTATGTACCATGCAAACTCCAGATTTCTTAACCTTGGGATATCTCTTTTATTTTCTCTGTCATCTTTGTCACAGAAGTTGCCTGACTTTCTCTTGACAAAACTGGGATTTTAGACTGATCAAAACACTGACATAGCATTTTCCGAGTTCCTGCAAGTAAAGACTTTACATCTGCAACAGAACATTAGTAGAACTTTAAAAGTTTATGTAAGTCATTCGTTTGTAAGCAAAGATCAGCTTTGAGTAAAGGTGATCTTACACGCCTCTGAGATTCAATTTGAATTTCATAAAGATACATATTACTTAATTGTATTTATTTGCTTAGATTATAAATAATTAAAGAGTGCCTGTCCAAATCTCCTGGTGCCTCAACACATCAATAACAATTCCATCCCCACAGTGTTGAATTAATTATTTTAACAGGAACTCAGCCAGACAACCTCCAGTGGAGACTTTTCAATTTCATCATTACTGTGAAAAACAAATCCGTAGCCTTCTTCATAAATCTTATCAAACAGTACCTTCTGTGCACTGCTGCTCCTTTTCTCTTCCTCTCTCCTGAAGCTGGCAAGGCATACATACAATTCAGTTCTTATGCTATGTTTTGTTTGGCTTTAAGCTGGCTAGGACTTTGGGAATCATTTTCAGAGAAAACTTGCAATTCTCTGAAACCACACCTAGCTGAAGATAAATTTAAATATTTCCCCCAGTTTTCAAATTCTTTAGTAGTCCACATTGTTTTTGATATCTTGGGAGAAAATCCTCTTCTTATTGCTTAAAGAAAAAATTTACTTTTTTTTTTTATTTTTTTTAATCTTATTTTTGAATGCAAGCCAACCAGGGGATGGGGGGGGAGATAAAGCTAAACAAAATATTTAGATTATTAGATGGCACTTATTTGATAGACTCTTTACTTAAAAAATACTTCCAAGATTATGTCTTTCTCTTCCAAATCAGGACAAAGCAGTGAAAAAGAAGTTTAGTTGTCTTATTCTCCTACATTGTTGGATGTTCCTTTTAACAACATTCAGGGATGTTACCAGAGTTCCCTGTGTGTGTGTGTGTGTGTGTGTATATATATAACCTTGCTGATTAGTGATAATGTGGTGATAGGTACCTCTGAGAATATGTAACATTGCCCAGAGGCTTTATGGGAATAATTAATTGTGTTGATCCATTCACCAGCTTCTTTTGTGCTGTGTTTGTAAGCAGCACTTGCCAGAAAACCAAGGAGGGTTTTTAGGTTGTGGGTTTTTGTTGTTGCTGTTGTTGTGGGGGGTTTTAAGTGTTGTTTTTTTGTGGTTTTGTTTGCTTGGTTTGGGGTTTGTTTGGGTTTTTTGGGTTTGCTTTTTGTTTGGTTTTGGGGGGTTTTGTTTAGTTGTTTTTTTGGGATCTTTTTTTTAGTATTTCAGGACAGGTTATTATTATAATAGTCATTTTCATTTGTGTTTGAATTCTGTACAAGTGATCTGTACATGTGCTGACATGTAAGTGCATCAAACTGTTTGGGTTTTATCTGTTCTGTTTAAGCATCACAGTAATATTTCTCTCAGGAATTAGCTGACATTTAAACATCTTACAAAGGTATTTTATATTGTGTCACATGCAATTCACATACACTTTCTAAAATTAGCCTTTCTGAAAGCTTATTTAATTCTTAGATTTTATTTTTAATTTCCTTCTTTAAAATCTAATGCATGTATACCCAGCACACTAATGTACCTGAAGATTTTTTTTTTATTCACATGCATTCACAAATCAAAGTAATAGCACATATTCCCAAGAAATATTAATCTTGTTCCTCCCCTATTTTTTCCTTTTATGTTGCAACATGCAAGCAGTATTTCTTTAGAAAGGAGCTAAATAAAAAGTAGAATACTAAATGCAGGAAGATTAAATACCAAGAATTCAATAATAGTAATCATATAATAAACGGTATCCTCCTAATGTCTGCTGTTGGTTTTGAACATAATGAATCATACAGCAATCATGCTGTTGAACACATAATTCTTATGGAAGCCTTTCATTATGGATGTGCTTTCTGTACTTCAAACTGAACTGTTCTATGACTGTAGGGGGAAAAATTAGGCTGAAGCTTTTATGAATCGTAAAAGTTCAGGACAAGAATAAAGATTAGCATGGTGTTTTAAAGTGAGAATGCAAACTTGAGATTATTATCTCTTATAGGGCTACTGAACTCCTCTTGCCATCAAAGTGCACCGAGAATTTCTGAAACTTTGACAATTATGGGCTCTATAATCATTAATGTCATATGAATAAATAAAGCCTAATTAATTCAACACTAATGAGATGAAGGAGGTTCAGACAGTTTTCATCACTGAAGGCTGTGTTCCCTCACAGTTCTGTTAGAGTAATTCTTCCTTGTTGTTGTATTATACAAATTATTTTTTAAACCCGGTGTAGTCTTAAACAGCACAGTATTGCAAGGTTTGGTGAAATTGACAAAAATAATATATAAACAATAATATAAACTTGATCTTTTTTCCCTGGAAATTATTATTTTGGCATACGTTAAAGATAACTTTAGTGGCAATTAGGAACAGAGTTTGTAGGTGTATTTGATACATTTGGAATTAGCCAAAATAACGGGATAGAAAAGGGATTATGAAGATCTGTGTTAGAAAGACAAGTGCATATTTATGGAAGGAAGACTAAATTGAGCCATGCCCACATCCAGGACGATGTTTAAATAATCCTGAAATACTTAAATCACTTCAAAGCATTTTTATCTTTTATTAAGTTCCCTTTCAAAAACCTCTTGAGCTTCCCTTGGTCTTCACTTGTACCCATAAGGCACATCACATATCAGTTCTCTCTGAAGTTTTGAATTTTTTACCGTATATTCCTTGTTTCCTGACAGCTCCTCTCTTGCCTCCAAGTTGGTGGAGGGAGTGTGCTCCAAATGTAAACTCAAAAGAGACAAGAGCTGAGGAGAAATGTCTGTGCAGACAGAACATTTGGAAGTTTACAGGCACTTATAACCATGTATGGTTTGGCAAGGGCAAATGTGGCAAAAGTTATCTGTTACTCTCACTGTGTTTTTGTGAACCGCTCAGTGGTTTTGTATATGTGTTAGTACACATTGAAAGCAGGATCAAGACAATGGTCCTGCCAGCAGAGCAAAACTCTCACTCAGATTCTCAAGCACTAATCAGGCATTATTCAACCTTTAGGGTGTAGGTTTTACCATGACCGTGCTACTGCATCCAGGGTCTTCTGGGGAGGGGTACTTATTCCAGGACATCTGTGGTAGGAATCGGATTAATATGAAAGAAAAGTAAATATTGTGTTTTGATTTATGGATTTTATAGTGTTTTGCTGCAATTCTGGCAACACTTTCAAGTTTTTGAGCATTTTTAGGTACATTGAAACACATGATAACTAGATTAATTTAAAATACCAGTTTTTCATCTTTGTATGTGCTTTATGTTTTGAAACTATTAGAGTTATAGTGAAAACACTGCACTCGTTATATTTTTCCACAGCCTGTGCCCATTACAGTGACAGAATTCATGTTCTTAGTCAGTGTTCTAAACTGTTGGCTGATCTTCCCTCTTCTAATATCAGCAGTTATAATTAATTATATTTTTAATTATATCTATATAATTAGCATGTTGTAAAAGTTGTATCAGTCTATTATGGTTCAGAACTGAATTTGCTCAGAATAAGTACCCGTGAAATAAACATCCCCCCAGAAAGGGAGAACAAGCAGTTAAACCCAGACTAAACCCAGTTATAAGAAAGTATGAAACAAAATTTATTAATATACCTAGACAATGGTATATTCTTCAGATAAATTAATAAAGATGCCTGTGAGAACTAGACTGAACTGTGAGGAGGTATGAGAAAAGAAAAAATATAAGTCGAAAAGTTCATTTTGAAAGAGACATTAATAAAAACCGGATGACATGCAGCAAAGGAAATTAGCTTCTAGTGCACATGGGCATGAATAATGCTAGAGGATGTATCATATAACTTAATCAAATAGACTGTAACAGGAAGATGCAACTGTGGTTTCCTTAATGACCAATGGGTGATGTAATCAAATGCTTAAATGCACATTGTCAGGTTCTGATGAGTTTCTATCAAAGCAGAGTTGGAGTATCGCTTACCCGGGTGTTTGCACTGATAACACATCCTCTCTCAAGTGAGCGGAAGGAGTTAGGAGCAGACAGGTTTCTATAATGCTGTTGTGACAGGAAATAAACTTCCTTTATCATTCTCTAATGTAAATATCTCATTCCCTGAAGGTACATATGCTTCTGCTGTTTGGCAGGTACAAAGTTCTTAAGCTTGCTATGCTTGGGCATGAGACAGAGTCAAGGGACTGCAGCTGGGACCCAAAAGAGCTGCGAGAAGCTTTCAGGTGTTTCTGGCTTCTGCTGCAGGTGCAGCCTCTGGCCCTGCAACTCTATCCATGCTGGTCCATGGATTCACTAGTTCAGGGCAGTGTGAACATGCACTGAACATGTACTAAAAAATCTGTGTGTGAAATCCTTCAGTGAAATGTACTCAATAGCGCTGCTAATGTTGGGCTTGTAGAACTCTAATCCTTGTTTTCTCTCAATATTCTGCACTTGGCCAGTGTGTGTTTTCACTGGAGCAAACTCAAATGTTAAGGCTAATAAAGCTGTGACCTTTGTAGCAGCAGGTTCAGGCCCCAGCTGGGTGAGTTCTGCCAGCCCTGTGCCCAGGAGGTCTGTCTATATGGTGTAGGGACATGGGGTGGGGGGGCTGGATGCACCTGCCTGGGTTGTGAGACAGGAGTGTATTGTCTGTGCTCAGGAGGGATTTGGTCCTTGCTGGCTTCACTGCACAGGGTAGGTATAAGACTGTTGTCCACCAAATCTGAGTGTTTTAGCAGAAGTTTCATGGCAGGATACTGCTGTGACTATAAGAACCAAACAAGAGTCAAAATTAAGACTGAGTTCACTGATAATCCTGGGCTTTACATTTTAATGCATATTACTAGTGAAGTGCTAGATTGTGTTTTTCTGACAGAGCAGATTAGGAAATAATTTGCATGTGAATCTCTCCAAGTCTGTGCAGTTTCCTTGGTAACAAATGGAGAACTAAGTTCCAAAAAAATCTGCTTGTTGCTATTAAAATGTGTGTATATGTAGGGAGGGAGGTGTTCTTATTTTGTAAGTTTTTATTAAATTAAAAAACAGAACTGCAAACCTTAGCAAGACTCTTGATTTACCTAAAATGGGAGATTGAAGAAATCAAATGGTTCTTCTCTCACCAGCACTTAACTCATGCAAAAGTCTCATTCCTAGTCAAACACCACCAGATGTTTGCAGTCGGAGTTTTCCGTTCTGACTATTGCAAATAAAACTCGTTGTTGCTTATTGTTTTCAGGGAAGCTGCCAAGAACTGGTATTTCCATCAGTAGTTGCCTTCCAAGCTTCTTCAGAAGCTGTTTGTGAAGGCTTGGAGTGCAACTCTGAGATCAGTCAGGGCTTCCCAACTCTTCTCCTCTCCTCTGTGGCTCCACCAGGAGGGATCCTTGCCTTGTTTCACTTGACTTAAAGGAGGTTTTTCATGGGTCACCCCTCATTCCACAGCAATTGAGTAGCTTGGACAGTGTGTGTGTCACGTGTTGCTTTTTAAGTGATGGTTAGTGAGAGGTTGGAGTTTTAATTAGATGGCTATAATGCAGCAGCAGGAGAACTTAAAAGGCACCAGAGAAGGGAGAGAATGCCAACTGCTTTGTGGTGGCTGGGGGCGTGATGGAAAGATGAAATCATCCTAAGAAACTAGAGCAGAAGTACAGGTGCCCAATGTATTGAGAAAAAGTAGTTATCCTCTAACTTTGCATTCTGGAGCCATGAGACAAAAAGAAACGTCCAAGAAAGAAAAGAAACACTCCCTCCCCCCCCAACCCAACTCCCCTGTAACTGGCACCTTCTCAAAAAAAGAAAAAAAAAACCAAACAAAATCAGACAAAACCAAAAACAAACAAAACAACAAAACCACAATACTCCCTCCAAAAAAAAACAAAACAAAAAACCAAAACAGCCTCCCCTTCCCCCCTCCTCAAAAAAAAATCCCAACCTAAATGAACCTCAGACATGCAACTCGGACAACTTTGTGTTTAGGCCACTTTGTGTAGCTTTATTGAACCAGACAGTTGTGGCCCAAGATGTTTTGCTATTAAAGCATCCCCAGTGCTTTCTGAACAGTGAGTGTGTGATGTGTTTCTTCAGTTATTTCCTGAAACTGAACACATAACCTCAGTATTTTTGATGTTGAGTTTTTCAGCAACTTCACTACTCTTCAGTAAAAGATCTAGTACAAAATCTGCTTAGTTAAAAACCAATTCCAGAATTATAGCTTAAGACCCATAAGCAACTAGGTGAAAAGTATTTTTCCTGCTCCCTTGTCTCTGTTTTTGTTTGCTGGTTCCCTGTTTAATGATTTTCAGTTTGCAGATTATTCTAATTAGACTTAGAGTTTGAACGTGAAGTAAATTAAGTTTTAGTTGCCCAAAAATTTATGCAACATATTTATGAAGGAAAATTCTAAATAATAATAATAAAAAAGGTTTCCTCTCAGTAGGAAAAAGTCCTTCTTGTTAAGAAATGTAAGTTTTGAAAACATACTAAAATCATAAAATAGGTTCTGTAATAAATAAAAGTAATTACAGTTCAGTTTCTCTCTTATGGGCAAGCTAAGGTACTTCTGCTGCTGAATACAGTTTTCCTTCATTTTATCAGCCTAAAGTGATTTTTCATGTCATGCTGGGTTTTATTCCTTTAATGAACCATACAATAAGCAGGAATAAAAAGAGAAAAATTTTATTTGAATACAGAGGACCCAAGTTCCTGAAAGTTCATCAACATGAGCAATCCTGTTTTTTGGTTTTTTAAATGTTATGTCATTGAAAACTGTGGCACAATTAAAACGAGTCTTGTTGAGTGAGAAATTGCATGGTAGGAATTCCAAAATACGGCAGGAGATGGATTGTGGACTCAGAAATGTAACTCCAAGTCAAACACATCTTTATTCAAAACCTACTTTACTTTTTTCGCCCCCATTTTAGAAGTTTGTGGATTTATTAGAGGGTTAACATGATAGCATGCAGGAAAGGTGATTCTGTGCCCTTTTTTGGTAGGAGGGACATCATGCAAATAACAAGACTTCACGTCATTTTGAAGGGTACAGTGAAATTTTCCTTTCTCAGACTGTAATTACATTTCCAGTTCCCTGCCAGCATATGCTGATTGCCTTTAGCAGCTTCCTTGGGGCCTTGTCAATCCATTGATTAAAGAAACATTCTTTAAGTGGATTTGTACTGCATTTGAATATCTGCTGCCATTTGATTAGGGCTGAATGCTGATATGACCCTCAGTAAATAGTTTTTTGGGTTTTTTTAACTCTTCAATTTTTATTTTTTTTTTTAATTACGGATCTTGTGACATCAGCTATTTCTCTTAAGTTCTGGACTTTCAAATGCTTATTTGATAGGTTCAGTTGACACTCATGAATGAGAATTTCTGACTCTTCTTGTTGCAGAAAAAAACCTGAGAGTGTTGCCAGTGCATGAAAGTGGTTCAGGTCTGGAAGCTAAAAGGCAATGAAACATTATTTCTTTAAAATGACACTGAAATAGTAAATATTATGCTAGTTGTTCCACCATCATCTAGCTCAACAAAGTTTTTGTTCTTACTGGTGTTTTTGATAACAAGTGTAGTCATCCAGCTTATTTTTAGTGTCCTTGTATTTCTGAGACAATTCCTCCAGGATTACCTCATCACTCAGTCTGAAAGAAAGAACCAGATTTGCTCAATGGGGTCCAGTAACCTCTGAGCCCCCACCAAGGGCAGCAGGATAATGCATGTTCTTTAGAGGTTTTGCTGAATCGTGACCAGAGTTCTTAGGATCAAATTCATGCAGAGAAACATTAAGTGGAAATCTTATTTGCTGGCACTAAGTAATACGTCCTCCTGAGAGTGACCTTTGGTAACTTCAGATGCTTTTCAGAAAAACTGCTCTGTGACTGCTGTGTATACAATTTTTCAATGTGCCGAATAGAAATTTAGTGATTAGATAGCAAAACAAAAGCTGGATGTATAGTGAATATGATATGTGCTCTCTTACATTCTTGTTTGAAAAAACACTTCTACTAAACTATGGTGTTTAAAGGCTGTTTCACTATTTCAAGAATTCCACTATTGCTACTAAAGGATGTATCTACATTCTTTGAGAAGAAATTTTGATCTTTTGAGATCATTTTACAATTTGCTTAATCATTCCAGTGAATACTTATTAGTCAATTATTGTTAGTATTTGTAATAGTTGGGAGAAACATTAATTAGCTTAACTATTCTAAAGTATGTTCATAATTAGAACAGACTGTCAATTTATGTTTATTTTGCAAAAAAATGTAAAAGCTCTTTTTATCATTTCCTAAATATATACAACTTTTTTTTTCTTAACTCAGGTTTAGTTTTTTGCCAGTAACTCAACTTTTTAATCAAAAACCCTTAGCAGGTGATAAAGGGGAGAAAGTTTTTAGATTAAAGAAGATATCTTGAACATGTAGATTTACAGAAGTCAAAGGGGCAATTTCCCTGTGTAGCATATGCTGCAGCATTATGAGAATTTTTTTTAAGACCTGTTTTCCATAAGCAAATAAACATGTACACACTCACATGAATAAAAGGTGGCAGTGACTTATGGTGTAATATATAAATTTGAGATTATTCACAATCATTCCTACCCATAGTCAAAACAGTTTTATTCATTACATTTATAACCTGAGCCATGGCTGCTGTAGACTCTGACTTATGAATATGATTGAGCATGTAAGAGAAATCCAGGCTGAAATTTCCTAAAATAGTGTGCCAAGCCCTTCTGAACTAATGCTGTCTTTGTATGACTTAGAGATATTTTGAAGAAAGGGTTATGAAGGTACAGGAAAGGACAAAGCTATTAAATGCATTTAAAATTTGTAGGAAGATATGGACAAGCTGCAAGAAGTGTTTACTAAAGGGTATTGAATTTGTTAAGCTGAAATTTATTTTAAGTAGAACATTTCACAAGAAAACAACAGCTAAATATTGCAATAATGTAATGTTTTTATAACACTGGGTATGATTTTTACGGAAAAAAAAAGTTTATAGTGTGCTAATATTTACATACCTGGCCTTTAACAAAATAACAACCAATTCACTAAACCCCAAAATTCAGATGAGAGACCTACTGCATAAATGCAAGGCCCTTTGACCTGGGCAGGCATTTGGTTTTGAGGCTTTGTGGATGTCTTGGCTATGCAGCTCAGTGTGGTTTCAGGGACTGGTACTTTCACAGACTCAGTAGCACTTCTTTGCAACTGCTCTTGTCAGAGTCACAGTGCTGGGAGACTAAAGCAGGAGAGAATATATGGGATAGCCGCAGGCAGTGTATTCCACTGCTTACTGGAATGGCCATTAGTGTGTGTTTTCTAATGACTAATCTGAATCTTTCATGCTGAAACTGAAACTTAGGATTTATTCTCTTGCCTGCTACAGTGTAGGAGACTGATAACTTTCTTCTCCTCTGTAGAACGTTATTTTTATGATTGAAAACTGGTATGATATCTATCTCAGTATTATTGCTAGTGGGTTTTGCTTTTTTCTTCCTTGTTTGGGCTTTCTTTTTCTTTTTTTTTTTTTTTTTTTTAAACTTTAACAGACCATCCTGGCTTCTTTTAAAGCACCACAGAAAATGCATTCTAGACTTCTACATTTTCTTACTTCTTTTAACTGCACCCTGTGGTGTAGTTACACATATTTTTGAGCTATGGTGCCTCTGACTGCACAGGATATTTCAGCTGAGACAACAGAAACACTCAATAAGCGAGAGGTGTTTCATGTGAGATTTAAATACATTACACTAGGACTTGCCCTAGATGAGCATGTAAAATCATCTTTCAAAACAACCCATATTTTCAGATAATTTCTGTATATAGACCCTAAATCGTCAGCTATAAGTAAAACAAACAAACAAAAATAATTAAATGCACGGGCGTTTAAATGATTAGTTTATCCCAGACTTAGGGAAGGTTTTAGTACCAAACTGTTTTGTATTTTGGAAGATGTTGTCAATAAATCTAAAGAGTAAGAGCTAACATTTGGATTTAATTATTTATCAGTTGATTAGGTAATCAGATCCTGTTTCTAACAGCATAAGATTTCCAGTGAAAAAAATACCCTTGGAAAAATGTTTCTTTTTTAGTTAAATCTTATGCATTTCTAAGTATAAGTATGAAATCTGAATAGCTGCTGAGGTAAAAATCCCCTCTTCATCTGCAGCACCTCCGCAGGGTGCAGCAGTGCTGTGTACACTAGCAAAATACTGAAAATGGGCAGTGTCAGAAAATATCATACAAGAGTAGCAAAGCCTTAATTGCAAATGTATTTTTTCATGTAGCTGCTACTGGAAGAAATTGCTTCCATTGTTTTTGCTGGCTGCAATTGCAGCCATCCTGTGTTAAATGCGCAGGTACACTGAGTGCCTGTGGCCATGTCACTGCTGAAATCCTGTGGGTGCCAGGGATGTGGATTGAAGGCTGCCCTGCAACCACCAGGCTCAAAGGGTGATGATCAATGGCCCAGTGTTTATCTGGAGGCCAGGCACTGGTGGTGACCCCCAGGGGACGAGCTAGGGGCCAAACAGCGTTTGACATCTTCAGCAGTGACTTGGATGATGGGACAGAAAGCAACCTTGGCAAGTTTGCACATACAAAACTGGAAGGAGTGGCCGATCCGCTGGGTGGGTTTTCT
This sequence comes from Margarornis squamiger, assembly GCA_035222235.1. Taxonomy (NCBI): domain Eukaryota; kingdom Metazoa; phylum Chordata; class Aves; order Passeriformes; family Furnariidae; genus Margarornis; species Margarornis squamiger. The sequence continues at coordinate 30,081,346 of JAWWTY010000160.1, forward strand.
GTTGTTCATTTGGACCTTGGTGGTGTGGAGAAATGGGCAAGGGACAAGAAGGTTAGTTGCATGGAAGTGAATGGTACGTGACTAATATTAGTCTGAAAAGCCAACTGCTTTACAGAGGTAGATCTGTGTATAAAATTTATTTTACTGGGAGTTTTTCTGTATTTCTCTTGGATAATAAGTCTGCAGATGAAAAAAAACATCCAGCTACTTTTTTAGATATGTTGGTTAAGAATCAGTGGCAGCTGTTTGTTGTCCTTACTTCATTTTAGCCATAGATGTTATTTCACATTTCATGTTGTCATTCTCTCTTTGCAATATTTAGTGTGACATATAATATATAGTGCTACAATCATTATGTTATGTTTATTTACCTATTATATACTCAGTAACATGTTTATTTATCTTTGAATCAACTATTCACTTTGTTCAGTTTCAAAGAACCTGTGAATCAAGCAAACTTAATTAGTGCTGTAGCTATGCTTGAAGTTTGCAGAGCCAGTGCAGCTTCTCCTTGCAAAGATGCTTTCCCGGGAGCATTATGCTGCCCCTCCAACCAAACAACAAAGTATAGAAGCAAAGAGCTCTTCCAAGAGTAGGTGTTGGGTGTATGCACAGAGTAAGATCAGAGGGTTTTAGTGAAGGAGGGCTGGGTTGATATATGCTCATTTAAATAATAAGTAATAAATAAATGTTGCTTATTAAAAACAACAACAACAAAAAAGGTCCTTCCACACAGATTTTGTATGCATAATCACTCATGTCATGCCTCAGAAGCAGATGACTGACATAGGCTGGATTTGCTTGCACAAGTCATCCTGTACTACCAGTGTGTATTTGGGAGCGACTGCTGTTCTCTGTCCTTTGATTGAATTGATATAACAAGCTTTCAGAAAGCTTACATTTAAGGAGGACTGCATGTTAACATCAGCAGTTTGACCAAGATTTTGAAAATCTGAAGATGTATGGGAGGATGTGAGTGTGATGTGTCTTCTGTGATGTTCTCGAGCCTCTCGGTGTCCTGAAGGTCCCTGTTGGGCTGTGACGTGGTCACAGCAGCTGGGTAGCTTGACAGAACAAATCTCAGGCCTTTCCGATGTGGTGTTTTGTGTTTTCTTCTGTGTTGATGAGCGTGGCATTCAGTAGCTCAGCTGAAGTGACTACAGAAAGAGTGTCTTGATTCAATTCTTCATGCTTTGTGCTTGGCTAAACCTGTTGGATAGCAGCCCAGGGATCTGAGCAGTTCTTGGAGAGCATTAGAAAGTCATACATATGAGTACAGTCCATCTGCAGCTCTTTGAGCTACATGTCACACCATTGTGAAGTTTAGTCTGTGAGCAATGAAATGCAGCATCTACAATGCTGATGGAGCACTCTTTGCCATACATTTGGGCTCCAAACTCACTGTGTGTTTACTGACAGAGTTCAGTTCTAGGCTTTAGCACATGCATAAACAATTTTTAGGGGAGAAGTTTGTCCAAACTAGTCTCAGGAATGTTTTGGGATATGAGCTGTGGGAAGGGCTCTTCAACACAACATTTATTGATGGACGCACACAGGCAAATAATCTGCATGAGTGATTTATCCCTGAAAGTTGTTGGGAATTGAATTGTTACTGTGTTTCAGCTATTTAATTTTGGATCATGAAACTTGCATACTTTGCTTTAGTACCAGCTGATTCCAAATCCATTTTCAGCATTTAATTGGTCCTGGCACAGAAGCGTGTTACAGAAATTGCTCTCATTCTTTTCAGCACCACCATCAGCTGTAGGGGTAGATTTTCTGTTTTGTCTAAAAGCAAGAGGCCTGTCTCCCACTTTCCAAATGGTCTGATTTTGTTATCTGTTGAGTGAATGACAACTTGCTTCATTATCTGGTTGCTTTTTGACTGAATTTTATTTTCTAAATGCCACTTGATGCAGGCTCCTTTCAAATTGTCCATTAGATTCAGCAATTTTCTTGACTGGTAAGAGTTTGACTGCATCTGGCTTGTTGTAAACACAACAGCACACATCTGCCCTGTGCTGCATGTCCTCAGTCCCTGGGCACAAACAGTGCACAATGAGTTGCATCATGTGGAGCACTGAGGGAGCAGGCTGCTTCCAACACCCTTTCCTGACAAAATCAAACAAACAAAAAATCATAGACACGGTTTAGGGAATTGACTAAACTTATTCTAGCTCATACATTCTCTGGAACAGGTAGCTCCTCGTCACTATTTATCATTGTTGTTTATTTAGTGTCAAATATAATTCAGATGATTGAAAGCATGGCGAAGTATATTAACTGGCTGCTTCACTTGTAAGTATTTTGGGAACTGCCACTTTCATATGTGAGACCATACAGTGTTTTTGTCCTGTATTTTAAAATGGAACAGTTTGGTGTGTTTAAATTACGGGTCAAAAACTGAATAAATGAAGAAGCTGACTAGTCAGTCTGTCTCCCTAATGAGCAGTCTCTACAACAGAAGCTGAACTGCCAATTACTGGCCACTTCTTCTGGCTACTCATTAAGTATGTTTCAGCATGAACCTCTTATGATTTGGCACATGGCCAGATCAAATTCAGATTTTCCCCATGTCCAGAATAATACTGTCACTGTTTTGATAGGCAAGGAAGCCACAAGTTTCATATATCTACAGCAAACAGTAATTTGGGCATGACAAAAGGGCATCTGCTCTTCCTACTGCCAAGAAACTATTGCAGAAGTGACGGTATTTAACAATGGCAGATGAATTTAACTTTATTTAGCTTGAATTATGTCACTGAATAAAATATTTACTAGATAGCTAATATCATTCTAGCCCTAATAGCAGCTTTAGAGAAGTAACATGTGTAGCAGCTATAGCCCGACATTGCCTCTCTTATTTGCTTTCAAGAGTTCATTGCAGTCTGCAGAAACTGTATAAGTGCTTTGGAAATACAGAGGAAAACATATTGGTCTGTAGGTATGTCCATTAGGACTGTGATTTTTAGAGATTTTTATATTTTTTTTTAAACTCTTGATACCACTGCACCAGAAGAGCTTTGTAATATAGACCTGATTTCAATTTGATGTTGGTACAGAAAGAACAAACTCATTTTAGAGTTGGGTATTGCATTTGAGTAAACCTCCATAAAGTTGTTTCACGTCTGTTGTAGCCTTCATCTGAAGCACACGGTTCCCTGAAAGATTGACTCTTGTGAATTCACATTTTAGGGTATACAAATGTCATCTAGAGAATCCAAAATTATTCTTCAGAATTGTTTCCTCAATTCTAGCATTATTCATTTTGAAAAAGGTGGTGCTGACATTACCAAATAAGAAATCCTACATAAGCAAATACATAGGTTTTCCTCATGTTTATCCATTGTAGATTACATAGCAATAAGGCCTGTTTCACTTTGTTGGTGTCATTTGTCTCTGTAGTAGCAATGTTCCATATTTTGAGGATAAATGCCGTGTTTTGAGTTCACAGTGTGTGTGTTAGACTTACTTGGGGTATTGGGAGCTATATAAGCTTCACTTGGTGAATTGGTTTCATATTCCATTTGTTTTATGGAATCCAGCAGAGAGATGTTATGGTCTCAGTTGTACTGTTAGTGGTTCCTTGCAGAATGCCAGAATTTTATATTCACTTAAGTAACTGAATCAAGAACTCCTTTCTTGTTGGAGATACTATATCCTACTTCTTATTTAAATAGTGTCTTTATATGAGCTGCTTACGTAGGCAATCATGCCCACCACCGTACAGAGCCCACTGGGCTCTAGTGAAGTCTTATGTAATGTCAGGATAAAGATTGTTTTTAGATTAGTTACTTGTATTTGTGTGTTTTAAAAAAAATGTTAAGGAACGTTTTGTTTTTTTTTTTAATGTGAGAAATTCTTTAGAAAAACATTTTGGAGGAAGTTTTTAATTTGTCCAGTGAAATAAATGATTGTTCTCTTGGAAGCCCAGAAGCTGGGACACTGCTGGGGGGGGACTGATTTTCTCCTTTTCTTTTTTTCTGGTGAGACGTGATACCTTTCCCTATGTCTGTTTGACAGAAGCTTCTGTTATTAATAATTTTTGTTTAAAGTTTTGAGTTAACAACTTTTACAAAGCTAAAGAGATTCTATTTATGAGAAACTGTGCTGTCACTTATGTCATGCCCTGCATCCTTCCCAGTTCTCACTTTATTCACGTGTGAGTACTTGCAGTTATGCTAAGCCTGTATTCTGCCAGCTACCATTTTGACTTATCTAAAATAAGGCAAGACATTTGTGCAAGGAATAAAAAGATCATAAGGCATTCTGTCAGTTTTATTTGTTTCTCCCATGAGTTTCACGGCTCTCCAGACCTCAGAAGCCCTTATTTATCCCAGAAACCTTGGAATTTACAGACTGACTTTGCTAAAGCACTGCTGAACTTTAGAATCCTCATAAGAATGCTGGAAATCTTCAGAAAAGCCTTCTATGATATCAGCAAATATCTCCCATGAGAAACCTCCTAGCACAGTGAGCAGTGTTCAGTGGAGATAAACGAGTGTGTGATTCTCATTTAGAATTCTTGCTTGAAAAACATGAAGTCTATGAAACTTTTCTATTTGTCCTGGTGTGACACTTATTATTCTTACATTTTCAGATGCTGTCAGACAGAAAGTTTGGCTTTTAAAGGTTATTTTTTTTTAATATATTTTAATGACTAATTCAATTGTTAATTGTCTTAATCTAAAAGATGATAGATACAGATTAGATATAAGGAAGACATATTTTTAATGTGAAACACTGGCACAGGTTGTCCAGAGAAGCCGTGGATGCCCCATCACTGGAAGTGTTCAACCAGGTTGGGTGGGGCTTGGAGTAACCTGGCCCAGTGGAAGGTGTCCCTGCCCATGGCAGGGGGCTTGGAAGAACATGATCTTTAAGGTCCCTTCCAACCCAAACCATTTTATGATTCTGTGATCTTTGAGACTGCTGTTTGTTGTGGTAAATCCTTTTTCTTTGTAAAAAGGGAAAGGGACTCAAGTAACTTCCTTCCTGTGGAGGTTCAAACATATCTCAGTCCAAAAATATCTCTCTGCTTTTGGCATTTTTGTTAGAACAGGCTTTTAACCCATGTTTTGTGGCTGTAACCTGGCTTGCAACAGGGCAGAGCTGTGTTCCAAAGGTGGGTGGCAGTGGGCTCCACCAGCTTTTCTGCTTTCCAGTCACTATGCCACGATTGTAAATGAACAAGTAGACTAAATAGAGAAAACTGTCTTAAACTGAGTAACTATTGTTCTCATATGGCATATGTTAAAAGATGTATAGATGCTTAGGAATATGTTTTAGTGATGGATTTGACAGTACTTAGTTAATGGTTGGACTTAAAGGTCCTTTCCAACTTAAATGATTCTATGATTCTTTTAATACTTAACTCTTCTGGTTTTCTCAGCACTTTCTCTTCTCATATAGTGATTCAGCTTTGAATTTCGCAGTTCATGATAGTCTGCTGGACTTCTGGGCTTCTTTATTATTTTGTTTTAGGCAGTGCAGTTTGTGCTGGAGCAAAAATACCAGATGACAAATAAAAGGTACTTGTTAACCCCAGTTTCAAGAAGTTTTAATGGATATGATGCAGGCAAAGATGTCTGGCTGATTTAGTTTTGTCTCCAGCTGTAAATCAAGTTGTGAAAGGCAGATGTACATATGAAACCAGAGTGAGAGGTAGAAAACATTTTACACTCAGTTAAGCTTTTAATCAGTTATTATTTCTGTGTCTACGAATGACAGCACTGTTGCAACAACTTAATAAGTGGTTTTCATTTATCCCATTAATTTTTCAAAGAAGTTTATAGATTTATTAGATGTTTTTAAATGTAATGGAAAAATATGAAATATGCTCCCTTTTTACCACAGTTTCTCATATTGTTTTGGTCCATAACTTTCCATAATAGTTTTAATGATAAAATCTCCATTTCATATGTTACTCCCTCACCCTCAAAGTTTTTTGGTTTTGTGGGTTTTTTTTTTTGTTTTTTGGTTTTTGGTTTTTTTTTAAATTCATCCCCAGCCATGGCCTAAAGAGCTTCTGTCTGACTTGAAGGAATTGAGGAGAGAAAAGAACTGAAAAGAAGGGCAGAACTGAGAGAAGATTAACTAAGCCTAAGAAATTTTTCAAAGCAGGAATTAGGAAGGAATTTAACCATCATGGGCCATTGTAGAGCACAGTTCAAACAGAAACTTCTACTAAGAGAAAAGGGCAATTGTGAACATCTCATGTAAGACGTGTATAAAACGCGGGTACTCTCCAAGTCACATTTAAATAAAATGAGATAGAAAGTACAGTTCCCTAAGTGTGATAAAGAAACACAGCATGTCAGAAAGGAAGCAGGATGTATTTACCCTCTAAGTACAAAAATCGCTGTTTCTAACAAAAGAATTCAGCCTAAATTCAGACAGCACTTTAGGGAAAATTATTTCACTTTATGGTTTCATTTTGGTCCACCTACTGCTGTTTTCCCTAAGTGAATACATTGGACAAGGAGAAAAATGGGAGCTGAGGAAATGGTAGGTGAGGAACACTTAATTTATGAAATTTTCTTCTGAGAGTTTTGTCATTAATTATATTGGTAGAGTACAAAGAATTCAAAAGTCATGCTTTCTGGATGATACACTCCAGTGTCTTTTTTATTGGAAAAATACTTGTGTTTTTCACGTCTTGTAAAACTTAAATGATTGAATATTGGTGCAAAATAAAGTTTCTCAGCTCTGTTCTCCTTGTTCGTAAAGCAATAATTTCAAAACCTTTCAAATTTTTTCTTCATTGAAACATCATGTCTCTAAATTTTAATTCCATTTCAGCATTATAAATTAATTTTTCTAGATCCTATTTACTCTCTCTATTCTCAGTAGCACAATTCTAAATGATAACCATAACTTAAAAAAATTTAAAAAAAATAAAAAAAATAAAAATCAATCTTAATATTAGAAGTTAATTGGAGAGGTTTGGGGTCTTCCTTCCAGCTTCTACTCCTGGAACTGCAGAATTGTTTTCTAAACCCCATAGTTTATTTTTCCAAATCCTAAATGACAGACTTTCCCCTTTGTTTTTGGGAAACCCATTCCACAGTTCAATATGCACTGTGAGGTATTGCCAGCTCTGACTACTGTCTGTTTCACATACCTTTCTTTGAGTGTAATTATGTTTCTCTAAGTTTCAGCTGCCTGAAAAATGTCTTACCTTAAAAAAAGTACCAGACTTTCTCTTTAGGTTTGTTCCCTTAAACAGAATTTCACACAGTTTCTATTACCTGATATTGGTCTTTTCTTCTCTGGGATTATGTGAGTAGTGTGACCACAGCCAAAGAGATTCCCTTGACTGTAGAATTCTTAAAAGGAAGGGAAAAAAGAAATGTAAGCAAGTCGTTACATCACAGCTTGAAGCCTGGACCTGCTCACAGTTCTCCGTGGCAGTAAAGAATTTTGCCAGCTGTTTTCACAAATACCTGCACAATTGAACTGGGGCTCTGTTCTGCTCTGTTTAGCTCACAGAGATACTGTTGTTGAGGTACTAAGCCAAGAACAGAGCATTATATTAAATCACCTTGAACTTCTCTGCAGAGAAGTCCTTCTGCGTGTCGTGAATTTCTTTCTGTATTATGTAACATTCAGAAATTTTCCCTCTGTTATTGAACAGTTTCTCAGGGTGTTTCTGCCAGAAATTCCTCACTGCATTATTAGTATGATTTCCTAACCAAATTTCTTTCTGCATAATTACCAGCAATAAGATCCTCTTATATTTGCTAACTGTACACATTATTCCTAACTTTCCTAAAAGCTTTATATTTGAGTGACATGACTAAGAGGCCTTTGCCTGCAGAGGATAAATCCCCGTGTCGCAATCAATCACTCACACTACTGGCAAAGGTGGTGTTTGCACTAAAGTGTGAACAGCACCAGAATTTGTCCAAGGAACGTATGCTTGCCTCTACTATAATTTAATATGAAGAGTAAGAAGGCTCTTTCAGCCTTTTTTCACCACTTTCTAGTAAAAAAGGGCACAGAATTGAAGAGCACTAATAGGACAATCACACATTTCTTTCTGCGGACCTAATACAATGATGCAGCTATGGGAAATTTCATCCCCTTTCTGGTCTCTTTAGTGTCCTAAGGTAGGCCAGTAAAAAAAAGGTGTATTTAGAAGTAGCTGGAACATGCTCACTATGACCATTTGAGAGCCCATGAAAAAAAACTTCCTTCAAAGCTCCCCAGAGTTAAACAGGTATGCCCCATCCCTGGAAGTGTTCAAGGCCAGGTTGGGTAGGGATTTGAGAAACCTGCTCTAGTGGAAGGTGTCCCTACGCAAGGAAGAGATTTGGAACTTCATGATTTTTAAGGTCCCTTTCAAGCCAAACCATTCTATGATTCTTCTCAAGTAGTTTAGTTTTAGAAGTTCAGACTTTTTAAATTGGTATTTACTATCTACTTTTCTTATTACTATTTTGAGCTAGAAAGATGGGGGTGCACTAATGTATATTTCTGTGGGGGTTTTTTTGTTTTCAAGTGGGGTAAGTTGATGTTGCCTTTTTTTTTTCTTCTTCCCCTTTTGGTGAAGTAGCTAATTAGCAACTGCAATTGGAGATTTGTTGTAGAATACTGAAATTAATTTTTCATGGTTTAGTGCTAGCATGAGTGCCGTGTACAGAGATAAAGTGAAGGTAAGGGTTATTTTTCTCTGACACCCACAGGTGTTGTGAGGGCTGGGCAGGAGAATAGGTTGTATCAATAGATAGGCTTTGAGACCACTTGTAATAGCTCAGCTTGTTACATATAGAGGGAAATGCAACAACTGTAGAGTTGCTGTAAAAAGTTAAGAGAAAAAGGTTTCATATTAGTAGAGGTATAAATGTTCAGAATTAATATTGTAGGAAGAACTGTATCAAAGGAGAGTTCTGTTGTCAGCATGAGTCACTGACATATGATGAATACCTTAAGAAAGTATTGCTGATTTTTAATGCACAGATTTTTTTTTTTTCCATCTCATATATTACATAATTATGATATTCATGTTCCTTTCATGCTAGTTCAAAACATGGTGGTTGTGTGTATTTTCAGATTTCACAGTGTAAAGGGAGGTTATTAGTTAGTAGCAGTAACTAGTTTACAACCATATTTTTTTTGTGTCAATATATGAAACACAAATATTTTAAAAAATTTGATGAGTAGTGTGTTTTACTGGGAAATATTAGTCACCACGCAAGAACAATGCACTTTTCACAAGTTCGGGTTCACTTATTTTTGCACACGATAAAAAAATCTTGTCAGATACAAACTGTTGAGGAAACTTTGCTGTCTGCCAGGGTAGGAAAAAGAGATTGATGGCTGACATCCTTAAAAGACAAGTTGAATCCTCATGTATCAATAGCAATGCATTAGCTTAATTATGGGCAAAGAGGGCAGCCTGACCTATGTTGACTCACTGCACCACTGTGAGAGTAACCTTCTCTTAGGGGTTCTCAGAAGCACCTATTCATCTGCCCTTTTCTTTATGATCCAGCAAAGTTTGGCCCTTTCTGATCTCATCCTCTCTTTATGAAGTTGCACACTTTCAAGTTGCTGAACATGAAAAATGTCACCTCTTTTTGCTGGTTGCCTCTATGTATTTCTATGTATTTCTAGAATTTTGGAGAGTTCAGCTTGTTTTCCCAGTTAATTGCTAATAAATATTTAAAAATTGGAGTATTTTCGTACTTTTTAAAGGTAGGAAATGTTGGGGAGGGAAAAAAAGAAGAGGTCTTTCATATTTCTTTATCTCTGAAGGTATCTGTCTGTGGTTAATACAAGCTGGGTTTGTTCACGTTTGTGCATTTTTTTTCTCTTGTGCAAGAGTGCTACCTCATATATTGACAAAAATGCTATTAACTTTATTTAGGTGTATTTATATGAAAAAACATCCAGAAAACCCAAAGACAGCTATAATTCTGTAATACTGAACGGTGTAAGTTTGCTTTAAAAAGTAAGATTATAGCATATAGGTATCACATGCAACCTCAGTAGTTTATAACTTCTCTATAACTTGTTAAACCTTAGGTAGATTTTCTGCTAAGTGTCCTCTGAGTATTCCAAATATAGATACTTTCTATTTTATGACAATGCTAATAGAATTTAAAAGATGGCTAAAGTAATTAGAGGTGTATCTGGCCTTTACTTGATCAGATTTAAAACTATTATTTTAAACTCCCAAATATGGTAAGAGTTCTGCTAGCAGACTTGTAATAGATTAATAATCATCCTTTTGTTTTGTTTACTCCAAACCACAAGGAGAACACCAAGTTTCAAAGTAAGTCAATGTGCAAAATTGCTTGTTCATGTCAGTGTCTATAAATCCCTAAATATTTGTTTTAAAATTAATGGGGTTTTTGTTTCTTTATCTGATA
>JAWWTY010000160.1:30091821-30235956 GCA_035222235.1 Margarornis squamiger
GCTTGTTCATGTCAGTGTCTATAAATCCCTAAATATTTGTTTTAAAATTAATGGGGTTTTTGTTTCTTTATCTGATACCTGGAGTAAAAACATGCTGTAGGCAAATTTGTGGTCAGGAGTTGCAAAAAGCAGTGGTTGGAGTATCTATATAGGTAGGGTCTCTCTCATAAACTAAATGCTGTTAAAGTCAAAACGCAAGAACGCTGAGTCTCTCATGTCCTCTATACATAAGAGATTTGCTTTGTGATTGAGACATGTAAGTTCCACAACCCTAAAATAGGTTTTATCCTGTAGATCATTGCTTTTCAGTAGTGTCTGAAACTCTAGATCTCCAGCACTTCCAAAGGTTGTAAGAATATGAACCTCCCCACCCCACAACTCTCTCTCAGTAGATATTCTGGTATCCTTAGTGTGACAGGAATTTGAGATGCTGGTTTCAGATGTCAGCCCAATCTGTGTGTTTGAATTAAATTTCACCCTTGATTCACCTCCCAAAGTTTAATTGATATTTTAAGGCCATCTTAGTTTGTGTGATTTAAAATTGGTTTTTTTTATTTATATACTTGTGTGTGGCGTGATTTCACTTATTAAAATGCTCTAAACACTTTTCCACAGCTGAAATTCTGCAGATAAGTTTTCTGCTGCAGGTGAATCTGTGGGGAGTTTTCTGGCAGTGCCTGACCTAGGGAATCCTGCAGGACTTTGCACCAGGACTGCCCTAGACACCACCTTCTCACTTGCACAGGATCAAACCCTTTTATATTTGATTCTTTCCTATGGTTTATTAGATTTTCTTTAAAGCTCGAATAGCTTTTTCAACTAAAAAAATCATAAACTATGCTGATTGAGCGAAGTTTTCAACCTTATGCATAGTTGATGAGTACCAGCTCCACCATTTACTGTTGAATTACAAGAGAAGCATTAGGAGTCTTTGAAAATAAACTGGATCTTATTCTTATTGTGATAAGAACTGTGTGTGTGGAGAAGTGATTTGCAGCCATTATTTCTAGAGAAAAATAGAACCAATTACATACTCAGGTACTCCAAATACTCCAGTTCGTCTTTATGAAAGGCTTTGCAGACATGAGAGGAATCAAGTAATCTGTGTTTTGGGGAGGAGGCAGCACCCTGTGGATTAATTTATATTATAGTTCAGCAACATACCGAGGCTTTCTAATTTGTGTCCTGCATATCCTAGATCATAACAGGTCAGTGGTTTCTTGTGTGACATCAGCTGTCAACTGAAAAAAAAAAAGCATTGAGTATTGACCCTCTTTAAAAACATCAAATCACCCTTCTAAGATGTTTAATTTTTGACATTTGAAAACTCAGTAAGTGGCTTTTGCTATTAAAAAAAAAAAACCAACCAAAAAAACACCTTACTGTGAAATTAAAATGCAAACTAAAGACATAGCTTATGAAACAACAAAAATCTACAGTGATAAAAGTTTGGTAATTCTACTCATTTTTCAAATGAAATGTCAGAATTGGAGATTGTTAAACATAAATTGCATTTATGTTTTTGCTTTATCTTGTTATGCTAAGAATGTCAGAGAATTTAAAATTTTCTAAGCTTCGATATTGTTTCACAAAATGTAGCAAGCTGATAACTAATCTGTTTTATTGTTCATTCTGGGTTAATCAAAAATGTAATTATGACTTTTAATTAGAGCAGAAAAAGTGTCTGCTACTAGCTCATAAAAAATTGCTTTTTTTCTGCCTTGTCACTGCAGGTTATGAAAGACAAAGAAAGCTTTCAGAGACAAGGAGACAATCTAGCTTCAAATTACTCATAATTGAACTTAATATTTGAAACTACATCTAAATATATTGGAAGCTGAAAGCTGTGAATTTATATTCTAATTTAATTTTGAAGCATGAAATTTAGTGGTACCTAGAAAAACACATTTTCGCCCATCAACTTTTCAAGCTGTTTCACAGTTGTGGTTCTAAACTCCATGCTAATTCCATGAAGACAAGTCAGCAAGGCTTATGGTCTTGGAAGAAACCAATTTCAGCAGTAAGGAACCCTAGGAGTGTAGAATTTAATTCTTTATACCCCAGGGTTTGATAGATGAGGAAGATAAATATATACCTACGCACACACATGTATGTGTAAAATAAATACAGAGAAAGTGCTAAGAATTTTAAGAAACAACATTCCCATTTGGATTTGTTTATCTATTATAAAATAACACATAAGATAAAAAGAGGGAAAGTAAACCAGAAGTTGGTGATTATAATAACTTGACAGAGAAACCAAATGGTAACAGGGAGAAATCTTATGGCTGTCATAGTTAGTGCAATGAAAGCCTGACATTTATTTTGAAAAAAAAATTCTGGCAGTATATTTTATCCATTAGGTGAATAACAATTGTTGTTTCTCTATGATTTCTATTTTGTATCTTGGGAGTACTGTTATGAATTTAACATACTTTTCATTCATGTAGTACTTCAAGAAGACATTAAATAAATCTGCACATTGGGAGTGGTAAGAACAGTAGTTTTAGTTGAGATATATTGAAGAGTTTTGGAAGAGCTGAATTAGGACCTTTTTTTGTGATGACTTCTAGTAAATCTGGAGGCATCAGCATTGACAATTGCTTCATATTGTGTTAGCAGAATGACCCTTGTGATTTTATGGTTGTAAGTCCTGCCTTGCTTGTTGAGGGAAAGGGTGAAATTGCAAATATGGAACTGGAAACATATGGATAAAAGATTTTTTTGTTGGATGTTCAGACAAACAAAATATTGTATCCTGCAACAATATACTTTGAGTAAGATTGAAAAATAAATATAGGGCATTGAGTTGATTTGGTATATTTCTAAAATGCCACTTAGCTTTGGTCTGAGTATTATTAAACTTGAAAAAGTCAGAATGTGCAAAATGACCACCTAATCAGCAAAAGAAATAAAAACTGATTAATTCATTAGTGTTCATTATAAAAGAGGATGTTTCCAGTAAGGTTGCTATAATGTGATTTCAAGAATGAATTTTTACAGCTTTGCTCCGTGACCTGGAAATATCAAAGAATTAATACTGTAATTGTGCAGATGATTTGAGAGAAAAATAACAAAAGGGACACTTTGATTTAGAGTTCTTGATAATCTGGGCACAAGCAAACAATATGTAGCTCAGCATGGCCAGGAAGATACAGAGATTTCAGACCATAACACAAAGGGGTGGGAGGGGGATACCAGGAGGTGACCCCACCTTTTTGAACTAAAATATGAAGTCCCCCTGAAAATCCTCTTGTAAATATTATACTCTCCTGAATTTCAAATATTAAGGCTATTAATTTTCAAGGTAATGTGAATCCATCACTGTCCAAAATCAGTTTATTTGTAATATCTTTCTGTTGTTTTTTTGGGTTTTTTTGTTTTGTTTTGTTGTTTTTTGTTTTTTTTTTTTCTATAGGTGAGCTTTTCTATACTTGGTTGAAATGCAGTACCTTTGGATTTAAAATGTACTATTATGGCATTATTAAGAAACTAAAGAGTAACTTCCCCACTTTCAGAGATGACTCAAAACTAACATGCATAAAAGCAGATCCATTGATAGCACTTCTGCCGAGGTGTTAAATGTCAGGTAACTGCAAGGAAGTGTTGATTCAGATTTTATCCTCAATGTATAAATCATGCCTATGCTTGCTGTGTCTTGGTACCTGGTCTAATTATTTTTGTAAGTGTTTAAAAAAAAATCCATTATAACACTAATTAGCATGTTAGTCCTTAATTAGCCATTAGCTAGTCAAATATTTGTCTCTGTCTCAAAGTGTAGAGATTCCACTGGGGACTAACCAAATTTCATACTTTATGAATAGATTTCTAGCTTACCCTCTGAGGAGATGGTTGTAAAACTGTCACGGATTTCAGGGAGCATTTTGAAAATGTCTGGATGCAGCATGGCTTCTGAGGATCTATCATTCCCAGTTCTTAAAAAGGGAAGAAAGTTATGTAAGTTGTCTGGGAGAGGAGGAAAAAAAGACATTGGTTTTCAAGGCCTTGGAACATACAGAGGCCACTGCTTTTTTGGTGCTTGAATATAGAGTGGGTTTCTGCATCTGACAGGTGGACCTATGTGAAGTGCTTAGTGCTTAAATTCAGTTGTATTTCCTGTATTTGATAACCATGCGAGTTTCAGTATGGAGATTTTATGTCTCTCTGCTTTTTATTTATGCTGGTGTTTACTTGAAGGAGGAGTATGCTCAGTAAAAGTTACATGGCTGTAGTGATTATCTAAAAAATCAGTGACTTTTAAGGCAGTGGGTCATGGTGGTGATTATTTATTTGTTAGTGTTTTACCAATCCTGATCAGTTTAGAAAGCCCCTATGTTACAAGGGGAACGTCCCCAGAGAGTTGCCAGAAGCTGCTGTCAGTGCTCAGGGGTGCCTTAGCACCTCCACCCGGGGCTGGATGGCCAAACTCTCCCCCAGTGAAGCTATGAGCCAGATGAGGGCAGGTATAGTCACTCATGACTATCAGCCAGCTGGAACTGTAGATGTTTTGGTTGCTTTTTTGGTGTCAGTCCCACTGGGATTTATCTGTTAAGGGTTCCCAGGTTGTGGAGTGGGTGCCCCTCTGCGGTACAACTTCAAACTTTGGCATGGGAGAAAGACAAACCCTCAGTCTCACTCATGCCTTGTCTCAAAGAAAACGCTTACAGCTAGGTGAAACAAATTTGCCTGCAGTGTTTAGTGTCAAGTTTCCCAGATGAAGAGAAGATCAAAGCTGAGAGATTAGGACATGCTGGTTAGAGGGGAAAATTGCAGTTTAGCTGTGCTGCTATTTTTAAAACTTGTCATATTTGCCTTCTGTCAGGTGAGCTGAGCTCTGATCTGTTGTGAAACATGGATGCACTAGAGCTCTGTGGATGGATCTGGGAGCGTAATGCCACAGAAGAGATGCAATAACCTAATTTCCCACTGGGTCCTGATCAAAACAAGAAATCCATGTTTGCAACTGTATCTGTGATACATTTGATGGGAGAAATGCCACAGACAGGAAGCAGTGCTCTCTTTATCTTTCTTTAAAATAATGGTACCAATGCACACGCTTGCAGTTCTGGCACAAATACTACTAAGGCCATGTTGACTCTTCAGAAATACACTTACATAAAGATTTACTCTTTTTCTTCTCTACCTTCTTATACCTTCCTTCTTTCTCTCAGTGAGTTTCCACTCCTTGTGTGCCTTCACCAACTTGTTTTTCAAGCGTTAGATATGTCCCATAGCATCTCTGACCTCCATTCCGTATTTTATCTCTGTACATGATCTCTTTTCTTTCTAAAATACTTCCAAAGTTAGTCTTCAAACCTTCCTCTTTACATCATAAAAGCTGAATTTTCTTTGCTTCTTCAAAAACATTTAGAAAGCAGCTTTAAGGGGAAAAAAAAGTTCATAGATACAGTAAATATTTTAGAAAATTAAATTTGTATTTATTTATTTAATATTGATATTTCCATACACAGTAGTTAATGTTTTCTTGTTTGGCTGGGAGTAGAAAGTGGTCTGTGAAAAGCTGTAAAACCTAAAGGTGTGTATCCATTTTCAGTATTCTATTACACAAGTTATTTTGGGGGAAAAAAAAGTGGTAGTCCTGTCCTGGAGAATTTACAAAAATCAAGTATAGTTTTTTTATGCAGGATCTGATTGTGTGTATAAATTTTTTAAGATTTAATTTCAAACTTAATTCTTCATGTATAACTGAATATTAATTTTCTACTATACTATTTATTCACTCTCTCTAAGCAGCATTTACATGCGTAAATAGAAACCCAAGAGGTGCAAATATTAAATACTGGTAAAGGATCAATCCTGCACATTTCTGTCATTGACTAGCTTTTGTTTTTACGTATGTCTGCATGTGATTTTTCTTATTAATTTATAGAAAATACATATTCCATAAAATTATAAGGATGGTGGATTTTTGTGGACAGATTTTCATGTTTTGCCTTAAAACCTTGGAAGGAGAAAAGAGAGGTTGTGTTTCTAAAAATGAGAATAAGCTTTGTTTGAGATGGATCAAAGTTTACATGACTGTTAACTTTGACTTCATTAGACTTGAATCTGATATAAACTTTGAGGTAAGAATTATGTTTGCAGTGATAGCTAATAAGCACAGAAATATTACATATACTGTAGAACCAGATCTATGCCTCTTTATTTCCTTTTCATATTTTTATCTACCTGTAACAAAGGCTGGCGTGTGATTCATAAAAAATTCTCATTATTAAAGCCAGCAGTATATTGCCACTTAGAAAACTAGTGTATACTGCTCTGAAGTAAAATATGAGCCCTATTCATTCTATATCACCATGTAGACCTGAAATTGTTAGCAGAAGACTTATTTAGTATTGATATATTATTCTTACTCAGTCCCAAATAACAAAAATGACCTGTGGAAAAAGGAGCTCTTGAGAAATGATTTCATTCTGTAAATTAGTTTAAATTAGCATCATTCTGCAGCTCCTAAAGTTAAAGCATCAGACACAGAATATATCTCACAATGCAACCAATAAACTTTTGTTTTTGGAGTTCAAGTGCCTGAAAGCTTAGGTTCAAAATGGAAAAAACAATAAAAGTTATTTATGTATACTCTTGAGGTCTAATTAGGCTCAGTATTTCACATGCACGTGTATATTTACAAGCCCGATATTGTAATGTTTATGGAAATTGACACTTAACTTTGAATTGCTTCTATTTGCATATGCAAATTAGCAGAGCAATTCAGTGCGAATGGATTTTAGAGACCTGTCAACAGTTGTTTATGGAGAAAGGCAAGGAAACCTGGAAACAAATCTTTGAGAATTAACGGCTTTGTTTGCCTGAGAGCATTTGAAATGTTCCCGACCTGGGAATAGTTCAGGTTCCTACCACGTAACAGCTGTAAATGCAGGCCAAGACCCAGATTTAATTGTGCCCCATGAACTGCTTTCAGGGACAGCAGGCACCTGTAAAATCAAGCCATTTCCTCTGGACGTGTGTTCTTTCTAAAATAAGCCCCCAGTCCTATGATGGCAGCACTTCTGGTGCTGTACTCAAAGCACACAAGCACCAAACAGAGGTGTCCCTGCAGCAAACTGGTGCCAAAGAGGGAGAGAAGGAGGAGGGGTTTAGAGGGGCACAGTGTGTGGCAGGAAGACATTAAACGTTTTTAGGCTTCTAGTACAAGATGGAAAATGAAAGGGTTTCATCTGGCCGATTGCTTATGTTTGCTTCTGGGCAAGCAATCTCACATGCACGTGTTTTATGAGCTGTGGTACCGTAGCATAAATCAGAGCTTGAGAGAGCTGCTATGGATACTCTTCAGTCTCTGTTCTCTTTCTTAGAGAGGTTAATGAGAATAAGCTGTTCTAATTTGTGTCAGTATATTCCACTGTTATTGTTCTCTTCAGAACAAAAGAACAAAAGCCATTGAAGAGTCAGGAGTGATGAAATGCATAAATTTGAGGGATGCTACAAAGAGATTATTTCATAACAGAGCCATCAAAATCTTCTAATTGAGATTGTTATAAATATATCAAGATCAGATACTGAAGACAAAATAGTGCATATTTTCTTGTCAGTATCTCAGGTGTGTGCAAACCAGGATTTTGGAAGGAAGAGCAGATACGCTGAGAGAGCACTTTCAGTTAGTCACCTTTAGAAATGATACAGTGGGCTTTTAAATCTGCTTTGGGGAGGTGGGACTCTCCACACTGAGACACCCAGCTTTCACAGCTTTGTAATGCAGAAACCCCCATGTTTCTATGTCCTGGTCATGTTACTCTTTCCTACAAGAATGCTCTGTAAAGTAGCTTTGTGGATCAGTTAAGTTAGCAGGTCCATTGTCATGGTTATGAGGAATGGGGCCATAGTTCTGTGGGACCCGCCAGGTTTGCTCTTATGTATTATAGAGTATATCTGGTGCATGCCTGTCAGCCTTTGACGGTATTCTTTAGGACACAAAACTCTAGCATGAGCCCTTTTGTGACCTGGGGAAAAACAGATGGGGAAAAATAAAAATTTACACCCCATTTTTCACCTGACATATTCACATGAGGGTCAGAAAGTATTTGGCACTTTATATTTGAAAGGCATTACATTTTTTTTTTTTAGGTTTCATTTTCACTCTTTCACAGTACATGGTCAGCTGTGCTAATATTTTCTTTGGCCAATGGTACTTAGAGTGTAAACAGGGAAAAACCAGTTGGAAAACCAAAGCCTAACACTACTTGCCGGAAGTGCCGCTCCACTGAATAGCCTTGCTTTTTGAAATTTGAACACTGTAAGTTTGCACATTTTATATTGCTGCAGACTGTGGTGATTAGTGTTACAAAGAGCTCGGTGAAAAGACAGAAGATGCATGGCTGCCTAATGCTTCCTAGCTGGCATTCAGGCTGGTTTTATATAGCATGTGGTAAGTTACTTCTGTTTATAATGAGGACTGCTGAAGTTAAATGAAACACTAAGCAACTGTATTATCTGAATTAATCTAAATCAGATTCCCAAGAGCTCAATATACCTTAAAGATTAATTCTGTTATCCACTGTGCTGGAAGACGTAAAGGTGTTTTATTTTTTTTTTTAGAAGGAATTTGGCTTTTGTTTTGTGTCTGTTACCAGGCGCACCCCCACCCCCACCCTGAATAAATGTGCCAGATGCACACACACACAGAACCATAGATATCTACACATGTTTATGCGTACGTGTTTGCTTCTGTCTGTGTAGCATCACTTGACTACACGAATATTTAGGACAAAGTGTATTAGCATCCAGATCAACGCTCAAGATTTAGTCAAACTGTTAGTTATGAGAGAAGCCACAGTTTAACATAAGGGATCATTTTTAAGCCCCTTCTCTTGCATTTAAGTATTTGCCAAAAGAAAATTTTGACTTCAGTAAATGTATCTGTATTCATGAAATCATACTGGGTGGTTTTGGGAGATGGGCATTGATCAGAGATTCAAGTTTATTGATGGTAGAGCAGTTTAGGAGGGACAGGTGATGGCACAACTGCTAGTGAGCTTGGCCTGCAAACAAGTTTACCAGCCTATCCAGTACTTTAGGATGTTGTCTCTGAATGAACAAGTAATGATAGAACTGACAGTAAGGAAAATGAACATCTTTGGTTTTTGTGTTAAAAATAGTTTCAACCGTATTTAGGGAGACTTAGTATTTTGCACAAAATGTACTAGGAAGCTGTTGAGATGTCTAAAATCTCTATGTGAAGGCAGGGTGTGTGGTACTTTCAGGGAAATCTTCCTTGAGGTCTTATATCCATTACAGCCAAATGGAGCATTTCCCCACCCTATAAAAACTGGTGGGGAGCATTTTATTGACATGACAATTTCTAGACTATATTTTTTTTCTAACATCAGTTTTGTCCAAATTTATCTTCTTTTTATTTTTCCCTGAAGAGAGAAGCGGGGTGTATAGGAACCAATAAAAGAGTTTGTGTTAGATGTGCCAAACTTACTGGAGATAGTTAACTGCTCAGAAAAGAAAGAACATTTATCCTTCTTATTCTTCCACTTGCAACCTGAGCATTGACAGGAGTTCATTGAGTCCTACCCTTTCTCACCTGCTCCTTCCCCACAGGCACCTGGAAAGTGCCAGGGGAATCTTTATAGAGCTCTGTGGACTTCAGCCCACTCTCCTGCCTCTACATCTGCCAAATGGGTTGAGGTTTGTTGGAAAATGTGAAATAACCTGAAATTGAATCTGTGCTTATTGTGCATAGACTTTGTCTTTTGCAGGACTTGACCGTGTTCTTTAGGGTTGAGGAGGGTAACTCTAATCTTATTTGCCTGGTCTTGATATTAGCCCCAGGAGTCAACTTGCCATGTCTAAACTAGGGCCTTTTTGCAGCGTGTAGGTGAAGGTATCACTTCTCATGTGGAAAGCAGTTGCAAGACTAAATTCATTCAGCTGAACACAGTCAGTATTGGAGGGGCGTATCTGGGTCTTAAGGTGTGAATTTGAGTTGGCAGCTCTTTCATTCCTCCAGATGCTTTTTCCCTTCTCCAGGAGGTGCTGTGTAATTTGAAATAGGACTCTTGCCTTAAAAGCAGCAGAGTGAAGTGGGTAAAAAATCATTAGTGCTACGTAGTAGGAGGAGCAATCTAGTATTTCTTTCATTTTGATTTTTTTCCTTCCTTGAATAAGGAATATTGAAGAACTGAATTCATCCTGTTATGTTGATCTGCATGAAAAGAAATGTAAATGAGATCCAGATGTGTTTTCTCCTCTAATAGTTTCATTCACTATGCTTTAGATATGAGAAAATGAAATGTATTCTGTAATAGGTTGAGGAGAATAGACCAAAATTATAATTTTATAATATTCCCTGGGAATTCATAGAGGCCTAACGAATTAACTTGGAAACTCTGATGTCTAATGAACTCTGCATGGGGAAATATTTAATTTTGTACTGACTGCCATAAGGCAACTGCATGGTGGGTTATTTAATCATCAGCTGTAGAAATAAAACAGC
This sequence comes from Margarornis squamiger, assembly GCA_035222235.1. Lineage (NCBI taxonomy): Eukaryota > Metazoa > Chordata > Aves > Passeriformes > Furnariidae > Margarornis > Margarornis squamiger. The sequence continues at coordinate 30,102,299 of JAWWTY010000160.1, forward strand.
AGCAGAAAATGGGCCTGTCCCCAGAACTGTAGAGAAAGGTTTAATTGAGCTCCCCCTTCAGTCTTTATTGGTAAGGCTGTAGAGCTCTCATGTAGAGAGGCCAAAAAAGCCAGCGAACACCTGTCTGGACACAACACAAGAGCCTTCATGTAACACGGAGGGACCAAAACAGTAAGGCATCTAAAGATGCAGCCTTGATCTATTTGAAGGCATTGTCTGTAGCTTTTAAGTTATTTTGCATAACAGAGTGGTGCAACCAGTTGTGTTAAAAGAACACTGTGAGTCTTTTGTTTGTTCGATGTATTGTAAATATAATTTGCAGTCAGTAAACACTGAGGTCATGGCCTGTCCTGCAGCTTTAGAGACATATATAAATATGTCGTGCGCTGTCTTACATGCTAACAGTGCTAAAAGCTTGTTCTGTTCAGAATGAGTCTCTGTCTCCTCAATTTGCTTGTATTCTCTTAATGCCCTGTGCTGTGGAGGAAAGCACACTCCAAAGCAAACCAGTCTGACCTAGTCCCCGCCAGCCAACAGGGACCTACTCTATTAGTTTATAGCATCAACCTTCCTCTCATTTAAACCGTATTTGGGCCTTGAGTGCATGCACTCCTGAATGGTGTTCTCTAAGAGCTGGACATTTTCTATGGCTCTTTAAAGCAAATTTTCCTGGGAGGTAAAATAAACAGACAAAGTTGTGCCTTAGAAGGTGAAGTCCATATGGCAATGCAGTGCTTCTGTGAGAAGGCTTGGAGAAATGCAGGGCTGAACTGTGACAATCATACACCGAAATGCCTCTTTCCTTTATAGCAATTTTCTCAGAGGTGTCAGTCTCCCCCAGAGCCCTGTAACAGAGATCCCCTCCCACCCAGGCAGCCCAAGAACAGCCACTCTCTTCTTACAGGCAGAAGATTACCCTTTTGCACATGCAAACATCTTGTGGACACTCTATGATAGAAGAGGATGTCAAAATATAACCTTTCATCCTTCTTGCTTCTCTCAGGCTTCATCAGCCACAATCCTGGGTTTCGGCTCTTCACATTTCTCTTTGTCCCAGTGCTTTTCCTATGGGTTCAGTTTGAGAGAATTTTGTTCATTCTGAACCAAGAAACCAGATTTAAGCCCTCTTTTTTTTTTTTTCAGACCTAGACTCAGTTATGCAAAATTGTTGTTCTGCTTAACAAAACTGATTAAATTTTGATTAAATGGTCCAAGGAAAATTTCATGGACTGTCCTGAGTTGGGAGAGACTCACAAGGATCATTGAGTCCAGCTCCTGGCCCTGCACAGGACAAGCCCAAAGCCAATTCTGTTATCTCAAACTCTGGACCTACTGTAAAATGCAAGGATGAAACCAGAATCATTCTCTTTCTTTATACAGGGTGAGCCTAGGATTTTTATCTCATATCTTGCAGGTGACCACAGGTGACACTGTACAATTAGAAGGGTTTGTGTTTGGTTGGGTTTTAACTGTTCCCCAAGTTCCCTCTCCCCTGAGACAAATAAAATAAAATATAAAAAGGTCTGAAAACCCCCCAATAATTAATTATTGCAGAGTAGGAGGGAAAAATGCTGAAATGTTAACATGTTTTGAAAAATAGGATTCTTTTCAGGTAACTTGTCCATTAAGATACCATGTCAAGCAAAAAATGTGGTACAGCACAGAGTTATACTCTCATTTGGAGAACTCTTGCAGTACATTGGATTTTTGGTAATGTGTTTATTCACTCTATCCTCATTATAGAAATAATCAACAAAATAGATCTGTGCTCTCTCAAATCCCTGCAGAAGTCAGTCATCTCTCCAAACATATGGTCTGTTTACCTTCCCAAAAGCAAAATGTCTTCATAATATCAAAACCCAAAGACCCTTCTCTGTTCCAGTGCAGCAGACCTGGAAATTCATTGAGGTTTTGCTGTGCATTTTGATCCCCAACTGGTACTTGAGAGCAGAAGGCCAGAGCTCTAACCAGGATACATTGGGCTGTCGAGCCCCCATGCTACAGTGGTTCTGACATTATTTTTTAATGAGAGGAAAAAATAACTGACCTTGTAGGGACTTGCACCAGAAACCTCTGGCTCCCTGCCAGCCAGAAGAGCACTTTAGGAGCAAGTGTGCCATGCTTAGGAGTTAGTGAACAAGACTGATTTTTCTTCTCTGCTGTTACAGAGTCATCAGTGGCTACTCGTTCCCCAGAGATTTCTGATTTTACTATGTGCAGGTCTGTCCTTGGTTGAAACATTCAGCACCTATGGTAGGAAAACCGATGCAGAAGTACTTGAAAACAATCGTCCTTCTCCACCCAAAGCCATATTTTACAAATATTATTTATCACAGAAGCGTGTGTTGCTGTCAGCATAATTTCTGACACTGCAGATGCAGTGTTAGCAGTCTTATACAACATGAGGGAAAGGGGTAATATGTCATAACTTTGCCCAGCAAATCCCTCATTGTACTTCGAACTATAATAAGGAGAGTGAAACAACATCTATAAGAAATCCTAGGGAGGTTATAAGCGAAGACACATTGAGATTGTGCACGACAATTTGTTCTCCAGTGTGCACCTTTATTCCAATTTATTTATAAACCTTTAAGACCGTATGCTTCTTAGTGCAAATGAATCACTGCAATATTATTAGAACCCTGAATAACATTGTAATGTTGTTTGTGATAATTAAAGTGTTGTTCATTCTCTTCCTCTTTTTTATGTGCCAGCATATTTGCAGGATTACCTCTATTTGATGTAACAACTTCTTTCTTTACCTGAGAGATAGGAGAGTGGTCATAGAAAATCTGTACTGCACGTGGTTAACAACAAGGTTTTCATCTCTCAACCAGCTATTTAGTTTTTGTTTAGCCAGTTCTTTCAATCTGAATAATGTTGGCTGCAAGTAAAATTGCACATATCTCCAGTGCCCATGTAATCAGGCAGATAGAGATTCTGACACTGGAAATTCCCTAAATAAGGCTGTTATGTTTCAATATTTTGTGTAAGGCAGTGACAAATGAAAGCATTGAGCACTGCTGTTATTTGAAAATAAGTTCAGTTCTTATTATAATCTTGCAGAGTTTATAAAGTTACTGTGTTGTTAACCTTCCAATACAGATTGCTTTTCTAAAAATACCCTTATTTTCTGCTTGAAGGGCTATTCTCTTTTTCTTTCTTTGGTTAAATTAACCTCAAAGTATAATACAGGTCCTAATAAACTTCTTGAAAGTGTAATTTCTCCCAGTTTTTATATTCTTTTTTTCCATAATACTACTAAAAAGAACTAAAATTGACAAGTGTTTATTTTATTTTTTTTGCATCCCACATGTGCATATACCCCATGAAACTCTACCCACGGTACTGACAATCAATCTGACAACATAATCAGTCAAATTTTACTCAGTGACTGTTTCTTAGGCAACCAAACACAATCTCAGAAATGAATTGCACAATTCAGAAATAAACCCCACATTGATATGTGGCACTTCCATTATTTCTCAGTGAAGTCTGAGAATGTTATGATGGTGCAGTGCAAGGGTGAAGCACGTCTGGTGTGCAGACTGTCAATGTGCTGCTTCTGGTGGGAGTGAGATTTACCCTGAAACCAACAGAAGGCCTGATGAGAGTCCCTAAAATAGGGATCTCTCCTCATATGGGATGTAGGTGATGCATAAACCCTGTGCCAAGGCTTTGTAGTAGAACTGATATGACTGTTGAGGAGGTAAGGGCAGAAGGAACACATCCCTTCTGAAGCTTCGCTCTTTCCTGTTGGGTGTTTTACTCCTTCCTACTCACATTCTAAAATGTTTTCCTAGTATGTCTCCCTTCTTTTCCCTTTGTGAGAGGCTGTTGTTGTTAGAACAAACTTTCCACAGGGAAAAGAGCTGGAGCTCTCCACACTTGTGGTCACAATTGAAATCAGGCTGGAAGATGAATTGCTACCTTTGTGCTAAAGTCAGCATGAGTGAGAACATCATCAGTGCCATGTGTCATTGTTGTAGTTAAAGTGTGTCTAATTCTTTTGCAACTGTATTTATAGAGTATGTTGCTTCTTTTATAATTTGAAGGTTATAATATTATAATATTGCTTATATTGTTTAGAATATTGCTTATAATATTGCCTATAAAATAAAATACATGTTGTGTTTGCCAAGAAACTGTTGTTGGGGTCAGACCAGCATAGATTGCCTATTACTGCTGGCCACAGCTGAGACTGGTTTTTTGCTAAATTACAGACAAGCAAATAAATCTGTGTTTTAAACCAATTAGTTATTTGCTAAAGGAATGCACAAATTAATGACTGGTGAGGCACAGTAGTAACTGTTCCAATTGACGGGAGCATTTTTGGCTGTGGAGACCCACCAGAAAGGTAGACAGGTGGCCACTTACCATGGAGAGTCAATAAAATTGACTGGATGGAGCCGCAGGAGGTTGAGAAGGTGTGTTTGAACAACAAAAATTGACAGCTGAGAGTGGCAGGGTATTGAGGAACAGGACACTTCAGATGGATGGAGTGGGTGGGAGATGGACAGAGGGTAACTGGGTTAAGGACTTGGATGTACCAGCTTGGTTTGCCCTCCTCTTGCTGCCTGGCTTGGTGTATACTCTGACTCCTGTGCTGACAGGGGGCCTGCTCACTGCAGAAAGAAGTGGACTTGGAGGAGATGTGGCGTTAGAAGTCTGCCAAAAAATAGTTGCCCCCTTCAAAAAGTTTTACCAATGCCATGTTGCTTTATGAAAAAAAGAAAAAAAAAAAGTATGCACACACATGCACAAGAGAAAATGTTACTGACTGGAATGAAATGTCCAGCTATTGCTGAGATTTTATAGCTTAATTTCTTTCTATTTTCATGGCAAGAGGCACTCACTTTTCTTTTTCTTATCTCAATATCCATAGCTGACCACAGGAATTGTGATGCTTTTTATTCAATCAAAATGGATATTTTTTTATTATTATTATTTTTGGGGTTTTATTCTTCCCTAGCTGGTCTTCCTGACCTATCTTTTTATTTTCCTTTTTGGTGGTTATATTTGTGAATAAGTTCAGTTTGCCCTGAACTGTGCTGTGAGCATTCAGCTTGACTGATACCCAAATTGGAGCACTCACAACAAATATAAAGGTGCTATAAACATTTTAAATTGCTTTTGACTCTGAAAAGTGTTTTGAAATTATTCCACTGCCTCAAACCTTTTATGTGTACTTTATTCTGAACTTTCTTAGAAGGGGCATTGGACTGTAACATACAGTGTCTTCTGTGACACTATAAACTCCTCAGGTAGTTTTAGTTTCCAAATAGTAATGAAAGTCATATAGGAAATTATTATATATATAAAGCTCAAAGAATTTTAAAGCAAGGAAAAAGGTGGCTTCTGTCTTTTTATCAATGTAATATCCTGACAGGAGAGTAGTATTTTGGTCCAAAAATATTGCAAAATCATTCCCTGAAAGAAGTTGGTCATATTAGTGAAAGAACACATCCTTCTCTTCCTGAATCCCAGAGGATTCAACATTGGCACTCACCTTTCATTATCTAAGAATTTTACTTTTTTTTATTATTATTTATAGAGGACCAGAAATTGCATGAAGGCAAAAAGAATATTGCTGCTAGTTTGATTTTAATTCATTCACTTTCAGTCTGGCATAAATCCTTTAAATACAGCTTTTCATAACTTCCTGAGGTTTATAGCATTGCTCTGTTACCTGAAAAAGCTCTTGTGGACAAGGTGGTCAGAAAAATTCTAACTTTGAAGCATAAATGCTCTTTTAGGAAAATCAGAGGGCTCAGTGACTGTAATGAGGAATAAAGAGAGAAAAAAGAAATGAGTGCATGTAATTCTCCATCACAGACATCTCAATAAACCTCCAGTTTACCATTGCTGTGAATAAGATTGACAGCAGAAGAGCATTGTGCAAGTGAGAGGCACCTCATGAAACATGTGTGCAAGAGAGAGGCAAATCAGAATTTAAACTGAAGCGCATTTGGGACGTTTTTGTCAGATGATTTCCTTCTCTAACTGGCACAGAAACAAGCAGGATAAATACCATGTAGAGGCTAATTAAGCTGTGTTCTCCCAGGGAAAGCAGTTTCATACCATGTACCAGGTGATTAGGACAGTTATAAACTTGAAAGAGCAGAAGAACAAAATGTAATGTTAGGCAGGGGAAACAGTGGAAAATGTTTTGCATGTTTATAATTCAGTCCAGGGATCTGCACAAGGATGTGCTGTGCCATTTTAGAATGGTTTGGTTCTTGCATGGTTTTGTTGCTATAGTGTACCTTGGCTGCTGTCTTGGCTTAAATAGGCACTCTACTTCTTTTCTTATGTGAAAAGAATGAGTGCTCCTCACTCTGGACCTTATTTCCTAATCTTTTTGAGTTTTATCCTCTATTTTCTGATAATTAAGGTAGAGACTTGAGATGATAATGAGAGGAAATGATGACAGGACTGGAACAATCTTCCTTGTTGCAATGTGAGGAGCAGGACCCTGCCAAAAATATGCGGTTACAACAAAAATCCGCCTTACCTCATTGCTAGGTATTTTAAATATGTGCATGTTTTGTCAGTACCTCAAGAAATGCGTTATAGTAGGAGATCATCTCCAAGCAGTCTTGGAGAGAGATCTTGGTTTATTCATAGCTAGTCCTGAAGCACTATAAAGAAAAATTCCTTTCCTGACAGACTTGGTAAGAGCATGAAATAGGAAAACATAAGAGAAGATGTCTAAATTGTTTTTTGTTTTGTTTTTGTTTATTTTTTAAATCTGAACAAAGGAACAAATACTACACTAAAATACATTACCAAAAGATATTATACCAAATCATATCAGAAATGCATGAAGCAACTCCTGAGGCAAAAAGCATGGTTGGGTCTGTGGTGTTCTGTTCACCTTTACACTAGGATGAAAAAAACCTTGATGTGCTTAGTGAGAGAATGTATTTATAATTCAAACCAGAACCTGCAAGGAAATTTGGAGATCTGTTGCTCTTTCTGTCATTATAAAGCAAGATTCTGCCTGCTGTAAGTGTACAAGTAAATGGCACTTCACTGTAAAAGCAGATGTTTGCCTCATAGTTTTCCTTTTTTGGGGGTGCTTTATAACACCTACTAAGATAATGAATGGTCTAACATAACTCCATAAAAAGTCTGAATTCAAACTGCTTGGAATTGCAGTGGGAATGAACCATTATCTGCTTGTGGTCTTCTAGTGTAGCCGATATAGGTTGAAAAGCTGTCTTGCTTGAAAATTCTGTATTATCCTAACACAGGTGTACAAATTCCAAGTAAATCAGGGCAGATTTCCCTTAGCTCCCATTCAAAACAAAAATAAAATATGTTGTGCAGTTCTCTGACATAAAAATCAAATGCAATTCTTCAGAAAAATTATAAGGCAAAAATGTTCTGTGTCAAAGTGAAGCAGTTAATTTGGGAAGAAACAGCACTTAAAATATATGGCCCTCCTTTTTGTTGTCCTAATTGGATGGTTTTATAATGACAGATGAAAGCCACTGTGAAAGTAACACACAAATGATGTTTTATAACCTGCTTAGTATTTCAGCAAAAGATTTTCTTTGTGCCAACCGGTGAATCATAGACTGCTGCACATAGAAAGTAGCAATAACTTCTTTTTAAGATGAGTTGACATTCTCGTTGTTATTACTTTTAAATTAATATGGGGTACTGGAAACCATTTCAGGTGTTACTGAACGTTACTGCTTGTGCTAATTGTTTATGTTCTCTTTATGATTTGAACAAGGACTTGTTAGAAGGAAAGGCTGTGAGATATAAATGGTGACTGAATGTACAACACAACAATACTTTTGCATAAAACTGGGTCATAATAATTAGAGATATGTGGAAAATGTAATTTGTATTAGTGTTTGAATGCTTAAATAAAAAGTGAAAAATTGGCCTGATCTGAAATGAAATATTCGTTGCTTAGATCTTTTTTTTTCTAAAATAATTGTAGCTAAATGTAGTCTCAAAACACTATTTCAAAACAAGAAAACAGAAAATTTCCATTTAAAAAAGAAAGTTAATTTTTTTGAGTTCCCTTATAACTTTTTTTTCCCCTCCACTAAAGCTCTGCCAAGTTTAAGTTGCTTTCATGGAATGCTAGACATCCTTTATATTTTAAGCAAATTATCTTAAAGATTTTCATCTAGCTAATAATACAAATTAACAGAACAGACCATTTGCATTCAAGCTTCGCACTGTAGGAGTTACATTTCTGATTAAATATATGATTCACTATAAGGAGCTTTGGACCTTGGATTTTGTGAAGTTCTATCCCCCACATATCCTATCCCTTGAATTCAGAGGAATGAGAAGTTCATTCTTTTTTTTTTGTCTGGTTAGCTAGTGGAAGGGTGAGGGTTCCTCTGGATTGTATTTGCTACCAAAGTGCCACTCTGAAGCTAAAGATGGGACAGGTACACATCATTTAGACCTGTAACTTTCACACAAATTCCTTACAACTATTTGAGACATTTTATTCTAGTCATATAAGAGAGAAATCCCATGCTAATCCTGGCAGGCATCACCAGTTTCAAGCCTGCTTTCCACCAGTCTGGCATAAGAAAGTGGCTGGAAGACACCCAAAAATCTGAACATTTGTTTCCATGGAAGACTTGTAATATCCAGATGCTTTTGACTCTGAATGTAATGGCATATTTGTATTTGGGGAAAAAAAAAAAAAAATCAATACAGTTTATTAACTCCAAAGAGAAATCTACTGCAACCAGTTCTGTCACTTTTAAGGACATCTTATGTAATTCTTCGTGACACAGAAATCAGGCTATAGAAACCAACCTACGTGTTCCTGTAAAACAAGATTTAGCTCTGTAAAACTCACCAGAGCAGCTCAAGGAGAGGTACAGTGATAGAGAACAGAGGAGAGTTGTGAGAAACAACCTACTGCTAATCAGCCTAGAAGGCCAATAAGATCTGATAGGTTTCTGCAATAAAACTACCCTAAACCTCCCAGTGGATTTTCATACAATAGAAATCAAAAGGGCACATTAGTCATACAGCAAGAGAGACACCGAGGGAAAACGTCCTGCTCCCATACTTTAAACAGCTTGCTGCTTCAGATAAAATAGCCATCATGCAAGGTTCATAAAGAATAAAACTTTTCACTCTTCTTTGAGGGCCAGTCCAAGGTCTGTGCAGCATTTAAGTCATACTATTATGAGGCCATAAAGGGAGCACTAGTTGTAAATTATTTCTTATTGCTATTATTACCTTTGAGACTCCATAATGCATAATGATCTATCATCCACATTTATGAAATGCTTGTACTGGACTAAGCAGACCTTATTCCTTTTCAGAATAGTATTGCTGACTTCAGTCATGTTTTTAGGTACAGCAAAGATTAAATTTGCTTTTCACTCCACTTTGTTAGATTATCTGGACCCTCTGATCATAAAGAGGGAAAAGATATATTAGGAAATGCAAGTGGTTGTTACCTTTTCCCCCACAGCTATTTTTACTATATTCTAAAAGCAAACACTGGTGAGTGCCACCAAGAGTCCTCCTAATGGTAGTGCCTTTGTGCTGGAGCATGAAGCCACCTGAGGATGTTCATTAGAAATCTTTATGAAGCTCAGACTGGATGGCCACTTAAACTCAACATGAGCTGATGGATTATTCCATTCCAAGAAGCAAAGTCTGCAACTCCTCTTCCACATGAGCACCTTCCCCCAATGTGTCTATAAAGGCTCCTCTCCCAAACACAGTGCACTGCAGGAGAGCTGTCATTAAGGCTCGTCCTGTCCCTTTGCTAGAAAATGGCAGGGCAGGATTCAGCAGAGATGCACATTTCTAGTTCTTTGACCTGAGGCTGTAATTTCTTTTCCTTGGAATTAATTTATTCCTTGGCTCTCCAACTGTTCCTGTACTATGCTATTGTGTATGATCAGTTGCATGTAATGTAATAATGTAACCATATAGAAAATACAATGGTGTAGCAATATTAAATTGAACTAATTAAGTTTTTGTTAGGTACATGCGGAATATTCTTTGTTCTTCAAAGGAAGAATCTCATATTGTGTTAATCATTCTGAGTGAGTTCTGTGATTCCTTGAATCTAGTTTTAAACTGAAATTCAAAACTTTCCTAATATCGGCTAGGATTATTAGTGTGAGACTGCACAAAATCTTTTCTTTCATTTTATATGGGAAGCATCAAAACTTATGTAAGGACTGTTCTGCTGTTGAACAAAAGTTTAACTTTGTAGAACTAAGAGGAGTGTGACATATTAAAGATTGCTAAAGCTGCTGTCCTCAGAACTTCCAAAAGAGAACAGTCTCTTTTTACATTAAGTTCCATTTAAAATAAATTTAAGATCTGTTATTTATCCTGAAATTAGTCAATTTTTTCAGTGCCTGTTGTGAAAGGATATGTTATCTGTTTTGTTCAGATGATTATGAACTGGCAGAAAAAAATGGGATTGTATTTCTATGTCTGTTAATGGTAAATTATACTCAATATTTTTTGTTATTGGATATGAAACTAATTACTAGAGGTAGTGCTGAATCACATTGCCTACTTAGACATGTTGCTTTTTTTTCCTAAATACAAGCAACTAAAGTCTCTGTTTCTACCAAGCAGCCTTGACTTCCAAGACAATATAGGCAAACTTTCTGTGAATATATTTCATTGCTATTTTATTTATAAATTCTATTTGAGGAGCCTCAGGACATTTATAAAGAATTTCTAGTAAGTGCTGAATATTCCTTAACAGACAATTTATGATTGACAATGTCTGACCCTTACCTAGTAACTTCCCAACCACAAAAATTCCATTTACCATCCGTAATATTGCAGTATCTGTGCCTCATGAAAAGTTTCTTCACTGAGCAGTGAAGAATGAGCAGCAAAAACATCTCCAGAGCTGTTTTCTCTGCTGGAGTCTGGGATGCCTGGAAAAAAGTGGACGAGTTTGCAGACACACCAGACTCTTCTTGCAGTAGCAGCCAGCTTCAAAGCTAAATTGAAGCTGAGAACAAATTGCACGTGAGTTTAAGTGGATATGTTAGTCAGAGAGTCAAAAATGGTGCTGATAACTGAATAATTAAGTAAGGGGAAGGAGGGTGAAGTTACAGAAAAAGCAAACGTTTGTACTGGAAAGAAAACAGGTATGTTATCTCCTAAGGAACATTGAAGGCATTGTGGGGAAAGGACCAAGATAGGAGAGATTATAAATTTCCATAAGAATAGTATTGTCCCTGAGTCCCTGATTTTGGTATCCAACAGAAGCTGAAAAATTCTTGTATATCTGACAGCTTGTCTATTCTTCAGGTGCATTTGTTGATCTAAGGAAGATATTCTCTCCCCCTGCAGCCTTTGAATCAATCCTGTCCTGAGGCTGTGATGGCTCCAAGAGCATTATCAATAAGGTTAGACATATTGTTCTGCCTAGCGGGAAAGTTGGCGTGTTCTTCTCCTGCCTCTCCCAAGGCACTGGCTGCGTGCACACCCTGTTAGCCTTAGTGCTGTTTGTTTCACCACTGCAACCTGCTGGAATCAGAGGGCTGCAAATCCCAAGGAGGATGTGTGTGCCCCATTTGACAGTGGTGTCAAGTGTCAGGGTGATGCTAAAGGGGGACTGTGCCCCCTAGGACTGGGCACAGACAGACCTACTGACAGGCTCTCCTGTTTGTTAGCCATTAAAGAAACCACACCAAAATTCCTCACCAACGCATTGACTTTGATGAATATTTTCCTCCTAGGGAAGACCTTACACTCTTTTACAAATACTTTTCCTTCTTGTTCCATATTGTGTATAAAATTGGAAATGTATGTTTTTCAATCAGTACCTCACAACATGTTGTTAATTGTTTCAAGTAAAGTAGCATTTCCTTTTGTAGAGTGAAGACAGCAAATGTCACTTAGCCCCAGGATGCTTGTGCTAAGTGCAAGATGTAGTGCAGAAATGTGATCTCTGCTGCCAGCAGCTCACAGCGAAGTGTTATATTTTCAAAAGCTGTATCTTGCTGGTGTAGACATTATGTGAATATCATTGCATATGTGTGAGACCAGACAGATAAAAGATAAGGCTGTCCTAGCTGTACCCATGTCTTAGCTTAAAAATAAAATTATTGTATTGATCTGCTCTCACAGGAAAAATGTACATCGTTTTTGAAGTATTCCTAGTGAATATGCTATAAATCTCATTCTTCTGTTCTTTCTGTCTGCCCTTAGGCAGAGACAGAAATCAATGGTTTTCATCATTCCAATGTTGTATAATTTCATAATTCATGATGTATGATTTATTCAAATACACCCGTAACTTTTGTTTATCAACTTGAATGCAAACAAAACTAATAACTTCTATCACTTTTATCTTCATTGTAAACTGGTTGAGCCAAACATAGAAAGCCATTTAGAAATATCACAGGTGTGCTTAGTCTGTCGAATTCTATGTTAGATATACCAAACTGTAAAATTAACTGCCCAGGCCTGTTGTACCTCTTGACCGAAAATCCTAACACATATGGAGTGCTCAGTTCACCAGAGAGTTTTGCCTGAGTGAAGTAACACATACTTGTCTGAGCAATCCCTTTTATTAGTCTAGGGCAACGTGCTAAATAACTTCACGTTTCAGTACTGTTCAGTGCTCTGCAGCTTAATACATGATGTATAGATAATATTTTTAATGTACTCTTACCTAATGCTGATTTGCATGTTCTGGGCAGCCTTCAGTTAGTATTGTATTTAATTCTTACTGTGTAACTAACTCTTACTACCTCTACAGGAAGGGGGCAACTGAGGTAAAAAGTAGGGAGAACACACCCGGGAAGTCACAAAAAGAACGTAAAGATTCAGTGGTAGGTCTCTGGGGTTTTGGTGACATGTGCTACATGTGGAATTAGGTCAGGAAAAGAGGCAAGAAGGTTTTAAGTTTTGAGGGGTTTGTTTCTTTCAGGGCAGGATTTCTGATTGAATGAAGTTAGCACATTTTTGCATCTCAGAATAGCTAAGGCACTTGAACCCTGAACATTTTGAAACTGGTCTTGCTGTGGATCTTGCAACTGACATGTTTGTATTTGGTTCCATGGAACAAACCTCGGTGTGAGCACTATAGTACTGTAGCCAGCATATCTGGGGACCTGTTAACCTTGCCTCTGCACATATGACAGTGCAGAGGACTCTACTGTCTATAATGTTTCTGGGTCATTATTGTATTTATCTGTTACTTAGTTTGAAAGTTGAAAGGTCTCATTCTCATTTGTAAGTGGAACAAAAGCATATTTAGATGTGCCTATGTTTCACTCTCTTAGAACCTCCATGCAGAATCTGTTTTCCTTCCAGCATCAGCAATATCTTACTAGGTCTTACTATATATCATATACATATGCTTCAAACTCCCATGAATGTTAAAGCAACTTTTACCTAATAATTACAATATCCATTACTGGTTTACTGTGGTAGATTTACTTCAAACATCTGTCACAGACGCAGAAAAGCCTTTGCTAATATAATCACAGTTTATTTGTTTATATATATATATGCACACGGTATTTTACTTCATCTGTTTATTGCTGTCAGTTTTTGTCCAATTTTTAACTTTGTTTTCAGTCAAAGTTGTTTTAGTTTACTGCTATCATAATGTTAATTAGAAGGCTGAGAAGACAGTTTAACACTGTCAAAGGTGAGGCAACCTATATTCCTCAAATAAGAAATAAGATTGATGGTATTCATTTACACATAACATTATTAGTGAGGGGGAAAAAAGTATTTTATTTGCAATGTTCTGCTATCGCTTGCACTAGCACTGAATTCTGCTCCCAGGGATGGTTTTGGTAGATTATTATGTGAGAGATTTTGCTGTAGAAGCCCAAAGCTGTCAGAATTCCATTGAATGGGAGACGTTCAGGATGGTCCCTGACTAGTCAGCATCCTGCTCAACCACTGCTCAGCCCCAGCCTTATGCAATAACTGTGACTGGGCTGCCTCTGGAGGCCCATGGCATGGCGAGGCACAGAGCATCTCTTCTCATGGGCTGCATCCACAAACCGCAGGCACAGGGAGGGGCTGGGGAGAAGCCAGGGTGTCTTGTCTTTGCCAGCCCTCTCTCTCCCCAGTTTCTGCTCTGCTTTGCCCATCCCAGCACATTTGCAATTCTACAGGATGCCTTAGTTCCTGTTGCAGCATCAGTTCTTTGAAATGCAAGAGTGTTTCAGGTCACTGAATGAATTATGACCAAAATGTAATACAGTTTTTGAATGGCAACAGTCTCCTCCAGGTCTAAAATTTAACTAAGCGTTTGGTAAATTTAAATTCATTTAGGAGTAAAAATAACATTATACCTAATTCAAACGTTGTGCCCATTTCTCTGCAAACAGAATAGAAATATGTTATTACTGTGGGTAGAGAGAATATTGTATTTTCTCCATTTGTGTTCAAATTCTTGGCAAAATGGAAACATCAACAGAAGATAAAACTGGGAACAGACCCGTGCTTCCTTTAATCAGCTTAAAATCAATTACATGATATCTTTCAGCATTTAACAACCACTGCTGCTAGTGAAGTGAGTAAGAGTTTTGTTTGTTTCTGTTGCAGCAAGGCCATGGCAAGAACAGTAGATGAAGGCTCATTTTGTGACTTAACTGTAATATCCAAATGATAGCACTCCAGCCATTTAGATGTAATAATAGTCTTCGGTTTAAAGACATTTCAGATTAGGGGTAAAATTTGTAGTCAGTGGAATACCATTAAATACTTTACAGGTCTTTGAGCTTGGCTCTACAGAACATGCACTAATAAGTATCATCATGCTGCTTTTGTTCATTGCAACTTTTTTAAATCTCTCATATTTACGTGTTACAAAGGTGGTCTGCAGGGCTTCTTTCTGTGCGTTGCTGCACATGGAGTCATTAAATGTGCAATCATTGCACGTGTGTTGGCTGGGGTAGTTTTACTTGTTCATACATTGACAGGAGACTTTGTGCTGGGCAGCTATTCATTTTCTAACACTCTGGAGAGAAGTTCACCTTGAACCAGACTCTCCAAGTTTTTGTAGATAAGTATAACTACCTGATTTTTGTAATATGACATCGAAGTCTAAACAGAAACTGCTTATTTTCATACTCTGTTTAAAATCAGTGTCTTTGGTGGGTTTTTTTATGTTTGGTTGTTTTTTTGCTTTGGTTTTTGTATGTTTTGGGGTTTTTTTCTTTTTTTTTTTAAATTTTGCATCTTTCTAGTTATACATTTTTAAAAGCAAGTAATTTTATAGTAATATATTTTACTTATTTTCAGTTTCAGCACATAGAAAGGTATACTAAGGAGCATATAAAACCCTTGACCAAACTGAAAGGAAAATTTGTGAGTTTTTTTGTTTGAAAATGTTGCACCATAATAGAATATTTGAGGGTTTTTTTTTTTCATAGCACTAGCTAAAATTAATATTTCTTTTCTATGATATGAAATATATTGCTTGTCATATATGCTGTAGGTTTCATGTGTGTATCTTTATATAAATGTGCATATACCACATAGTCAACAGCAGATCTAGAGAGAGTTAGAAAGATATTTGAAGAGATCAAAACAATATTCTTGACGTTTTTGGGAGAAGGGTTGAGTGGGCATTCACTTGGTTGAAGGTTAGGAGAGAGAATAAACTAACGCTCTGTTACTGTGGATAAATTTGTTGCATGGGTGGCTGAGGATAAGGGAGAGGCAGTGAATGGAGCAGTGGACAACAGAGCTGAGAGTGACAAGCACTTTGTCATTTGGAGTGTGGGCAGCTCTTAGTCTCCCTGTTGGTACGGCCCCAGGAAGGAGCCTGTCCATGGCCCAGACCTGGGAACACCACTGTCCTTCTTCACCTGGTGCAGCCTTGCCACACTGCCCAGCTTCTCCTAAGGCCGCCTCACCACTGGGGTTCATCATGGTCTGTGAGGACAGAGAGACAGGCCCATTCCTAAGTAGAGCCCCTATACTATTAGGTCAGCCCAAGTTCTGTCACTTGATTAAGTAGAGAAAGAATCATGGCTGTTCAGAAGATGGATTAATGCACAGAAACTGAAACCAGAGCTCTTGCATTACCATAAAACATAAGTCTGGGCTTCAGAAGATTTGGTTTCAGCACGTGTATCTTCATGTGTTGCCTTAGGCAATTTATTTCAGTGCTTGGCATCCTGTCTCCTACTTTTGTCAAATGGAAATAACACATCTTTTCATGTTTGCATCCCATCCTTTGCTTTGTCATAATAGTCTTGGGGACTTTCTCATCCTATGTTGAAGAATAATCCCTACAGCATAATGTGATTGTCATCTTTGTGTTCAGACAGTGTTAATTGTCATGGTACTTTGGCAATAATTTCTGTCTGCAATTTTGTTATTTGTGTATGACTCCTGTATCTTGACCTTCCTTATAAAAATTCATAAATAAATTTTATAACAGGATTAGCTCTGTAAGGTAAATGTGTAATAGACTTTTGGAAGTCTAAACACATTATATGTTCTGACTTTCCAAACTGTAACATTAGCAGCTTTTTTTCTTTTTTCTTTTTTTCTATTTAATTTTATTTTTATTCTCTTGGCTAGTTCGGTGGACATTAGTTCTTTAGTACTGTTTTGTAGAGCTAAAACATAGTTTTAATTTAGCATTAGAAACCCTTGTTTAGTAAAAACGCCACACGTACTTCCCCTTGGAAGGCACTTCAATCATCATTTTGCTTGCTAGCATTCTTGGGTGTATATAGCAAAGATTTAACTGTTTTAATCACGTGTTACATTTATTGGATCCATAATACAAGCTCTTTTTTTAAAAAAGTGCTTACTATAAATGTTTCAAATATAAGCATAAATTTAAAATTGTACATTTTAAATGTATTAGATCCATAAAAAGAAAATTAAATTCACTTTAGCTTTTTTCTTTTTTTCCCACACACAGGACATGACTCCCATTGGGAGTACCATTGGCCTGTGTCTTCTTTTGGGTTGCCCAGTAAAAGTAGGACTTTGATGTAATTGAGTGAGTCCAGCTGAGGGTTATCAATGTAGTCAGGGGTCTGAAAGATGTGATGCTCAAGGAGAATCTTGGTCAGCCTTAAGAACATAAGGAAGGACACATTGCTGCCTTCAACTATCTAACAGGACAGTCTAGAGAACACAGAGACAAACTTTTTCCAGAAATGCTCAATGGTAGGCAAAAAAGGCAGTGGAGATGGGAAACTCTGATTAGATTTAAGAAATTATATTTTCAGTATGAGGGTGACCATGCACTGGAAGAAGTTTTCCAGAGAAGTGGTGGTGAATTGAACCCTCGAGGGTTTTGATGCTTGCCTGGATGTATCCCTGAGTAAGCTCATCTAAGTGGGCCTGCTTGGAACATGAGGTTGGACTAAATGACCTCTGGAGGTCCTTCCAGGCTGATTCTGTAATACATATATGCAATTATTTGAGTTCAGTGATGCAATAAACCAAAACTTTTGTAAAACTGGATTGAAACCAGAATAAAAGGAACAAACACAACAGGGAAGGTGTGTGTTGTGTATATTGTCTTAAGTAGGTCATAGAATCAGAGTTAATTATAAATCAAAGGAGAGTTTATCCCTGGATACCACCATTTACTGAAAAGAGTAGCTTAAACATCTGGAATTCTCCCTGTGACTTCAAACATCATGTCTTTCCCATCATGTGTAGAAAGAATGATGTATATCTGGGTACTTAGAACCTATATTTAAGCATACAATTTGGAAAACCTTAGTCAAAGATTGCTGTTCATTTATTAAATGAGTTTCCTGGCACTCTCATCTTTCTTCTGCAGAAAGCTGTTTCTTGAATGTAAAATGCTGTCTTTGGTATAATGTGATGGTGTAGTTCTGTCAACTGAAAAATATCAGAGCTCTGTATATATTCTTCAGAATTTCATAGCCATTATATGTTCAAAACATTCTTTTATCAACTCCCCATGTAATGGTATTAGTTATCTGTACAGTGATAGATGGATGTGCAAATTTTTATTGTAAGTATTCTTGTGAAATTTCATTTTGAGAAAAGTAGTCGTACAATACTCAACATAAAAATACCATTACTTAAAAAAGATAAATGCACAAAAGCAGCAGTCTTTGATATCAGTAAAACTGCATCCTAAATGTGCTTTGCAATAGCCCAATTTTAAATCTTTCAATATTTTTGCGTTTTGTTTGAAATATAAAATATAAACTGGAAACTAAACAGATTTTATAGCCCAATTCCATTATTTAAATCACTCTGGGCTCTGACATTGAAAGCTACAATTCTGTCTGGAATCAAATTGTAAGGATGAGTTATAATTCCCTAATGGAAACACTGACTAATCTCAGAGTATATAGATGCTAATGGTGCCATGTAATGCATTAGCAAACATGTTACCGATAAATAGGAAGGAAATATGATTGGGTGGTCTCAAAGATCAGCTCAGAAAAGGTCTCAATTAGAAAGTGTTGCAGCAGAAGCTAATTAGGTTTTTCTATCACAAAAGACTGAGCCATGTGCAAGGCTGTCCCAGAAAGGAGGAAAGGGACTTGTGAGCCTTTTGCTTTCGAAGAAACAGCCAAACAAAGTCTCTGCATGAAAGTTTGGAAGTTTGTATGATGCCAGTGGTATAAGAGGAATTCTCAGCCTCTGAAATTGCCAGTGTTGTGTTGGCTGGAGGCGCCATTTATCTCACCCATCTGAATCTCAACCAGTCAGCAGCCAGGCCTGGGGGGCTTGTAGGTGTCCCTGAGGACGCTGATGGGACATGTAACCCAATGGGCAAAGCATGGTGGCTTGCCATGGGTTTAGAATGATTATGTTTAACTTTCCACTTAAAATACGGATTTAAAAAAAAAAAAAAAACACACAACACACTTTTGTCTTTTTTAAGATTATGAAGTATGAACATATTTTATACTTACATGAGTGGCTTTTGGGAAATAATCTGCTTAGAAGTGAAATGTTACTACAATCAAAACTGCAAGTTCATATATCAGATTTTTAATTATTTCTGATTTAAACATTGTTAAGTTTAGAATAAAATACAATGGCCAATATTTATTGCAGGTTAGAAAGAAAAAATTGCTTCTGGAAAGAATTATAAACTATATTGACTTAAAAAAAGAAAGGAGTTTTAAAACAGGATATTTGTATGCAGTGAGAGAAATGGAGAAGTGCATTTTACAGCAGAGTTGGGTGCCACTCCAGCCGAGTTCAGAGCTCTGCCTCATCTCAGGTCTTGCCTGTGGACAGGCTGGGTTCTGTCGTGGCTGTGCAGGCAGCCTTGGAGCAGCCAGCTGGGGAACTTCTCCCATAGGCAATGATGTTTGGCACTCAGGTATGATTTCACAAAACCAGCAATTTTCCTTAGTCTTTTCCAAATTCCTTAGCCTTTTTTAAGCTTCTAGCAGAGGGAGAGTTTTGTGAGTAAGTAAATGTTCATATTGAGAGCAGATTCTTTTTGAAATTGCTATTCTACAGCAAAACTGACCCAGAAGTGACCTAGTGAAGTTTACACCAAGCAGATTTCCTGTTTATATTACAATTATGTGCATTATGCCTCTGCTGACATTACTAGAAATTTTTGTGTTTTCCTGTGTATGAGCCACTTTCACATGTAGCAAAAGAATTTGCACTGAACTGAAAATTTTGTTGTAGTAGGCATTGTCTTGTGCTAGGTCCAAGACCAATATTTGATGAATCCTGCAAAGAGTTCCTGTGAGCATCCACATTTCCATTCTTGTTCTTCTAAGATGGAGATGGAGAATTATTAAGAACAGGAGAGAAGAAGGGGAATCACAGGCTTAATTTTTTAAAATTTAAATCTTTGTACATAAGACCATTGTATAAGTGCCTCCCTGGAAATCAGACAGTTGGCTTCCTTCAAGCAAATAAAGAGTTAATACGCACCTGTGTTAGGTATAAATAATGCCACAAATCCTCATGTAGCATTGTTCTGCATGGTGCTACCAACCACATGCCAGTGTTTTTAGTTTCATCTAGTTGGGACAGACATGTATTAAAATAAATCAACTTTGTGGCTTCACTTTTCTCTATAAAACTAATCTGATCTGTCTGGAATTTGAAGTGTGATCTTCCTACCATTGAGCCCTGTCTGTTTGCATCCTCATCTTTACATCATGTATATTGATAATGGAGAAGGAAAATGGAAGAGGGGCATTTGGGAGCAGCCCTTTCCAGAACCCAGTGATGTGTAAAACCATAAGGGCACACTGCAACCTCAAGAAGAAGACTGGCAGACTGTCAGTGCAGTCAGGGGGTTTGAGAATTCCCTAGTTCCAAAGCCGCCTTTCGTCTTGGTGCAGCCTACAATTTGGCTTGCATTTCCTGGTTTACTTTACTTCTTTTTCTGCACTTTGTAATTTCCAGCAATAGGAGTGTAAATCTGTAGTAGTGTCCAAATCTTACGTTTAGTAACAGTAGGAGTTGTAGTTTTTACTTTCCTTGACTTGCCCAGGCACTGCTTAGTTGAGAAGAAGAGAAAAGACAAATTGCAGTCTACAGGTGCTAAAGATATTGAAAATATGGGGTGGGTGGAAATCAAGGACTGAAAAAAGGAGCTATATCTACTTAGCTGCAGCAGTTCTGATGGACAGATACAAAAAGAACATTAAAGACAAATTTAGGCCATTTAAGGAAATCATAAATTTGAGGATTTTTTTCAAATCAGCTTTAAAAGTCAGTTCTAGACTCACAAGGGAGTTCTCTGATCAAGAAAGTTGTGTGGAGAAGATTGTTAGTTTTTTGGATGAACTGTTATTAAAGTTTGAACATGTGTGTGGTGGCAGGTAAGAGGGAGCTGCAGTGGTAATGAGGGCTGACAGCAGAAGGATCAATCTGGGGTGCTCTGAGAGATAAAGGGCAAAGATGAGAAAGGGGGAAATCAATGTGAAGTGCAGGAAGCCAGCAAAATCAGAGCCTTTCTCACACATGCTTCAGCACCATGAGAGAAGGAGCAGGAGGAGAGTTGGATCTCAGGATGTGATGGTGCCATGATGTCAATAACAGAAAGGACGGGTTGTCAGAGGTGATAGGACAAACTGTATCGTTTTACAAAGGGAGGCAGGATTGTGAAAGATGGGTGTGAAAAGTGTCTGACAGGGTGAAAAGAGAAAGCTGGGGAAGTTGAATTGAAATAGGTGATGAGCAAAAGGAAATAATTCAAAGAGTGAAAGAGATTTGGAGTGAGAGATTAATGGTACACTGAATGGATGGAAATTTTTGCAGGCCTTTTGAAAAGGATGTAAAAGTGAGGTCAGAATACCTGACCTTGCAGGATCACCATAGAAAGTGAAAGCTCTTAGTAAGACTGGGAGTGCAGAGTTCTGCAAAAGGTGAGAGGAGCTGGAAGCCCTCAAGTGGTATGGAAGAAGGCACCCTTATGGAGGGAAGCCAGGAGGACAGGCTGGGCACTGAACTGACCTAAAGCTGGATACCAGGCTGGACCTAAAGGTCTTACAGTGGGTGGGACAGACAGCTGAGTGCACAGAGCAGGAGGGAAAATGTGCCAGTGGCTTTGCAGGTTGTCTGCTTGGGCCAAACATTGACTGCAAACTTGACTAAGGCTCTAGGGATATATTTTCAGAAAAAAACGTTCCTTAGGGTGCATTTGTAGAACAGAAATGGAGTACATTTAGTGTTAATTAGACCTGTGGAAGACAATGGTCTTCCTCTGAGCTGTTACATGTTTTCTACTTATTTCCATAGAAGTTTTATTCTCTCCTCTGATACTAGTTTTGCACTGTGTTCCCAACTCCTGGCACCCAATCATTATCCCAGATAGGCAGAAATTAGTTTGAAAATGTGAATTGCTCTATGCATAAAATATCTCCAGCTAATAAACGCTGTCTTAAATTTCTTCCGTTTTATTTCTTTCTTCAGTTCATTTTAAGTGTCACTTCTTCAATACATCTTGACATTTAATATGAAGCATTTCATCTACCAGAAATACATCCGAGTTTTCAGCTCAAGAGTCCAATTAAGAAAATGCTCCCATGTGCATGCATTTTCCTTTATTGAACGTCAAGTTCCCTGCAATGTCATGTACAATGCAACTTTAAATTCAAGGCTTTTGTAAAAGAAGTAGTTCTAATCTAAAATATCACCTTGCCTCCTCACTGTGCTTCCCTGCCTTCAAAGATGAGATGCAACAATCTGTCTTCCAGTCACTGTGTTCAATTTTTCCTCAGTGCCCTTTTTTTCACAGTTACTTGCATATGCATCACAAATACTTGTGTATTGATAAAGGTGTTGATATCCTCATGCTTTAATGCTTAAGAGATTAAATAGGGTAATGGCAATTAAAAATGTAATACTGCTTAGTGTATTTCTAAAAACCATTTTTTTTGTGGTGTTTGCTATTCTACTGTTCAAGGTTAAGTTGATAATGGTGTAAATGATGGATGCTGAGCATTCATGAACAAAGATCAGGCTTTCTTCTCTGGATACTGTCATACAAATTAGATACACAGCAAGAAAGAAATCTATGTTGTGTAAACACTTGTGTCACAAACTGTTGGTTTCTCTAAAGCTGTTCAGGCCATTTCTCAGGAGCTGGTGGCTCCCATTTGTATGATAACAAACTTTGATAACCTAGCTTTGTGCTGCTGTGACCATTCAGCACAAAGTCATGAAGAACAAGAATGAAAATGCTCGTCTTTTGATCTGAGAGGGTCTCCTTGTGGAGAAATTGCTTCCTGTATTTGCCTGTGGCAAGCAGGTGAAGCAGCTGTGTTGTTAACAGGGGCTGAGGTGTTTCAGTTCCCTTGCCATGCCATGTCCTTCCCACAGAGAAGCTCTGCTGACAGAGAGGGGAGGCCCTCCGTTGTGTGACGATGAACTGACAGCATTGCCCGTGACAGAGGGCACACAACACTGATCACTCCCACAGAGCAGTATGAAACAGTGAGGCTCTGTAAAAGGTTTCTGTTAAAGTTCTTCAGAATGAGGACTTTTGCTTAATCTAGTACCTTAACAACTGCTTCATGTTATTTTATAGACTTTTTCTATTGGGAATATTGTGCTTTATACTGATCAAAAGCAAGTGTGTGTGACTTTTTATGGATGGATGAATGCAAATTTTTTCAGTAGAGGAATCTCTGTTTTCAGATGCATAAGCCATAAAGCGTACTGCAGTCTCATTGACATGCCTTTGATCCTTTGACCAGTGTAAACAGGAGGCAGTTTATGGAAGGCTGGCTTTACACTTAAGAAGGAAATGAAAGAATGGTGATTAGTTTATATGTAGTACAAAATTTTATGAAGCTTTGACTGTGAGAAGCGTTCTGCAAACTTTAGTTTTCTTCTCCACCTTCTTTCAATGGGTGATGTATTTTCTATAGAAACTTGCATCTCCAACAGTCCCCCAAGTGGAAAAATCATGTCCATGGTCCCTAAGGTCTAGGATTAGGAGTCTTCATTCAGAGGTAATTTAAGGATCTTAATACCAGGATTCAGGATGTAGCAGTTAGAGAGAACGTGAATAGCAGACCAGAGAGAAGCCATCTCTGAAGCTTTTCTTTAGAAATAGTGCATTTTCTATAAATGTCTAAGCTATATTTAGCTGAATTCAAAAATTCATGTTTAAATCCATATTGACTGCTATTCAAAAAGATAGGATGTTTTAGGCTCATGGCTGGGCATGCAGTAGGGCCAAGGACTAATGGAGTTGTCTGGCTCTTGATTTCACTGAGGAACTGCAGCTTTCTGATGTATATGAAGAGGAGCCCTCAGGAGAGGATCTCTCTGAGACTTTGGTGCATTGCAGTGGCACGTGGTTTTGTACGGCTCAGTCCTGTGGTGCCAGGCTTGAGTGGAGCTCTCTTACAGACAAACAGATAAATGCTGTGACTGTGAGCAGCACACATTTGGTCAGTGGGCAGCCCTTGCCTCCCTCACAGCTCTGACCTCATCAGCAATTTATTGCAGTCAAATTTTGTGGGGACGACAGTCATCTTTCAACAATTATAGTTTTGCTTACATATTTAACTACCTTTTACCTATGTAACTTCTTAAATCACTTTTCACCCATTTTAATAATGACTGAAAATTAAACATCATATACTCAATAGCTCTAAAATAAAACTATTCAATTTACGTGAAAGATTTAAATTGACTTTATTTAACTTCTGCTACACCCTATCTATTTGGTTATCTTGATGTGGAACTCACCCACCTATTCATATCTGAACCTTTCACTCTAGACTCACCAATTTACACCTATCTGTAATAGCATATTAAAAACAAGTCAAAAGCAATTTATATCTAGTAAAACTTTTTAAAGCATATTTCTTAAGAACTCAGTTTTGTAACTAACTGTATGTGTTCTTTTTATTAATTAAAATGATATTCCATCCTAACATTGCACTCAGCATTCAGGTGAGGTATATGAAATGAATACAGTTCTAAGCAAGCCTGCCATTCAAGAGAGAGGCCGTGGTGATTTTATAATATCTTGGACATTCTGAAACCTTTCTAAGGAATTTGCCAGTTGCTCAGGGCTTTCAGTAGTTTGGCGTAATGTAGACAACTTCATGGCACCAAAAGTTCAGACCACGTTTAAACAGTCCAAAATTGCACTGATGAACATAACAGAGCAGTGTAGAGACCTCTTAGGGTGTTCAACCCAGACAGAAATGAGTGCCAAATGAATCAGAATGGAATTTGGTTTTACTTACTACTCTGTGAATGATAATGTAGCTGAAGAAAAGGCATTTTTCTTTCTGCAGGCCAACTGCATTCAGTGTACCTGTGTTGGTGATATTTTCACATCCAGCAGCCATTCTGTTGCCAGCGCCCAACTGGAAGGATGCTCTTTGATGTTCCCCAGTAATTCACTGCAGTTGGGGTCTGTGTTTTGCTACATGCTGGGCTGCTTCATGGAAAACTTCTGTTTGGGAATGGTGTTAAGAGTTGTTCCAGCCTGAATGATTAATCTGTCTTGCAGGATTCCTGCTTGTAGTTATATTTTGCAATAAGGAAAATGTCTGATCTGACGCATTGGCTGTGCTCAGTCGCTTTCCCAGCAGCTTTCGGCTGTATTTGGTGTTCCGTGCAGCTCTTGGGCATCTCAGGGGCTCTGCTCTCCCAGGTGAGCTGGAACATTTCCATCCATGTCCTGAGTCTTGAATTTTCATTAGACTGGGAGATGGCTTCAGTTTCTGAGTATCTGTTTGCTTAAAAGTCTGTCTGCTCAGGCTGTAGACAAAGGTAGCTTTTACTGCCATTTGTATAGAACTCTTAGTGTATTTGGAGGAGGGGAAGGAAAAGTGAAATAAGTGTAAGTGAAGTCTATTGTACATTTGGGAGCCTTAGCTGATGCCTGTGAAAACATAAAGTAAGAAAGCAGGTGAACTTGTCTTCCTGAGACCAAGCCATCTCTCCCCCTCTGATAGAAATCAGAGACAGACACAGGAGGTGGGAATTCTCTGGGAGGTGGCTGATACAGCTTGATACAGTGAGCCTACAGGGCTTTTTAAATACTGTGAATAAGGATGCAGAGCTCTTGTTGGGTTTGAGATTTTTCCTTGCTTGTATGTGCTTAAAACTGTGTCAGACATACTTTCTCCTGATCCCACTCAGCTATGTTACTATTTACTTACAGCAATACTGCAGTTATACTAAACCATTCTTCTTAATGAAGTTGGAAACATTGCAGCATTATAGATAATGTGTACCCTGAAGTACCTATTGTACTGGTGCTAGTGGTGCCGAGTGAGATTCAAGTCAAAGAGCAGTTCCTAACATTATATATTATATGTAATATAATGGCCACAATATTTGTATTGGTACCAACACAGTGTTTTCAGGGGTGTGCACTACCATATATCTTGATTTGTTTCTTACACACTAAAAAAATATAAGAGCACTGAGATACAATTTCTCATGTTTTTTCTAGCATGCAACACAAGATGGCTGACAGCAATTACCCATTGTTAATGTGCAGTGTAACTTGTTAAATAAAAATGGGGAAAAAAAGAAAAAAAAAAAAAACAACAAAAAAACCACAGAGGAAATATATCTGTAAGAAAAAAGACATGAACAATTCTAAGTTGACAACAATTCAGGCGTTGATAAAGTGTCTTGATTCTCATCCCTGCAGCTGTTCCTTTCTCTTCCTTCAGTAATACATAGAGTAGTGGGCATCAATTGACAAAATAAATGATGCTGACTTGTGATTAATTTGAATCAGATTTACATTTGAAAAACAGCAAAATCTTGTGGAAA
This sequence comes from Margarornis squamiger, assembly GCA_035222235.1. Classification (NCBI taxonomy): domain Eukaryota; kingdom Metazoa; phylum Chordata; class Aves; order Passeriformes; family Furnariidae; genus Margarornis; species Margarornis squamiger. The sequence continues at coordinate 30,128,504 of JAWWTY010000160.1, forward strand.
ACTGGATGAAAGCCTCAAGATCTAAACAGGCTTAAACTTAAAATAGAAGAAGTAAATTTGTAAGGACTGGAATTTGACACTATAAAAAGCCATTAATAAACTCCCATTGTTTGTAAGAAGAGAGATGCAAATATTCAGCAGTACTGCATAAATTACTTTTCCTGTGAGTTTCATAGTACCTACTCTTTTCATTCTTTTCAACTGACTTCCAGTGAATTATCCAAACTGAAGTCTCAGGCTATTAAATTTCTTCAGAATTCTGCTGTTGGTTTCTGTGACTCAAGACTGTAGTGCATGATTTGTGATTTTGATTTAGAGATAAAACAATTAGAGAAGACTCATAGTTTTCATTTTAGTCTCTTTAAAATTTTGCATTGGATTTAATAGTTCCAATCCATCTGTAAGTCTCTAGAAATTGTTTCTAAAGTAAACTTGTTTGCCTGGAGCTTCTCTCAGTTCTTTCCACTTTTCATTCAAACAATTTATTTACCTTGACCTAAGGTACCTGTCATTTCTGCAAGATGCTGCTCTTGATGCTTCAAAGAAAGGGCTTTGTAGTAAATCTGTGCGAAAATAATGGGGTTTTGGAGTTTCATTTTTGGTTAAATACATCAAGTTGATATATACTTCTGACTAAGCATTCCCTTTTCACTAGCACAATGCAATGCCGTGATTTCTCTCTGACTGGAACATACCAGCCTTTGCATAAATTTAATTCATGTTATGATGTTGAGCCTTCTAGTCTGAAAGCTTAGCATTCTGTAGCTACAAATGTTATATTAAAAAGAAAAGACCAAATTATGTCCTCATTCACATTTGGGAGATCTGTCTCATGTCAGATAACTTGGAGTGTGTAACTTGTGAAAGAACTGGCTTTTAGTGAGAGACAAAATGTAAATACAAAACTGCTGTTCGGTTCTTAATGGAGCTCCCAGACATGGCAGAAATTGTGTTACAATGGATTACTCTGGTAGAGTCATACGGTCATACCATTAATGTTTAGGTTCAGGATTTCCCCCCCCTCCCCCCCCCAAGGAAAATGAAAAATAGAAAGGAAAGTAAAAGCCCTGTCACAATCAGCGTGGTGTGCAAGACTCACCTTTTCTGCAAAGCTTTCCCCAGCAACTGGAGCAGAAGAATAACCCTGCAGGGTGCTCAGGGCTGCAGACAGGAGACCAAACCACGGAGTGAGGCAGAGATTGGGTTGTCCCTCTTGGGTGGATTTCACAGTCGTGCATATCGGACTGTAACAGCAACTGCATTCAACAGCCGTAGGAGATAAGAGGATTGATAATGAAATGGTAAAAGAGATTGCAAAAGTGTGCAGACATTTAACATCACTGTCATTATGTGTGAAAATATCAAATGACCTACATAAAACATAGGTTTAACACCCAAGAAATTATTGCTGTGATTTTTTGAACAGTGATTTAAGAGATATTTTCCATCCATAAACTCCAATCTCACAATGTTTACAGTATAAAACAGCTTATGTGGCAAATGTAGGCAAATAGTCTCTTTGTAATATTTGAAAAACCCAATATACTGAGTTGAAAGTGGGCTGTCATTTGGATGCAAAAGGGATAATTAATCTGTATTTCTCATATAGAGCACTGCACAGGATTTGTTTTTCAACCTGAAATTTTCAAGCACTAGCTGAATACCTTTATGCTATTTTGTACTTGCTCTATGTTGTGTTGTTTGAAATCCTCATGGTTCTTGGAGGTTTTTTGTTTTCTAAGCAAAGTGGATAACTAAGAGACCAATACAGGATGTTCATGTGGTTAAGGGAAATGGGCTGTCATTGGAAATAACTAGAAGGTGTATGTCCTCAGTGTTATCTTCTTTTCTATTGCTGTTGTGAAGTCACATCAAAGAGTGACCTTTATACTTTTATCTGATGCACATTTGGGAGAAAGCCATCTCTCATGCTGCTGTAAGATAGGGAAGCTCATGATCCTGAGAGATACACAAAGCAAAATGCACAAGTTTCCTCTTGAGCCCTGTAAGTACACCACTGCTTTCCAGTGGATGTCATTGCAAGACAAAAATGAATCATCTGGGTCAAAAATAAAGCGGCAAGAAGCTGGCAGTGCAGGGGCACAGCTTTTGATGCATGTTTTTTGCTGAATCTGTTCAGTAAACTGACAGGCTGAATCAATTGCCTCGCAGATCACCGGCAGTGCTCCAGCAGGACTGACAGCGCTCCAGCTCCCAAGAAACTTCTACCACACCAAAAATAGTGAAAATAATGTTAGTGATACACCTGCAGAGAATCACTGCATGGAAAATAACATTAATGAACAATGAGCCCGAGTGTGAGGCTGGTGCATTCAGAGTGTGCGCAGGGGTGGCCATTCTTGCCCCTCTGCTCTTTGCCAGGAGCATCTGGACAAGTTCAAGGAGGTTTGCTAAAAGCCCCTTCTGTACAGAATGGCATTCTGAGTCACTGCAAGGCAGCAGACCCTGTGCTGGCTGACTTTGTGCATGATAGACGGTACAAGGCCGACTCACATTTCATATCTTGTCTCTAGGATGTAAAGAGATATAGATAGACCTTTTATTGGCCATCTGGCAAGGAGAATAATTTCCTTTCTTCACGTCTGCATAAACTGTGGTCTATTTTAGTTTTGTCTCTGAAGTTGTGAGCATAGTAATGCTTTTCCTTTATTAGGGTTTTTTTCCTCCGATTTTGGATGAAAGTCCATCTTCTTATCTTGAGAAATTAAGTTTTATTTTAAAATTCCCTTAAATTTTGCTGTTCCTTCCTTTGAAGTCATTATGCTCTTGACCAGCTCATGCCTTTCTTATTTAGCCTTTTTCCATCTAGTAGCTTCTTATAACGCACTGAAGATTTTTATAGCTGTTTGATGAATTTTGTGCATTCTGGAACTTACGTGGCAGAACACATTTCTCAGAACGTACCTTTTGAAGTCTTCCATCTGATCCAGTTTAGCATCACCTTCTTCCTTTAATTACATCTTTTCCTTTAAGCTGGCCATGGATTTTATTACCCACTCACTTTTATAAAGTTCTCTTTGTCCAGCACTGAGTTCTTTTTCCTCTCCATGGAAGTTCTGACACAGGCTACAATGAGAATTCCTTGTTGAAGTAATGTTTCACATCTAGTTTAGCCAAAATAATTGTCGTGTCATTTAAAAACTCATGCAGGAAATGTCTTTTTAGAGTGAAACATAATCAAAAGCCCATAGTGCATGCAAGGAGCTGCTCCTGCAGCTCCTACCCTGGACATATTTGTAGATTTAGAAGATGATGAAACTGACAACCATCTAACTCAGCAGCAGGCAGTTTCCTTTCTGTTTGGGTATGGGTTTGCTGAACAATGAGAAGCACCTTTGAAAGATATTGCAACAGGAGTTTCCCTCTGTCCTTATAGTAATAAACCTTCTAATAAAGTGAAATAAGCATCCATGGATGGTAATTTTTTTTCTTCCCATTAAAGTATTTAGGATCTTATAAACTATCCATTTCTCATGCTATTTCATGCACTGACACCCAGGTGCACTCTATTTCCTTCCCTGAAAGCTATCTCAAAGGTGTAGTCATAGCTGTCATTTCAGATATAAATTTTCTCTGTAGAGAGACACAGAACTTTTCCACCTGGCTTCAAAATTTCCCAGCGGGGAGGGGCTTTCTTGTGGCAGCCATGAGCTGTTATTCAACAGCAAGGGGAATTTTGGAGCGTGGCACCCTGCTGAATAAAGGTGTTTCTGCGCTCAGCACACTTGTCATCAATCATTTCCACAATCTACAGATTATTTTTTTTATGCCCTGCTTCCTTCTTGCTACTTGAGCAAAGCAGTCTTTGGCAAAAAGAAAATGACTGGATTCTGCTTTTTGTGCCTTGCCAGAAACTTTAACTACACCGTGACTCACAAGAATAAAATGAAACAGAAAGTTACAAAGTCAACCCACAGAATGCTCAGATGTCATTTTCCCTGGAAGAGTCACACCTAAGGATATAAGTTACTTTATTCTTCTTTGCTAGCCTTTTTTTTTTTTTTTAATAGTAATTTGACAGCTATATTCCCTGATTAAACCAAGATAGTTATTAAAATTAGGAACTGCATCATAGACTATGAAACAAAGTGAAAAGCATTGCTCAGGCACAGCAGCCTACAAAAAGTGAACCACCTGCAGTTCTTTGTATTGGCAGAATAGAGATACAGAACTGTTGAATCTAAAGCCCACTAAAGGGATGTTTGGAGTGACCCTGAAGTCTGAGACTCTTCCAGTTTCACCAGATTCTCTTTGTTGGTGATACAGTCGGTTTCTGCACACCTGTAACTGTTTATTTTTGTTTTCTTTTATACACTTCATAACTCATTACACCCAAATCTATTGCACTTTTCTGCCACTGAGTACCCAAAAATATTTAGTTTTGTTCCCAGGAGTAATTTCATTTAAATCTTGAAAATTATATTTATTTCCTGCAGCCATCAATGGCATATTCAGGGATGATATTCTGCCCTGTATGAGGCTGATAGTTCCATAGATAGTTCTGTTGTTTATAGTGCTCGAAACATCTTGAGTTCATTTGACTTTTTATTGACCTGTTGTGTTGAATCAGCTGCAGATCTTTACCTTGCTGCTTTCAACTAAGAAGAAAACCTTGCATGCCTTTCTTTATATTATTCTTGTTTGAATGCACAGTCTGTTTTCAGATAAACCACCCTATTGGAGTAGTTTTTATTTTTGTGGTTTGCTTTTATATCAGCCTTGAGAAAACTGGAGATATTGTCAATATCAAAGCAGCTTTTCCTTCTCTATCTCTTTCCTTGGATGTGGGACTCGCTTGTAATGCTGTAAAACAAACAGGTAGAGCCCTGTCAGGCTCCAGCCAAATGAGACACAGCAATGGCTCCCAGATGATCAGACAATTGGCCCACACATTGCAGACTTTACTCTTCATTTAGCAATTAAGCAAATTGTTCATGTTATCTGCTCATAACTTGAGAAGCATATCAAATCAATATGTGCTCTTCTGTTAAATACATTAGTTAAAAATAGCTCAGGTTAATACTACAAATTTTTACTGCTTGCACCTTGTATTTTTAGATTATTATTGAATTGATTCATTGCAGCTAATTACTGAAATATCCTGTTGGACTGCAATAAAGTCTGTTTATTCCTGTGCCCATCAACATGACCAGTGAGTAACTTCAATTTATTAGCAGACTTGGGTAGGAGAGATTTATTTAAAATTCTTTGTTTGTTCCTCTTCATATGAAACAAGGAAATAATGTCAAATACGAGCAGGAGGTATTTTTAGTAAATATTTCATATTTATTTCAGTCAGAATTTGCCTGCACAAAAGACTGGAAGTGAACTTTTAAACCATTTCAGGTATTGGCCATAGTGTGGCTGTGGCAGCCTACAGCCTAGAGAAACAGCAGGACTTCTACATGACACCTATTTCAACCATATCTATAACTAATATCAGTGTTTCTATATAATAAGCATTCCTCAAAAGGGAAATATCTGTGGATTTCATTTCAGGACTTATAAGCCTAATTAAAACCACAAATCCCAAAAGAGTATGTAGTTGCTGTAGTCTTTGACTTTCCCTTGAAAATGAGTTGTAATGTGCTCTTTATTACCAGTATATCAAAAGCATCATTCAAAAAAATAGAAGAAACGCAACAACCCAAAGTCAGGTTAAGGATTTCATATTTAAGAGTTGGAATCGCAGGCTTTTCCTTCTGGAAGGTACAAATGTGAATATATTTGTGTGTGCATATGTGTTTTGATTTGGAGATAATTTATACACTTTTAAGGCTGTCAGGGACCCAGGATTATTTTTGCTAAAGATATTTTTACTCACATGTCACTACCAGGAGCTCTGTGCAGTTGTTTGGCTAGCCTCAAAATTCTGGTGAGACTCCATTCCTGCTATTTGAAAGGAGAAAATTATTGGATCTTCCTTCCTTCCTTCACAGTAAGATCTGGCCATCCCTTAAATGACCATCTCAGTCAGCTCACATGTGGAGTCTGTAGGAGCTCTCTGTACACCCTCTGTTTCCATGGCTTCCACAGTTTTAAGCAATATCCTTCAATCAGCAAAATCTTTGTTATACCTGGTTTTGGAGACAGGGCTTAAAGTGATTGTAGTACTTCATGCTGTTGCTACTAATTATACCATCAGATCAACTAAACTTTAGAACTCTTGAAGTAATAGATTAATATATATTATTTCTTTTTAAGATGAGAGAAAAATAATGAGAACTACAAGTATCTGACCTTTGTCAACTTTATCTGTTTGAAATTATCTATATATAAAGAGAATCTCCGCCATTGCCTTTCCATGAGCATTATGTGGCTCATTTGCATGGAATCTTATGAAAAACTAGTCCTGCTTAGAGAAGTTCTTGTGTTAGGACAGCTGAGAAAAAGAGAAAATCAACCACTGATGAAGAAAATGAATTTATTGATTATTCAGTAGTGTAACAGCAAGAATATATTTGAAGTCAGATGACAGCAAGCAGTACAGACTGCTAAACCAGACATGTTTTTATATCGCTCATTCAAAGCCCAAGAGAGGTGCACTGAATGTTTACTTTCCTGATTTTATTTCTATCTGGAAGCATTCTCCTAATCATTTATTTATGGGGTTTTTCCACATTTTCATGTCTTCTCATAAACTGCCAGTAGCATCTTAATTATAAACACCTTGGTTTTAATACTCAATAAAAGGAGGCATAATGCATGCATGAGTACTACTGTCATTGGAATGAGAGAGGCAAGATCACTAAACTGGACCCCTCTGTGCTCTACTTTATAAACCTATAAAATAAAATAGGTTCTTCCTGTTCAAGTAGAGCTTGAAGTCTAATGCTAGTAACAATAAGATTGTCTTCCCATTGGATATATTGTGTATGTGTTCTTTCTTTTTTGGGAAGAAAGGCCAGTTATTCTGAAGTCCGTAACTCCTTGGGAAATAGGTTGATAAATAATTTATTTGGAATGCTTCCTCTCTATTGTCTTTATATTTCTTTGTATTGTGAAAAATTGTAGCTGTATAAGACAATTGAATTCATCAGTTCCATTTGGATTGGCTGTAAAACCCAACTACCTGTCATTTGAGGGCTTGGTATATAGATGTATTCTCGTTTTGACACCAGGAAAGACTATAGAACAATCATTTATTTAACTATTCACAATGAGAAAGTGGGCAAAGTGACATTTTTTGGGCCAGAAGGCCAACATTTGTCCTTATTTCTGCCAGCTGTAACTTTTGTTCCTGTTGCCTTCATGAGCTGCAAAAAAATCTTTTTTATAGAACTGGTGGTTAAAGTGCTTTAAGTACTTAAATAGTCTGAGGAGGTAGCTTGATAGTGTATAATGCAAACTTGTCCCATAGACCAATATATTTCAAAGGCAACAAATTCATTAATTGATGCAAGAAATGAATCTCCTTCTAGAGGCGTGGAGAGCACAGCATGTTGCTTTTAAAGGATATTCATTCTGGTGTTCTATCTTTGACAATTATTTTAAGAACTGCCAGTTTCTTTAGTACTACATTTAATACACCTTGACTCCAAGAGATGAAATCTCTTACTGGAATTCTCACCCCCAGTGCTGGCCTCCATGGATCATTTGTCCTTTTTGTGTCTTTGAAATAGTATGTGAATTATGGTAGCAAAGAATATAGAGGCTTAAAATTGACTTAGTCAGAGATGTAACATTCTGAAATTATATCTCCTCTTTAATAACTTTTTTTTCATAAAATTCATCATAGTGGGGTGTTACAAGACACCTTCAAATCTTGTATTTGAGAAATGAGAATTGCTTGTGGCACAGGTAAAAAAAGTGAAAAAGAGGAAAACCTTTTACCAGAGCTAAATTAGTAAAGCTGGAAACAGATCAGAGAAGAGGAGGGAAATGAAAGCACAAAGTTAATGAATGAGCAGCTAAACTTAAAAATAAATAAAAAAAACCCCAAACAAACAACAAAAAACAAACAAACAAAACAAACAAAACAAAACAAAACAAAAAAAAAGGCCAAAAACCAAAAGCAACCTAAGAGAAACTACGTAAATCTAAATCATGAGAATATTTATGAAAGCAAAATACTGCCTTGGACCAAAGGATAAACATGGTGTTTAAGCAGAGAGACCAGAGAGATGGGAGTGTCAAATGGTTTCTTTTGGAAGGGGGGAAAAGTCGTATTCCTAAACGCTCTGTATGCTCAAAATGAGATTTAGCTTATGGAGCAGATGGAAACTGTGTCTGTAAAGTACAAGAAGGAGAAAGTATGGAGGGTCTGGAGTAGAAACAATTATCCCACTGGGAGAAAGATAAGTGTGTGCATAGTCATTATATGTCACTTCCATAGAGAACTCTCATCTGTTACCTCTGGGTAGAATGAGCATCCATGTAGACAGCTGATAAGATTTATTTCACTTACTATTTCAACAAATAGGGGAGAAAGTAACATTGAATTTTTTCTGCCTGAAGTATTGCATTAGGTTCTTAACATTTGTTTTCTCTGTTGATTTTGATGCATGTGTCAAATTGCAAGAGGCTGCAAATGTGTCTGTTTGAGATCCTGCTTATCAAAATGATCAGTCAGAAGAGTTGTTTCTTGGGAGAATTAAATAAACAGGCCTTTGTCATTGTACTTCTGAGAGCACACAGCAGTGCATGAAAAGTTTCCCTTGTGAGATCCTCATTGTATTTCACTTTCCTTGAGAATTAAGTAGCATGGTCTGCTTGCAACTTATATGAGACTGTGCTGGAAATGGCTGTTTCTTGCTGAGTGTTGCTCAGGCACCTTGAAAATACAAGCGTGCTTTGTTCAAGTGAAAATATGCATATTTCTTGTGGTAATTCAGGTAATTGGCAACCAGTACTTGTACTTATCAGTGTTCATTTTATTAAACAATTGAGTTACATATGCAAACTTGTCATACTGTTAATTCAATATTGCTTTTGCACTTCCTGTAGATTAATCTCTTCTGTACTAATACTAGCATACCCTTTGGGCATCTTCTGTTCATCTGTTGTTACTAAAATTAAAATAACAAATACCTTTTCAAAAAGTATTGCCATTTTGCAGTGTGGTAAATAAGGGGTTAAGAATTTTACTTAGGCTGGGTGAAACACTGTGGTTGGCAGGGGAGGTGAGCCACCTGAAGGGAGGTATTATCCACGTGAAACTGCTTGGCTGAAACTGCAGCCTGGAATTTAAAACTCCAGAAGAAAACATGCTTTTCCTCCCAATGGTAATGAACCCTGAGCCATGCAATGTCCCAGGGGTGTGATTATCTCAGAAAAACTGTTTCCCCTGTTATGTCTTGTTGCATAAATAATCATCTCTTTGATGCAAAGGATAACTGTGGGAATGACGTAAGTTAAATATGTTCTCCAGCAGTCTGACTTGCAAAGGAATAAATAAATTTGTTGATACTTCCAGTGTTTAAACCACTTCCTCTGGCTTTTAGGAAGCTGTAAGCATTCTAGCCCTACAAAAATAATCTAAATTTCATCAATAAGAAATCAGCTCTCTTTCTTAATTTTATTCTTTCTCATGCTATTTTTTTTCTTAAATCTTTGCAATCAAAACACTAGTTAATACTGCCAACATTTGAGTTATCACTGTACTCAAAAGAAGTATTGTCCTAAACATGTTAACACCTAACATGTCAAAAACGTTAATGCTGTAAGTATAATGCTGAGATAAAGTATGTTCCTTGGGTAGAATTCATGTCATTTTGTTGTTTCCAAACCAACTAGTTTAAGGCAGGATTGAGTTCTCATTGACTGCAGTACCTGTTTACTCTGGGGGAGACAATCCTCTGATGAAATGCAAGAGGTAACCAAGCCTCTTGCCGCCCCACCCTACAGAGATAAATTTCAGCTGTTAGGAGCTTGGAGAGAAACAGCTCCAGTAGATCAGTTTTAAGCCTAGAGATCAAAAGTTAATGGTTGTGAGAAGAAATTTAGAAGTGGAAGGATATAGCCTTTAAATTGTCTGCACTTTATAATTTTATAGATTAAAATTAATAGTCAAATCAATTACAAAGATGTTTGAGCTCATAATGAAATCATGTCCCTGCTAGAGAGCATCACCTCCCTGACTCCTCTCGTAGCAATCATTGTTTACAGTTTCATATTTCTGTGTTCTGCCTTTACAGGATGGTTTAAATACCAAATAAAACCTACAGCAAATATCACAGCTTCTCGTTTTCTCTGAGCTGTAGAGATTTTGGTTCTGTCATTAATGTCAAAATGGAAGATAAACCTGGGCTGTCTTCCCAAGCGTACTTGCAGGAGCACTTTCACAGGAGGTGTCCTGTGGTCTTCAGTCTTGTTCTGTCTCATAACACATAGTGACCAACATGAATTATGCTAAGAGAAGCCAACCTTTGCCATTTCTCACTTGCTGTATCCTCTAAGTGTCCTTTCTTCTCAGACCCCCATAACCAAGATAGTCTATCTATAATTTTATAGTAAAATCAAAGCTGGTTACATCCCAGTAACACAAACAGTGCTTAAAGAGACCTTGAAATAAACTGTTCACAGAAATATAAATCAGCAGCTTATTCTTAGGAAAGTAAGGCATTTTGGGGAGAAAACTAAAAGGCTTCAAGATAAATGGTTGACAGTGAAAGCTTTTTCTATGTGTATTGCATTCAGCAAAAGTCTTGGGAACAATATACTGATATAAGCAGAGTTAAAATATGGCATAAATTTTAATTTAATATATATCCTTGTGATATTATAGAGGCTTGTTCACACTTGTGATGCTGCAGCATCCAGTTTTGCAGCCAGCAGAAAAAACTAGTAGTATTATAATGTTATTGATCATTTTACAGTTGCACTTGATCATCTTAAAGGTCTTTTACAACCAAAATTATTCTACGATTCTGTGTCTTTCAAGTGATACCACATATAAAGTATTTGTAGTATCCCTGTTTGTTTAAAGATTAATATTAAAACTTGGTTATAAAATGGAGGGGGAAAAAATGTTTGTGGAAAGAAAAGGTATGTCTTTACTTGAATTGAAAAATTAAAACAAAAATGAAATCTTACAGTGCTGTTTGTGTGTCTGGTCCTACCTAGCAGGTGATAAGGGGCAGGGAGCCATGGCAGAGGAATGAGAATCTCAAGGCTGAAAATTAAAGGGAGGGTCAGAAACAGACAAAAGGAGCAGGAGGTCTGTAGATAAGAAATAACAGGAGTAGAAAATTACCCAGGTAGAATAATGATGACAGGTGTGCTGAGAGTTTACAGAACATGGGAGGTTCTAGGTTAAGGAGGAGCTGAGTGGTTGTGGTAGGACAGCTGGAGCTCTGATTTTCCCAGAATGGTGGAAGAAGTTTAGATGGACAGTGGTGCTTTGGAGAAGTCCAGTTCAGCAGCTTTGATGGCCAAGATTCATTGGAAAGAGTCTTGGCAAATTTTCCATAGGGGAGAGGTGGGAGAAACATACAGTAGGGACACTGAGTGTATGGAGAAAGTCAGGAGAGTATTTAGCAGTGGCAGGAAAGGCAGATGGGGAGGCTGGAAGAGCAGATGGTGGCAATGAGGGAGAGCAGAGTGAGTCCCAAATCTGAAACTGCAGCCTCACACAACACATTACCGGTTCTTCTGACTTCATTTTTTCATTTTTTCTTCATGTTCAGTAAGTGGAAAATTCAACTCCTACACTCCCCTGGAAAGGAAAGCATCCCCCTATGCTGTGAGTACCCAGAGTACCAAGAGCTGGGGCTGTCCTGCTGGGTGGGAATCACGTGTGCCCTTCCAATGCACTGCCTGCTAGGGAGCTTGAAGGGACAGGTACAGTCATGAGAGTTGTTTTGCTCAGGTATAAAAACCAGAAAAGAGATTTCCATTGCCATCTCCAAAACATCCAAGTGATGAAATCCGGGCCTGGAAGTCTAAAGGGTGAAGGAAACTCACCAGGTCTTTCTACATATCAGCCTGTGTATTTTCAGTCCCAGTGTTCTTTATACGTTGCAAATGTACTTTTAATTCAACCTTATAGATCGGCAGTGGTATTTCAAAAACACATTAAAAAGATCTTAGAGTAATAATATTTCTTACCCAAATTCCTTTTTCTCATAAGCGAAAGTAGCCGTGGTGTGTTTTGGGGGAAATACTTGTACATCTACATCTAGACCAACAGCCACCATGTCTGGAGTGTTCTCCACATCTTGTGTTGGCAGCAAAACTCAGAGTTTCTGTTGCTTTTCCCACTCCCCACAATTCCCTGAGTCCCATACACTTCATTGTAATGGCTAAAAAAATACACGCATAATTACTTCGTTATTTTGGAATAATTCAAAAGTATGTTTAAAGGATCATCAGTCATACTGGTAAATAACACTAGGCTTACAGTGTTTCTCGGAGGAGTTACTTTTTTTCAGCATAAATTCACTGAAAGCTTTAGCATCACTTTCTACTTTACAGCATAGATTTATTCTGAGTATAAAAATTTCAGATAAACCCACCTTTTAACCTTTGAGAAATGGGATTTAAGCTACTCAGTCTTCTTTTACCAATGTCACCAATATTTGCCAAAGGGTGTAGGACATCCATTAAAGAAGATGAAAGATACTGTCATGTATTTGAAGTCGCTATTTTTATCTTTGTCCAATAAAAATATACGTGTTTCTAAGCAAGCTGAATTTGTAAAAGTGACACAGCATCTATTGTGTTCTGTTGTAACCAAGCAGAGACTGCTCTAGGAGAAAACGTTTCTTCTCATCCCCCCAGATAAATAATTTGATTCCAAGCTATCTGTCTTTAAATATTTGCTTCATGCATCACATGCAAAGTGACAGTATGAGAAGAGTTCCTGTTTTGGCAAACATACCTGCTCTTTATTTAAGAGAACCATTCTGCAGGTGTGTGTCTTCCTACACCCTTTTGCACATAGTTGTCTTCATGGTGCTTCCTTTGAATTTTCTCTTCCTGGAATCAGTGTTTCTATCTCTACAATCTGTACAGATCTTGTTTATCGTGAATAGTTGCTATCGGTGTTTACAAAGATGGTGTTTTCCTCATGTCAGTGGCAAAGTTGCTATTTCAGGTGGGCACAGCCTATTCTCGATAATAATATGATCGCTAAAATTAAAACCTTTTTACGTAGAAGGCACTGTGGTATGAAGCGTAAGGGTTTGGAAAAGGGAGTAAAATCAACAACAAGTGAGGAAAGTTATTCTGACAGCGAGACATCTCATATGTCAGCAAACCAGAAGGAGAGGAAGGTGTAGCTGTGAGAAGCCAAGGGACCAGCAGGGTACCACATTTGGTGTGTGAGATGACAGGGTTTAGCACTAGGGGTGGTGAGGAAAACGGTTGGACTTGGAGACACTGTAGAGGAAGAATTGTCTGAATTTGCTAACAGCTTGTATGTTATGACAAAAATAAACTAAACTGTTGTAATCTTTTTTTTTTTTTTAATTGTTTTTCTTTTACTATTGGAGTGGGCACATGTACATTTCATATGGTGTTTGCTATCAATTTCATCTCAGCCAGCACCTTAGGATGTAAGCAATGATTTCTTCCCCATTTAAAATCCTCTTAATCTTAAATATCCTGCTTTTATTCCTGCCTTATAGAAAAGAGTGAAAGAAAGCAAGATAAACCTCACTTCTTTGTTTCAAATTCTTCATGTAAGTATGTGGAAAGCTGTAGGAAGTGGGAGGCAAAGGAAGATAATCGTTTATGGGGAAGAAATGAGACAATGTGAGCACACCTTGGTATCTTTCAGGCAAGTAGGCAACCTGACAAACAGATGCATCACACAAACTGTACAAACATTAAAAATGCAGCTTTTTCTACTTATAAATCAGTTTGTCCTGTGGGCTGTTGTTTGTTTTTTGGTTGGGTTTTTGGTTGGTTTTTTTTTTTTTCTTCTAAATATATCTGTCCTTTTAGGAAGAGTAAACAAAACCTCAGAATTTTATGTTAATTTCTTTCTTTCAGTTTGCTGTTACCTATTGGAAATCTATTTGACTGAATTGTTTAGGAGACTGGTTCAGAAATAGCTAACTCTTTCAAAAAAGCTGTTTGTCTCATGTTTATGATTGGAATTACTCAAGTGTATGACAGGGGTTTCTATCAGAAGGTGCCTAACAACCAGCGTTTTCCAAAAACTTCAAGGAAGGATTATGAGTATCAATTCTTATTCCTTGAAAAACTAATAGAGTGGTTATTGATTTGTTTAGGGAAATGTGCACCAATCCTCCTTGTATGTAATGCAAAATGATGAGGTAATTTGCAAATGGCCACTAACATAAGCAAGCTGTAAAGCAATTACTATATATTACCATATGCCTCTTCTGCAGATTTGAAGATCTGGTTCCTGCAGTTGCTTCTGGTAATTTCTTGCCTTAACTCTGTTTCTTAACGGTTTGGCATCATTTTTAGAAGTATGGCTTCAAGAATTTAAACCATTCTAGCAATTCGGTTTGTTCTAGTACTGCCAACAGCAGAGAAATAATACCTCTAAACAATCACTTGGTTGCTGTCCGTGCCCGTCTCCATGTGAGGCTGTTGTAGAGGAAAATTGGCAAGTACACTGCAGCAGTTCTTGAGCTGGTTTTCATTGGTGCTGATCTGTGGTAGTGGTGAATTAGGAGAAACTGACACACTTGCAGAATAATTAGCTGCTCTAGCTGACACAGTGGCATAAAAAAGAAACTTAAACCAGTTCTATCGCTGTTGTTACATGCTGTCATGTTAATCCATAACATTTTTCAGTGTATGCCTCTTGAATTTAACCTTGCATAAATATTATGGCAATTAAATTTTACACACACACACAAAAATATTGAATCTGCATTTATAGTAAGTACATTTAATAGAGGAGAAAATTAGGTTACATTTGATTTCTGATAGTGAAATATTTATCAGAGCATACAACAGTCTTTAAAGATAGAGAAATAAGCTTCTAATCCTCCAAAAATGGGAGAAAATTATAGAAAGCTTAATTTTCCATCTAACATAAGTACAATATACTTGGAGGGTTTATTTTTTTTTTTTCTTTCCTTATGATTATTTATGCATAAGTTTGAAATTATTTTAAGAGAAAGAAATTTTAAGGTTAGGGTAACAGGTGTTTCATATGTAAGAATAACTAATGGAGAGCTCGGTTTCTTTACCATAGGAAATAACTATTTCCTACTCACTCTCTGAGGTGGTAGGAACTTCCACGAGCTCTGTTCTCTCAGTTCCAGGGTCACATGATCCTTAGCACAACCTATAGTGACAAAGGAAAAAAGCATGTTTTCCAGCCTCGTTTAGCCCAAAAGTTAGGAGTGTTCCCTGATGTTTGGAAAGTTTGGGCTTCACTATGCCTCTGAGGTCTCTGAGAACAGGCTCCTCTGAAGGTTTGCTCCTTCCATGCTGTGACCTGGTTTCTGTCTGGCACAACATGGCACAGTGTCACAACAGTAGCATATGCTAGAAATATATCCATAATTCATCCCATGCCTCTGCAGTCAGGCATTTTGCGCTTGCTCATTTGGTTTCTCTTTTAACAGCATATGCCATTTAGAAACATCCTGGGCTGTGAAATTCAGGATCCCTGTTTGGGCAAGTTTAAGTTGCTGTTTCAAAGAACTATAAACTGATAGAAGTTGTCTTTTTTTAAGCATATCCTTTGGATGGCAGAATTAGGAAATTAGTTTTTCCACCACATTCTCAAGATAACAGACTGGATACTCGCTTTGCCTCTGTTCCCAAATCCACGGAGTCCTGCACCATGAGTGCTGTCACCTGGATGTCTTTCCCTTTGCAGCTGTGCTGCCATGGCCATGTGTCTCCTGTGCTGAGTCCTCCTCAATGATCCCACATCGCTGGTAGTCAAAGACACTCCCATGGCAGGGCACCCACAGGCCCCAGCACCAGTGTTTCCATGGGGAGGTGACTGCCCAGCAGTGTGAAGACCAACCAATCCCTCCTCCCTTTCTCCTGCCCTCTCCTGTGTCACTGAGACTTTCCTATAGGGAAAAGGGTACTGTGCATGCACAGAGGGTGGTAACAGCAGTTGGACAAAGCTTGCTCTGGTCACACCAACAGCTTCATAAGCAAAATCAACCAGAAAGGGGTTTGAGCAGGTCCCATAAAACCCGTGTAGTTACTGTGGCCGATTGAAAATTAACCCATCATTTTACATGCCTGATCGATCTTTTCTGGAGTTTGTTTTAAATCAATAAGCTGATTTTCAGCTTTTTAAGGAATGAGAATTGGAAAAGATTTAAGCTGAAGTATTCATTCACTTAGAGCAAGTAGTAATGTACACTGTGGTTGGCTGAGACTTGTTGCCTCAGTCTTCCTCAGGAAGGTGGGCAGGTCTTTTTACTGTTTTCCAGTGGGCACTGAGCTCTGCAGAGACTGCCAGCAGACTCTATGGCAGACGGTACTCGTAATTCAATGCACATAAAAAAATATTACATGACTTTTTATCCCTAAGCTTATTTTCATTATCATTTATTCTGTAGTTCCACACATAGTGAAAAGGTAGGATTTAGGTAGAAGGTTATGTCTTGGGAGACTTTGAACATGTCACTCAGGAGAAGGCACTGAATCAGAGCTCTGAATACTTTCATTCAGCCATTGCCTGACAGGGAAGTGTCAGGGTTTTTATAGGCACTGGATATTGATACAACTTCTCAGATTCAGGAATTAATATATTTTTCGCTGTATATATCTGCTTGAGCTCAGTTCTTCCCCTGCCTGAATACCTTGGCAAATATTCCTTGTATAAGTCAGTCAGGTCCTGAGAGGCTTGATCTGAAACCTTTGAAAGCAGCGATAGAGTGGCCTGTTGAGAGCACTGTGTTGTACAGCTGGGACAAAGCTGGAAGCACAGGTACTCAGCTTCTGCCTTTGCTGTTCACATGAAACAGTCACCAAATGACACTGAATAAAAACCAAGGTCCTCCCCGACATGAGACTAAACCTTGGATTACAGATTTATGTTTGCCCTCATGCTCTCTTTCACTGGTCAAAAAGTATTCTGCACAATGAAGTCACTTCATCGGGTTGATGGAAATCTGTCCCCTCCTTTTCCCAGATGCAGTCTATGATCTCTGAGTTAGATTAGTTGCTTGTGCAGAAACCTGTACTCCCATCTTTTTTGGCAAAAGAGAGGAGGGTTTGGCTCCAAGACACCATTTTCTGAGGGAAGTGTAATCAATCAACTCTTCCTTGAACAGGAGAGTGGGGCAGCAGCTGTGAGTAACCACTTCCTCCAGGTGTTTGTAGTTTTTAGTTACTCGCAAAAAAGTCCATCAGACTCCCAGGAGCAGACACGGCATTAGCCACTGAGTGGCCAAGGGAAGGGATGAGTTTCAATTTGTCCCTCTATAGGGAGCTCCTTGCCAGCAGGGCAGAACAGAAATACCTGAAGTCCCGTGCTCTGGCATACTTGAGTGTCCCAGGGGGATGGATTGACCAGAACTGGGGAGGTACAAATGGGCCAAAAAGGAAATCACTCGATTGCTGGGCGGTGTGGCTTCCTCGGTGCTTCCACCTTTTATTTTTCCCACCTGCAAAGTGATATTATCATTCTTCTTACAGTGTTTATCTAAAGTGTTTATATTAGACTGGGAGTTTTTCAGGATCAGGGTTTTATTATGTGTATATACAGTTTCTATGTTCCAGTGAGGGCCTCTGGGTGTTTCTATATTATGTGTGAAAATAAATACAAGAAAGCAAAAATCTTAGTCTTCCCAGGCTTGTCTGTTTGCTAAGAAATTGCAAAGTTACCATAGTGTTATTCACTTACTGTGCGCTCAACAAGGTCAAAAGTGATCTGCAACCTTGCATTTTCCATTCTAAGTAGGTTGCACAAAAGTATCGTGCAAAAGAGGATGCTTTTAATAATTCCCTTATGAGAGAGCTCCATAGAGGAAAACATACCTTCCAGTTTGAAGTTTCTAGTTTGAGAAGTGTCTTTATGATCCTTGATTTTGCAGTAGTAAAACCTGAGAGCTGTTTTCTATCCTTTCATTTACACGTTTTTATCATGCACAGCATGACGCTTACAAACTGGACCATAGCCACAGTTAGAGCTCCTGTGGGGAAGATAAATGCCCGTTTCCCTAATAATAATAATGCCTTTTCTGGCTTCCAGAAAATTCATCTCCCAGCAACTACACTCTTTCCTTTTAGCTGGGTAGCAACTTACACTTTCTCAGCTGAATATATAAGGTGTCTGGAAAAATTGGAAGACCCAAACTAGGCTAATAGTGTTCATATACTTATGTTCTCCATGGCTTTTTAGCTGAAATCTTCCTCATTTATAGATCCATGAAGTAATGAGCAAATTATGAGCTGAAAATATTTGATTTCTTTCAGCAGCAAGCAGGGTTTGAGATGTGTGGCTTGAGAAGTGTGGGAGATTTGGAAATAGTATGAAGACATGTTACATCTGCTAACTGAATGGAGCAGAACACAGCCCTGAAGTGTCAGGGATGGGAGTGTATCTGCCTCTGAGCTCTGGAAAGCACCCAGAGACAGGTCTAAAAGAGTTACATTCTTTTCCTGGAGGCTATAACATCTCCTGGTTGAAGAGGATTCTAAATATTCTGAAAGTCATGTAAAGAGACTAACTTGTTAAAAGACAGAATAAGATCACAGTCACAGCCCAGGAAGAGCTAGAAGGTTGTGAAAAAAGACATTGTACAAGGGTTTTTTATAGCTACTGGGGTGCTGTGAGTTAGGCAGTTGCTGTCGAATGTTCAATCTAATACTCTAACAGGGAAAAAATGGAGGTTTATCCTTTGAGAAGGGCACAATAATTCAAAATTTACCTCTGAAAGAGCAGAGCTTCAGGTATTCACGAAAGTAAAATGTCCTAATGCATCCCAGCATGCAAAAACCAAGAACCGTGCAGTAAATACCCAGCAAACTACAACCAAAGAGCAGCTGCTCTTCTTTTGTATATAAGGTGAACCTGCTTTAGGCTCAGTTATCATACTTTCCTGTTTTCTTAAGGTGCTCTTCCTTCTGCTCTTACTCATCTAAATCTTCTGACATGCAGAAGGACGTAAGCGAGCCAAACTGTGTCTGGTCTGGTCTTTGCATTAGAGTCCATGGCCCATGTTATGTCTGGACTCTACCAAATGTCACCCAGAAGGGTTGTATTATGCAGTCTGGGTTACATTTCTCCTGTAACATTAGAGAAATAGTCAGCCTAGACGTCTCCATGGGAAAAAAAAAAATAAATAAAATCCCAGTTAAGGAATAGCACTTCAACATAAAAATCAGAGCATGTAGATGAGAAAGTGATGGAAGTATGACAGACTTTGAGCTGAGTACTGTGGATATAAATGTATTTTTACCATTTCTACTAGAAACAAGAAATGTGGGTGATTACTTTGTCATACGAATTTTCAGTTCCATGGTAAATTGACAAATTTAAGATGCCCTAATAATTGTTGATTCTTTCACATATTGCATCTTTCCAGGCCAGAAAATCCCTTCATTGCAATTGTGTTTTCGCTGCAAGTTTATCCACTCTAATGAGGTTTTGGTTTTGTTTTGTTTTGTTCTTATTATTGAAACTGAATAAGTGTGTTGGCTGTTTTAATCTTTTTATATATTATATATATATTCTTCGCTATGCAGAGGAGTCTGAAAATGCTCAAGTGATCAGAAAAAAGTATTTTGTTTCTGTCTACATATGCGGAATAGAATGAGTGAAATTTGACTTAATTGGCTCTTTTGCTGTGTTTGTGAAACATAAATGTGTACATTCCCAAATACCGTACTGTGGGCCCAATCTCTCATTTAAAAGCTAGCGTAAAATGGTACCAAAGACAGTCGACTAAAGCCACAGGAATACCTCAGTATTTCCATATCTGTTGGTTTAGTTGTCATTTGAGAGGAGTGCATGTGGACTACACAGCAAAGGAGAATAGTCCAGACTCTTGCGTGCACTACCATCAAAATGAAAGTTCAGCATCACTTTGTACCCAGGCAGTTTGATCTTCCCCATTGTAACGGCTGAGCACGGTGTGTTTTCCAAAACCTGCTGTACAGATCAGAGTCAGCAGACGTTGGTTTGAGTTCTGGTTTTGTCGTTCCCAAGAACTTTTAGCAATGCTCGTTAAAATTCCCAGTGTTCCTCAGATGTTTGGTATGGAGCGACAAGGTGTTACTGGAGAGAGCTCCATGAAAGACTTCTAACAACGGGTACCATGGAGGGCCATGAATCTCGCTGCCACTTGCTGTGCTGTGAGCGTTGGCTGCCCTATTTCTTGGTCATATTGTCTACTATTCCATGGTTTATTTTTAATGGAAGCCACTTATCCTTTCCTAATCAGCTAGCTATCAAACCTTGCCCTCTTTACACACTTAGATGGGAACAGAGTTGCAATATAGCAAGGTAGTGTTTAGTGGAAAGCTGATATATATGTTTAACACCGAGGCTTTGTATATATATGTACATATGTATGTATGTATAATATATCAACAATCCATTTTTAATTTCTGCTTTAATTAAAAAATGGGATTTTATTTTGTCACTTCTAAATTCATAGGGTTATAAACCAATTAAACTTGCTTTCCTAATATGCTTATCAGATGCTTGTGCATTAATTTCTTTTAAATTTTAAGTGATGTTGACCCTAGCAAGTGTAAAAATGATGCCTATAAATACTGGAAAACTGCTAAAACTCATCAGTATTTCAGTTTTCACTAAAAGCTACACACACTTCTGTCTTAGCATTTGCACATTGACTGTTCAAAGAGCCAATTCAAAATCTTATCCTGATAAATATTTTCAAGGGATAGAAACACGTTGGGAAAATAGCAAACATATGTTAGCACTGAGAATAACCAGTTCAGCAATGTTTTCTTGTGTGCGTTTTGGTGCCTATGTAGGCTATTGCAAGGTTAATTTTAGAAACTCTAGCCCAGCAACAGACACTTAGGAACAGAATGATGTACTGCAAGCAGCAAAGATTTTAACTGCAGACTATAGCTTTATTTTCTTATTTATAGCTCCCTTCACTTTGTTATGTTCTATGAAACATGTGTCTTCTCTGAGAGTGTGCTGGCTCTGTGCTTTCCTGACCAATGGACCTTTCTTCAGATTATATCATGGTAGTTATCTTCAAATACTGAATTTATAAAAAGACAAATCAGAAACCCTTCACTTCAGATTTTAAATGCCATATAAATATTAGTGGAAGTAATTATCATTTTATTTAACTTCTAGATATGTTGACTTTGGTTTTACTTTTTAATAAATGTACAGTTGTTTTAGGAGAAAGCTCGAGGTGAACACAAAGAAATACAAACATTTATGTTGTATCTTACAGGGAAATGACAAAGCCAAAGTTTAAAGATTTAATAGGACTACACATTCTAAAAGTCAAAATCTGATAGCATTAGTTGTTTGCTGAGGTTCCAGATTAGGTGGGTAAATTAACAGCAGGTATCAGTTGCTGCAGCTCTCCTGGTTCCCCAAAATGGGAACCAAAGCTGTGCTTTTCATCGTATTTGACTGAATAGCAGCATTGTGCAGGGACGTGTTCAGCTCCTCTTACAGTTTATTCTTATTGTTTCACAAACCAAACTATTCTTCATTGAAAAAGAAATATTTTTGTTATTATTAGCAAAATAAACTAAAAAAGCACAACAGTACATTTTGTAGACCAATAAAAAATGTTCAGTTTTCTGAGATTTTAAAATTCAACTCTGTAATTTTGCAAAGCCTGAGGAAAAAAATAACCTTTGCCATTTAAAAAATAGACAGTTTGATTTTAGAGTAGTGATATTCTGATGTTAAAAATATTTTGTGTAATAGTTATCTGTAGCAAAATAAAAGAATCAACAGCATAACTCAAACTAACTATAAAAGACCATAATTATTAACTACCACTTGTTTTGATTGAACTTCTAATTTCTACTTAAATTCACTTTATCATATTCTTCCAAGTTTGTTTTTTTTTTTTTTTTTTTTTTTTTTTTGGTTTTTTTTTTGGTTTTTTTTTTTTTTTTTTTTAAAATCTTGTTTGGAGTGGAGAGTGGCCTAATAAGACAAAAGCATTTACAGATGAAAAGAATTTCTTATTCCCCTCTGTTTTCTCCATTGACTTCAAGATCAAAGTCCCATAAGAGAGCCAAACTCGAGAAGAAATTATGGACGTAGGTGGAATTCAAACTTTAATGTATATCCACCCCAGGATGCACTGTGTTTAGTGCAAAATGAGATTAGGGGATTGAAAACTATTTCTAGGTGCCTTTTTTTATTTCTGTATTGAATCTTTTGGCAGAAAGTCTTTCCATTTACATCTTTTTTATTTAGACTAATAATAAAAAGGCAAGAGCGAAGAGATATTTCTTTCTCTTCTACTCTGCTTTATAGAAAGCCTCTTTTACCTTTCTGCTTCATTTCCTTCGCAGTGTCCTTAACTCTTTATTGCTTTTAATGCCATTATTATGAATCACTCTTTTCATGTTCAGCGTGCGCAGTCATTTTAATACAGATGTAATTGTAAGGTGCAAAATGTAAATCCTCATAATATGCCAGAAGACAAATGTGTCAAAGTCCCTTTGTCATACTGACAGGTTATAAAACCAGACTGGCTCATTTTAATCAGGTTTAAATTTTAATGATATAAGCAAAACTCAGACTAAAATAGCTATCTCTTTGTTATTATTTCAGATCACTGCCACAAATGAGAAACGTTTTATCACTTATTCATTGAATGCATCATTCAGAGCTATCTCCATCCTAACATCTGTTCTGGAGAATGTATTTTAAATCTTTAAAGATTTTGCAGAGGTGATATCACTGTTTGGTGGCTAGTTGTCATGCTTTCTTATAGTACCTTTGCCTTTTCATCCTTGTCTTTCCTCAGGTGAATTCCTGTCCCCTAGATTTCCCCATTATGTGTCCAGGTCCAGGAAAAAGCTTGACTAGCTTGGCTGTCTTCCCTTTCAAAACTTGCAGACAGTGGATTGTAGTAAGGTTACAAATTTATAAGGCTAATGATTGGTTGTGGCATCACTACGGGGGCAGGGTGGGCACGACAGGGAAAGAAATGCAGTAAAGAAAGCAAAAACAAAAAAAGAAAGTAATATGTTAAATCATAGACCAGTAAGGTAATAGACAGGGTTCCACTGCTCTTCTAGTGTTTGGGGCATGTGGAGTATGTCTCATACTGGTGTGAACCTTGCAAGCAGCTCTGTCAAGCATGGCCCTCGTTTTCACACATTGTTTGATCCATGTACCTCAGAAAACTCCAGCCTCTTCAGTGCGAGACTGACAACAGGGGAGAAAATTTTGATTTTAACTTTAAACACAGGTGAGAAGATTGAGATTTCTGGCTCAATTAAATAAGAAAGGTAGCTTTTGGTGACTATCCTTATCTTTTGACTTCATGGCAGTATCCTAGAGGCTAGGCTCGTACCCTAACCTGGTGTCATATTCTCAGTGTTCTGAATCTCCACTACAATAATATCAGCCATTTAAATAATCAGCGATAGAAATGTAAAAGGATAATAACTCTTCAAAGTTGTGTGCAGACATTACTATTAAACAGCTTCAACAACTTCATTAAATGCTTTTTTTCTTTATCAAGGGGCATTTTGTAATCAAAATGTCCTTCTTGAAATCAGAGATTGTTTTCCAGAACAAGAAGTAATAGTCTGAGATAAAATAAGGACTAAAAACATATACGTCAAACTGTCTGTCACATCAGAGAAAGTGGCTGTCATCACTTTTTCACAAGGTATGGTTGACAGGAAATAGGAAGAAAAATACATGCTTTTGCCTATATTCTTTAGTAAATCGTTTGTTTTGACAGATGTATTTGCCTGAGTTCTTCCTGATCATTGGGATATGTAGCAAAATTCATATCTTGATCGTGTTATTCAGAGGTGTGGTTCTATCCTCACATAGATCTTTATAAATCACAAGTCACTAATTAAAGCATCAAAGATAATTTGGGATAAAATTGATTGAGAGACATAAGAGGTTTAACATGTTAATGGAAGGATAAATCTGCTAAACAATACAAAGGGATATAATCTTTTTAAAATTAAATTAGGTGGGAAGCAAGCGGAAAACAAGACAATTTTTTACCCTGCTTATAAGCATTACTGGCCTGGTGACCAAAATTTGTTGCTCTTTTGCTTTGGTTTGGAGTGGTTTTTATACACAAGTATCAGATTGTGTCTTTTGCAACAGCAGAATATTCATGGAAGGAGAACACCACCCCTTAGACTTTTTGATTTCTAAATTGGAGCTCAGTTCTAACATTAAGTGGCAGCTTGGTCTTTGCCCAAAATTGGAAGTTTATAAATTTGCCTCTTATTTTGTGAGGGAACTGCAATTTAACATGGAGGGATGTGGGGAAAAGAATGGATGAGCTGTCACTGTCAGCATATTGAAAGGGGGCTGAAATCTCTGTGGGGAGTGTTTATATAGCATATGCCTATCACATATACTCACAGTGGTGCTTACTTATCAAGAGAGTGAGTCAGATTTAGCATTAGGAAAACATCTTTGCACATCTTTGTGTGAAATGACAGCACATTTGACACATTAAAAAGGTATTCTTAAAACATACATGTTTTTAATTAGCTTCTAAGATGTGTTGGTAATGTGTGAGATTCACAATCTACTTCAATTTGCAAGATTTGAATCTGCAAAACTGAAGGAAACCATGAGAGAAAAAAAACCAGCTGTATTAAACTTCCATTTTTTTGCAATTTAACATTTTCTCAGAAAACTAGGTTTAAAGCACAGATGAATGCAAGAGAGAACCATCTCTGTGGGAGAATGGAGTATTAAAGAGCCTGTGAGAAGTGGGCATAAGTAGAGCCACAGTTCTCATGCAGGTTACCTCTTGCTGCAGCAAGAATGGTGTAGACATTGGCTTTGCCTTCCTGCTCTTCCTGCACGTCTGAGTCAGGCTCGTGCTGTCCCTCTGAGAAGAGAGATCTCCTACACTGGAAGTGGAGCCAAATAAGTAGAAGAGAATAATAATGTTTCGCTATGGGTGCAGTGCAACAGATCCTGGTGTCCTAATATGGGGAGTCACCTTCTGTCATTTATGCAAATTATATCCATCCTGGCCAAAGATGTAAATCTAGTTGCAGATCATTTGTATAAAATTTGCAAACATTTGAACCTTAGCTTTATTAGAATTGGAAGTTATCTTTGGCTGCATGTACAGTATTTTCTGCAAGGTTAGCAAGGTTGTGAGAACAAGTACTGAACCCTGCTACGTGAGGCCTTCCCCAGGTGCTTGTTGGGAACATTGTGAGGTTAAGGGCACACATATGAACAATATTGTTTATAGAAAAGTCAATCAATCTTTCTCAGCCTTTGAAAATCAGTGGTTCAGGTTTGATTTGGTTTTTATATAATGAGCATGTGGATCTCTTGATTTGTGTAAACTATTTTATAAATATCTGTGGGTTACAGTATGCATTTCCCTTTATGGAAACATTGTGGAGCAATGTTTCTATATCCAAAGTCATGAACTGCAAATGTTAAATGCATAGGTGATGTTATTCTCTTCTTGGGTTTTACTCTGGTTTCAGCTTCACTGCAGCATAGATTAATGTATAAAAATGTGGATCGATGTTTTCAATCAGATGTGTTTTCAAGAGCATTTGATCTTGACAAATGTAGGCAGTGTGAATCACTGTTGTGTGTGTAAATGTATACATGTGTGTGTATTTTTACCATTTGTCCCATTCTTTCTTTTTCCCAAAGCATATTCTGTGCCAGGTTTAAGAACTCCAAAAGCATAGCTTGACACAGAGAATTGCTTGCAGCACACAACAAAGACAAACTGTATTGATCTAGTAAAATCTAAGATCAATGATGTAAATTTTTGACTGGCACTTGTCAGCAACACATCTCTTTACGTGTTTGACAACAAATGCATTTTCAGGGGTTCTCTGGGAAAATACAGTAATGAATTATAATAGCCAGCCACTCAGTTCTTTACAGACTTTGTCATTTTATTGCACATTTCATTGTAATCTCAGCAATTTTAAAAGCAACACATTTCTCAAAATTAGCAAGTTGAGAGACTGATACCAGCCAGAGTCTATGTTAATATACTGTAGTAGAGTGTCAGTCAGTGAACAGGAGAGTGAAGGGAGTGCTAACAAAAAAACCCAAAAAAACCACACCCCAAGATCCAAGTCATCCCTTCTGCCTTCAGATAACTGCTTTGAAACAGATTCAAACTTCATTCTTCATATCCACCAAGCCAAAGGCTATCTTTTGCAATTGAAAATGTCAGAGTAATTGCTAAATGTTGATTTGCACTCCACACAGCATGCTGGACCTTGCAAGGTTCCCACAGTGGCTATTATGATTTATGAACTACTCAGAAAAACCTTTCTATACTCAAATGAGTTCATTGGTCTTTGTTTTATTAATTATTAATGCACACCTAATGTTATTCTCTGTGAGTGACTGTATCTACAGTTACAGTAAGAATTTTAACCTATCACATTTTAAATAATTGGCAGCTTTCAAAATGCTGCAATGACTGGTGAATCTTCACATAGAGTAACAAAGACAAACTAAGAACAGATACAGCATGTCATCTCTTGGATTGAAAGCTTATTTCAGGAGCTTGTACCATGTTATCATCCTCTCTAGCTGTTCTGTGCAAATCATGCAGACAGCTACATTTCACCTTACCAAATGGGGGAAATGGCTGTGGAAAAGCTATGAACAATTACCAGTAGGGAGACGATGAATTAAAATTAGTCCCTGCTTATGATTACAATAGCATGCTTGCCAAATAAGGCACATTTCTCATAAAAGTTCAGTGTAAACACGTGGGTTTTTTGGGTTTGGTTTGGTTTGGTTTGGTTTTTTTTAGTTGGTGGTGGTTTTGGGGTTGATTTGGTGTTTTGTTTTGAATGTTTGTTTGTTTTTAAAATAAAAATCTATCTGCTGGCCTTTCTCTGTATACTCTTCATAAGTGGCCAGCAATGATAGGTTCATGATGCTTATAAAGGTGCCTCCATAACAACTTCATTCCTTCTGAATGCCTGAAGTGCATCACATTGAAAATCCAATGTTTTCTATCCGTGCTCAAAGCCTGTGATCC
Organism: Margarornis squamiger; assembly: GCA_035222235.1. Classification (NCBI taxonomy): domain Eukaryota; kingdom Metazoa; phylum Chordata; class Aves; order Passeriformes; family Furnariidae; genus Margarornis; species Margarornis squamiger. The sequence continues at coordinate 30,155,581 of JAWWTY010000160.1, forward strand.
TGTTCACTGTTGTCCTCTTTGAATGACAGATTGATTCACTCTGTGTTAGTGGGTGTGGGGCTATGTCCGACCTGAAATCTCAGTGCAACCTGTTAGGAAAAGAACCTTTTTATGACTTCTTCTCTAGCTGTGTTTATCTTATCAGCATACATTTATACATTCATATTCAGAAGAATGGGCGAATCCAGTTTTATTTATTTTACACAACCCCAGTGCACTGAAAATGCTCCCTTTCTCTTTTTAACTTGAAAATAACTGAAAACCATTTGAAAAGATATGTTTTAATGAAATTAATAAAGAAGATTCATTATTAATGAATGGACTAAGCTAGCATTTTTAGTCTTCCATAGTCATTCAGAACCGAAACATTTTCTTTTCCCTGGGCTTTTCGAAGCAATCAGTACTTCAGTGAAACTTTTATTCTAAAAATATTTACATCAAAATGAAACAAAACAAAATTAAATTTGTGCAGCGCTCAGAGAATTTACACATTTCTACCTTTCATTTCCACCTAGCTGATGCATTCATTATATATAAATTCATATTTTGCTAGTTTGTTTAATTTAATTGAGTAGAAAAAAATGGAAACAGTTTGAATGTTTGCTGTATCAGAATGCAAAAAAGCAATAGAAGATACCTTGTATGTATTTTATTTTTTATGGATAATGACTATGATTTTTTTCCTCAAAACTGAATTTTCACATCCATACTTAGAATAGAAAAGGTAATCATAAAGCTAGTTTTTGCTGCTGCAATCCAGTGTGAGTAATCACTGGCATGATACTTGAAATTGTTAATTTATTGTTATTCCAAAAGTGACAAAATTAAATACATTTTTCCATTTGTTTGCTGAATAAAATTCCACTCATGAGCTGAGCAGATGTTCCTGCAAATAGAAAGTCCCAATTGGCTGAATTCCCAACACCCGGACTCAAGTGATTGTGAGTGCTGTGTTGACAAAGACAGGCCTTTGCCTACCTGTGCTCAGGGTAGGTTTTCATCACATGAATGAGCCACAGCTCCCAAAGCTGCAGACCTAAAAAGGCAGAGCTTTGCACACTAAACAGTGACTCTTCATCAATGTGGTCCATGATGTCAGAGAAGACATCTACAGGGACTCTGACACACATCTGGATGACCCTGAGCCCTCTGCTGCAGGGCAGCCAGGGAAGAAAGTGTGTGTTAGCACCCAGTTCTCTTAAATTGAATTATATTTTATACTGAGAATGAGGAAAGCCATGTATTTTTCATTTATTAAGTGAAACTTTGTCTATGTGGCATGTCTGGTTTTATGATGAAAGGTGATCAGATCCTGCCTTGTCTCATTTAATTTCTTCTTATTCGTGACCAAGAATTTGGGCAATCAATTCCTGTCAAGTGGGATAGCATCTGAGATGTACCACCTGTGAGGCCATTACTTGGAACTTACTTGGATTTGCTTTGCTTCTTTGAATCCCCCTGGAGAGAACCATCACTCCAAAGTTCATGGAAAATGAGTGCAAGTATCTTTAGAAACTTGCCTTTAGAATTTCAATTTAATTTCTCTGGCATACTGTTCTAGCTTATAACAAAATCATAGTAATTTCTTTAGTTTGCAAGACTGATTTGTGATTTTGAGGTTTCTTAAGAGTGAAAAAAGGTCTTTAAATGGAAGTTATATATGTTTTGAGTGTTATATGTATTCAAAAGAACAGGGAGTAGTTATCATTTAGCTATTTGCTGTCTGGGAATGCTGTAACAGCATCTGTGGGAAGTGTTTATAGGCAAGTATTCATGTTCCAGTGTGTAATCATAGGAGAATCACTCTTCCTTTATGATTTCTCCAAGTGCCTGTTCTTTTCCTTTGAGGCGGGCAAGGTTTTAAAGTCTTTTATCAAGGTGTTATTTCCACGAGAAGGCACAAGCAGTGTTTTGGATGGGAGACAATTATGTAAACTGAGTATGAGCTGTGTGCCACTGCTCATGGGAGTTTTGGCATTGTTTTGATTAGAGAACCTAATCCTAGTGATCTAAATTTTGCATCTGTCACAAATACATGAAAATTATTTTTGCATATGCTTTTTATTAAAGGAAGGGGTGCATAAGTATCACAGTATTCTGTTCTAGGATATTTTTATTGTGTCATTAATTAACGGTGAAACATCTGCTATAAATTTGAATACTGTCCCTTTTGTGGTACCACTGCCTCTAAGTTTTGAAGAGGTTCCATTTGTAACATTTTTTTTTTAAAGAAACAGATTTTTTTCTTTGAAATTGCATTGGAGGGAACGAGTAACTTTGTGCTATGAATATATAGAGTTTTTATATTGTCAGCCCAGAATGTTAGATGCTATTTCAACACCTTCTTGGACTCTCTGGGAGGAAGTATACATAGCTACACATCATTTATGACAGCTGGCCAAATATACATTGCAACTTCAGGCTCTCCTGACATGCCAGGTATTTGCATAGTATTAGGAAACAGGATCTTTTGGTACAGCATTACTTTCTCTCACTGGATATCTTCTGGTACTGCAAGAAGTGCCTCAGCCCAAAGTAATGGACATTAACATGGTGCCATGGTGCCCTTGGGAATGGCTGCCCAACCTGGACACGTAACATCCAGAACTTCCTAGTGACCAGATAACCTCTGAATGTTCAGCATTCAATAGGTGTCAAACAAATTGAATTTTAGTGGCTTTCAGAAAGGTCAACTCCATTTTAAAAAATACAAGCCCCTCAACTTCTATTTCTATTTAAATCCTGTAAGAAGAAACTAGTTCTTTATAAGTGCCTAAACCTAATAATTTATGATCTGTGGGGAAGCTTGTGTATCAAGGCTGCACAGGAAAGAAATACCATCAAGGGAGAATTTTCTGTATGACTTTTCAGACAGAGGTGAGAGTGGAATTTACCCTGGTAGCTCGATGCTCAAAAGCTGAAGCCCAATTCCCCAGTGTATTCCCACATTCCCATTCTGATATTCCAAAACAATTATCTCATACACTTTGCCTTTAGCCCAAACCATCAGGCCTTTCTCAGCCAAGGGTAGCCCTTATAGATCCATCAGTGGAGATACTCATCTGAAAAAGGACAAAGAAAGGCACTGGAAAATGTAGTTCGTAATTTCATTAATTTTGTTGACTGATGGGAGTGGAGGGGAAAAGAATATCATGCTGTCTTTAACCAGATCTCTGTGTTCTTTGTTCATTTATGAAGATGTCCTGTGTGAAGGAAAAATCTTCCTTGAGGACTCTCAAAGCAGAGATGCTAATCTTCTTTTCTCATTATTCTTGTAAGAGATAATAATTTTCTTCCTCCCTCAGGGTGGAGTCGGGAAAAATCAGAACTTCCATGTTTTGACTATTTTGTGTCAAGCAGTCTTATGTTCACAAGAATTGAGTAAAAATCCTTTTGCCTTTTTAGCAGCAGCATCTCAGGTGCATTCAATCCCAATGTCTATCCCCTCCCTATTATAGACTAGTAATTATCTTCAAATGTACTGGAGCTGTTACTGGGACTATTAGTGAATGGGAAAAGTTTTGTTTGACTCACAGTTTCACACAGACTTTGAAAATGTCTCAGTTGTTCATTATTCCAAACAACAAGACTTTCTTTCCAAGTAGTTCACTTTTATTTCTGTATGTATGGTGGTTAAAGGAGAATGTTTGCAACAAAGCAACATAAAATATTCAGTATATCTGCTTACAGAGATTTAAAGCAAAAATGTTCATTTCCTGTGCTTGCATTCCATCAGAAAGCAATTTTCTTGAATTTGGTGAGACTGAATGGAAAAGAAAAAGCAACAGTTAGGCAAGTAAATGTTTTTGTGCAGATGGTGCAAGTAAACACGCATTCAGTGCAAATCCTCATGAAGGATTAAGGAATTTGGAGATAACTGTTAACAGGGGCATTAATTAGAATTTCATCTCAGCTCTACAAAGTCACCAAAAGACTCTTGTTTAGCTGTAACAGGAAAGCACACCCTCCAGCACCTACCTGTAGCCCCATAACTAACTCAAGTCTTGCAAGTTTTGATTGATAGCACAACCTTGAAATATGTCTGTGACAGATGACTTACAAAAGAACAGCCTGCAAGTCATCCTCTGGGATGTTGACTTTTTTGTGCCTGATGAACTCTTTGCTATTCAAAACTTATAGAAGTTATGGATATTTTAATGTTAAACATGCTAGTCTTGATCTGCTGTCATTGCAAAAAAAAAAAAAAAAAAAAAAAAACAAACCAAAAAACTCATTAGCAAGTAATAAAACCTTTTTACAACCTTACTATTTAATTTTACCCTCAGCAATACCATTCCAATATGTGTCATGTGCTGATACAAGCAAGAGGTGTGGGAACATTCCTCCTGGGACTAAAGTGGTCTGGACAAAATGTTGGTCATCTTTGAGAGTAATAAAAACAAAGCGACACAGTATCTAATCAAGCATTTACTTGGAAATTCTAATAGATTTCTAACTTAATTAGAAACCTTTTAATGAGCTCTTTGTTTTTGATGAGAGCTAAATATAGATAAGCATGACAATGTGGCCTGAATAGCCCTGCAGACCAACTTTCCAGTCCCTTTGGTGCATTGGAAAGGGTTAAAAATGTTGCAGGATCACAGAGATTAATTCTTAGCTAATTCTGAGAGAACCTGTAGAGCTTCTGTGTTGAAATCACTCAACCCTCAGCACTTCAGGGGCATTATTCCTTAGAACACATAAACAGGTTTAGCTTATCTGCTTTAATGTTACTCTCTATAGAACCAGGGAAGGACCTGTTCCTGTGGTGTAGCAGCTGAGGGTTTCCTTGTTGGTTACCTCTGAGCTGTGTTACCTCCCTGACCTGCCCAGCCCAAGGGTCAGGAAATGCTGCTTTAGGAAAGCAAGGCTTTGGTGCACTGTGGAGATGTTCACAGAGCTCTGTTGACTGGGCTTTAGTGGAGGGAAGGAGGTGGCAAGCAGATCTTATGCATCCTGGAGTTGCTGCAGCTCCTACAAGGATCCTTGTGGCCTCAGCAGGCATTTGAGGTGCAGGATGATTGCAAGAGGTCTGCAAAAGGAGAAAGAAATAAAAAATTGAAGGAAAATGTAGAGCTATGAAAATATCAATTATGATATATGACCCCATAATTAATTGTTGGCTTTGACTATTACTTTAACAAGAATTGTTATATGGCATTCATAATATACTTTAATTGAAGGGTGTGGCATCTCTAAATTTCTGGGGTTTTTTTACCCTCTATTTTATTTAAAATTTTGTTCAATCAAAACATAACAGTTTTGATTCAGACTGGGAAATGCTTAGAAATATATAAAAATTAAATAATTGTAGTTATAATAAATTTATAAGTTCATTTCCTTTGCATTGCTTAAAACCATATTGTACATTCATAATTTTTATTACCTTTTCAATGTTTATAATTTAGCAAGTAAATATAGTCCCATAAGATATAAATCTTTATATACAGATGGTATATAAAGTTTCCAGTAAATTGTCAGGCATTCAAAGGTAATGCTCAGGTCTAATGGATGCAGTCATGTTTTCCTAAAAGACTAGCTCTGTTTCTTGGAATCATCTCAAGGAAGAAATAATTTTTTTCTTTCGTGCAAGCAAATACAACCTTGGAAGAGAATTGTAACTTTAACATAAACCACTGAAATTGACAGTGAAAGCAGAATAAAGCTCTCCTGACTGCCTAGTTAATTCATTCTGCTCCTATAGAGATTTTCTTCTCATTCCTGGAATATAAGAAATCTAAATAAAGGATTCAAATAATTCTAGCTCATCTGGATTTGAGCAGAATGTTTAGATTTTAGACATATTTTTAATTGAAATAGATTGCATTGGAGATTATTGGATGAGTAGATTACATGGAATTTATCATTCTTAAACCTCTTGAACCTGTAGATGGAAAGGTAATTCATAAAAGAGAAAATAAGAAAATAAGGAAAAGGAAACAATTTACCCCATAATGTACCTAATAAAGCCAATTTTATATCAAGTGTGATTGTCCAGAACAGGTAATGCATGAATGTTTTTATTACTTTTATGGCAATAATGCAATAAAACCCATACTTCTCTAAGAAATACCTTAACATAATTGAAATAATAAGAAAAAAAATTTAAGGAGTTTTAATGCTGGAGGATGGAGTAAAAAAAAAAGCAGCCCATGGTAAATTCAGGAAATCATAAGTAACATATGGCTTTCCATTTGAAGGATCCTATTGTCTGCTCTGTCTCTTCTTAAACAGCAATATAGGGTAGGTCCTAAGAAAAGAAATTAATTTACCTATTTATTTGCAGCAAATAGAAGGGCAATGTGGGGAATGGCAGGCTCTGCAGGCAGAGCTGCGGTGGTCAGTGTCCCTGTGCAGAGACAGGGTTGCAGCTCCTTCAGGGAGAGGATGGGGGAGCAGCACAGCCAGGGATCAGGTCGGGGCTGACCAGAGGGAAGCAGTTGCTGCTCCCATCTTCAGAAACACTTGGAAAGACAACCAGGGAAACTACAGGGCAGTCTTCTCACTGTGGTCCTGGGAAAAAGAGGGAGTGAGCACATCTCTGGGAAGGTGAGAGTGTCAGGGCGCAGTGAAGAGGTGACCGAGGAGGGCTGGCAGGGGAGGTGTGTGTGCCATGGTGGGACTGAGGGCACTTTGGGCAGCAAAAGCCCAAAAAATGGAAGGCGGAAAAAAGCAGCTACTTGTGCGGGTGTTTTCCCAGTCTGATCGACTCTGTGAGGAGAAATAGTTTGCAAAGCACAGCCTGTGAGGTATTTCTCATGTGATTTCTGAGAATTTTATTTTGTTGTTGTTGTTGTTTAAAATTGCTTCTAAGCCGGGTGTGCTTGATTCAGCCGTAATTTTCAAGCAAAGACTTTCTCTGTGGGTAGTGAGGCCGCGTATTAGTCACCTCAAAAGGTTTTAAAGAAAGCCTTCGAAATTTTGTAGTGAGGGGATTTTGTTTCTGCTGTAATGGCACACTTAAAAGCAATGGGAGTGATTTTTACGAAGGCTGTGGAGCGTCAAGGGCTGAGGGATGTCCATGGCAAGCAGGCTGTGAGGGAAGGGGAAGCAGGTCCATGTGGGATACAGCCAGCCATGAGCAGCAGGGCTGTATTTCGGATGGGAACGGGAAAGTGTGAGGCTTTTCCGAAGGTGAGAGCGTGAGACATCCCTTAGGAGATGAGAATAGCCCTTTGCCTTCAGTATAACGAATATATACTTTGTTCCATATGTTAAACATCTTTAATTGCAGAGAGCTTAGCAACAAGCTGAGGTGGTAAGGTCTGTCAAGAGAGAAAATACATTGCAAGGGCAGAAAAATGCAGGGCTGTTAAGTACTCTCAGTACATCTCCTGGCAGATTTTTGTGGGTAAAGAGTAATACATGGACACTTACATTTAACTGGATTTATAACAGTGCAGGAGGTATATGGTTTTTCTATATAGGTTCAAACTTGTCTACTGTGTCCTTGCAGGGTTTGTTTTCTTGTTTTCTGCCCTTGATATGCTGGTCAATCTGTCTGGCCTTCTTTCAAGTGATGGGCTGAGAGAGGTGTCCTCCAGGGCCCTCTTCCCACCTAAATGATTCTGTGAGCAGTCTTTGGTGGTCACTCAGGTTTCAAACCCTGCAGAAGCGGACCTGCTTTATTGAATTCCTAGCTGGGTTGGGAAAGGCTGGTACAAGAGGGAACAACTTTGATTGGAGCTAGGAGGGTGTGAACAAGTTATACAATTATGCTGTGTTGTTGTCAAGATCAGAAAGTGAAGTTGCAGTGTGTGTCCCACTGGAGGAGACTGCGATAGCTATGAAAATGTTGGGAAAAAGATCTAAATCAGAATGGCTGACTCATAGGCAGTGCAGAAACACATCAGAATTAATCACAGTGTAGCTCATTATTTAAATAAACTGATTTACAGTACAACTAATGCTGTAAAAGATAAATACATTTGTGTTTATGGAGTACTAAGGTCCCACATCTGTCAAATAATGAGAAAAATGACCACAGTAAAAAACAATGATGGTAATTATTTAATTATGTTGAAAGAACAAGAATATGTATACTCATATTTCATCTACAAGAGGAAAACTGCTTTTATGTGCCTCCAACAACTGCATGGTCCTAGCCAACTCTGAGAATTTTTGCTGTCTTAATCTAGTATGCTTCTAGATTATTTTAATATTTCTTTTACCTTTCATGAAGCTCTCTCTGCCCTGGAATGTCTATTTCAAAATAGTGAATCACAAACTCTCATTCCTCTCATTTTTGACCTGAGAGAAAATCTCCTCGGGAAATATAAAATCTGTTCCTTACAGAGTGAAAGGATGGGAAAAGTTATTTACTCAATTGACAGCTTATTTTTACTGACCATCAGTAAAATTTACTTTTACAAGCTATTTTAGCTGTTACTGCATATTTTATAAAGCTACATTTTTATCATGATTATTATTGATTTAATTTTATAGAAGGTGTGTATATCCGTGAGCGCTGCTTAGGTTTTTTCCACATAATTTTTTACAGTGTTCTTATAACTTCTCTGTTTTAATGTTAATAGCATACTTATTAAGTCAGTCCCCTGGCAAAGTGTTGATGATGATTGTTTGCCCTTAGAAAATTGTTAATAGGTCTCACTTAGAATACATACAGCCCATTTTAAGTCTCCTGGTGCAAGGTCACACTCATCTCTGATTTTTGCCTGCAGTTTGGAGGTTCGATTAATGGGGGCAAAAAATTTATCTAATCAGTGAAAGACCCAAAGAGCAGAATTTATGAATCTACCTATATATCTCAGGGAGTTATGCATGTCAGTTTATCCTTTGTGTTCCTGAGTGGTTATGCCCATTAAATTGCAGACACCAGCACAAAGATTATTAAAAGATGTGGTTCAAAGTAGCAGTTTATCTACTGGAGTTTCATCCTGATGCATGAAAAGTCCTGAATCCCATGATGTTAACTTGGAGTCTATATATATATATATATATGTACAAATACAAAGGAAAGAAAAATACATTTAAAAATTTAAATAACAAGAAAGGCAATTTCCCATATTTTCAGTCTTTTGTATCTGCTGTGATTTGTGGTACAAGAGCCTGTAGAGTCTCCTGGGGTGCCTTGCAACGTGATAAAGTTTGTTGACATATTTGCTACATATTCTCAGATTAGTGGTAGCTAAATTTTAATAGTTTAGCACAGAAAAAGCAGAATAATGGATTCCAAACCTAGCAGCTTTGTTAAGAAACATCCTGCATCCCCTATTAGTAAAAATGTGCTGTGGTTCATTATGGCAGGAAGAAAACTGAGAATGCCTAGAAAATGAATATTTTTTTTTTTTTTCTTTCAGTGCCTTCATGTGTCACTAAGAACAGAAATACTGTTTATGTAAGGCTAACAAGTATTACACTCTGATATTTTTTTAGGTAATTTAAGCAGCAGTCATTGTTAGCTTATAGAACAATGCATGTCAAATAAGATTTTATAATATGCTTTCCAAAAAGAAGTGAGGATTTTTATTCTTTTTGATAAGGAAATTGAGTGTTTCAAAAGAAACATAGCATTGTAACACATAAAATATCCGAACATTATTTCAACACCATTTCCTGATGCAGATGTGGCATCTGATTGAAAAGAAAAAGAAGACAGGCTGTTGAATGCAGGGTACACAAAGTTGAGTCCGTGCCCTGCTGTTATTTCTGTGCTTTTGCAAGCAGTTTTGTGTTAGTGCAGTAGTCTAACCTGTCTTATTTTTTGCTTTCTCCTCTCAACTCTCTGGTGCCCCTTGGTTATCCTCAAATGTCATTTATGATCACAAACATCCATAAAAAATTGAAGGAGACCGTAGTTCCACAAGGTGAAGTTTGTGATGGTTGTTGTAGATGAAAACTCCAGTAAAAGCGAGTGGCAGAAAAATGCGAGTTCAAGAGAATAGGGAGAGATGACAGGACTGACAGACACACTGTGTGGTTTTCTCCCTCAAATTGTAATTAATGGCTATATTAGAGAAAAACGTGGGGTTTATTTGTAGTATCATTACAGTTTGCAGCCCAGCCATAGAGGAAAGCAATCTTTTCCCTGAGGAGCTTAGATGTTGCTTTTTTAGTTTAAATGAAATGCTCATGATCGTATGGATGATTGAAGGCTGGTTGCCTCAAGCAACAGTTTATTTATTAGAGATCCAGCCAATCCTAATTTGTATATCTTCATGTGTGATAAAGGGAAGTCTTAAACCACTCTGTCATTATTGCTCTTCCTCTGGTATTGGAGATAATTCTGACAATAACCGTCTTGTGCCCAAGGGCATTATGGAATTTATTCTCTTAAGACATATTTCTGATTTCACATCTGTGAAATTAGATTAGATCTATATCTCTCTGTGGCAACTAGAGTAGTTATACCTTTCCAAAACCATGTTCATGAATTAGGAATCCATTCCATAAGGTATCTGTTGCACAAAGAAAAAGTGCTAATTATTACTGTGTTAATGTACATACAGACATTATTTTTCTTTTGTTTTTCCTAAATGAAAAAAAAAAAAAAATCAAGTGAAATTTATTGTCTAAGTAGGGTGTTGGCATATCTGATTTTTAATAAGTGGATAATGAAATATTTTACCAAGTAAGAAAGTAAGCGACCCTAATATTTCTTATATAAATATATCACATCATCGTTAAGTTCCCCCATCAGTCTTTCAGGTTACATATCCAAAATGCATGGGTAAGTAACATACAGCCTAGAATATCAAATAAAAATGGAAGAAACCAAATATATCTGTTCCTATTAAAGACCAGTCTCCCTTCACTTTCATGCGATTGTTTACCCATCAGTAAATTACAGTAATACTATTTACATCCTTGGTCAAATAAATAAATGCATAATCAGACATGTGGATGAAAGCATCAGAAGTGTAAGCAGTTATTGTACTAGTGGTAATATTATAGTTTAGTTAGGAGTAGATATAATTTTCAATAAGATGAGGATTAAATCTAACAGTCAACTTTATTTCAAGTTTTGAGAGCTTCAGTAGTCAGAAAAGCCATACTTCCAGATATTCTTCAGGTTCACCATGTTGCTAGATGGCCAAAAATGTAGAAATCTTTGATTATTGTGCTATTATTAACTGAAGTTTAAGGACTAAAAAGGCCCAGTGGGAAAAAAAAAAAAAAGAGTATATTATTATCTTGCTAGAAGGCTTCTTTAATTAAATTCTCCCAACTGAGACGTGTCCCCATTTTTCAAGTGAAGCATAGACTATAATCTGTTACATTAGCATTGGATTTGCTTCCTACATGTGACCATGAAAGTGAGTGTGCCTCAGTGAAGCTGCGCTCCAGGTGGGACAGCTCTTTCTGAAACCAGTGGAGCCATCAGTTCTCCCCTTCCCCAGACCTGTGTAGATGTCACCTGATCCAGCAAATAGGAGGAGAAGATCCTGTGCATTGTGGATGTTGTTCAATACCCACGTTAGTGCATACACAGAAGTAACTTTTTATGCTATTTTTAGTTCCTTATCTGGAATGCTACAGTAGCAGAGCACCAGAATTTACATATAAAAAACAGATTCAGTGAATCTTCCTTAATGGTACTTGAATTTTTTACTCACCTTTTTACTCATTTGATGAAACCCCAGGAAGAAAGAGGGAAGTCGAGTCACTCTGAAACTTCACAAACTCAGGATCTGTGTGAGCAGCAAAGCATTTGCTCTGAGGAACTGAGAACTGACTGTCACCCTTTATACTGCCAGGCCTGACAGTCACACCAGGGCTGCTACCTTTACTCTCCTCTGTTTTCACATATAACTAAAATTTTTAAGGTGGAAAGGAAGATCAAGGTAAGATAGTGAAGACTGAAACACATGCACCTCTACAAACATGCACTTTTGCACTGATTTCTTTTTTTCCAGATCTGTGGTCTCCTAGAAACATCTGAAAGTCCCAGTACCTAGAAATAACAGGTGTCAATGGAGTAAGTGAAAAATAATTCTGCATATTTCTTGGTGAGGTTGCTATCAGGGGGGTTTGTAGTTTCTGAACTCATAGACAAATGTCCCAGGATAGCTCCAAAGAGAGTGTTTTTCAGAACTCAGCCTGAAGATAAGCCAGACACCGTGAATACCCTTCAGATACCCTGCAAATTCTCAGCCACCTGTGACTTGGAAAAAGGCATTCTTCCCAACATTTTTGCAAGAGATTGCATACCAAAGAATTCTCAAAACAGATAAAAAATGCTCTCAAGAATAAGAAACAGTCCATTACTATGATCAAGTTTTATACTCTGCAGTTTAGTTCTTTATGAGTTGGAAGTTAAATTCCTAGTACTTCAGGTGATGAGTTAGAAATGATCCCAAGCAAATCGTTTCATCTTTGTGGTTCATTGTGTCCCACTGGCAAATTGAAAATAATTATCATTACTTGCAATTCTTAACTTGAAGGGATCTAAAATAAGACAGGGAGCTCCTGTCTTCCTATGAGCACAGTCTTCCTATGTTCTAAATGGAGAAACATTTTTATAAACAATTCACTCTGGATCCCTCTCTGTGTATTGAATTTTCAGACCAAATTAGTTCTCATTTTAGTATTTCAGTGATTCACGCCCTGGAAATAAATAGATACCATGCAGAAACATCTTCTAGTGTTAATTCTCATATATCTTTCAGGACTTAAGAATGATTACTTGTTGATAATTTTTGAGATCTAGCTAGAGAACGTGTGTTGGGAGACATACCATTTTGTAAGTATAGCAAAGAGTTGCTGGGAAACCAGGAAAGAGCTGGAAAATTGAGCTCACGCTTACTGTTTGATAACTACCAGGGTATGGCCTTAGTTCCAAACTGATGATGCAAAATAAACTCCAAAACAGTCTACTCTGAACAACCACTGGTATAGTAAGAGCATATTTGCCCTAAATTACACTCATCTGAGAGAAGTGCATAGATTTTGCCATTCACCAAAGTTGGTAGGTTTAAATCCATACTTTAAAATCCTGGGGAAGTCAGAGACTCAAGGAAACAGCGAATCAGTCTGCATAATAATGCCTGTGCATTATTTGGTCGTACAGAGGGATATGAAGTGTATGGACTGCTTTGAGACTGCAGTGTCAGTCTAACCCACCCTTGGCCTGGTAGTCAGGATCTGATGTACCAGCTCGTGCATCCATACTGTGCTTGTGCTGAGGGGGATTTAGATTTGCTTTGGCTAATTGAGATCAGAGCCTGGATTTGCTTAAAGAAAAAGCCTGTAATGAAATGGCTATTAAATCACGGTTCTTGTTCAACCATCAATCTTTATCCGTTTTGAAGGACACCTTATGGATATAAATTATGAGGTCTGTCAGGGGAAGGTTTTTAGATAAATGGGTTCAGTCACTGGAATATTACTTCCTACAGGACTGACTTCTGAGTAACAGTAAATTGTGGGGGCTAAGAAAGTTTATAAAAGCCAGATCAAGTCAGCTGCCTCACTCTTGAGTCGACAGCAGCATATGCAAAAGCCAAGGTTATTGTGTCACATGGCAGGTTCAACAATGTCATTTTGACAATTACAATATACTTGCAGATTGACAATGTGACAAAATACAGCACTAGTATAAAACTGGCAGGCTTTAGAACTTCAGATTTTTTCAGGTGTTATGCAGCTGCATGAAAACACATTAAAAAGAAACAAACCACAAAAAAAACCCCTTTAAATTAAATAAGCAACTCTTCCACCATGATACCACACAATGTCTGTGTAGTGAGAACCCCCAGCTTTGACATCTCTGTCATTTGTGTTATCTCTTGCTTTAAATTCCCAAGCTGTGAAGAGTATAGTAGAACAATTCTATATTTTCATTTTCTAAAATGCTTGATAAATCAGGTCTGAAAAGTACTATCTGAGAAATAAGCTACATCTCCATAATTTTTACATAGTTGTCACCTCTGCTATTGACCATTACGTTTGATTCACAGCCCTATTCTAAAATATGGGAGATGTAATCATATTGTCTTCTAACTGTGAGCAAGGTGCTTGTATATGCATCGGCTGTTAAGTGGGGAAAAGTGGTCAATGATGAAAGAAACAAGACCCTTAATGCATGATTCTTTTTCCTTACTCACAGAAAGAGCTTGATATAGTTTCCTTGGATACTATCCAACATGTATCTCAGGCATTGTTTTTACTTTCAGACTTTTTTCCAGAAGCAGGTGATATATCTTAGTATTTGTTGAGAATAACAGGGTGTGTGCATTTTCTGAATTTGTAGCATCTACTAATTGAGAAACACTGAGGTGCAAATTAAATCTCAAAAGGATGCAATACCATCATATCAGTAATTATAGCAGCACCTCATGAAAGGGTCATAGGTTTGCTTTGCTCTGAATGTGGGTAGGATAAGTTAACCTGGATCGTAATGCCAAGGACAAAAGCAAAATCTTTAGGGAATCGATTCCATCATTACATATTTATCTAAGAATTTTGCTGACACAAAATTAGTTTCTTACTTGCTTCAGAAGCTTGGGCAAATCATCACCTACTAGGTACATATAGTTCACAAACAGAGGCTGGATGAAGACAAATAGAAGGAAAATACAGCCAAATTAGAAGACATTTCTTTTTGCTAGAGATAGGATAGTTCGATTCAGATTTTATGTATGATTCAAGTACAAGCTCAGCTCAATCTAATAGAGAACTTTTTATATTTATTTTGCCACCATTTGTAAAAGGAGAGAATGTAGTTCACCTATAAAGACTTAGCTTTCTGCTTTTTCTGATAGATAGTGTAACCAAGTTCTCAAAAAGAAGTGTCTTGGTTTTACTTTGGGTCTAGACTTCTGCATCTTAGTTTTCTTCGCAGTAGAAATTTTTGCCTCCGATCTAAGGATGACTTCTGTTCCTGGCCTTTTGCTTTTGCATTGCTTCTGTTTCTTCTCTTGTGTTCTTTCATCAGACAGACAGAATGGAAAAGATCAGACTATTTCTGTTGCAAGGGACCTACAGAACAGTCGTCCTCTCCAACTGCCTTTGGTCACTTCAGGGCTGACCAAGTTCAAGAGTGTTGTCAAGAGCATTATCCAAAAGCCTCTTAAACGCTGACAGGCCTGGGGCATCGACCACCTCTCTAGGAAGCCTGTTCCACTGTTTCATTTACTGACTTGCATACCTCTGGATTTCACCCATAATTCCTGCCCCAACTGGCAAGGCAAGGGTTTTTCCTTTAAACTTGATTCACAAAAGAAATGCTAACACAGAGGCAATGTTCTGATCAAAGATATCAGATGTGTAGGGAAAGGAAATCAGAGCATGTCAAAAAATATTTTATATTACCATTGCTTACATATTTGTATGGTTGATCATTGATCTATTGATGTGGTTTGGAGCCAAATCCTGGAAGTGGAAAACTGCAGAATTTCAGAATAAGGATCAAATTGCACTTTTTAATTCGATTAAATCAGAAATCAAGCCAATTTTTTTTCTTTACCTTCAGAAATTGGATGTTTTTGCAATTCAATGGTTTCATACTGAAAACAATATTGATCAAATATTTTCCATCAGATTTGCCTTTTTTAAAATCTGAAACATACCAATTATCTCTGTAAAAAGTGCATGAGCACATGCATAGAAGTACTCAGTCTCAGAAGACGGAGATGTATCTTCGATTCCAATTCCTTTTACAAATTGCATCACAATTAGGCAAATTAGCAGGTACTGTTATTAATTTCCCCATACCTTTCACAATCACCTTTTGTTGTTTCTTCTTACTCAGTTGTTTCAGGAAATATGGCTTCATCTGTAGTGGCTTACCATAACCATTATTATTAAGTCATTTTCTGAACAGATACTTTCTTCTGCAGATTCCAGTTGTTTCTTGTTACAAATCTTCCTTACAAGGTTCGTGGATTTCTTTCACTTTCTTTTCTTACTTTAGATAAGACATTTTGTCCCTGAAGTGTGTCCTAATTCCATGAAACCAGGAAAATAAAAAAAGTTTGTGGTGAGCCCACAACATAATACATGTTTTCAAAATTGCATTGACTCGCCCACCTCAGTGACTCACCCAGTGGGTAGTGGCAGAGTCATTTCAAGTGGCTGTTTTCCAAATCAGTGATTACTTACCACATTTCACTGTGGGCTGACTTTCTCAGTGTAAAAGGTATATTTTAGAGTCCAGAACAAAAACCAGTAACATCAGTCTCCGTCCTGAATAAGAAGTGCTATTGCATTCACATGGTTAAGCCCTGAATGGAGGTACAGACATAGCAAACTTTACTTGCTCCCTGGAAAATCCACGTTTGGCAGGTGGAAGACCTGCAAATAAAAATACTATCTCTGTGCATGGGTATGTATACTTTGCTAATCAGTCTAAACCTATGTGAAAATGGTAAAAAAAGTCAGAAACTCGTTGAATCTACCTCAGTTGTATATTTGGGGTAATAATATATATTCATATGTCCAAATATGTGTCATATATTTGATAATTTATTTTAGCTGGCAGAAGTTGTCCTTTTAAGAAGAGAGTGGGAAACCTGATAGTACAGTTTGCAGAGGGATTGTATGAGGACTTGGCAGGCTTTTGTAAGTGTTTTCTTGGTCTCTAAAAGTATAAAAAAAATCACAAAGCTCTGTTTTATACATCTGTATTTCAGGGAACTAGTTCATTTTAAGGTGTATCGGTATAGAATGAAATAATCTCCCTGGAGGTGTAGAAGCTGCTCTACTTTGAAGCCATTAACCATTAGCCATGGAAGCAAGAACACCACTGGTATGACTAATGACAGGTTTCTAATTGTTCATAATAGATGATGTATTTATGTAGGAATTACTTTAAATGCAGCACTGTGTCCTCTGGCCTCCCCAGGATGTTGCTCAAAGACTTTAGCAATTCTTACATAACAATAATTTCTTTTTGACAAAATATTTTTGGTGAGGAATATTTGCACAGCAGGGAAGGCAGCTGCCTGCTGCATTTTCACCAGGGCTGAGTTTTAGGCAATTTGACTGTAAAATTACAGCTCCATATACCTATGGGTGCAATTATTCTCTCTCGGATGATGAGATCTCTCATACGTGGGTACAATTATATAGTTACATAATAAAGTACTCTTAATTACAGCTGTTCGCATGTACAGAAGGAAATGTGTTAATTCCAGACTGACCTTTAAAAAAAAAGCCCTAAAAACCCCCACCTTCCACTTTTATTCCAATATTGAATTCGCCTCTGCTAGAGCTAAGTTCTGCAGAAAATGACCTATGATGAACTTCAGTTTAAGGACATTATTGTATTTGTGGGAATAAAGGATTTTTCATGAAACCTTTAAGTCTATGATTCTCAGATCTCTAAATTACCTGAAAAAGTGAGAGTCTTAGTGTACTTTCCAATCTGGTAACCAGGATGTTGTTTTTTTGAAGTCACAAGGCACTAAGGGACTTTTTTCAGCCTCACTAGAGAGGGGAAATGGAGGTTCAGTTCTAGGTGTATCTACATAGGATGCTGAATGTGTGGAGAGAAATTTCAGGATGTCTTAAGGTGTATTTTAAATTAATCAGCATAAATCTGATGTTAATTTTTTGTCCTTTTGTAGATATCATATGCCACAGGGAATGACTCTTTCCATATGTAGTCTTTTCTTTTAACTGAGTATTGAAATCCTGGAGTTGCCGGCACCTGCTCCTAGGATGACTGTAATGACTTTGTAATGTATCCCTCTCTGAACAGCTTAAATATGATCTCATTTTTCACTTATTTTCTAATGTTGTTTTGACAGGTTACTATTAAGGCTGCCTGACACACCTGATGATAAGACGATGATTCACTTGCTCATTATTTTGCCAAATATTAATCATTTGTACTGAAATTTTATACTCCTGATTTCTATTTGAGGACATTTTTTGTAGTATTTATTTTTCCTTTCAGTTGAAATGATCTACTAATATCTGATAATGACATAGAAAAGGTCTTCATTTCTGATGTTATGAAAATATGGTCTATGTTTGTTTGGGAAATTTAAATTAATGGTTTGGAGCAATTTGCCTTTTCCAGGTGGTGGTCAGAAGTCTTTTGTCAGAGATGTTGCTCTTAGTCACAAACTTAATTTTTCTTAAAAATATTTGAGATTTTATCAGGACAAGGCTCCTGGCTTATGGAATCAGTGAGTTAGGAGAATGGGAAGGTAGCCCAAAACCCTCCATGGGTGAAGGACTTGGAGGGGGATGACATCGGGTGCAGCATTTCCATGCAAAGGGGTTTCTGCTGAGACACTGGGGCCGGCCCTGCCAGCAGTGGAAGGACACTCAGCCTGTGCTGTGACCTAGGCTCTTGCCTTGTTTAGGTAGCGTTAGTCTTCCCTTTTTGGAGCATATCAATTGTGCTAACTTTTGCTTAATGCATGTTTAAAAGAATGGCTCTGAGACTTACCTAATGCCCACAGATGTCAGTGGAAATGCTTATATCAAGCAGGGCAGATACAGAGGGCATGTATCACTCCTACTTTTAAAAGACAGTAATAATATTATTGATGATGCAATATGTGCATTTGCAAATATGACTTTTAGCTGACTTTTTGCAAACAGCAAAAATCCCACAATATTAGAGAAGCTTTAAATCTATTTTAGTTTGAAGGCAGTGTATGAATTCAGTCATGTTAATTAAAGAATAAGTATTAGCAGATTTTAGCATTCCTAACATGCTTTGAGGATTGATTAATAAGTGTAATACTTAGATGGCACAATGGAATCATTTTCAACATCATTACCTTGTCCCTTGAACAAGTCAAGCTTGAACCCTTGGGATTTGGCACCACTTTGTAAAACAACATTACCAAACCCATCTGACTTTCTGAAGGACAAAACTTTTGTCATAATCAAAGCATTTGAATGTACTAAATAGGGAAGTGATGCAAACAAGGAGTCGCTTGAGGAGATCAAGTTAAGAAGAACTGTTTGAAGGAGTAAATGAAAAGATCTTCAGCCCAGGAAAATTACACAGAAACTGAAGCTAAGCCTAGATATATGATGGCAAGATTGATGTGGCAGCACTGGAGTCGCAGCAGACAGTAAATTAGATACTAGGTATAGTCACTATAGTTGCTGATGAAGTTACTTACAATCTTTACACTGATTAAAGAATAATAAAATAAGAATATCACATATATGATATAAATAATAACAAATGTAAAATATACAAGATAAACGCATAAAAATAGGTATTCAGAGGGAGTTGCAAGGCAACTAACAGACAGTCTTACATGGTTTGATGCCATAAAATCATTACATGCACATCCCACAGGCACCTTATTGGATTCACTGCAAGAACAAAATGAGAGCAGCAATTTCTGGTTGTCTCCACATGACACCGAAATCAAGTAGGCCTGTATTTTCTGGGAAATAAGCTTGGCAAACTTTCATACAGGAATTTTACACAAGAAATGTGACCCGTGGGAGGGTTTAGCCTTAAACACAATCACCTTCATATTGGCCTGGGGTGAAACCTGAGATAGAGCTGAGGTTCTCTGTGGCCTTTCTGGACCGAAGTGCTTCTACACGGAACTCAGGCACAGGATGCTGTGCAGATAGGCACCTTTTATACTGGAATCTGAAGGTGAGGTGTGGTTCCCTTCACAGCCAGTCCAACATGGCTCACAGCTTTAAACTTGACTCCTAAACGTTGTGTTTTTATGAGGTTCTTTTTTCTTCTTTTTTTTTTTTTTTTTTAACTGGATCTCGACACAAAACAATCACAACATTTGATATCTCAGTTTCAACAGTGTCTGTCTATATGTTCCCTAAGACATCAGCTATGAAACACAGTCCTGTGTCATGACTTCATTTGATAGATGTTCTTACAATTGTAGTATCCTCAAAGCAGCAAAATTGCTGCAAGAGAAACACAGAGCTGCTTGGGCTCAGGAAGATCAAAAGCATATGTACTCTCTGTGGGAAGGACATAATCATGTTTATTATAAGCAGGCCTTTGGCAGCACTTCTGATATTACCATTTTGCCTGGTTACAGTACAGGAGAACAAGGACTGGCCAGGCCACTGCTGAAGCAAGGGTTGTTTGTTTGCTTTTTTTCAAGTGCAGGTGGTTACTGTTGATAGGTGGGATTATGAGCCCCAGCAGAAAATGAATCAAGTGACTGCCTGGGATGTACCTAATTGCTATAAGGGCTGAAAGAGCTTTGCCCAAGAAAGTGAATTGCAGAAATTGAGACTCTTGTAATGTAGGTGCTTAGGAAGAACTGTTCAGAGTAGGAAAGAAACCTTTGATTTAGGAAGGGTAACTTTTGACAGGCTGGAAAATATATAGATCTGTTTCATTTGGAGTTTTAGACCTAAGAAAGGGGAAATGAGGTCTTGAAAAAGTTCTGGGTTTTTCTTTTTTCTTTTTCCTTTCCTTTCCTTTTTTAATGTTTCCTAAGCCAAGATCAGCTTTCTAAGGTCAGGCTTCGCTAGCTTATAGGGCAGACTTTTTTCTTTAAGGCTTTGAAGTGAATCCTTTCAACCTGGATAGACTCATCTCACATCTGCTGAATATGCTGCATTCTTCTGTTTTATTCTTACTTATGTGGCTTTTCTCAAGAGAGTAATTCAACAGATTAAATGGAAACAAAAAAGTTAGTGTTCTACCACTGGTAAGAAGCAGGAGTTTTTAAAATAAGCTGGCAAGTAGGTAGAGAATACTAGAAAATAGCATTTCCAAACTGACATCATAAATAAAGGTTTATATAAATATTACACAGTAGAGGAAAATAGTTATTATAATAGGATTCCAGTTTCAGCTTCTCATGGTAGTTATGTTAAGAAACAGCTCGAGTTGCCTGCTCTCTCCATGTACCTACATAAACATTTCTCTATTTGTATGGTGTGTTATTTAATCTTATCCTGCCACCTTACCTGTATTAAAGCTGATCTGCTTGTGTATCATAAAGTTCTCCTGGTTTAGAGAATAACAGTAGACCTATTACACCTCCTGTTGTAGAAACTGGATCTGGGACTTGGCCGGGTAATCCTAAAAATCACTCATCCCTGACAATTAAGAAGAGTGGCCCAGCAATGGCAAAATGGAGTAAAATGAAATAGTCCTTGAGGCAACACCCTCCGCTCTGTAACTGGGTAGTCTTGAGAGCAGGAAGGGTGAAAAGCAGCTTGGTGTCTTTCTGAAGCCATTTTAATGTCACTGATTTATAGATCTCTTATTTTGTTTAGAGGATGAGAAAGAATAGCAGAGTAAACATGATGGAGAGAGCATCCACTTAAGGCTAAGGTCAATTACTCAAGGGAATAAATGTGCATAATTGTACACCTGATAACTAACAGCATAAATAGACTGCTGATTTATATCATGAGTCTCAAACTGCAACCCCTTTATACAAACAATTATAATAATAGGAGGTTGATTATTTGTATTTGTTCCAAGTCCTTGTGATGATCGTCTTCGCAAAGATAGAGAAGAGAAATAGACTACTGTTCTCTTTGGCAGATATCCTTTCTCATTAGACAGTAACTGGCATTGTGGATAAACCTTTTATAGGTTAGGGCAGACAAACACTTTAATTATGCTCGGGAAGATTTTAATTCCCAGATGCCTAGATCAGAGAATCTTCTGGCATCTCAAGTCATTGAATTAAAAGCATCTATCTGTCTTACTAGTTCAATGACTTTTCATTAGCAATGATGTTTTGCTTCTCTTCTCTATTCTTAGCATAACTACAGTAATTAAGAGGCAATTTTAAAAATTCTGTGTTGGAACTTGGCTTGCTTCAGAGTTTGCTAAGCTTGGGGAAACCGATGTCTGTCAGGAAAGCTGGAGGCCCGGTACCCACTTTCCAGGTCAAAATCATCACTACTAAGGGGCACTGATAGCCCCAAGGAGCACAAGTTCAACCCTGGAGATAACTCCTTTCAGAGACAGGATTATCATTTTCCTGAGTGTTTCATTTATTGTGGGGATTTTAGGGAAGTGAGCGCACAGCAAAGGGGATGTTGGCAGGGAATAGAAACTGCATGAAACTAAAGCAGTTTTTAAAACTCAGAGCAGTCTGCATTTTCCATTTTCTCCCAGAGAAGATACATTTTTTATTTTCTCTATCTGAACTTTTCATGTCTCTGGGCTGCCTCTAAGTCTAAATCTAGGTCCAAATCTGAAAACTCACATGCATTTCAATAACCTTACAGATAATCTCCACAAAAAAACCCATTAAAAGGTACCTTTACATTGTAGATAATCACACTTTATTTATAGTTAAACTTTGTCTAAATTACTTCTCTATGTCTTTGTTATCCTTTGCAGATAAATACAGGTATATATTTCAGTGTTCTCTAATTTTCCTGTTATGCCACTGAGTAGTTTGCTTGAATTTTGTGTACTGTTCCCACATACTTCTCTGTTCTTATTTTGGTTGATGTAAGCTCTGAGTTGTGTACATAGAAGTCCCAGCCTGTTTTTTTTTTTTTTTTCTTCTTCTTCAGACTGAGGAACTTTACACTAGTGATTAGCAAAGCCCATATTGTAAAAGCAAAACCTAGTTAGACTTCGTAACTTAATCATTAATTAAAGTTCAGCTTAATCACATACTGCTGTGACCCCAATAAACTCACTATGTCCATACTTTTCAAGAAACTATAATGGAAATAAATTATTCGCTATTCAGTATTTAGGTCAGCAACTATTCTCCTGAATTCTGCAGAAGCGCCTAAAAAATCTGAACATGAGGGTATTGTTTCAAATGGTAAAAAAATAATTTGTGAAAGTATTTAGAGAGTTTAGACCAAGTAATTAGAAAACCTTTCCTAATTTCCTTACCCTCAGCAAAGGAGGGGATGGTACTCCTGCAAAGTCAAATAATTAACACCACAGAAAGGTACAGCAAGGGGAAATATTCTGCCTCCTCAAACAAGAGTAGTGCTGTTAAGACAGTTATTTTCTGACTTGTTAAATTGTGTCTCCAGTCTCATATTTAAAGTCCTGCTCAAGACACAACGATGTTATTTATGCTTGATCTATAAAACAACCTAGTGGTTTGAAAGTGTATTGTGAATTAGTAATTTACTATTAATAAAATATGCATTTGGACCAGGACTTTTCAAAGAGCTCTAATACTAACCATTATATATTTATAAAATTTCACTATGTATTTTTTCTGTGTGAGCAAATTAGAGAAATAGGTGGTTAAATAATGTCATTTTAGCCTGATATTAATTCAAGTACAAAATTGCACCTGTGAAAGTGTAAATCATAGAGTCCTCTTTATACACTTTGAGAATCAAAAGGTTTTTATACCTCATCATTAAACATATGTTCTATGTGTTCAGCAGATATGTATTCTAACACAAGCAAGAGGTTGTAATTTCTGGAAAGATGGTGGATGTTAATTTAATAGCAGATTAGCACAATAATATGTGTTAAAAGACTATCCCTCGCTTCAGCAGATTGTGCTCAGTTGTTAAGATAAAATATCTTTTCATGGCTCTTCTTTAACTCAATTTGTTATGAACTCTGCCTTGCCCATGTTACCTTACCTTCCTAAGTGTGAGAGCATCCCCTCATTCATTAAAGAATTGGATTATGTCTAGCGATGAAGGATTGAGGACAGCTCCAGAACGGTGCTAGCCAGAGGGTGAACATAAACAGCTTTATTAGAGACTCAGAAATAGCTGTTAATGATCTCCACCCCCTAAGGAAAGGGAATTACTTGCATACTTTGTACTTTTTTTCCATACAATCCCTTAATACAAGAGTAAAAGATCTTGCTGTTTCTCAGTTTCAGCAACGTTGCTAAATGAAACTTCACATGCATTCTGGTCTCACAGCCACAGCTGGTGCGTGGCTTTGGCAAAGCCAAATGTATTTCTCACTCACCCAGCCCATCCCTCATAAAGGGTACTGCCTGTGCCTGGAGCACCGCTCAGAGCCTGGGGTTGCAGGAGGGAGGCAGATCAGAGAGTCGAAGGGCAGTAACACAAACTAACAGGCTGCTACATCTGCCTGCTGAAATTCTTACCCAAAAAGGTAAGGAAAGGCTGCAGTTTGCAGGCTGTGAATGGGGGAATATTAAGCTAACACTCACTGAAGATGGAAAACACTTGCCTCTTTGGTTCCTTCTGAGGGTGTCTCCTGGGACATGTGAGTCAGTCTCTCTCAGCTGAGTGATTTCTAAGACCATGCTCAACCTGCTGAAGAAGTATTTTCACAAAAAGTGTAAGGAACATGTTGCTCAGTCTCCAGAGAGCAAAATCAAGGGAAAGATCTCTTCTATGTAGTTCACTGACATACTAGATTTGGTTTCAGGGAGGCTAAACATTGACAAAGAAGAATGAGAGAGAGAAAGAGAGAACTAAGATTGTTTTCGCTGTATTTTGTACTCAAGCAACATGCTTAAATGTTAAAATAATGGGGGATGAACAGGTTATGGACCATGAAAATGTTGCTGCCATTCTTGTTAATTACCTTAGAGTAAGCAGTTTGGTTCTGCAATCAAAGTACTGGTTGTAATCAGAGTCAGTATTGAATTGAAAAATCTTGTCAGATTTCTAGATGTGTCACTTTTTTTTTTTCCAACAAGAAGAAAAATTGGTCTTTTGAAGCAGGCTTTGAGGTCAAGTCTATGGAGTCAATTTATTTCAGCTGAGTCAGAATCATGCCATTAACATCAGTATCTGATTTTAGGAGCATTTCTTCTTTTCCATACCCTTCATAGTGTTTTATATTATGAATTATTTGGATAGAAATTCTCAGGCTGACTATGCACACAATATCTGAGGTAATATTACAAATTATTCCTTCTTTCTTGAAACCACCAGATAACAAATAAAAGACGTGCCACATTCCACATTAAAATCAGAGGATTTCTAAGTAGTGAAAAAGATGGCTTTAAAGGGTCTCACTTAAAGGCACCTCAAGGGCCTTAGAAGAGCCTCACTTCTAAATGTGTTCTTGGTGGGATGTATAAAAAAATTGGACATTTATCAGCTATAGTTCACTTATAACTTCACAGGTGTTATTTCATTTTATTTCATATCTCACTCATAATGTACAATGCATACAATATTATTAGCACAAAATAATGGATTTAGAATGAAAAACGTTAGTTAAAATTTGTTACCCCCCCAAAAAAAAAAAAAAGGCAGCTGTTGATGGAAAAAATTAATCAGATCTACTTTCAAGGTAGAGTTGTTCATTATTTGCCTCATGCCAACCCAGCACTTCTGAGTACACTCGAAAGCTGGATTATAGAAAAGTAGATGTCCTGTGAAGGTCTGAGGCTAATTTTGCCCTTAGCTTGACGCTGCTGACCCATTCTTCAAATGGAGCCCACTGTTAAAATCTCTTATTTATGCAGTTAGTGCAGTTCAACATTATTATGGGATGCTGTTGACCTGAGTGCAGCCAACAGCTGTATCCAGGCTGAGAGAACTTGTATAAATATGCAGTGAGTAATGGGAAGTATGCCTTAAGCCTGTGCCTTCACAAATTCTATGAATTTTCAATGTGCTAAGTGTAGTACAATTTATTTGTTCACAGACCAAGGCAAAGCTTTGGAATCTAAAGCTGTTGATATCCTTTGTTTGAAATAAGGAAGTGTAGTCAAAACAAACAACTAACATTTTAGCAGAAATGCACAGAAGAGCAGTCACACACAGTCAGAGTCACCAGGGCTTTTCCTTCTCACACGCTATTATATCACCCTCACCTTACACAGGCTTTTGCTACTTCCAGCATGTAAATTCAGTCACTGCTCCAGCAGCACGATCTGCCTTTCACACTCTAAAGCTCTTGTGTAACATTGGGTCATGCAAAGAGAGGGTGTTGCTCATCTCTCTGCCTCATTTTTTAATAGGGAGAGTGATGGTACTTTACTCCTTTGTAGAATAATATTAAGTTCTTGAATGAAAGCCTTTTTAGGAATGTTCGTTCTATCCTTTCGTCATTATATTTTTTCCATTATTTCCACAATGTGTAGTGTAACTTTGAAAACTCAGAATAATTTTAGGGTTCTCTCTTTCATGTGGAGATCTATTCTTAGATATCTCCTCATCTTTAAAAAGGCTTACAGAAAGAATGAACTGAGCTCGAACTGGAGCCAGGATTCCAGAGCAGGAACTAATAGTCCTGATTTTACCACTAAACTCTGCTTTTCCTTGATCAACTTTTGACCTTTATTTCCCAATCAAATAATTTGGACTTTGTATTAGTAGCAGTAGTTGAAAACTGCACAAAGTTGGTGTTTTCAGTAGTTTTTCACAAGCGTTGTATCTCTGTGTAATTATATCAGCATTTTTCTGAAAATGTAATCTCACCCATCTATAGCTCTTCTGTTCACTTTCTTCGCTCATTATTGTTAGTGAAAGTGGGAAAAGAGATAAAGATTATTCTTACCAAGGCCAGGGCATGTGTACTGTGGCAAAACATTTCTACTGCAGGGACCAAGAATTACATCCAGCAGAAAAGCAGACACTTGGAGACACATTTTGAGGAACACCAAGAACAGAAGGAAGAAGGGAGTAACTAGGCTCTTGACAATTGCTGAAATTACTGCTGACAAGAGACATTAAAATACTTTAGAGAGAAATCTGACTCCGATTCACAGAAGGTAGGGTAGAGGTGAAATAAGGAAAATCAGAGATCGGGGAGGACTCTTTGTCTTTGCAAATACTCACAAAAGTTCTGCCTGTATCTGCATATCTATTTATGCTCATTTAGTTTTGTTTGCCATCATTTGAAATGGACCAGGTGATGTTTTGGTGACAAAAACAATGCTGCTTCACATCTCCTGTGGACCTGTCTCTAACACAGTCAAATGATTCAGTAATGTTAAAAATAAATGAAGACAATGGGTAACTTTTATGGCTGTAACTTTTCAGTTTCTTCCTAAACATTCATCCTGTTTACACTTCTTTCCTTTTCTTTGTTCTTAGTTCTTATTTGAGTGCCCCAGCAAGGAATAGAGAATAACTTGTGACTGTCACTTTGTGTTGATGATTTTACTTTAACTCAGGCAATAAATAGGGTACAACAGACTGTAAACCACATAAGAAAATCTCTAGATGAGAGCTGTGACCAGCACCAGTGTGCTCACAGCTCTCTTTTCAATCTACCGTCTGAGAGATGTCTAGAACAACTGCAGTTCAAAAGCAACACCTCCAGGAACAAAAGGAAATGAGTTGGTAGGCATATACCCAGCTAACTTCAATATAGTAAAAGGAATAATTATAAATCATTATTCACTCAATAGAAGGAAAGTTAAGCTTGCCGTAATACCTTTCATCTATCTGAATGTGTAGCATATAATGGATTCCGTGCTGAACGGAGCCCGAGAGATACCCCAGGAAGCAGAGCAATAGCTTACAAAACAACTATGAAATCAATCTGTAACCTGGGGGGAGTTTAGATCTTTTTTTCCCAATATAATTGCACATTACAATAATACATACTATTCTAGAACAAGGCATAAATTCAATTCACCTAATTTTAAATACTGTTTTTACAATTCTCATATGCTATTTTCTAATTATTTCAGGTGAGACTATTAAGAAAAAAGAAGAAAGAGGAACTCCTGGAAAAAGGTAAATAATTTAGTCTAGCCTAGCATGAATAACTAAGCTGAAAATGACTGTAAACTGAGAATAAAAAAGATTTGGGAGGAATGTTTTTTTCTACTTGAAGTCAGGCAGTGGAAACCATAGTGGATATTTGTGTGCTGTTGTTATGCTGGCTTTACCTGGCATCAGGAGTAGGATTTACTGTGGTTGAATAGAGGGGAATCCTGATGTTTTGTCTTCTGAATTATTGTCACATCTGACCACAAAAGACAAAAAGGGATAGTGCAACAAGATTACAATTCCCTCCAAGACTTCCTAGTCTGGAGGATGTGTGCCTGGAGAGCCCCCAGGCAGCGGGCTGAAATAGGGATTTAAGTCTGTGAAAAGTCAAAAGAATGAGAATTGCTTACAGGACTTGGAGGCTCAGGCGTGCATGCGCCATTTAAAGCTTGTCTGCTAAGCACGCTCCAGGGAACTCTTCTTACTCTCCCCCTTCATGAAAATCCATTTTGAAATGCTTCAGTCAGGAGTGGAGACCCTCCTCTTTTCAGTGCTGATGGAAAGCAGCGAAACTGCCCTGAAGAACCATGTCTCTCTTCTTTCTCATCATCTTTCAAACTATCTGAAATATCTTTTTCAGGCTTTTTCTGAATCAGAAAAAGAGGATTCCCTTTTACCTCTGTAATTTTGAAGTCTTGCAGGTTGCTGGGTGATTCTTAAGTTTTAAATATTTTTTGTCTCAGAGAATTTTATTATTAATAGTATATTAAGAAATCCATACAAAACAAAGAATTGGTTGGAAAAATAGACATTTCTCATCCATTCCTCAGCAAACCTTAGTGCCTCTTGGTCCGCGTTTGAATTTCTGAGAGAAAGGACCAAACAAGAAAATGGGTCATGATAGGTTTTCATGGTTACATTTGACCCTATCATTTGTCTCAAGAGCAAATCTCTTGCTCATTACAGAAGAAAGAATACCTTCTGTCCCAGAGAGTTTTCAGTGAAAGTGTTTTCTTGACGAGAACAAAATGTGTAGTGCACAAACAAGGGATAATGAATAAGGGATCAATCCCATGCCATTAAACAATTATGTGATCCACTAAAACAATAAGAAATATCATCACTATTAAGGAATTACTGTGATAAGGAAAATGTGTAAGTCTTTATTTAATATTTGTTGTTTGTCAATGGCTGGTTGTCTGGGCTTACAAGGTTTTCTGTCTTCAGAAGGGTCAAATGGAAATAAATAGTTTTCATACTGATGGAGTTAAGTGGAGATTCATCTAAGAAACATTCAATTATTCCAGACAGCAGTTAGCAAGGGATTAACTTTTGAACAATGTACTCACATAAAACCCAAAACAAAACACAAGAACAAACAATCCCCACCCCAAATCCATCATAAATAACAAAACACATCTCACACAGAATTGTGAGAACCACTCAAAGTCTGCATTTATTATCCAAGAGACAAACCTTTAGGCAAAGATAGGTCACTTGCTAGAACAATTGGGGGGTTTTAGCCTAAATTTGCCTGAACTCTTGTTCTGTTTGTGTTCTATAAAATCTCCTGTTAGTATATACAGATGCAGTATCAGCAGGAGGACATGATATTGCCTCTATGAATTACAGAATTCTTGGTACAAGCCACTGAGAATTATCAGATTCTCCAGAATCCTATCTGACAAGTCTGTGAGCTGTCCGGAGATGCTCCCAGGAAAGACACTGCAAAAGGTATTATGGAATAGGGTTAAAATTGGAAAATTTTCCTCCCAGGTAGCCAGGAATGCTTTGAAAACAAGGAACTACTTGATTTGATGAGGTGTGACTGCTGAAACATCTTCGAAACATTATAAAAGATCCAAAGAGGTCTCAAAGCAACTGCAATACCTTTGACTGCCTTACAAGATCTCTGAGCAGAGCTGGTCTCTCTGCACCTTAAGGCTCAGTTGCTATAAACGTCTGTTTGAGTGGGTGACACCGATCTGTTCTAATTTTGCTTGTCTAGGGAAGATCAGGATGGTGATGGACTTTATAAGTATCCCTAACCCTTCCATACAGGTGTGGGTAATAAAAAAGGTGAAATTACTTTTCTTGCAAAATTAAACCAGTCCTTTTCAGGGAAAGTGTTTGCAGAGATGTTTCAGCTCTCCAAAAGTAAATTCACTTCCCCTTCAAGCTCTGTATAAATAGTCAGGCAAAAAACAGCTAGTTTCTCAATAAGTAAATCTCAAATAAAATTATTCAAGTGTCCCTCCCATTTCAAAGCTTCTTGTATATTTTGAGAGTCCTGCATACAGATGATATTCAAAATTGCATGTAAAACTTATATTATCTACACCTAAGATTTAGGCATAGATCTAAAATTCATTGTCTCATCTTAAACTGTTGTAAATTGTCATTACTCCGTCTTTGTGAATGGGAGTAGTCAGTTGTTATGGCTATGGATTTGTCCATAATACATTAAACACTGTATTTAGGTAAGAAGCAGATTTTTTTTGTTTGTTTGTTTTGTTTTTTGTTTTTTTTTTTGTTTAGAATGCATTGAAAATATTTGAAAATACACAGTTACAGAAAGTGCTGAAAGGATGCTCCAACACTGGTGGAAATTTCTAGTATGATATGCAGACCTGTTCAGAGCACATGTTTTTAGTGTCAGTAAGAATTGCTAAACTAAAGACGTACTAAATAGAGGAGGACTAAACCAGAAACATTTTAATGGAAATTCCTGGTAATTCTAATGATAGGAAATACACATATCTCTATCCTACTTGTTTAATAAGTATGTGTCTTGTAATAAATCTCAGAAAACTAGACTGTTTGTGAGACCAAGCAGCCACAGCCATTACAGCAAAGTCCACTACTACAGCGCTCCACTAACATTTGCTATGAGATTTTACAAATGCTAAGGCAAACAATCTAAGTTTGATGCCAGTATCACCTTCCTCACAGGCAACCTGAGCAGCTCCCCAGGACCCTTTGCCCTCTAGAAGTGATTGTTTCCTTCTCTTCTGCCCTAGCTCACAGACAAAAAGTTATTTCTTCTTTCTCCTTAAGGATGCCAGTGATTTTGTCAAGAACCATTTCTCATTGCAGGTGTTTGGTTTTCCAGGACAAGGGACCTGCTCCCTTTCAAACACCTACAGGCTCCTGCCACCCTCTCCTCAGTGCTTGCTAATTTCATTTCCTGGGCCTGCCATCACCCACAAGCTGAGCCAAGAATCCTGAGGCCTGCTTTGCAAAAATAGAGTCTCAAGGACATGCAGGGGGGAAAAAATCTCAGGAAGAAAAAGTAGATCTTGGTAAAATTTAGTCATAGAAGCATGAAATAATTTCAGCTGAAAAAACACCTTTAAGATCATGGAGTCCAGCTGTTAACCCGGAACTGCCAAGTCCACCACTAAACCATGTCCCTGAGTGCCACATCTACACATCTTCAAATACCTCCAGGCATGGGGACTCCCACCACTTCCCTGGGAAGCCTGTTCCAGTGACAACCCTTTCAGTGAAGGAAATTTTTCCTGATATCCAATCTAAACTTCCCCTGGCCATTTCCTGGCAATTTCCTTTCACCCTTTCACTTGTCACTTGATGTTGGTTTGGGTTTGGTTTTGGTTTTGTTTTTGTTTGGTTGGTTGGTTGGTTGTTTTTTTTTTTTTTAATATTAAGATCTTTGTTAAAAATACAAACAATAAAAATGGCATGGAGGAACATTTTCCTTTACAACTTCTACTATAAGACTGAAATGTTACAGCATGCAGGAAGACTATGAGTATGAATTATGGGATCCTAAAAGACTAAGGGCAGGAAGATTTGTATTATTTTCAAAGCACTATTCCCTCTTAGGCAATATAAAACTAGAACTGAAAGTTAGAAGTTTAAAATTCATCCATCAACACAGCAAGGTCCATTTTTTAATTTTATTTTTTTTTTAGATGAAACTCCACTGCTAGCATTCCTCCTACCCAGGGGGTAAATATGATCCTGTAAACTTGAAACTGAGAAAGAGCTTTTGTCCCAAGCTTGAAGTGGTGGGTTAAAAGAATTTCCTTTTCCAAATGCAAATATGAATTTTCCAGAGAAATATTGTGAACAGTTTTATTACCCATCTACTTTAATGTACCCCTTGACAACCTGATTGCTCTAAGCAAAGACAAGATAAAAGCTAATACTATATGGGTTCAAAAAAAAGGGCAGATTTTGATTTTACCTCTGCGTAACTCCAGCATAACTCCACTGATACTATGGACTTACTTCTTATTATACTGGTGTGAAAGCCCATTCTTAATCTTGCAGCTGAACGGAGAAATATATTCCACTGTGAGGGGAAAGCAGGGTCACAGTGGGGGTGAAGAGAGAAGAGCACTCAGTGCATGCAGCTCACAGAATAATCCCCCATGTGCTTTGCACATTAAAGAGTGACTTACCAGGTCACAGAGGAGGGAATCCACTTCTGAGAGTGAAGTAAACATTTGTCTCCTAATTAACAGTTTCTACTATGAAGTATTTCACATATTTGGAAAGCAGAAATGCTTTCAATGGAATTTGCATATGTACTGGTGCAACACACTTCTGCTTAGTTTGTTCCTTCAGATGTTTTCAAAAGCTTTAAGTTATGGCTTTGAATTTCCAGATGTTTCTGCCAGTGCTAAAGACCTAATCATCAGCTTTATTAGAACTCTGTTGCAGCCTCTTTGTGTGAGAACAGTGTACAACTTCATTCACACTCAATGAGTTGAGTGACTTGGCATCTATCTACAATACAGTGCGAGGTGAATTTCTAAAGCAGTGCCAGTTTGTACAAAGAGAGTACAAGTATGGGACTATTGAAGGCCTCTGTTCTGCATAACTTAAGCATGTGTCTGTTTAGAAGCATGTGATTCTTTCTTATCCAAAAAAACAAATACAAGCACATATATATACATACTCGGGTCTTTCATCAGACTGAGCTCCCACATCACAATTTTGGCTATAACTTAAAGGTTAAAAAAAATTTCCTTTTCCCATTCCCAGAGCACTTACCATGCTATTTTTGAACACTTGCCAAACTGTGTGCCCTTGTGTTGTGCAGGGTAATTTGAAAGGGAATATAAGGGGAACAGACATGACTTAAGCTATGTCTGAGGGACTGATCCAGATTTGATTGATGCCTTATCTTTTAAAGCCTTATAATCTGCTGGGCAGAATTTCGTAGGTGCTCATCTGCCTTCAGAGTTAGATTTTGTACCATGCCATTTTATAGCTGTACCCTATTGATTTATTCATGGGAGGAAGCTATCAAATATTAACTATTTCAAGGAAAAAACCCAACTTTGCATAAGTAAGGGAAGCATTTGGAGCAGCAAGCCTGATGAGCAAACACTTAACTACATGCTCCTTAATCTTGGCTAAGTAGTGCACCATATTTGTGTCATGGAAAAAAAGTCTGGAATACTTTAGCACACTGCCAGTGATTTTCATGCTTTATGAACTGTACCACAGGTAATATGTACAATCTGAAATGTTTGTGAAGCCTTAAGATTTAGGCTAGCTGGATCTAGTGGTACTAAAAGTGAAATGTGGCCAAGGCGGGACTATTCCTTTTGCCTTCGGATAGTAAGAATTCAGTCTGCTTGAAATAAAAGAAAAACTACTGGGGCATAATAAGCAGACTTGAAATTTTTTTCACTTTTTCTTCATTCCTCTAATATTCCATACATATTTTAAGGCGCTTGTCACTTCCAACATCACAGAAAGTTATTATGCAGATACTTGCTCTGCCCCCAAAAGGAATTCAGCATTTCAAGAAAGCCATTAAATTATGCACCATGTTAGCCTATGACCATCTATTCTTATCTCTATTATAGTCACTGCCTATCTTCTTTCTGCTCCCATTTCACTGCTTTTCTCCCCCCACTGCTTAGTTTTGTCCTACTTAAAATTCAATAGAAAGACCTTTGGGAGAAGGATCAGGACGTCCATTGATACAATTCTGTGATCTCTTGAGAATGGCAAAGAAAATAAGTTTGAATAAGAATGGTACTACTGATGATTTCATACATCTGTATCCTATCCCTGTTTAATGTTTCTCTTATAGATTGGAGGTGGAAAAGATATCTTCTCTCTAAAGCTCTTTGGAACCTGTGGAAGAAAAACCTGTTTGATCTTAAGATTTCTAAGCTAATCCAGCAGGTTTTCAGATGGAAGACACTTGTATCCTAAAAGATACAATAGATCCGAAAAAAGAAGACTGCATATTTTACTTCTTTAAATCATTTTTGCTCATCTTAATTTGAATGTGAGGCTTATGTATGTGCTTTGTAGGTCATCTTCTGAGCATACTGTCAACTGGAAAACTCCACTTTGGACTTGAAATATTTTTTGTGAAATATTTTGTTGATCCTGTTGCATCAGCAATCAGCTAATCCCTCCATTCCCACCCTCCCACTTCTCTCCCCCCAAAAAAAGATTCTTGGAAACTTTTCACACAGCTCGACTGGTGACAGTAGTAATGTGTTCCAGAAGAAACATGGTCATGTTCATAGTGTTGTGTCTTACACATATTTAACCTAGTTCCTCTTTAAGAGGGGGTTGATATAAAGGTAGATATTTAATGGAAACTTTTCAGTTTGTCTAAATATTTTTAAATGGCATGTAATGTGCTTGTATGATTTCCAAGGACTTCAGTTTTTTTGATTAGCTAGAAATACATCAGGAATGCAGTCTCTCTGAACTTGGTTGCTTCATTCTCCATGATCAACTGGGAGATGTGGAGAGATTCTGCAGAGGCTTTTTCACTTTGGTGAGGATGTGTGGGAGATGAATGTAGACATCTTTGCAATTTCTTTGACAAGGATAGGTCCAAGTTGTTAAGGGAGCATTTTGGAGCGCTTGAAAATTAAGAGGTTTATTATGTTCAAATGATCCTATTCTGCCATAATGCAGCACTTGTCTCTTAAATGGTCTTCTTTATTCAGTTTTTGTCACCTTTCCTGGAAAATTAAATTTCTGTACTATTCAAACCGTGAACTACACAGCAATGTGCACAGCTTATTCTTCATCATGCAGGAGCACTTTATCTATCTTTTTGTCTAATAATCTACCTTTAGGGGAACTGCTGAGCCTTGTCTGTGACAGGGGAACTGCAATGATGTGTTTATCAGTGGCTAAGACCCTCCTTTGTAGCAAACCTGAAGAATTAAGAATTAAAATAGGCAAGCCTGGCATAGCCCAATCACAGATCCTTTGCGTAATGGTTTCTGAAAGGTCAGCTGGAGAGTCAGGTGGTCTCAGAAATACTGTGGTCAGACAAGGTTTGTGGACAACAGCTGCTCTCCATCGGTATCCTACGGGTGCTGCTTGCAGAACTATCTCCTTGGAGAAATTAATAATAACCTAATACTGGGAGGTACGGAGAACTCACAAGTGCTGCTTGTGTCTGGATGGGATGCATTTCACAGGATCAGACCCCAAAGCAAGAAATTTTCCTTGGAGTTCTTTAATTTAAGAATAGAGCAGTATTTCCTTAATCTTTAAGACTCCATCAGGAACTGTACTATATATTCATTCCCTTTAAATTCAAAAATCTGGTTTCTGTCAGTAAGTATGTGAACTTTTACTTCATTGAACAGAATATATTGGTGGGAAGGAGAATGTAGTTTATACAGTAAACATATGCCTGTGGGACTGTGAAGAGGTGAATTGTTAAAATGGCTCCAGCATGTAATGGATACATAAATATCTCACAAAAGCCTGCAATGCAAAGTTAATGCTGACGGTGTATAGCGCTGTATGGTAATCGTACCTTTATTGTAGACACCTGCAGCTGAAGGATCCTCTTGGGATCACTATTTGCTTGCCCAGGGACTTTGATGACATGTTAGAATGTCAGCATCCACAAGTTTTATGGACTGGAACAGAAGGGTGTTTCCTGATCTAAGTTTTAGAGGCAAAGTCTTTAGTTCATGATGTAACATTTAATATTACAGTTGGACAGGGTAGGGAGGCACTTTGTCAGGTCGTAGCTGGAGACTGGGTTTGTCCTTGTGTGCTGAGGAAGAGTGCACTCTGGTGCACAATGCTCCTGACATCATATAAAGTGTTAAATATTAGCTTAAAATCTTCTGTACTAGTCTCAGACTTCAGGAAATATTCTTAAGCAGTTGCTAAATTGCAGAGAAATTCCAGTAGTGTTGCATTCTGAATCAAATATCAATGAAAGCAGCATCATTAATGACACGCTAATGAATACCACATGAATTAATAATAATCGGCTACTTTTTGAAGTCTCCCTGGCTTCCAGCTGTCTCTTAAATCACTTCAAATAATTAATTGCTTAATGCTTTTCACCTTTGACAGACAGAAATAAATTGCATATTAAAAATACCTGTGTTGGCAGCGGGCCAAGCAAAGTAGAATGGCTGTTTGCTACTAATCGAGAGGGATGATGCATTTTGTCCTGCTGAGCCTGCTTTGCCCAGGTAGTAACGCACAGATTAAAGGGGCATGAGGCTGTGCTACTCATTTTAGACAAAAATTAATCCAGACCCACAGAGTTTTTGCAGCTCTTTCTTCTCAACAGAGCTGAATTAGTACCTCTGAAATCTCCAGTCCTCTCTTTGTAGCATTGCTACAGGACAGTCAGTGGCCATAACTTTCCCCTTTAGCTTGCTGGTATCAGTATGTGGCAAGAGTGTCAGAGGTCTTTTTTTGTGGTGACTCTTCTGTTGAGATGTGCCCTGACATCACCTTAGTCGATAAGTGATTATCCAATTGCAAGAAATTCCAGTCCCATCAACTTGGAATAAATATGGATGACACTCTCATGTAAATTCAAACATCTGCATTTAACATTGGTTGGTTTTTTTTTTTCCTACAAACTAACTGGCCCTGAGGATTTTAATGTTTTTATTCTTTTTATTATAGGTACTAAGGAACTCAGTTGCTTGGAGACCTGCGTCTTTTTATCTGTGCTCAAAGCAGGTAAGGTCACTTGTTCAAATAAAGTTGTAGTGACCAAAGAATACATGAAAAGCACCTTAATTTTAATTGGTTTGAAAATGAGGAAG
Organism: Margarornis squamiger; assembly: GCA_035222235.1. NCBI lineage: Eukaryota > Metazoa > Chordata > Aves > Passeriformes > Furnariidae > Margarornis > Margarornis squamiger. Next base: position 30,192,111 of record JAWWTY010000160.1, read on the forward strand.
TCAGTCATGACTTTTTCTTCTCAAATGACTTTAAGTTGCAATTGTAAAGTCTTGCCATATCAGAAATTTGGGAATATGTCTGTGATAGGTTGTGGCAAGAATTCTCCCCCATTGTGTATTCTGCTTTATTCAGTGAGTGGTAACCTCACTGCAGTGCTGGGTGAAATAATATTGCATTTGTAAATGCTGCTGGTACTGATATATACTGTGCTGTCTAGGCAGTGTATAAGGTTCATAGTTTAATTTATTATTTTTGGTACCATTTTTAAACTTTATTTTATGGTTTTATGATAAAGTGTCCAAGAGAGATAAGCCATGGGCGCTCTGTGATTCAAAAAGAAGGAAAAGCCCTAATGCCTGCTTTTCAACCTCTGATAAATGTAGCTCACAGAATTCAAGTGCTAATGCAGAATTTAATCCTAGTTCTGCATTTTCTCTTCCTCAACATGTTAAATACGATACAGAATGGCAACTCCTACTTTATTCTAAGTGCATTTTAAATGCACGTTTTCAAGCTCTAAAGTGACTGGACGAATTCTTCGCATAAAATTACATTCTCCTGTGTTCATAGAGAAAAATGGAGTGGAACCAGAATTTTTTGTGATAGTGTAAGCTGCTAGACTTTCAGATATTTCAAACACTGGGAAAGATACTACAGTTAAAAAAAAAAATATATATATATATGTTTCTTCTGCATATTTTTGTGCCAGTAATAACCACAAATTCCTTGCAGAAAATTCCTTGGGCAAAATTGTTCCTTGCAGATATAACTATGCTAGACAGGAGCTGCAGGGGCCAGTTCCCAGCCTGGAGAGCCTGTTCTCTCCTGAGGTCAGGCCTGTGGCAGTAGCAGCTCCAGCTCCAGCACTGCCAGGCTGCACCTGCCTGAAGGATTTCTGCCCTCTCTAATGTTGGAATTTGTGTAAGCCCAGCTTCTGTGGGGGCAGACAAACAAAGTCAGGTGTTAATGGCAAAGAAACCACAGGTAGTTAAAGGCAGTGGTGGAGGAGCAGAGGGGCTGTGACACAAGTGATGCTGGCAGTGCTTGGGAACCTGTCGCTTCCTGGCTGTTCAGCCCCATCCCAGAGCTGCAGTGTTAGGTGACCTGTTGGCACAGGGACTTTGAGCAGGAAGCAAAGCCCATAGTAAATCCTGCAGAGAATGAAGGTGAGAAAAGATTTGACTGGAAAGGAAACTAAAAGAGAAGGGAGATGTGGTCTAGAAAGATGTAATGAAGCAGAAACAGGAAACAAAAGCAAGACGGGGGGGAAAAAGGGAGGGCAAGCAAACTAAAAGCGAAGCAGTAACAGCATAAGGCATAAGCTCAGATGAGGTTTGCACTGGTATTACAATACAAAAATTCCACTGGGAAAGGAGGGCAAGCGCTGGGTCGAGACAACAGGCAAGATTTCTCTGTGCCTGAAAGCACATTGTTGAGAAGAATTTTCTTTATGCATCTATACACTTTACCTAAGTGCAGTTAGAATAGTTTGGGGCTTGTTGGCTATGAAATGTATTTATGATTTTGTACTCCCAACTAAATGTTCAATTTTGTTCAAAAATTGTTTTCTTTATTTACCTAGGGCATGTACTTGTACTGCTAAAGCTAAATGTCACTTTGATCTGCTAGAAGTACTTTTTTCTGGGTAATAACCCAATGCCTTTAAAATTCAGTTGTTATGCTTTATTTAAAAACAATGGACAATACAGCTGTATTTCACAATGAGTAAGTGTATTAATTATGAGACAAATCACAATAGATACTATTTGCTGCTCAATTTCCTTTGAATTTCAATGAATAATAATTTTCTTAAACAATAGAGGACATTTCTAATACATCCAACAATGATGAAGTGGATTAATTACAGGTAAGATGTTTTTATTAAAGTCTGAATTACTACACTTGTCATTGGGTCTCAGAAGTATGCTATATTTAGGTTATATACCATAATATATATCAACTACTTATATACTGGTTCTATTCCTAATTAAAAAAAAAAAATCCATTTAGTCAGAATTTCATCAAATTAAATTTTCCTGAAGTCAAAGATGTAAAGCTCCTCTTGACCTAAATGGGACTGGTGTTCATTCTGCGCTTTCAGGCAGGAGCAGCCTGTTTACCTTAGGACTTGTTTCAAAACAGAATATACAGCACTAGAAACTATGTAGTAGTTTCAGAGGCAGGGGGGAAAGCAGGGAAAAGGAAAACAATGCTAACCCCAGGCAGCACCAAACTAGGCAAAGTTTAGCTTCTTGCGGTAGGCTGCTTTACAGGTTTTCTCCCAGGTGACCTGTCAGGCTGCTCTTGACCCCAGAGTTAAAATCTAGACCCCCTTCAGAGCAATCCTTTCCCTCATCAATATAGAAAGACTATGAGGTTCTGTGGCACTTTTTTCTTCCGATTCAATAAAAGTCATATGATTAAATAGAGGTCATATGAGTGTCTTTAACCTCCTGATGAAGGGGGCACCAAGCAGCCCTCTTGCCCCTCTGTCATGAACAAAATTTCAGAAGTGCTGAAAACTGCCTTTGCCAGGCTGTCACAAACATGCACTCATTTAATGGCTACAGGAAAGAGTCCCTAGTTCACCATTTGTAGTTTGATGTAAGTTGCCACTTGAATTAAAACAGAGACGAAGTTATTCTGTGCCTTGTGAAACACCCCAAGGCAATAGGAATTACAGCCCCAAAGACGTCCAAGTAAATGGTGTTGCCGCAGCCCTGGCAGCTGCCTGATCCAGCCCTGGGGTGAGATCTCACTTCTTGGCAACCTGGATATCAGCTGCAGACAGAAAGGCTCTACCGTGATGCTCCACACCCATGGCCAGGAAAAAAAAAAATCAGAGGCTGTCATTATAAGTTTGAATTTTGCTTTGTGTAAGCCTCAGCAATGTTCACCTAAACTTAGCTGTTTAAGCACTTATACCTGCTAGTAAATTCCTTTGCTGGAATATTAATGAAAAGGGAGCACAAAGGGTACAATCAGTCTAAATTAATTTCAAAATTCAAATAAATGCTCCTGTGTAGGTTGTTTTTCTCCAGAATTCACCATTTCCAATTAGGATGCAATATGACATGTCCTGGTTTCACATTTCATACACTGCATATTTCAAGTAGCAAATCTAGACTCTCGAGATGATGGCTGGCAACTCGAGAGAAAGAAAAACATAAACAACTTGGAGAAAAAATTGAATATAATAAAAATAATCTTGAAAATATTCCAAGGCTAACTCAATTCAGAAATATGTTCAAAATATGGAGTGTGAGCGTTGGTTTTCCGTAATACATATGGAATCAATGCAAGTGGAATATTGATTAAAGATTAAGCTCATCTTATCAATAAAGATGAACTTTTGCAATCATCTTCTGAGGGATTCATCATGCAGTTCCTACCAATCCTGAAAAAAATCTTTCCATCATTAGGAAGATTCCATTTTTCACTGTAACAGTCTGAATAGTTTCTCATCAACTCAGTTCCTAAAGAAACAGCTACTACATTTCTTTCCCCTTGCTCATCTATAACAATATTCTTTGTTTTAGAAATTATTATCAGTTTCTTAAGCACTGTTGAAAAAAACAATAAATAATAGTGTTATACTGAAGATAAAATGCAAAGGGCACAATGAACTCTGCAAGAAAATACTAAATTTGGTATCAAAACATTCTAGGAATGTTCTAGGAAGAGCAAAAGGAGTGTCTGTGTCTTCTATTAAGAATATGCAGTGCACATTGCAAAATACATCTGTAATTTGAATAAAAATAAGGAAATTAATGTGGTGTTCAGATCTTATTCTGTTCCTACAATTAACTGATTGATTTAGCACACATTTAAATAGTAGCGCATTTAAATAATATGACACATTTAAATACTATTTCCATTTGGCAGCTGCCAGTGGAAGGAACATCACCAAACAATAGGTTTGTGGATATTTAAAATGAACATCGAAGTATTTTGGTCTTAGGTGGGTCATAAGAGTTAGAACAAAGCACAAGTGTTCCAAATGGGTGGAGGAGGCAGTCACAGCACCAAATGGCCCAGCTTCTCTAACCAGAGCCAGGTAGGGCCACTTCAACCTGGTCTCACCTATGGTTACTTCTGAAGGTGAGGTACAGGTGTTTCAGGAATGAGCTGTGCTGACAACTATCCGAAGCCTAGATTCAGCTCAAAAGCTTCTTTGACATATAATCAAAACCCACAAATGGAAAAGCTGAAGAAATAAAAAAACTCCAGCATCTTTTCCCATCCACATGAAGCAATATATCAACTTCCCTTTAGTAGTTCAAGGTCAGACTGTGAGTGTCCCAAACAGGCATGCAAACTCGTATCATTCAAATAACACCTAAACTTCAATTATGACCCTACAAGTGATAATCTTTAGTCCTATAACCTGAAAGTATAGAAATTCTGTTTGATTTTTACCAAATGCAATAATAGTGTAGAGCTTGATCATTAACACTTAATTTAAGAAGGCATCAAGAGTTTCAGTAATAGGAAGTGTGTTACCAAGGCTAACTGCTCATTTCATTAGCTAGTTCTCGAGGTTGTGCAATTCTTATTCAATAGAATACTGCTTTTGTTAAGCTAAAGTTTATTGATAGTTGGACAAATTAACAGAGGAATTACATTTTTTTCCCTGAAGAGAAAGAAAAAAGCAAATGTTGGAAAACAATTAAGAATGGAGAAATTAAAAACAAACTGCAATTAGTTAGGCAATAGTGAAATATTAGAGAGATTTCACTTTACACTAGTAGGATCAGTTCCTGAGAATTGTTCTGGAGAATCAGATCCTTTAAGAGGGCGAACATTATCGAATTATATGACTAGGAAATCACAAGTGATTTCTCTCTTTGATATGGAGTTTAAAAGGACTTGGTTTGCTGTTATCTCAGTGGTAGCAATGAAGTGTTTTACTTGTCATGAGAAAGGGTTTCCACTAAGTCGAGAACTCTTTCTAGAAATGTTTCTCTATTTGAGAATCTCTTTCTTTTTCAGACTTCCCTAGCTTTAAAAAAATTCAACTTTAAATCTCATCTGGTAATGGAATATGCTATTAACATGACAAAAGCAAACTTCATTTATTATGAAATTATGCTTCACTGCGATTATTTAGAAATGCAATATGCCTCTAAGTGCATTTAAATTACAGTAAGCAAAACAGCACTTTATGAAGAGTTGGGTAGTGTTGGGTTTTGGGTGATTTTTCTTTTTAATGGACTGTACCACCCTCTAAAAGATTTCTGGTTTCTTGGATGATTCATTAATGCTTCCTTCATTTTCTAATTTCTATGGGACCATCTGGACCATCTTTGTAGAAAGGCATTTAGCTGTAAATATATTTTACAGTCTTTCTCAATTTAAAAGTAGTTGCCCAGCTGCTTCACAGAAACTGTCAGCAATTGGTAAACTCCTCAGAATTGCCAGCCTTCATCAGTAATCCAATCAGGATGTGGTTTAAAATACTGCAAATCAGATTATGCTCCATTGGACAGGAATTGGAGTGACATGATGTGCTGGGTTATCTTATTTTGCATCTGTGATTGCCTTTAATCCGGGAGATGCATGCACTTTCTTTTGAAGGGAAGGCACTCAGACTGGGACGGGCTGTCCCCGTGCATGTAGGTGGTCCTCTGTGTGTTCCCCAAAAAAAAGAGCACCGTTCAGGTTTTATCTGCCCCTTCGAGTCCAAGTCAGTGTCAGGCACTGGCAGCATGAGTTATGTGCAGTATTGGCTGTGCTTTTGAGATCCTGTTTTATGTGGTTTAGATTAATTAGAACTGTAAATTTCTGTTTTCTGGTTTGATCGGGTTTTAGATAAGTCCTGTTCTCTCTCCCTATTATCTTCTGTACTATCAGACTCGTATTTCTTTAACAGCTGGCAGTGCTTGCTGGTAATAAGATAAAAGTGTGGAGGTAAGACAAAAAGGCCGGCACTGGGCTGCATTAAACAATTACTTTAGTGCATAATTTCTGTCACTACAAGACTCTCTGGTGCAGTATGCAGAAGGGAATATTCAGAAGAACAGTTTAATTAAAATAAATTTCTACAAATGGATAACCTTGCCTGTCAGAGGAAAAGCTGTGCAAGGACTTGGATGGACACAGAATTCCATATTTATTTATAAGACATCTATACTACTCAAAAAAATATGTGCATAGAAAAACTGTCATTCTGGACTATTACTTCCAGTAGTTTCAGATTTTCTGATGGAATAACTCTTGTAGGTCAGTGAGGGAGTAAAATTTACCTCATTTTTCCAACTGGTGTTTCCTCCTAGTATATTTAACTATGTCACATTGAAAAGTAACTCTGAACTCTGTGTTTTATACAGTATTCTGAGTTACTAATTGCTACAATAAAGGAAAACAGGGGACCTGATATGTGTTACTCAGCTGTAGATATTTTGTCATTTGTTAAAGGCTGAAAAGTGTGTTCATTTTTATCAGCTGGATGCAATCAGAGTTGCATGATACAGCTTTTATCAATTGTACTTGATGTGCTTCTAATTAGATGAGCCTTCAGGAACAGCTTTGAAACTATGAGGAGAGCATGAAAACTTTATGTGAGAAATTCTGTGAGACATTAATATGCTATTTCTAGATGAACAGACGATTTTCTAAGTGTGAGTTATAAAGGGAAATGTTAACAGACTAATATGATGTGAGAGAAGTTTGTCTAGTCCTTATTTTCAGTAGACGTTTAGGAATAGGTAATAGTGTGAAAAATTCTGACAGACAGAATACAGAGTAGAAAAAAGAAACTAAGTTTCTAGTCAATAATATCTTTGGACCCTACTCAGTTAACAGGATAGAGGGAGAACATTTGGGTGAGTGGAGTAGAAGAGTGACAGAAATTCTTCTGGGGGGTTTAAATTCTTAAAATCACATTTCGCTAGTTTTGTCAAATCTATAACTGAATAGTAGTAAAAATATGAAAGCCAGATGACTTAGTACTATAAAAAGTTTAAAGTTCAGTGAGTAACCAGCACTCTTAGAAAATACTATGACAGTATAACTACTTTCTGACACAAGAGAAAATAATCTTACAGTTCATTATGTAATGCATTCACATCTCTGAGCAATATCTTCGGTTAGCTTTAGGGAGGAAATTATGGAGTGCTAAAAGTGACAAGTATCCATTTTCACATGTTTGGCAGGGGTAATTTCTGTTAATTAAATCCATTGTTTATGGAGCCATTGGCACTCAGCTAGCAGAAAGTTTCAGGATAACTACTTTTCTCATCGGCAGTTGCATGGAATTACTTGAGTGTGTTTGGATACTTTATTAAATTCAGAGAGCTCTGCTGATTCTGAATTTCCTGTATCTTTTCATTTTTGTCTACTGTCAATGTGATCTGTGAAGACTTTGGCTTTTCATCTAAATCCCCCAGTTCAGTTCATTCGAGGAATAGTTTGAAGATTCATCCTAGTGGATAATTACACATTTCATGGCATTTTTATGAGCCTTTGCTTCATAGCTTGTGGATGTCTGTATTTCCTAAGCTTTATAGTCCATGAAATAAAGGGGTTATGTTGCAGTACGTTCAACTGCTTATACATAGAACCTGAATGCTAATTTTTAGGAACCAAGAATTTAGACAAGTAACATCATTTTCCTCTTGCAGTGGGGAGTCAGGAATGACTCTATTTTGTTTTCAGCAATGGAATGGAGCTAGCCTAAGAAAAAACCTTTGAAAATTCTCTTTGTTCCTAAATGCAGAATTGCTCCCAGTGGAATTTCCTCTGATCTCCATAGATTTGGGGAAGAATTTTGCTTACCTTTTTGGTTGTTTGTGACACTGCTAGACACAGACTATTCAAGCAAAATAAGAAGCAATGTACAAGAGTTTTTCCACAACTGAAAAACTAGTATGTGAAATACTGATTGTATCAATACACACGCAGCTATCAGAAAAGTAAGCAAAAGGGAAATGAAAAATGGTACATGAGGGGAAGAATGAGAAAAGGAGGAAGGCCCAATCCAGCTGCCATGCCCAAAAAATGATCCAAAGGAGCAGCTCCTGTCAGTTCTCAAGTGTGAGAAAACAGCTTGCATGTTCATGTGCAGACTGCAGTCATTCTGTCCTTGTCATGTTTAAATATTAGTTTTTTGTTTAACTATTCAGTAAAGAGCAGTTATGAAATTTCTTTTCTACTAGATTTGGTGATTGATCCTTTATTCAGACCTTCATAAAATATCCACCAAGATCTACCAGTCGTTTAGCTCTTTTGACTGGTAATGCTGATGATTTTTTTAAAATAAATGCAAAAGAGAATTAAATATTTATATTCAGAAAGCCATAGTTTAAACCCCACATTTTATATGTTATTAAACGATACTGCTGTTGTTAAAACAATGGATGCATTAGACACATGGGATATATTCCATAGCTCTGGCTTAGACTCCCTCTATGATTTTATTGCCACAAACAATTGCACAGTAAAATAGGGATAATTCACAGAGACTTCATAAGTTCTTCCCTTTTTCTCATTTGGTCTATTCCTTGTCTCTCTTCTCTCTTTTGCACCACCTACACTAGCAGTGAGAAAATTAGATATAAAGATCCATGTTATGATACTTAACACTTACACACCACTTTACATTTCAGTTGCCAACACATTTTACTCATGGATAAGACATTATTTAGCCTTAAGATTTCTTTATACAATTTAGGAGAAAAATACATACATGCATGCAAAACACACATGCACATATTTACATAGATTTATGTACAATTTATATAGCAGTCAATTTTCAGCAAGGGTATTATAGTTATATAAAAATTCAAAGACACTTACTTGACAAAATTTAAGAAAAATAAAAAGAATGCTAAGAAAATTATATTGATGTTTCTAAAATTAAATTTGTTTCTGTTGCAATCCAGAAGTTATTCGTATGGAGAGATCTGACCAAGTAGAGAAATGTCTATTGTAATCTTACTTTTAAAAGATTGACAGTAATTGATTAGATAGTCCTGATTTGATCCATTTTGAGGGGTTCAGCTCTATCATGTGAGACTCTCAGTTGTTCTGGCACTTTAAAAACAACACTGAACTGCTTTATCTTCTTAATATTTTCATTGGACTTTAAATGTATAGTATTTTGGCATCTCTTTCCCTAATTCCAGCCATGAGCAAGAATCACAGAACATGAGAAGCAAAATAATCTAGCAGTAAATTGTGCAAACTTGCTTGAAATTCAAATAATTTACTCAGTACAGGCTCAAATCAGGTATTGCTTCAAATGATTCCTCAAAATTTTGCTAGTCAAAGAAGGTGGAACTAGTAGAGCAAGGTGGGCTCCATTTTGATGACTGAAATGAAAATGTGGCACAATCTGGAAGAAGATATGAGCTCTGTATCTTGGCTGTTTGTTCAGCTGAGGATCCGATATTTCAACCCCTTTGATTATGGATCATTTACTAAAAGGAAATGAATGGCACATACATTGTATCACTTATAACTGCAAAGGTCTCAGGGACCAGCTGTGAGAAATAAAAGCATAGTTATTGAGTGACAGAAAGTCTGTCACTGGACACAACAGTGACTTTGATCCTGGTGTATAAATGGGAGAAACGTAGTAGCTTTAGAATTTTGATTGATTTGCTTTGGCTTTACTTTTGGATGTTTTGCTTTGTATTTGCAAATAATATTTAAGAGCCTATTTTACAAATCTATTCTTTTTTTTTTTTCCCTCCTGTCTGTATTTTTATTTTTAAAAATATGTTAGAAGTTAATATAAAAAAACTATACAGAAATACCATAAATTATAAGTAAACCAAACATCTAAAGTTAATTTAGTATTCAAGGTTTGGTTTGAACCTGTGACACTTTGAAGAAAAAATCTGCATCTAAACCGTACGCAACAGGACATGCATTGATTTTTGTATTTTCCCTTTTACATAGTGGACATTGATTTGCATTCCTAATAAGGCCATTAATAACAGAGTGAAAGGAAGGGTAATAGTCATCCGGCATATATGTAACAAGTAGGAATATTAGTCATTAACTACTATGGCTGTAGTCACTTAGTACAAAACTGTACAGCTGCCCTCTTCCTAAATACAAAATGAGACAGGGTAGTGCAAAAGAGAGTTTTGTTGTGAAATTTTTACTGGTCTAAATAAAAAAATATTTACTTCAGATATTATATATTTGTTGCCAGGGATAGATGAGATATAATAAACTTCAATTTAAAGTTCTAAATTGAACTTTTTATTTTTATTTAGAAGGTTCTTCATTGGGGAAAGAGGAGATGGCCTCAATGTGGTGTAAATTCAATGGTGACGTGCATTGCAATTTTATTGGCTTGAGTAAGTAAGTAAGGCAGCAAATGTGAGTCAGAAAAGCAGAAAGCAGCTGGGCAGAACCTCTATCTACTCAGTGTGTTTTAATATAAGTAGTAATAGTGGCACTACCAGCTGGAGGGCAAGAAGAATTCACCTGAATGCTATTTTGAGCTTTGGGATTTTAGGAATAGATGAGCAGATGGAAGCAATGGAAACAAATGAAAAATTTTATGGTATGAAATGGTATGAAAAGGTGTGTTGTTGCATGATTACCATTACAGCTGGGAACATAATTTAGCTACAGAAAACACAACTATTAATGATGAAAGCATAGAGATCATAAAACTTAACATGTTCAGTTTGATTAACAAACCATGCATATTTTACCAGTCTTCCTGTTGTCTATCCACTCACAATTTTTCAAGGCACAAAGATAAACTTCAGTGATATTAAAATGTAGTTTATGCTGTAAGTAGTGCTTTTATAAATGCAGAAAAATAGAATTGCACACCTACCTGTTTCACATAAATATTATATAGGTGCAATGTCACATATAAGGAATTATAAATCTCTCCTAATATAATTAATAGCGTGTGTGGATTCCCTCATTCCATTGGTTTATTCACAAACTTAGTTAGATCTGTGTGGGACACATTGCTGAATTTGGCTTGCTTGCAGTGCCACAAACTCCCATAAGCCTTTTGCATAGTTTCTTTCGGATTTGTTCTTTATGGTTCCTTCTCTAGTGCTGTCATTCCATGTGGGACACAGCACTTCCTCTCTTCTGAAAAGCGCTGATAGGGTGCATTGGGAAAACAGTAACTCCTCTCCATTGTTAACAGTACTGCCTTGTACATCCCAGTCCCTTCAGTCCTATCCTTTCTAGGGGCTTCAAGGGTTTCTTTTCATGTGCTTTCATAAGTATTTCAAATCCAAGTATTGCTGGTTCTGATCAGTGTTTCCTGATCCTTTCACATCCCTGTGAGTCACAATTCTCACAGTTCCATGAGTTCACTCTCTGCCCATCCACTTCATCTAGTCATTGCCCTCTTCCTGTTTGTAAGTGTGGAAAATCATCTAATAGTGTGTTTTCATAAAATAATAACCATAGAATTTAGTCTTTGCTTTATCTGCCCATTGAACTAGCTACCTATCTGTTTAAATGCTTTTCAAAAACAATTCCAGACATTAGCACATATATCTGTAATATGAGATACACTGACACAAAGGCAGCAATTTTCTAGCATTCACCAACTTCCTCAGGACCCTCATGATGCTATGAACACAAGCAGGTAATGCTTCTTGCATAGAATCTCCTTGACACTATGGAGGGTTAATCTTTGCTTAAGGTCTAACCAAGTTTGTACCATATTTCTGTTGAAACAAAAATAAAATACATGGTTAGACAGTTGCCATGTTCCCACCTCCTGGTTCTTCTCAATGAGAAAAGAATTTTAGACAGTTTTGTCAGCTATCTGAACTTTCTGTCCATTCCTCCTAGGCCTTCTCACAGTTTGGACAACTTCTCTGTAATTCCATATCCAGGACATTGCTTCTTCTGAAAGCTGCACATCTGCCGTTTTCAGAGTATGTGTGGAGCTGTCTCCTGCCAGCTGCACTACATTAATTTTGAAGGCTTCAAAAAGGCCACCATAATTGTTTAAACAGAAGTACCTCTTTTCCATACCTGCAAACCTAACTGCAGACCTTCTTTGTCCTGTCAGATCTGACAGCCACCATCACTTTCCCTGAGTCTCTCACCTACTCACCGTCATTTTAAAATCCCTTTTAATAGGAATTATTTATGAGAGTTGTACCTTAAAGACACTTTTCAACAAAGAGAAGTGCTGGGTTAGTAACAAAGCTGATCGGTAATACCCCAAAGTGCTGCTTGCCCCAGGGCTGGCATTTGTGTTAAGCTTCTTCTCAGGCTCTGTGAGCTTGACAAGGCTAGTCCAATAAGCATTGTGGAGTATCCCGTGGCAGCTCTGTTTCCTGGATAGTCACTGGGGATGACACAGAGCAAAGGCAAGAAGGGTGATCTGTGTGACTGGAGACTTGTTTTACTCCAGGGGAAGTAGAGAGAGGTATCTCTTGAGCCAACCACCCCATCCTGCTGACCAAGGAAGCTGAGGAATGGTTTTCCTCCCTGTTTTCTCCTGAGAAAAATGATCCTTCCTTGTCTTCAGTCCTAGCACCCTCCCACCACCAGATGTGATCAGAAAGGCAAATGTCTATTTCTTTCACTGCATTCACTCCTAATTCCCCTTTTCAGGGAACGTGTTTTGTCTCTAGTCTTCCTTAATTCTTCTCTCCTAAGATTGTTGTTTTCATTTATCATCAATAATTCCTCTCCATGTATCTCATGTCAATTAAGCACAGTCAGTAAACCCATTTTTGTACAGGATTATTGCTGTAATTTGAATAATGTTTGTTTCTATTATTAGTTTGATGCAATTTACTGAGATGTGATCTGCATATGCACCAAAAAAAAAAAAATCCCCAAAAAACACCTGGCTTTTGCATTTCTTTGGTACTCTCTCATCTTTGAGGAAATCAGTGAAGATCACGTAGTTAGGGTATATAAGTGGATGTGAAATTTCTGTTATTTACACCCTAGAAAAATTTCAATCATATTAATTTTAGTTTTCCTTCCACGGTTTAAAAGGTTAGATGTTATACTGGCATATATGGTTCAAAAAATAACTCTCGAGGTAAGTGTCCAGAAATAAATCAGTTTGACATATTTTGTCTCCATGGTTAGGAATGGCATTGAAAAGAAGGTAACATAATTTTGAAGTTAAAGAATAATATGGGCCACAGCAATTGAAAGAGTAATGAGTCAAAATTGCTATTCATTGTGCAGACTTGAATATGAAAGAAGTCATATCTGAGAAAAGAATCTGGAGGGGAAAAAAAAAAAAAGCTAAAATCCAGCATCAGTTCATATTCACTCTTCAAAGTCTGATTTTGTCCACAGAAAATGAATAAAAGGGACTGGTGTGCATTTTTCTGATGATAAGACTTTTCAGCTGTTGATAATTCCAGGGTTTTGCCTGTTAAAACACTGTGTCAAGTGTATGTTTAAATATACGTAATTGGAGATCAGGAAGATTCCTTTTAATCTTTCTTAACTTCCTTGCCAAGCATTATGCTTCAGCGTTGGAAAGATGTGCATATTGCTGTTGAAATCAGCAGGTTAGAAAGAATCAAACTAAGGAGACATCACTCCTCATAACCCAGAACATTCTGCTTCATTAAAAAAAAAAAAAAGAGTTTAGGAGAAGCAGATTTACCTAAGACTTGACACCTCTTTAGAGAAACTGGCAAAACCAGTTTTAAACAACATTTAACAGGCCTTTTTTTGACTGTATAGCAGAGGAGTTGATATTTGATAAAGAATACTTTCACAGCTCCAGAAGTAGATTAGGAAAAATAAACTGAATGTGTTTATTTCATTTTCAGGTCACCAGGTTTTCACAGTAAAATCACCTTTTCTTATTCTGAGTCCAGTGCCCTCTGACCATATCTTTTAGACATTCTCCACAAGGAGAGTTTAATGTATAATACAAAATGCACTTTTTTGTTCCCTGTTTGGTTTTCATACTCTTGTACTGAGCTGAGACATGTATACTTCCCCATACTGGTCCAGCCAGCTCGGGAAGACAGATATTTGCATTCCTTTGATTAACTCAGGAACAAACAGTTACAGAGCCCCTTGCTTCTCTCAGCTGATGTAGCTGTTTATCAATAATAAAGACTTCCCTCTCACTCCCTTGTTGCTGAGAGAGGTTCAGTTTTCTTGGTACCTGCTGTGCTTGGTCACCCTGTATGTTCTTACCTAAAATTGATGAGGGCGTTGCCCTTGCCCATCACCTAAATATCATCTTCGACTGCAGGGGTTTGCTGCTTCAGCATATTCTTTCTCAATTTCCCAGCATGGTAGATATTGACCTCTTTCACTCTTGCAAAAGAGATCTCTCTTTTCTTCCAGGTGTTGTCTCTGATATGAGGTTGTGAATACCTGTTACAGTGGTTTAGTTGGGTTACAAATAATTCAGTTCTCATTGTGAGCAGATGAAGGAAATAAGGAACCATCTCGGATTGAAATTAATAGAATTGTATGATCTCTGCTCTCGGATGTCTGTTGCACAGCATTTAGCACAATGCAGATAGTGGCTGAAATATTTGGGTTGCTGCTTAATCAAAAATAACAACGAGACTATCAAGTGTAAACATAATAATATAAAAAAATATTATTCTTTCTTATAAATATTGGTTGGATTAAGTGTTTGCAAGAGTGCAAAGCAGTTGGGGCAAACAGTTTATTTCAGCAGTTGCAGCTGTGTTTGCCCAGAGTTCCAACTCTCAGCTTCCTGCAAGCTTGTAGGAGGAGCTGTGTAGGGAGAAAAGGCAGTGGTCAATATTAGATGACCCTACAGCTGCTATACACGTATCCAGTGTGTCATAGGACACATCAGCTGCATCTGATGTGTGTTTGGCTCAGGATCAGGTACATCCAGGGGAATGTGTTTGCCCCTAGCCTCTTCTTATTCTCCTAGATGGACACAGAAGTTCAGGATTCGTGCTTTTGTGTGGTTTAATGGCTAGGTGTCATGGAATACGCTGGCTGCTGTTACCAAGGAAACTTGTGATACAGATTTTAGAAACTGTCTGGGAAAGAATTAATGAGCAGTTAACTTGGTTTCAGATCTAGCTGAGCAAAACTATTTGTCTGAAAAATGAGGGTTCATCCACACCAAAATCCTTTTACTGAAACCTTGATTAGAGTTCTTATATGTGGCTCTCTCAATGATAATGCTGAAATCTATTTTAAAAAATTAGAATATTTTATTTCATATTTTTACAACACATTGAATCTAACAAATGTTCAAATAAAAATATTTTGATTTCAGGAAGACTGCAAAAGTGAAAATAAGGCTAAAAAACACCTTATTTTGTATTCTACTGTATTTGCCTCACAACAGGAGCTGTGATAGCTGAACAATTTTTGGCTGATGCTAACCTGACCAACCCTTAAAATCTGGATTCCTTCACTTTCTTAGCCAACTTAATTCTTCTTTATCCTCTCATAACAGCTAGCTTAAACCACTGCTGTGTTTTCGGCACATCACTTTCACCTTATTCCCCAACCGATATAGCAGGCAATGTATTACCAATTTTGTCTGAGTAACCTTTAATGAGTGTGACTATGCACATGTCTTCATTTTACCTTTCAAGACTGAACAAACCAATTTTTCCAAATTTCCTTTGATTTCAACTCAAACTCTGCTCGCAGACAGAAATTGCTGTAAACCAAGGTGTGCTAACAAATAAAGCAGTCCTCTGCTTCACTTGATTCTTGGAGCAAGCTTTGCTGAGAGCTGAGGCAATGTTCCAGATGCCTCACTGTGCAAAGGAAAAGCCAAGCATCCACTCTAAGAGGGTGCATTGCAAACAAAATGAATATTTGAGAAAATTCAGTAACAGAGTGATTTAATGGAGACTGTTTTTAGACATAATGAAGAAAAGTAATATATAATGGAGCCAAATGTAATTACCTCTTAATCTTGTATCTGCGTTCACTACATTATTTTTATTCACTTGTTTTTAAAGCAAAATTCTTTCTTATTGATACCTGCTTGCAGTTAGAATCTTAGAATTTATGTTTGTACATCAGAGTATAATTGTGTGGACACACCCCTTCATCATTGCAGCTCAGTTATAAGTAATGTGTTTGTTCTTGAACAAGCCATACTGAAGAAAATATTGCTAGAAATTAACCAGGTGCATTTACACTTGAGGCACATGGCTATATTTTTGCAGAATAAAAGATGGCCTACTTTTCATAGTTTCACTAGTTTCACTTTTAATAGTTTCACTATTAAAAATACTCTTCTGAAGTTGCCATTAAAAAAATGTTGTGAACTTCTTTGCAGAAAGAAGTTAACAGCAAATTAAGGAAACCCCAGGAGAAGTCATTTACTTCATTCCAACAATACATTAAACAGTGACAGTTTTGCAAACCGCAACTTTGTTTTCCCAAGTAGTTTCCCAAGCATTCATAGTGTTGAATGCCTGGGAACTCTTGCCATGCAATTTATAGCTACAGACACCAAAAGCCATCTCATCAGGAGCTAAGGTCAGTAAGCAGTTGATAGATGCAAGTCGGTAGAGATTCTCCAACTGTCTCTCTTTCTTCCAAGACATAGGGGACCATGTTAATTACTACTGAGAACTAATCCTTATCCAGCACAGATCTGCATGTGTAGGAGCACCTGCTCTCTCCTTGCTCCATTTGACAAAAGAGCAAAAATTGTTCAGCTATTGCCAAAGAAACTTCAGAAGGAGAAACCTTTTCATTTGCACCAAATTTGGCACTCACAAAACAGACCATCTTGGTCCAGAGAGTCAAATGGCACTTTCTGTCCTTCTCATGCCCTATATCACTGTCTTCATCCCAAAGGAGTTTGGTCTGCTTGTCTAGGATGGATGCACGAGTGCATGCAACTTCCACCTTGGTCCCTCAAATGGAGGGAGCAGAGCCTAGATCTGCGGTATGGCAGGAATGTTCTTTAGTTGGGTTGTCCCTGCTGTATGTTACAGGTGATGGCTCACAAGGAGGAAATTCTAAGAGAGACCCTTAGAAGTCTTGTAAGTTCTTTGGAATGTTCTGGTATGTGCTTGGGTTGTGTTGGCACTCAAGCACAGTTTTAATGATCTAAAAGAAATTACGTATTTTAATTACAATATTAAACAGAGAAGTGGATAATTTTCTGAAAAATAGTGACAAAAAAGTTTTGGAAAACATCTTTAAACTCAGGAAACCTTTCCTTCTGTTTGGCAAAGCTTAAGTGACAGGAGTTTATTACTCATGTTCTTGAATGTCTGCACTGCTCAGGGATTTTTGGTTCACTTGCTGCTTCTTGAACTGACACACTTCACCTGCTTAAAGCAGCTATTTTAAAGCAAACAAACCCTGTAACATTTAAAAACAGTAAGAATTTATTCTCAGGGTGGCAAAGTAGGCAAAAAATGCCATTTCTTTACTCAGTCATATGGGACCTTCACCCTTTCCAACTGATGAGACTGAGAGCACTTTTTGTTTTAAGGGATTTCATTTTAACTAAATTCCTTTTCAATAGGGTAGCAAGAAAAATGAAAAAGAATTTGAAGTGAAAGTGAGAAACATAATTTTCACCTGGTAATGGCACTGCCTGTTGTTGGCTATTAAACATAATTTGAATTTTGATTGGTTGATGAAACTGTGAGACAATGGGAAATGAAATTAACTGGCTGTAGTCCAGTAGTGACATCCTTTTACTTTATATTTGTATACACTGAGACAGAACAGGGTTCATGTTGGGTAAATATTTATCTCACTCATTTGGTCTAATCCATACATTAGAGTGGATGTATCTTTTCCCCCCTGTATTGTAGTGAATTTCTGTGTACAGTTCTATACTTCGGACGTACCCCATTGGTAATTTTTCAAATGAATTTAGATTAAATTAAAATAATGAAAAAATAGTAACAGTTGACTGTCTATGATCAAAATGTGCAATCATGAATCCACTTACACTGCTGTTCATACTTCACACATCCACCCTACCCCTTTAGAAGGAAAAGAAACAAGGCTTTCCCCCGAAATCCAGATCATTTCCGGCAGGACCCTCTGCATCCTGCTTGCATTTGGGTGCCACTTTTAAGCACTGTCATCTGGTAGAGTTCTGTGACAGCACGTACTGCTGATTAAAATGTTCTTAGTTAAGTGAGGTTTTTTACCCATTTTGTGAGCTGCTGTTATTTCTTACTCTTGGGTATTTTTTCACGTTGTTCCCTTGCCTGTGAAGAAAGGATGAGCTGGTGTCATTAGTGTTCATACACGCGTACTTGCAGTTTTGTGGAGAGCCCTCTTCTCTCATTTCTTATAGTTACCATAATAATGGAAGTATCCATGTATTAGAGTGAAATGGAAGGAGCAAGCACTAAGAAATATCCTCCCAAATAAAAGGGCCCATAGCTTTCTAGACCCCAGAGGGCACCTGGCGTAATTTCCAAACAGAGCCAGTCTTTGCCTCTGAATTTGAGACAGAATCTTTCCTCAGTTTTGAAAGCTGAACAGTGAGTTTCTGCCATAGGGCTCTGAGACATATACCTGCATACTGTTGTTATTATTATGTGGCTAGATTGCATCCTAGAATAGTGCATTCTTCCTTACTACTCAATTAATTTAAGGCAAACCAATCTGTTCAAAGCCTACAGCACAAAAATTATATAATTCTTTACCTTCCTCATTTGCATTCATTGTTAGCAACATCCCTGTCCTTGTAAGTACAAGGTGATGTTAATGATGCAACTAGTTAGGTATATGATTGTGCATACCCTGTTACAGGCAACAGTTTAGCCTCGTAGTATAATATATTTCATTGTTCTCCTTGTAAATCCTTAAATCATTATGAAAATATTACCCTTGGAATGGTCTATCCATAGTTATTATATATTTATTTATGTAGTCATTTTGCCTGTATCTAATATAAAAACACAAATTCTAAGCAAAGAAGGAATGAAAGAAGGCAGTCCTTGATTGGCTCCCAAGTAGGGAACTCGTCCTAAAAAAACAACAAACAAACGCATTAAAAAAAAAAAAAAGGCAGGAAAAACATTTTCATCTTTTTTCTTTTGTGTAAGTACCAAGAAAAGCAAATTCAAAACTTGTATTCAGTTCCTAATATATGCACTTGCAGTTAACAGGAGAACCCCAATAAATTTTATAAGCATTATTTAAGAAGTAAAAGCATTAAAAAGTCTGGAAAAATCAACAGAAATCTGACACTCACACTCTTTCCTGACGTGTGAGTGGAAAATATTTTTTTCTTAATGCAAAAAGGCAGTTTCAGTATTCACTTTCCATACCTAGAATAAACCAATTTAAAATTTCATCACGACTATCAAGAATGACTACTAGCAGGAAGTGCAAAAATCTTGAAGGGATAAAATTCACACACACACAAAAAAAAAAAAAGAGAAAAAAAGTAGCCCCTAAAATGAATGTAATGATGTTGGAGAGATCCAAGTCTCATTCCTGTTAGTAAATGTTTATCCTTGAGCAGACTTTCACAATAGGCAAAATAGAAGTAGGTCATTTCTCTGGCTACAATAACCTCAAACTTAAAGCAGAAGCAGAAGGAAAACACAAGAATCAAGTGCCTAAATGACCTCTGAAAAAGCCAGTCTTTACAGCCAAGTTACAGTGCATAGCACCAGAGGTAATGGCAGCAGAAGTTCATGTTTATTTTTTATTAGCAATTCCATTAAATGCTAACCAAACACTTTCCTGTCCAATTGATCTGCCAGTGCTGTAGAAGAGACTGCATTTATGTATTTTTCCCACCTTTTAGCTTATCATGTACCAAGGTATCAGTTGTAAAAGCCAGCAAAAGTGTATGGCTCTTAGTGGAAGACACTTGCTCCAGAAGACAGAGGAAGGGAAAGAACAAAGTCAAATTAGGCTTTAGAGGTTTATTCTGTCAGTGGTCTGTGACACCATATGAGTTTAATAAGAGCTTAACTGAATCCTTCTCAGGGAAAGGGAATTCTGTTGAAAGCTCAGGATTTTAAGAGGTTATCAAGGGACACAGATTTAGTTGATGAAATGTCATGTCATGAACCTTGCTCATTGTTAACAGCATAAAACAAAGAACATGCTGTAGGACCAGCCAAAGAACTCTTCTTGTTACTGATTTTATTCTGACTGAATGGCTTCGTGTCTATCAGTTGCAAAGAGCTGATCCCTTCTAAATTAAAACTGTCATTGGTGCTGTGTGCTGTTCATAGGATACTGTACACATAGAACATTTGGAAAAGTATTATGCTCCCAGCAGTCAGGAGGTTATCTTTACACTAATATTCTTAACAGTAATGATATCCCTAGGACCAAGAGTCATTTATTGTCCTGAAACCCAGAGATTATCAGAACTTCTGCAACAAGAAAGCTCCTTTGCTGGACAGGCATGCAGATACAGGAGAGGCATAATAACAGGCTGATAAAAATCTTGAGGTAAGACAATGCAATGAGCAAGTTAGAACAGTTTGTCTTAGTTCTGTCATCCAACAATGCTTCGTAACCCAAAGGACATGGTTTTAATCAGTGGGTCTGAAATGTAAATGAAGCAAATTCTGACAGTCTTTGATCAAAGGCAGAGAGAAGGATGGAAAGCTTCTCAGATAAGTCTCTAAGGGAGCAGTCAGAGTTAGTCAGATAAACAGAACAAAAGTGAAATATATTCACATCCCAAATTTTACTAAATTTAGCTTTGACAAAAGAACCCAGAGGTAGCCTTAAGCCATTGTACTTAACTAGTTAAGAAACTAGTTAAGAAACACATTTTGGTGGCAGATCCTGTGCCCACAGAAAACCTGTCTGATAAGGTGAGGGCTACGGGGATGACACCATCAAAGTGATTTTGAACCCTTTGATGGGTGCCGAGAGACACATTTTCTAAATGGGTATTCAGTTACTTACTGATTGGTAATTCAGAAGAATCAGGTTAATACTTCCAGCTCTAATAAGTCTGAATTAGAGATGGCTGACTTAGGATTCATTAAAAGAGCAATCAGCTAGAGTCAAACTTTAGAGCACTTTGGTTACTGTGGAGAGGAAGAAAAGGAACCCAGTGCAGTTTTCTTTCCAGCAATGAACACCAATTCATTATTGTCATTATGTGTCATGCTAAATACATATCAGGATCTTACGTGTCTCTTTCTTACGTTAAAAAAAACCAAAACCCAAAGCAAATAAACACAGGACCTTATGTCATTAATTTTGAATTATTTACTATGACAATTGGATTTGATTGAATTGGCTTCGTAATTATCGAAGTCATTGCTCCATTTCTAGACTGTAAGTTTGGACAAATGGGAATAGGTTTCATTTGGCATTTAGTTGAAACTGTTCTGGAATTTCAACAATTAAAAATATTTTATTTACATAGTATTTTCAGAACTATTATATAAATAGGAGATTTAAAACAATTTATTTTTAAAGTCACTATTAGAAACAACTGGTATTGTTATAAAGTATATTCTAGGTCTGATCAGGTGTTTGCCTATTTGTGAAGCTGTCACTATTGCAGAGACTCACTTTGATTTGAAAATGTTCTGGTGGGCTATGGGAAGGATTTTCACAAAAATCAATTGGATTGCTTTCCAAAGCTCTCAACAGCTGGCTGAGCCAGGATATAAGCTGTTGATGTGCACGGCTGAGGACTGTCAGGTTCCTGTTGGGCCCACCAGCCAAACTACTGAGAACCTAGAACTTCTTTCAGCTCCTCAACTTCATTAATGCCTGTTAGACAAAACCAGTGCCATCAGAAAACTTAGGAGGTAAAAGCTGATAAACAAATTTTCTTAGTTCCCTTGCTAACCATCTATGAGCAGTAGAAATAAAACCTGACCATGCTCTTCCAGTCAGATTACCAGAAGAAACACGGTCACCTTTCTCCATCTCAGGTCTCTGGTGGGGAAACCAAGCTGAATTATATGTCACTTTTAATCAGCAGTTGCCAGGACAGTGGTTTACTATCTGGCAGGCAAAGACTGCAGGTTGCACATATGATTTTGGTAGCTTTAAATTTCAGTATTTCTCACCTAAAATACATTTTCATTAAGATTTTTATGAGTTTAGGTATTTGGTCTAAATCTGAGACAGGATCTATATATTCCTATGGGTTTTATGAGAATAGTTTATTGTATGGAAAATTGTTATTTGTATATTTAAACACAAGTGCTCACCCTTTGTACCTGTTGTTCCTGTGTACTATCATTCCTAGGAATTTTCACAAACTAATTAAGAACTTGTGCATGTACTGTTTGGTACCAATCTTCCTCATCAGCCTTAAATATGTAGAATCAAGATCTACAACTCAAAGAACGAAATTTTTTCCCTACCTTATTGCTGCAGCATTCCCAGTGGGAATGTTCTACTGCCAGTGGGATTTCAGGTGCCAAAAAGTGAGTGGCTCATCAGTTGTACTCATAAACCACTGCTGGATGGTGGACAGATCCATCTCTACAGCACAGGGCTCATGGCAGTTGTGAGTTTTAACACAGGTCTTGGTCTTAATGTTTGACTTTATGAAAAGCTACAGGGTTTGGGTTTTGATTTGGTACTTTTTGGTTGGTTGGTTGGTTTCATAGGGGGCTTTTTGTTTGGTTGGGGTTTTTTTCTAGAAACAGTACAGTTATACCAGTATAGAGTAAATCTTAAATTATTTTGATACCACTTGGGAGAATATATGGAGGGTCGTGTAACTAATTAGAAAATGTTTCTTTCAGGATAAAAGTGGTATTGAAAATACATTATTAACATTTCTCAAATATTCATTACTGAATCTTCCAATAGGCATTTAATAATGAATGGACATTTACTAAGAAAAGTTCCCTTCTGTGTTTTGAGGAAATTCTGACAAAAGAAAGTGTGAGGACACTGGCATTCAAAAAGTAACAATGTATCTACTAACATTATTTTCTTTGTGCTGGAAAACTGCATTTGTGTCATTTCTCGGTATCAGAACAGAATGCATTTGAAAAGTGAGACTATCTGTAAGGGCATCCAAGCAGTGTACTATTAACAGTAGAAAAGGCTATTGATCTGTAGACAAATCAAAAGAGCTGTTGCTGAGTTCTGAATTTTGTGCCCCAGTCCTGAGGGTAGTGGAAAGACCCCTCACTGATTTCAGTAATCATTAGATTTTGACTTTATATCCACTTTGAGGATTTGAACAACTCAGAGGTGTAAAACAGTATAGATATAAAGCATATGTAGTTGTACAATATCATTTTATTGACTTTTGAAATTATTTAAGCTGTGCCAATATTTTCAGTGTGGAATATTTCTCACTGAAGACAAAGGAAGTTACAGGCACCTCTCTCTACATAAATATCTAAATGTACATTTAGAGCCTACCCTGCAAACAGTAAAATTATTCAACTGCACTAAAACATGTAGTTTTGCAGGTTTATAAATTTGTTCAAGGTCAAGTGCAGCATTTCAGTCATCCAATAAATAAAAGTCCTGAACGTATTTCTAAATCCTGTAATAAAGGAGGGGAAAAAAAAAAAGAAGATGATTAAACTTTAAGGAAGCAACCATGAAGTGATTTAAACTGTTGGGCTCAGAGTCTTCAGATTACCTTTCTTTTACTCTGGACAATAATTTCTCTACAGCATCTGGATCATAAACTATATGTATTTTCTGTTTTGAATGTTACTCTCCATTTACTTGAGAGTACTACATCACTGATTCTATATTTGTCTTGTGGAAAACACATCATCAACACGTGAGAGCTCACACTTGGGAATATTGCATATATATTTCATGTGGCTATCTAAAATCCCTGACTGCCAAGCTCTCTGCATTTTTTTCCTCATTTTATGAATTCAGTAATCCCTCTGTAAATTAGTTTGCCTACTACTAAGACACCTGAGTTTTGTTTAGACTTTCTACTGTGTGCCCTCTCTAGAGAATATCTTCAATACTCTTTCATGCTTCATCTAAAATCAATATTTTTAAAAAAATGCTTTTTATAGAACAGAGCTTCAAAAAAAATTCCAAAATAATTAGATTGTATTTAAAAAAAAAAATATCCATCTTGATTATACAAAAAAAAAGGCCAAGCTCAAGAACTTGCACAGCAATTTTGGATCCAGGTGTGTTTTATGTAAAAGGAGCTCAATGTTGCCATGGACTTTTGTAAACAGAAATGGGCAAAACAAACTGACAAATGCTGGGGTTAAAGGTTTGAAATCATTAGTAGGGCATATCAGGAGTATATCATTCTTTAGGAATTGACTGACTGCCCAAGCTGGTGTGCAGCTCTGTCTTCCAAGGCAATGACACAGAGACCTCACTTTCAGAGGGATGCAGATGCAGCCAGGCAGGACATTTTTTCCTATGAAGCAGAAAAGCTTTCCGAGAAAATGAGAGCCCATCTTGAAAGAGAGAAGGCTATATGAATGTGCAAGGACAATCGGGTAACCTGCCTTGCCTGCCTTCCAGAATACATGACCAAACAGCTTGGCATGAGTGGAGACTACATCTACTGCTCTGTAGCCCTTTGTCTTTGAAGAGCCCAGTTAGGGTCATTTATCACCACTTCCTACAGACAAGATATTCTTTGACTGCAGTTTTATCTTAATCTACAATGCATTGACTTTAGATTGTTTAGTGCTAAATATCAGAGCTAAAAGAAATTAAAAAAAAAAAAGGCAAAAAAAAAAGCTAAGATTAAATGGTGAAATTTATTTCCTGATTTTATGTCACAGAGATGTAAGAGCTATAAACAGAAGAGATTTTAAAACAAGAATTAAAAAATTCTTTATCATAAAACACATTTTCTGCTTTTTTACCATTTAAGAACATCCTTTTGGTTGGTTCATAAAGCTGAAGTGGTCCGAGAACTATACAATATCTAATTAGTGGGAATGGAGGAGGTAACTGATTCTTTTAGGCTCTTCATATTCAGTTACATGATGAGAATACCAAACTCCGTTCCCCAAAATCCTTGGTGGAGGGAAGGCCTTGTAGATATTTTCTAAAGGGCCACAAAAGTAAAAGAAGGTTATTGTTAGAAATCTTGAATTCTCTCTGTAGGCTATTATATCTGCAGTAGAAAATTGTCAGGGTGGCACCTCAGAAAGATTTGAAAATCACCATTATGTTATTAGGATCACCGAAGTTTAAGATCATGAAAAATTTTAGTGTGGAAAATAATTTTTTTTCTTGTAGTCCCAGAATGTGCTTTAATTTTTAATTGAGTGCAATTTCCAGCTGTCATCCTCAGCATTCCTCCATTCTCAGCTGTTGTCTCATAAATGGCTAGAGAATGCTCTTTCACTATTTAGCACTAATTAATTTTGTTAATTAAATGTCACCCTGCTTTTTTCCTTATTAGAGTTTTTGTACCAAAATGTTTCCCAGGACATTGCTGCTAAAATCACTAAAGATTAAAAAGAAAGGATGGAAATTGAATGTGCAAGCACCAGAGAATTCATTAAATGCATTGTAAGACTTGCAAATGCCTCTTGACAAGCAGGATGGGAAGTGTAAGACACTTCCCTCCAAGGGTGAGTTAATAGGCCAGTCATTCATGTCAAGCGTTCTGTTGGTGGGCAATAGTATCACAAACTGCTGAACTCAAGAACCAGTGTCAACATGAAATTCTGAAATTTCTCATTATATTGCCTGGGAATATATTGCAATTACATTGCCTGGGAATTTCCTTGTATCAATTATATAAAGCCAGTGGATAAACATGTTGTTATTGCTCATTTCCTTTTTAGATTTAAGCAGCAAGTGCACGTGGGAAGAAAATAAGAAAGGCAGACTCTGTCTTCCTTCAATGTATTGGGAACTCATCTATCTATTAAAAAAAACAAAAAAAAACAAAAAAAAAAACAACCAAAAAACACACACACCAAAAAAACCCCTGAAAAGAGAGAGAGAAAAAAATTCTTGGATATGGTGCTGTGTGTATGTGGGAGCTGGCAAGGAGTCACATAAAGATGAATGTTGCTTTTTGAATCCCTAGGGGTAGGCTATGGCAGAGCATAATGCATATGTAGTGTTGAAGGGTTTCACTATTTTTTGTCTGACGCAATGCCCAAGTACAGGCCAGTTGTATTGAGTAACACGTAAAACTGCCAGTGAGGGATGTAGTCCAGGATATTATCAGGTGAAACATGCAATCTTCATTGATTTCTTGACACTACCATTAATAACAAAGCCAGGGTTTCCTCTAAGTCTCTGAAGTTTTTAGTCAGCACATTCAGTT
Source organism: Margarornis squamiger (assembly GCA_035222235.1). Taxonomy (NCBI): domain Eukaryota; kingdom Metazoa; phylum Chordata; class Aves; order Passeriformes; family Furnariidae; genus Margarornis; species Margarornis squamiger. The sequence continues at coordinate 30,218,231 of JAWWTY010000160.1, forward strand.
AGTTCTAATTGTCATTCATCCTTCTCTGAGGGCTTTTTAGGGAGTAGGGAGAGAGAAAGAGCTTATTCAGCTGGCTGTGTTTCAGTGGACCGGCTCTGCTTGGCCATTCTCAGCTGTGTGGGCATGTGAATGGAAAGTGCTGTGTGTAGGGACCTGGGAGAAACCTCTGCTGGGCTTTTTAAAGGTTCTGACGATACCAGTATTAAGCCCAGTATTTCTGTCAGCTTTCAGAGGAACTGGATGGAGGAGCCAGTGAAGGGTATTTTACTTGGTCCCCTTTGACTATCTCTGTGCTTGAAATGTGCATGTGTGGTCCAGTTAGTTTATCAAAGTGGATACAGCCAGCAGTGGCTACGTGTACAAATCAATTAAAGCAGGGATACTTATCTAAATGCCTTGTTCAGCCTAATTATTCCCAGACACCATCTGGAAATGTTTGGAAAGGGTTATATATGGAACTGGAGTTTATATAGTTTAGTTCTCTAAAACATTGTTACTCAGTGTAAAACCTCTCTCTCTCTCTCTGGACTCTTCCCTACGCACCCACAACAGGATGAGGGGAAAAATAAGTGTCTTGCAAATAAAGATAGTAGAGAGCCAACCCACAGTCTATTCCAAGTCAGGATTTAACTCAGAGTCGGTTATTGAACTTTCTAATATTTAAATTTGTGTGCACAGAGTCACAGGATCCTGTGATTGATAATCCTGTTGGGTTGGTTTATTATTAGTGCATTATTTAATATATTTTCTATAAGACCACTTTTGCCTGTTTCTATATGAGTTAAAAATTCAGAGTAGCCTATTTAGGGGATGTAAACACTGTATTGCCAAAAGATCAACAAGAGTATTTTTGTAATTCCAGTGAGAAACTGACCCAAATAGAAGGGACAGTAAGTCTCCAGTAAAGTGGTAATGCAATATGTATATTTTAATATAAATATGTTGATCTTAAGTTAAAAATCCACAATGTTTACGTTCTAATAGATTTATCAACTGAATTCTTTTGTCTGCTGGTACATATTCAGTTTTTTAATTGGTAGCTATTGAGTACCTGCTGGTCTTGAAGCTGCTTTTGTTGTCCATGTGCACATTTATAGGACTATCCAAAGTGTTCTTCACAGTTTATTGAAGCATCTTGGTAAATGAAGGAGACAGTGCAGGGCAGCCACTGCTAACTGGGTATCTCCTGGCCATGATGACACAATATGGAATGCACTTGTTTTCCAGATTTTTACTTACATCTTAGAGAGCTGAAACTGGTATCACTCAGTGTCCAAATTCAGCAAAATCAGTCCCTAAGTTTCTTCATATGTTCTATAAAATTCTCTCACAGCAAAGATCTATTCCTTCAGTAAAGCTTTCAGATATTCATGCATCCTGTAAGCAAAAATGTATTGAGCTGACCTATTTTGTAAACATTTCAAAGTAATGAATGTCTTCCAAGAGTTTTGACCAGATTATCCACAAAAAAACAAACACAACTTCTTTTATCAAAACAAGTTCTTTGCAACCTAGAAATGTGATAGTGTTATGAGAGTGACCAGAACAGTAAAAATAATTGTGAGAAGCTTCAAGAAGATGCAAAGATCGCATTAATTAAATAGATGAAAAATGGAAAGGAAAAAGACAACTATAAAATGGATTTTTTAAAAGTAATAACAATTCTAAGTATATTGACGTCCCTAAAAGAAATGGGGGGGGGGGGGGAAATGCCCAACTAAATTATATCTGGCTAATGTATATGTATTACTGGATCTCAGTCATGTGTCATATTAAGATAAAAGCTAATTTGTTGTTCATATCCTAAGCTAGCTTATAGTCACAGCACTATTGATAAAATTGCTTAGAAATAAACTAAGGGAAGGGGACTATTAATGTAATCTTCCTGCACTGCCAAAACTGGACTGTCGATACTGTAATAATAATAATACCGTTTATCCTTGACATTGACATGCTGGGAATATTGAACAACACTATGTCCAAACAGCTCACATGCAAAACTAATCTGTGAACTCAGGTGTTTTAGATGAGCTGGTTTCTAGACACAGGAGAAAATTAGGTTGCCTGTGTGGATGGACAACAGGAGTATTACAACCTGCTCTTGATAACAGGCTGCCACCAATTACCCCTCTCCTGTATGGGTCAGCAGGGGTTGGGGAGTCAAAGCCATCACTGTAGCAAGCAAGATCTAAACCTCTATCATGTCATTGATCCACCCCCAAATGCCCTTTTCTGTGAGTCCCTCGTGCCAAGGTAAATACAGTTATTTTTCTGATTTCTCACTGTTAGATCTTGCATGTGGTCTAAGAGACAGAGTCAGCATCTCTGGTGCAGCATATGCTGTGCCTGTGCTATTGACTCCAATTCAGCAAGTTTCACTCAATTGCAGTCATGTTCCAACCTAAGTGCCAGGGAGCCTTCAGTGACTTGCAGTGTAATGCCAATCTGAAGAGGGCTGTAACAGGAGATTAATTTGTAGGAACAGCAGACTAACTGAAACAGAGAGCACAAAAATAAGAGGGAAAGTAAAGCAGGATTGAAGAACAAAGTATAAACATTACTAGATCGTTTTAGAGCTTACCAGAGATTGGCCAAAGTGAAGAAATGTGAAATAGACAATGAAGAATAATCTCTGAGGTTGTAAGAAAGGAAGTGGGAACGTATTGCACACATTATGGTCATGTCTGAAAATGCAATCCTGTCTGAGGGGATATGAGGGAAGTAAGGAAACAAGAACCCCTTGGGTTGTGGCATTCCTCTCCAGCCAAAACTGAGGGTATTTCAGGGATCTCATAAATTGAACAGGACACTGGAAAAATCTTTGTAAGAGCTTCTGTAAATAACAAATTTTTTATACTAAAACTGGGACATGGCTATAAAATTCCTGTGTCTGAATATGAGTTATACTGTGAGGGGGTTCCATGAGAAAAAACTTTGCACAGGTGATCAATGATCCATTGATTCTACAGTCACTCTCAGAAAGGTTAAATCTTTCCAATGCCTAATAGTTGTCCGAGGTAGTACTCTCACATGCATGTAACAAGTTTGAAAATTAATATCTCTCCATACATAGAATGACCAAATCTGAATGACATTGAGTAGTTTAGTTGTTCTATCTCTGGCCATATTCTTGTTGACACTACAAGAGCCTTTTAGCTACACAAGCCCCGGGATTTATGCTGTTACTGCTACAGAGGAGTCACATCATGATACACTGAGGTTCATGTGCAATACAAGGGGAAAAATACCTGTTGGCAATTGTAGGTGGCTCTGAGGTTTTGCGTGTTTGGGAACAGGCTGCTTCACCCATGGGCAGCACAGGCACACCGAGATTTTGAGCCACTGAACACTGGTCTTTTCTTTCGAATCCTTGGCAATTGCAGGAGTTTGAGCATTTCTTTGTGAATGCTGTCACGGTGACTTCTGTTTCACCTGTGTGTGTCAAGATTATTGCTGCTTTCTGGTATAGTTGTTTTTGTGGGGTTAATGCAATCCCATGATTAAGAAATATACATAATTAATACACGATTAAGAAATTACATTAGCTCTGATTTGCAGTGATAGATTGATTAACTTTCTAAGAAATGAAAAGATGTTGAAAAACCCCCCAGAATTTAACAAGAAATTAAAAGCCTCAAACAAATACAGGATAATTAATTCACTTCAGGCATTTCACAATTCTGAGCTAGAGCTACCTTGTCTGAGTAAATTTGGATGACTTTCAAAGCCATGGCTGCTGGAACAAGACCTTGTGCTCCCTTTTACTGACCTATATGCAACATTTATACTTGAAAGGCATGTGGAACTAATATTTTGGAGATAGTTTACAATTTTAGATTGTCTACTCTTTAAATCTTTTAAGTTTCCTGTGATACTGGTGAGATTTTGGTACTCTCTGATTTCTCAAAGGTAAGGTCCTCTTTTCCCCAAAACTCTTGCCATACCTATCATTGCATGGCATATTTGTGTCCTGAAATGCAGTTACAAAGAGAAAAAAAAATTGAGTTGTTATATATTTTTCTTATGATTTTATGCTATTGGGCTGAAATTTTTCATCCGTATCTCTAATGTTTCCTCTATTTTATTTATTTTGGTATACATCATCTATTGCTTTTGCAAATGTATATGTATGGTTATAAGATCATTAGTGAAATCTGTGTACGTTGACTCATATGTGGCAATTTTGATACTGAAGCCTGTATTTGGGAATCTAATCTCTTAGATTTCAAAAAAACACCCAGATTGTTTTTGGTTTTGGTTTTTTTTTTAAAAAACAAGCACAGTCAGTGTTATTCATGGGGAAAGCTATTGGTTTGAAGTTTTAGATTTAATGGGGTTTTTGGGTTTTGTTTGGTTTGGGTTTTTTGGGGGGGAGTTTTTGTTTGTTTGTTTTTAATAAAACTTATTTAGTGCTGTGTGTCTCCAACACCTAAGAACTAATTTGGTGCAGTGCAGTGCATTTCTGTAGGTAAAATAGGTAAATTGTGCAATAAGAGTAAAAAATAAACTCATGAAAAATGAGACAGTTGAGCTGTGCCATGTTTTATATGACTTGCAATCCATCATCCTTTGTTTTAACATATTCAGAAGAGTTTGGTTAAAATGTTTTTCAGCAGGGAAAGAAAACTAAGATGTTGACATAGTTGCTGGAATATTTACGTATATAAACAAAAGTAAGGACTAAAGCAGTTACAGGCTGCAGGCTGTTATTATGTTCTCACGTTCACTCACAGAATTCAGGTCTTCAGTTTCACTTTGTACATGTTGCTTTGCATGTGAGATAAACATAAGCACCTACCTGCCTTCCATGAGGGATACAAGGTGCTTGTGCTTGAAGTATTTAAAGAGCTTTTTCTTTTCTTTCTTCTATTTCCCCACTAAGGAAAACCAGAAGTATTTACAATACACACATACAATTTTGAGCTGTGAAGAGAGAGTTGAGAGAAAGGCATCACCTGCAGTAAAAGGATGCACCATTTGGGTGATGAGCAGTGCAGGTTTGTGCCATGCAGAATCAGACACATCCACACACATACAGGTACACACAGAATGATACAGAGAGAAGTATACACATATATACAGCGCATGTGTATTTATATGAAGTACTAAAAACATTCCCTGATCACTTAAATACTAAACAGAGTCTATATTTCTTTTTACCTGTGAACAGATCATTAACTTTTGTCTATGTGTTTTAATACCTAGCAACAGAAAAAGAAGGAGATGCTCAGATGGACTGTGAGTTAGGTATTTTAGAATCATGCATTTCAAAAGAATGAAACAGCGCAACCCTGTGAAGATCATGCTCCATAATTGCCGAAAGGGCCCAAACTGTGTTTTCTTGTGGGAAATATATAATGCCTGTATTAATGAAAGCAGGAGACAAACATACAGACTACAATTAGGAATTTTTTTTCCTCTTGCTTGCAAGTGTTTAAAGTTGGTTCATTTTCCCATAAAGAGCAGTGAATAACAAAAGTAGCTGGTGACAGGAAAATTCAGGGTGAAATCCTGGTCTGGTGCAATCTTTGTGAGCTTTACCTTTCATTGCAGCTTTTCACCCAACATACCTCCACTGTGAACTTAAAGACCTAATCACAGAATCACTGAGCAGTCTCTTCCACAGTACCATATGCCAACATGCAAGGCTTCTCAGTTTGTGTTACCCATTAGCTTTTTTTTTTTTGTGGAACTGCACAGAGTAATAAACAAAGATATCTGGGAGAAAATAGAAAGTTATTATTCTTTTTTTTCTGATACGAATGATCCATAATAAAAAATCGTGACCCTTGAAATCTGGTCTATAGCATTGACAGTATCTTAGTGGGTTTTCTGTCGAAAACATTAAGCTGAACTACTTCTGGAGTTCAGTCCTCGTTGTAGAATGTTGCATACAAAGCATCTTCTACAACAAAACTTCTGCTGATGTTATTAAAGCTCATCAAAACAAATAGTTCCTTTTCAAATTTTACTGAAAAGTCAATTCTTCTCCCAGTGCCCAGTGAAAGTTTTATGGCTGGGATTTTGTCTGTCTAGTGGGGCTCTGCTGGGTCAGGTAGATTTGGGGGATAAAGATAAGTGTACTTTTCCTTCCCACTATCTGTTTAAATGAACTGTTAAGGTTTACCTAAAAAGTTAGTAAAAAATGAAGTGGCAGACAGCACAAGAAATCTGGGGTTAAGGTTAGGATAATGCTCATAATAATAAAGAAAATATGTTTTATTCTGAAGGCTTTTTAAGAATAATCTTTTATTCTTTGGTGCTTCGATCTCATGAATATTTCTTCTTATCGGGGCTCGTATGAATTTGGATTGAAACTGTGGTTCTTTTATCAGTAAAATAACAACAACAACAAAAGCTTGGTTTGTGATTAGGACAGCATTTACATAAGAAATTTGTAGTGTCCAAAGAAACTGTTATTTCAAACAGAAATAACAGTGGGTTGATGTCTACTTTTACTTGCAGTGCAGAGGGATTTTTTAAGAAAATGTGCAATAGCCATCAGTGGGTTGAAACATCCATGTTTTCCCCAAATACCTCATAAATACATACAAAACTACTCATCATTATCAGAATAAGGATGACTACTGACATGGTTATTGTTATATTTTACAGTCAATAAGTGATTTAGAAACTCTCAGGAACGGAAAGGAAAGCGTAATGTGAGTTCTCATTTCCTATTGAGCTACTTTTTCATCAACAAAGATACAGTTCACAACAGCCATATGTTTTTCCAGTGTTTTGTTTCCTCAGTTCTCTGCCAAGTCTCTTTGTCAAAGAAATGTCAAATGTACAAACTTAAAACCACAAAATATTTGACCTAAGGATTCTGTAAGCCAGCTTAAGAAAACAATTTTGAGTATAAAATTTTACAGATTTTTTCTAAGTTCTTTTTAGCAAGACTGTGCATGAAAATATTTTACTTTTTAATTTAGCTCTTACAAAGCCTCTCTGTGTGTCTTGTTAGCGGTACTACAATACTGTCATACCAGTCAGAATAAGGTACAAATTCAAAGCAGAAGAATAAAGATAATTAATAGTGAACAATATCCTTTCTGAATAATAAAAATAAAATAGCTGACAAACTGCACAAGAATCAGAGAAAAAAAAAAGAACACATAAATCAAGGATGTTAATTGTTATTTCCACTACTTGTTAAGATGAAAGATGACACTATGTAGGCATTTTCTCAGCGTGATCTCTCATAAACAGATGTCCAATGCCTTGGGTAAACCTGTACAAACTGAGAAGTATCTACTGACTGCATCATTAGTCTTCTTCTGATTTCAAGCCAGGGATGCTGGAGAACAAATTAGTCAACTGATCCTTGCCAGAGTCAAGTTTTATTAAGGAAAAGCATTTGTTGCAGCGTAATTCTGGGTGTATTACAAAATCCCAGTGAAAATATATTTTTTTAATTTCACATCTGAATAATTATTTGCAAATTTTATATTCTTCTTCCTTTATGTTGTACATTCATTTCTCCTCTAAAAGATGCACTCTAAATACTTTAAAAGTATGAATATGCTTGAGGATGCAACAGTTGACATTCAAGTAGAATACCCCATTTTTCCAGCATCATTATTCACATGGACTTTATTCAGCACTGTTTTCTTGCCTCTTACACCTAATAAGAGAATTGAAGCGAATCCTCAGGTCGCCCATATGAGAATTCTCAGCTCTAATAAGCCTGTAGGTTACAGCAAGAAACAGAACCACCTTTTATTTTGCAAGGAGATATTGTCTGGAAAGAGGCTGATGCAAATGATAACGTTTTTCTCTTTAAAACTACAGAGAAGTAACATGTTCTTCAGTGTGTTTCATTTTCACTGAAGCTAATTTCTTTAAGATGTTTGAAAACAGACATTTAAATATCAGAAAGAAAAAAAATAATTATTTAGGGATATACCTATCTGAAAAGTGGGGGACGATAGAATGAAATCACAAAATGAATAAATTACACTTCTAGCAGGAAAATTTTTTGTCAGTGAATGATTAATGAAAAAATACTGCAAAAGACAATGGAAATTAGACATTTTCAACTCTTATCCGTGTATTTCTAATAAAAATATTATCTAGAAAATTACATTCAAGAAATGGATTAGATAAACTTAGGATTTCTTTCTCTAACTGCTATCTATACATCTGTGCTTGCTTTGTGTGAACACAAATGATGATGAATTGTCAGAAACTAATTAGCAAGGAAGTAAGTGGCCTCAAGAGAAAAAATTACAGTTATATTGAAAACAAGTTTAAAATAAGGCCGGTTATTCTTTTATTGTCATTGCTTAGCTTTTTGTGTTAGATGAGGCAATAAATAATTAGAGACTGAAATAAAGCACTTTTGTACAGAAAAGCCCTGAGACAATTTCTCCCAGAAAAAGAAAAAAAACCAAACACACCTGTTTGCAAAAAAACCACACTGACTGCAGTGCAGTGGCAAAGATGCAAGTGACCAAATCAGTCCCTTAGGTAGAACTGCAGCATCTTGTTACCGCTGCCTCAGAAATTAAACTAATTAGGAGCGGGAGGTACCTACAGAGATCTGACCTTAATGACTTTAATAGGCATTTGCCTGAGTACAGATTGTATAAAGCCAGAGTGAAAAGTCAGGAATAGGGCCTATAATGAGGACTATCCTCCTGCTATATAATGATTAAGGGATTTTTTCCTTCTCCTACTGAGTGCAGGAGCAGCTCGACCCTTGGCTTTGGCCACAGCAGTGCAGCTCAGGGGAGAGGGGAGCACTGGCTCTGCACAGGCCGTTCAGAGCTGCTTTGCTGATACCCTGTGCACCATCCCTGGACCCTGCTCCTCGTGCACCCTTTTCTGTTCCAAAATTTCTGTCTTTTCCCACAATGCTGACTGCTGAACTCGTTGCCTTGCTTTGGAGGTAACAGTGTGCTAAGCAAGTTCACAATGGGGTTATTTTCTTTCTAAATAGTATACTGAACTATGAAGTCTTTCGCTCTTGCTTGTATTATGACAGTGGGAGGTGTTCTGATTGTTCCTTCCTAAACTCATTGACATCATAAATATTAATGGTGCATGCTTAGGACCAGGTTTGATTAGCAATTTCATTAGCTTAGAGTAGACAGCAGAATAGCTAACTGTCAACATTCAACTTTATCTCCCAAAGTATGATAGTTAAAAATAACAGTAAAAAAATTAATTACAAAAAAAAAAAGCTATTGCTTGTTAAGTGAAAATAGAGGTATTGGTTATTTCCATCTCTTTTGCCTATTTCATATTGCATAGTAACAAATTAATATTAATTGGATAACAAGACAAAATATGTCGTTGGAAGCATTTGAAAAATTCAGTATGATTTTAAAATTACTATATTTAAGTTCAAGGAGCCTATGAGTAAAATACAAGAAAGTCATAAAAGAATGTCATCTTAACTGAGCATTTTACCAGTAGCATTTAAAAAAATGCATATTTTTTGTGGCTTCATCACATCCAGGCATTAATGTCAATCAAATATTGCAAGTAATGTGGTAAATGATATGAAAAGATATATAGAATTACCATGACATGTCTTTGGTTAACACTGTCAATGTGAAGCACCATCAGAAGTTTTTATCTACCACCAGTCACTTTTTTTTTGGTGATATAAAACCTACCTCCTTTAAAGTCACATTATTTTCCAAAACCAAGTAATAGGTGTAGGCAATTTGAAACTAAGTTTACCTGAATTTGTAAATAAAATTTTCTACAGAGGCTGTAACTACATGTATTATGACACTAGAGGTTCTAAAATACAGTAACCGGATATACTATAAGTACAACCTAGCATAAAACGTATTAAAGTTTCCCATCACAGGAAATGCTTTAAAAGATCCTAGGAATCTGAATGTTTGCTAAATAGAAAAACCTACAGGTCACCAAATGGAGTTTAAGATACAAAAATATTCACATGCAAAGAATTTCTGTAGTATTTGAGTTATTACTGTTGTCATTATCTGCAAGACTTGGATGCTTTATGATTCTATGTCAGTTATGTTTTTCAAAGTCTTGAAAAATAATTAGTTCAAATTATGCTGCGTATTGGTGAACAAACTGAAGTTGAGTAAACAGGATATTTACATAGACCTCTGTATTTTTTCATAGGGTGTAAATTTAGTAATTCCAAATTTTATTTTATTTTAACTCTGATTCCCAACCAGAACTAAGCTAGAGGGCCTCTTATGACAGTATGACCCTCCCATGAGTAAAGGAAATATCTGTTCCCAAAAAATCTGCACAGTAATGCAAGGAGAGCTTGAGTGTCTAATTTCATATGCAAGTTCTTGCTGCACATAAAAATACCTGGTTATCATGCCTCTGGGCAGCACAGCAAAACTCTCAGCACAGCATTACGCTGGAAATGACTCTTGCAGGAACTTTATTAAATATTTCGCTTCAGAAAAACTTAACAGAGACATCGTGACCCTCATTTTGCCTGGATTTACATGCACTGTGTGTAAACACTGATGGCTAGTGTATGACCAAGCATTCTGGACAGGCCCCAAGTAATAAATCTCTTGGGCTCTTCTGTTATGGTATTGAATCAAGCTTTACTGGGGTGTATCATTATGTTGGAAATGAGTGTGCTGAGTCTGACAAGTTCTACTAAGGGACTCAAACCTCAGTCTGCCTGTTGCCTTTTTGGGTAGTGGTTTAGCCACAATTCGAGGTGTTAAACTGGTTTTATGGGAGGAAGGTGTCTAAGACTCCTTTATCTGTCTCTTAGTCTCTCAGTTCTGTATTCTGGACAAGACTTATTAGACTATTTTTAAATACTAATTTTAAAAATGCTACTATTATTTTATCAGAAAAAGGACACTAACTATATGTCAGTGATGTAGAAAGTTACTTCAGCTGCAGGAAGCTAAGGTTAAATCCTGAGATTTGTGGGCATGTTATTCCTAAGCAGTTTTATTATTCACCTTTTTTCCATGAACCATAGGTAAGACATAGCTAATTATACCAGGAGTGCCTCCCATAGATTAGGGACAGTCTCAATTTAAATGTGTCAGATTTCAAAAAACAATACAGAAGCTCTAGGCTTCGTGTACTTTCACTTCACAGTCAGGAAAAATGGAAGAAAAAGTACAGAAAGATAATTTTTAAACTCTAAGAAAATAAGAGACGTTAGGTAGAAGAACCTGAAAGTTATGAGTGTGCAAATCTTTTAAACTCACCCACGTTCATCCTTATTGCTTACAAAGCTGGGAAGAACATATGACAGCTGCTTAGAGGCAGGGTGGAAAATGATGAGTCGGGTAGAAAAGAAAAGAAAGTAGTAAAAGACGTCTTATTCTCAAAGTCCCTACCGAAATGCGGAGGAGTCTGTCATCTGGCACCCATCAGGATACAATCCCTGGCAACAGACACAAATAAATCCCAGGGGGAAGTTACCAATACTTCAAAGACACCAAAGTAAGTTCACAGTTAGCTCGCAGTAGGCAGACCTCAAAAGTTTATCACTACAGAAATATGAAATATATTTTCTGTGAATAAACAGTCCCATGATTTAACTCTTTATCTGTTGCTTCTTAGAATGATTAATTTGTTCTTAGAGTTTTTGATGAAAAGCTTGTGCTAATAAATTCTAACCTATGTGATATCCATGAACTATTCTTTATTTCCTTTAATAAGGTGTGCTTTGCCATTCAAACTATGTGCTTTTATTTTAGCTTCCCAACTGGACAAGCAAAATATTCAGACAAAAACAAATTATCATGACACCAAATGCTAAAAACTTTTGGGTTTTTTCTGTGAATGCTTAACTCTTCATGAGGGCTATAAAGGTATTAATAGAGGGAACAGCAATTCTTCAACGGTTTATGCAAACAGAATCTTAATAGTCCAGATGTTCATGAATAGTAAATAAAAAGCAGCAAAAACATGAATGAATGGAGCAGCTGCTCAGAATGCAGAAGAATGTTTGCAAACACCATTTTGAAGTATGCAATCAGCCCTGGTTCAGAGGGAAAACTTGGATAACCAACAAAAAGTTTGAATAAGCAACTGAACATGTCAACAATATTATCTAGTCTGTCCAAACTCTGAAACTATTCAGCTGAAACACAACTTTCCTGTTGTTTTATGATTATTTCTTGCTCCCAAATGGGTCAAAACTAGAGCAAGAAAAGTGTTATTGGGTTTGGGTTGATGTGTGAGGGCACAGAGCTCCTCAGGCACAAGTACATTAATGTGACTGCCTTACTCTGTGGTGCTTTAGGTATGTAGGACCTAAATTTTAAATTAATGAACCACCATCTGTCAGAAATTAGGTCTAATTGGTGGACTAAAGATCAGGATATTCCACCTATCCCTCTCCTCTGAAATTCTTAAAAATAAGCGGTTTAGAGATTTGGTAAATGGGAAGGAATAAACTTTGCTGTTTTAATGGCTATGATGAAAGCCAGCCATAAAGCCTGTTCTTGCACCTGCTGCCAGAAGACATCCTGCCCGAATGAGGCCAGGACCAGCTGTGTGTGCCCACAGGAGCTGCTATGACTGTGCTGCTCTTGGAATGACAGAGCAGATTCTTCTCCTGTGGCCGTCTTTCCCAGCAGTGAGTTTCCAAGGAAGATCTGGAAACACAAGCTCTACTTTCTGTCTTTCCAAATTTGCTATTCTTTTCATTTCAGTGTGAGTTCAAGCTGACAAAGAACAACTGCTCCAATCCAATTCAATGGAATTTTTCAACTTTCCCTCTCCAAATCTACTGCTGCTGAATTAAGCATGTAATAGGTTCCATTTTCAAAATCTTAAGGCTTCAGCCTTTGCAGAGAGTTGCATATTGAAAGGGTCATGTTAACACCTGGCACTGTCTGATGCTGGATTCATTTCTTGTTTACTTGTAGTGCCAGGTGCATATTGGTGTGCCTGTGACGCTTACAGGAAAGCAGCTAAAGGACAGTGAAAAGCAGCAAGGAGACCATTGAGAAAAATGTGGCACAGACATTTAGCTGGCCTCAGAGGTGACAGAAAAAAATAAAAAAAAAAAGTAAAATCTATCTTAGGGACCCAGAGGGGATTTTGCAGAACTTGTTGCAACATAAGAAGTCAATATAGGATGCTGAATGAAAAATGAAGTATCAAGGACATGCCATGTAAACCACATCAGAGGAAAGACTTTTCCACTCAAGCTTTTATCTTAATTTACCTCACCCTATTTTTCTGTTATAGAGTTGTAATTTGGGCTCTCGTAAAACACTGATGTACAATTTAGAGGCCCTGTTGTGTTTTTGCTATGTTAACTGTAAAGAAAAGATACAGCAAGATCTACCCAAAATCTCTGAATAGCCATCTGGTCAATGCTGTCTGGCCCATTTATTCATCAAAATTAACTCAGTGGTGGTTCTAAGCTGAGCACCTGCAAACTGCAGCAGATAATGAATTTCCTCTCTTCACTTCCTTTACCTCCCATCTGCAGGATTGTGCTCTGCTGCTGTATGAGCAGCTGATATTAACAAACTGATGGTACAGAATGAATTAAAATTTGGAAGGAAATGTTACAAAATTAGTAAAAAGAATACTGGGTGATTTGTATTATTTTTCATGAATAATTTCTGAAATGCTCCCTTTTCCATCAATTATTTGTTTCAAAACTTTGGCAACAACATTAATGCAAGGAAACAAAGGACTCCTTCGTGTATGCACACACAAAGTGGTTTCAAGCATCAAGCATCAAAAATTGAAGATGTGAGAGGTTAAGCTGCTTGAGAAGATCAGTCCAACTGCTTTAACTGCACACAGGCAGCACACAGCAGAATTTTTATCTCCAAACAGGGACGAGTGTTTTGATCTTTGTTTAAATTCAGTTGCTGACTCAGGTTTCATATTTAACGTGCCTTGTCCAAAGTGCGATGAAGCCAATGCTGAGATCCCATTAAGCTTTAATACACGCCAGTTTAGGCCCACAGCAGAATGGACATGCTTATGAGCTTAGAGACATAGCAAAATTACAACCTTATTGGGCTACTGATATCTAACAGGCCAAGTATCTACCAGTATAAGTGCATGGATTTGTCTCAGCAATTTTGCAGCTTTATCATTTTAAATTCCTATTGTCAGGCTAAAATCAACTTCCATTGAACCTACAAGCAAAACTCATACTGATGAAGCAGTTCATCCTCATGGCTTCTATGTTTTATGGAAATCCCTTGAGCTTGGAGTATCAAGGACATTGTTCTATGTGGGCATAGAAATATCATCACACTTGCTGTCAATTTTTATTAGTTTTAAGATATATAATCCTATTCCTGTTTTGACTAAGTATGCTTTAAAATTTCCAGTCATCTTTGGAAAATAAGCTGACTTTCATGCCAAGCTTTTTTTTTTTTTTTTTTTTTTAATTTTTATTTTTTTAATTATTTTTATTATTAGCCTTTACTGCCCTTCTAAACTTTCTCTGTCAAAATACAAATATACAAAATGTTCAGTTTGGCTCTATGTCATCTGCAGTTCTCAGTGTAAGGTGTTCTAGCAGATACCTCATTTGTTTGTAGTGATCTCACATCATCTATGTCGTTCATCTTCTCTTTCAGATTTGGCTGATCACCTTAGTGTCTTTCATCAGAAGAGAGGAAAAACAAAAAAGAACCCCTTACAAGCTGAGGACAGGCAGCTTTAAAGATGATGGTAAGTACTTATTTAGAGATATTCTCATAGACAATGCAACAGAAGTAGGTTAAGTAATGTAAGACTCATAGTCTCACATAGGGTAACATCCGTAAAATCAGGGTGAAGGTGTAGATCTGGTGATGCATAATTGAGGTATTTGTGCAGAACCCAGGACTGTCATTTTTAGTGAATAAGCCTTGCACATTTTTTAAAAAACAGTTAACACAAAAAGATAAACACAGCTCTTCACTTAAAACGTCTTACACTTTTTTAGCAATTCCCTTTGATTTCCTGTTTTGCACATCTACTGCTTGGCTACTCTAGCTTAATTAGAAGATGCCAAGTATTATATCACTGAATGGTCAAAAACCCTGTAATTTTTTATCTTGCTCCCTTATTTGAAATCCCACATGGTGCATTTTGAAATGAAAATGAATTATTATAGTATGACCAGTCATAAAGCATTTTTTCCCAGAGTACCATGTCATGAAAGGGCATATGCACAGAGCTAAGTGTCTAAAATGAGATCTTTATAGCCAGCTTAGACACTGAGAACAATGGACTGAAAGTGGTCACTAATGACATTGTTAATGATAGATACCATTACCTTAGAACAGATGTCAAAGTGAAATAGCATTATAGCCTTCAAGATGGACTGCCTTGTCCTTCTCAGTAAATCTATTAAGGTGGTTTGCAAGAGCAAAACAATGGTGTGTTTATTTCCTCTCCTTTTTCTAAAATGCAAAGTAGTCTGTGCATTTGTAACATTTATCTGCAAAGAGCTCAAGTAAAAAAAAAAATAATTTATGAGTGAAGTATTCATGTAAGGGAGTAAACATAAAATATTAGAGAGAAAATCATAAGTATTTAAAAAAATAATAATTCTGACTAGACAAATCTAGAATTAATCTACACTAAGATCAAAGAGTAAAATGGTGTCAGCATAAACTAGGAAGAACAAGAACTTTGGATTGCTGTAGCCGTACCTAAAGACTGCAAAAAAATCTGCACAGTGATAGGTTCAAGGCTTAATTTTAAGAACTATATTTATTTCTAATCTAGGACATGTGAATTCTCATGTCTGCTTGCCTACAGATCTCTCTAAGTATGAATGCATGTGTGTAGGCATAAATGCAACCATGAAAATCCTTATTTAGGTAAGGATATGTGACAGTGGAGGAGTAAAAAGATTAACAGAGAACAAGTTACCTGTAATTCTCTCTTTACTTAATTATTTCTTTTTAGACATGTCAATATGTAAGGTAAATTTGATTTCAAAATTGTAAATTAATTTGCATAAACACCCATTTATGAATCCAATTAAGCATATAAAGGTAAAAAAAAAAAGGCATGTTGAAATGTATCTGAGAGTAGTGACAAAAGAAAACCATTTTGTATTTCATTTTTTGATTTTGCATTTTACTCATTTATCATTCATTAACAGTTCAGCAAATGTGTGTATCAAATTAAACACATTACTGCATTATGAATGGTACTTTTAAAGTACAATAAGTACAGGGTATATAAAGTTGCTTCAGATGACTTATTTGGAATATCAGATTGAGTACTGGTTGCAAATACTCATCATATGAGCTATATAGGAAGTTTATTTTCTAGAGTATTACTTCTCTGTATCTATAAGTTTTATCTACCAGAGTATTTACTTCTATATGTGTTTATATCTCTCGTTTAATAACGAAAAACAGAATGGACACAGTCTTTTGGCTAGAACTGTAGCTTAAATTATCACATCTGACAGCTAAATTGAGATATCCATCAAGCATATAAATGAATACATGAAATACTCATGCATTATTCACCAGTTTTATCTCGATGATGTTCAGGGCCTGTGGATTATCATCTGCTATTGTGGCTCTGCGAAGCGCTTTGCAAGGTAGTAAGTGCTACCTGCATTAGAAGGGTGGCTCAGGCAAAGGTAGATGCTTTTTATGCTCTCAGAATTGTTCAGTCAAATTAAATCTGCAGTTTTAATGGGGTTTGAAGCATGTCCTGGAACAGGGGTCATTTTGATTTTGCAGAGGGAAGAATAGCAGAGAAGAGAGAATATGGATCATAAAAACTTGGTCCAAAGTTCAGTGAGTGCCACATGATTGTTTCCATTTCTACTGATTTCTGAGTGCTCTGGACCAAAATCAGTGCATTGGTCTCAGACCAATTTCTGACATACTCACAAATACATTCCCTAACACAGACAGGAAATTTTGGTCCAAATTTTGCAGCATTCGTGCCATACAAATCAATGATATTTGTTACTGCTCTGAGTTATTTCATATCCAGAGCAATAAACAGTACCTTGCTTCACATTTTGCTTCATGCACTGTTGCATTTTCTTTGAGGCAGAATTTTTATCATTTTGCTGCTGCACTGAACCTTGCCAAAAGAATCAGCAAAGGAGAGGTAAATGGAAATCCCTGTCTTTGCTCTCCAAAGTGCCTGTTCTGCGGTAGCACTGGGTCCAGCTGAGGGAATTGAAACATTTACACAGACACACCCTTCTCAGTGTGATCTCCAAAATTCCCTACTCTGCTTCCAAGACAAAGAGCAGTGTTTGGAACAGAAGGGGGGATCAACAGCCTTTGCACTGTCACGGGGAGAGGATCTGTTCTGCAGAGCGACTACCCTGAGGGAGTTGAGTATGAACGTAATGAGCAAAGGGAGGGAGAAGACAGTGATTTTCATGAAGCCCAGTGGGGTCTGTGTGTTTGAGTCAGGATCTTTAATGCTCAGCTTGCTGCAGCTATGGTTATTGTCAGCACCTGTATCAGTTACTGTTTACTGGGATTTCAGTTCAAACTGCTGCAGGAAATGGGATTTGGCTTTAGATTCAGGGTTTAAAATTTTTCTTACATGTTGCGACATCGTACCATGTTTTCAGATTCTCAGCAAGAATTAGAGTTCCTACTGACAGAGGACTTTTATGAGCTCAAACATGTTTGTGGCAGATAGCAAATCCTAGATAGCAAGTTGTCAGGCTAGCAGACTCTGTTATATATTTCCTCAAACTGAAAACCAAAAAATAAAAAAAAAAAAAAAAAAAATTAAAAAAAAAAAAAAAAAAAAAAAAAAAAAAAAAAAAAAAAAAAAAA
>JAWWTY010000160.1:30236056-30277016 GCA_035222235.1 Margarornis squamiger
AAAAAAAAAAAAAAAAAAAAAAAAAAAAAAAAAAAAAAAAAAAAAAAAAAAAAAAAAAAAAAAAAAAAAAACCAAAAGAAAGAACCACACATTTAAATGAAAAGTCTCTATGCTAGAGAGCAACAAAATTTTAAGCATTTCTGCTTTTGGGCTCTCTCTGTGTGAACCAGCTGAATACTTACCTCCTTCTATAAACAGGAATGTGAACTTAACAAAAGCAAGTGTTCTGGGTTTTTTTGTGAATTTGAAAGAGAGATGCAGAGAGAATAGCCATGTGGGTCATACACATGTGCAAGCCAACAAAAAAGATTTAATAAAAGAGCTTCAACATCAGGAGTGCATTCAGTAAGTCTTTTCCCAATGCCTCTTTCCCTCAAAACCTCTTCCAATTCTAACAATGAACTTCTCCTCTATTCCAAAACCAGTTCTGCTTCTGTCTCATGTGTGCACTGCTGCTGATTTTGAGCAGGTCGTCTGAGCCTGTGAGCTAAGGGTGGGTAGTCTCTCAGGAGGTGAATGAAGGAGGTCTTTGAGAAAGTTGAGGATATCAGAGATGGGGGGTACCATGCATGAAAAAACATGGCATTGAAGTACGCAGAATCTGTCTTTTATTACAGTCCCTGGAAGAAACATTGTTTAGTTGCTGTCTCTCTGTAAGTTGTTAGCATGAAATTGAACGCAGCACTGTTATTAGCCCACAAATTCCTACGAAGGGTTAAAAGAAAATTCTCTGCTTTTCCTAGTAAAAATACAATTACAGTGGCATTAAGTTGATCCAGATTCTGAGACAATGGTTCTGAGTTTTATGTATAAAATCTTTTATAACTTTAATTTGAGAAAGATGAATTGTCTTTCTTAGCTGCTGGAAAAGAAAACAAATGGCTGACATTTGATCTGTTTGAGTATCAGACTAGATTTTACTAGTCTTGTAAAACAGACAGTCATAATCTTGAATGCAATTGTTAATTTCATCTCAGTCGGAAGTATGGAAGCTTGCAATCTCCTTTGCAAATGCTGATAAAACCTGCTCCTTCCAGTAAAGGGCTCTTCCACACCACATCCTATGAGAGACAGCCTCTCACTGCAGAGTTGTTTATGGACCAAACTGTCTCCCTCTGATTTATTTCACAGGAAGACCACTTTATCCAAGCAATTATACTATTGAAAATTATATGCCAGTCTGAGCTGTTTGAAACAGACAAGTATTCAACATATTTGCCTTCTTAGAGGACTGCAACTAACTTACAAATAAAATTCTCTTCTCCAAATATTCATAAATGTGCATGCTTTTATCTGTCTCTCCTGAAGGAAGAATAAATGAAGATGTTACCCCTCAAGTCTCTGAGATTTCCTGAGCTCTTAAAAAATAATTGAAAAGTCCAAGGTCAACAACCTTATTTCTGAAGAACCTTTTTTCTTATTCTCCTCTTTTCCTTAAATGTAATGAGAAGACATATTTTAGCAAAGATAACCCAGTCCTGTCCTAATGCTGAAGAGAAACAGAGATCTCCCCCTAAGACTCTGATCTCTAACCCCAAGAGTTTGTCTAGGGAGGGAGGTTATCAGTTGTTCAAGTTAACTCATTCCTTTTCACCAGCCGTTTCTTTATTTTTCCTTGTGATTGTGTTATGTCAGTTTAATGTTCCAGATAGATGTGTTCTAAAAGCATCGCGCTCAGTGCCTGTTTCTGAGAGATTTATGAGACCAGAAGAGACCCCCAAGTACAAACAGGTGTGAGTGAACTTGGATGAAATGCTGGTTTTGTCCTGATTCAGTTTTATCTCTAATACTATATCATCAGTCTTTAAAGTTCACAGCTTAATATGCCCCAAAGTCTTTCATATATTGGAATGTATCACAGAGTTCCAGTCTTTTGTCTTAGGTAAAATATGCTTTTCTCATCCCTGTTGAAATAATGCAATGAGCTTATTGTCTCCAAAGATGTATTTTCTTCCTCTTCACATATGGCAAAACAATCTTTCAGATAAAAGATATCTTTTATCTGAAACCATATCATTGTAAAATGAGATAAAGCAGAACAAAGAATCCTCTGACCTGCGGTGGTCGACATACTGAGCAAAACCAGCTATTTACTCCAATTGGAGAAAAGCTTTTCTCCCTGTTTTGTTTGTGTTTTTTTTTTTGTTTTTGTTTTTGTTTTTTTTTTTTTGTTTTTGTTTGTTTTTGTTTGTTTGTTTGTTTGTTTTGGTTTTGGTTTTGTGTTGTTTTTTTTGGTTTTTTTTTTCATTTGCCAGTTTAGGCACTCACACTCACAAAGCTTTATATTCAATACAAGTGTCAGTAAGAAGCTGTCAGAATCTGGGGGATATTGACTTTTTCAGTCAAGCCATGGATGAAAACAGAAAAGATAAAACTGACACCATAAAACAAGGTGTAGAATCCTGTTCATGCTGAAGTCAATAGCAGAGTTACAAAGATTTCACCCAAGGGATTTTTAAAAGCATGTGGATGACCTGGGAGCCCTTATAATGGGGTTTTATGGTGCAAAGACATACAAACACTTTTTGAAGTTTCTGACTTTGACCCAAATTGAATTATTAGCTGGTATGGTACATTGTGATTTTCTCTTCTTGATGTCCACACTGCAACTCTGAAACAATTCAAACAACCCACAACACTGGTGCTTGAGATTTCTGACATTATTCAAATGAGGGAGGCAGGATAGCCAACAATGGTAAAAAGTCTTGTACTTCTTTATTAAGAGTTCTCACTTGTGAGATGCTCTTTTAGAATGGGAAATTCAGTCTCCCCACTGAATTACTACAAATTGTCTAATAGGAGTTGTGTCTATGATCCAGACTTCCCTGCTGTGAGGAACCATCACTCAAACCTGGGCTCAGATGCAATGTGTTTACAACATTTTCTTCCTTTATATTACTGGTACTTGGTAAATTAAATGATAAATGGTCATGGGTTTTTTACCATATACAGTACTTCATACAGAATACTCAATAAACAGTTAAAAGAAAGAAAAATATATATATTCATAGCAGACTCCTATCACTGAAGTTTTTCTTTCTCTATGAAATAGCCACTTTTTATATCTATGGCCAAAATTCATCAATATTGCAGTCAGCAAGGCTGAATTGGTGATTCATCCAGTTCCCTTTATGTATCTCCAGTTCTTTACTATTTTATATTGTCTGACCAAAGCATGGAGAGATTTAGTCAGCTAATTAGCTTGCAGAAATGAAATAACAAACAGCGTATATAACATTCATGAAGAGTAAAGATACCAGGAGTGTGTAATATACATGTCTTACAGATTTAAGCATATGTTTTAATTTTATACTTTTTTTTGTTAGTAAATCCTCAGTAATAATGGTAACAACTCTCAGTTTGTTTAGGATGACAGATTTTGGGAAGGATTTCATTTGAGCATAATGAGGACATGTTCAATGACATCCTTTTTTTTTTATTATTTATAAGAGAAAAAAATTACGTTTCTCTAATATGTTTGGGTTTTTCTGAAGTTCAGACAGTTCATCTTATGGATTCAGACTCCGGTTTCCAGAGTCTGAGAATAATTTTAAGTGCTCTGCATATTACATGTGGCTTTCTTTTGTACTGTATTGAAAATAATAACTCTCAGAATTACTGCCTTTGTTTCCTCATGCAATTTCAAGCTTGGCTACAACATAAGACATTACATACAATGGTGTGTTCATGTTGTCTTACATCCTCTCTTTCAAGCACCACATGTTTTGGCATCACCAACTTTGCAAGCTCTTGTTTTCACTACTGATGAAGTATTTTCCCCAGTGTTTGTCTGCTGTGCTCCTGATGTGGTGCAGGGAGTGCTTCACATTGTTTGCTGCTCAGGTGGGTGCAGTCAGTGCCTGTGCCCATCTTTGTTGAACAATTAGCTGCTGTAATAATGACTTTTGCCATCTTCAGCTAAAACAAATGTCCAACAGGAAGAGAAAGAGATAATCATTCTATAGCCAGATGCACTGGGAACAATTAAAGACTGTTTTCCTGCTGCAAAAAATTGCAAATGCAATTTCAATGCACTAATTACGTCCAAAGGCTCCAGAGCACCTTTGAATCCCATGGTGGGAGATGCTTTCTCGGGGGTTCATATAGCAGAATCCACAGGTGAACCCACTGCCGCTGTGACACAGGTGCTGAGCCCATGTAGGGTTGGGTTGTATATGGATGTTGGATAGATCAGGATGTGAACCCATATACAAATATCTCATTTGTGATAGGCCAAATATAAAGAGCCAAGACAGACAACTTTAAGCAGTAAGAATGTAATGTAAAGTAGATAGTGCTCATTTAATCCCACAAGCAAAAATAGTTTTTACAAAGAGGAAAGCTTAATAAAATCATTGGAAGCTTAAGGCTGACAGTAAGCAAGCCTTAAATGTGCCTACATGATAAATGACATCTCTTCTCTGCCTCTTAATCATAGGAGGTGGTGTCAAGCTTTGCCTTGCCTGAGTGTTTTACATATGCAGCACTTAGACACGCCATCTTTGGAGTGACCTGGTGTATAAATACCAGTATTTGTAGCTTGTAGAGCAACAACAGCAAACTGAAGGCCTCAAGCCTTGGCTAGATAACAGCATGTAAGATGGGTGAGGTCATAATGAATCATAGGCATCCTAATAACATGATTATTCATTTTTAATTCATTTGAATCATGCATATTTGTGTTGGGGCAAAATCTTGTTAAGGGCAGCTCTTTCTTTTCCCTGTCTATTTTACAAACTAATATTTTATTGAAGTGTCAGTAGTTTGTGTGTGTACTGTCAGCTTGCTACAGGTTCCACAGTGGGGTAAACAGGCTCTCGATCTGCCCTGTAGATGTAGGTTGTGCAGGAACAAGTCAGAAAATCACTAAAAATAAAGGTGAAATTGATCTTCCAGTGTAATAGTACTGCACCAAATGCAAGCAAGCACAAATTAAGTGAGCTCATATTTAATTTTTTTCCCCCCAAATTTCAAGTATATTTTTCTTACAAAGGAAAGGAATATAGGATGCCTACAGTGGCTACAAACCTAAACCAATGGCAAGTAGCCATAGGGCGGGCAGTGTTAGGTGTGGAAGATTGCTTACCTCCCTGGCATTCTTTGGACAATCCCTTCACGGAAAAAGTGAGATTTACACATAGTGTAAACTATATCTACAGCCACATCTGCTGTAGTGGAGCAGGAGCAATTCTCACACTGTTGTAAGTTGTAGTACTTGGTGTGTTTTCATGGAAAAAAACAGTTTGTAACTGCCCCCTCCCAGGAAAAGGTAGAGTAGTATTGGACAGGAGGATTATTCAGGTTGGAAGAGTGGTCACCTTGCCCAATCTCCTGCTCAAAGCTTGTGATTTGCCTGCTGCTGCTCATTCATGGTGATCTAATCTCTCCTCAGCTTCTCTTCATTTCATTGACCTGAGTGTTTGGGGAGCAGAATTAAATTCTTTCTTCCTGTGTTTGGGCTTTCTGTCTCCTACAAAGCAGGTTTGACTGGGCAGCCCTCCTGTCTCTGCTCACATCTCCATCATCTATCCCTCTCCTGTGTAAGTGGCAGGGAGAATCTGGCTCTTAGTTGAATGAACTACTGGATTGGGAGCAGTAGCAAATCCCACTATCCCGCTGCAGTTATGAGCTTTTAGTAAATAAATGGGAAACATTTCACATAATTAAATACCATCTTAGGAAACTGGAAAAAAATGCCCTCATTTAGAAAAGCATTCAGAATAGCATATAAAACATGCTGCTTAAATGTATTTTATAATGATTTTGTAGCAGAAGCACACATCTGAATGCATTCATGAAAGATCACAATTAATCAGCATATGATCTTTCAATCTGTCGGGTTTTTTCCTAGGGCATGTTGTTGCTGACATTGCTTTAATAGCTCTGCTATATCCAAACTCCACCTGCCCACCTCCCTGCCCCTAAAATTTCCCATTTAAACAGGGTTCTCATTTTATCAATCACACTTTGTAATAGAAGTCAGTTTTGTGTGTCCCAAGTGGCTACGCATTTCCATCCTTATATCAAGAATTAAGCATCTCCTGAGAAGGGAGGTCAAGTGCTATAATAAACCAGATTCCATCAAGAGTGTGGAAAAATGCTGCTCTGACCAAAGCTAAATGGAAGTATAGCTGGTTTGAGATGTGATGTGGAAGCGTAATGAATAAGCTGAAGCTATTTCTAGAGTTTCTGTCTACTGTGGCTGATTCCATCTCATTCTTTCTGACACTGTTATTTACTCTGAATCACACTGAAAACTCTTTATACATGCATGATGCATTTACAAGACCGATCCCTCAGCCAATTTCAAGTACCTTAATTTTACAACACATATCTTTGCCTTTTGACTATGTACCTTAAAAACATATTAAACCCTTGGAAATGAAATCTGAATGGGGAATAAGCATCAGCTAAGTGTAAGCAGGCAGATACTGAATAAGAAAATAGTTTCACCGGACTTCTGGTCCAGAAAGAAAAGTGAGTCTGAGAAATCTGCGAGTGTGTCCCTGTAGTTGAATAGGTTAAATGTTTGCCACATTCGTAACTGAAAATTCTCTTCTTGATTTCAGTGGCAATGGTATTTTCCACTGAAAATTTCTATTTAATAGTATATCACAATATTATTTCTATTTAATCTATTAAATTACCAAAGGAATAGGACACAGGCTTTACTATTTAGTACACAATGCTGTATTTATTAGCTCACTGTAATATTTCTTTTGGGCAATATATCTGGTAATTTTCTTTTTTAATGAAAAAAAAAAAAAGCCAAGCCCATCCATTTCTTGCTCCCTGCACATTCTGAATATCCAATAACTGACTGAGATGATATAAATTTTAATATTTATTGTGAACAGAACACATATTGCTTGAAGTAAAACCTAACTTTGGTTTTAATCTAATGAAATATATTATTTAAAATATATTTTATCCCTTTATTTTCGTTTCTGATGGAACAATGCTGAAAACCACCATTAAATTCTAATCTTACAAAAATATTACTTCATATGCAAACTGCAACAGATGTGGATGAGGAGAAAACAGGTTTCTATCAGTAATGTTCACTTTCTTGGTAGCTTGTAAAAGATGACATGAAATTCTCTGGGGCATATGAGTTATAAATAATGATGATAAATTCCTTCAATTTCTGCAGAATTACTTGAAAAAATTTAATTCCTACTGTTTATTTTTAAAACTATGTCTGAAAAAATAATTTTTGTCAATCAGCTATTACTCCTAATCTGCTTTTCTATAATACAACTATTTCCATATTAGCTGAAAAGTCATCTTTTTTTTTATATATATAGTTATATAAACAATGCTATCAAGGATATTATCTGTACCTACAAGCCTTGACTTTACTATGTCATACATTACAAAATAAGGACAATTTGAGACATTACTATAATGGCCGTCCACCTTAGACTTTCAAAAGCACTGGAGATGATTGTCGGGTATTTCTGTAGTGAGATGTGTTGTCCTCTCAGATCAACACAGCAAAAGCTCTTGAATGTACTCACCGACTTTCTGGTCCGTGCACTGCTCTATCTACCTGCTTTATTACATGGAAATAATTATTTGGAGGTTTCTATTTTAAGAAGAAGACATAATTCTTTGGATATTACTCAGCTAAACTACCTAATATATCTGTGCAAAAGAGAAAAATGGTCAGCAGTCTGGATAGTTCCCTATGTTGTGTGCTGAGTTCCTTGAAACAGGTCAGCTGGAGCCTTAATGTTTATT
Organism: Margarornis squamiger; assembly: GCA_035222235.1. NCBI lineage: Eukaryota > Metazoa > Chordata > Aves > Passeriformes > Furnariidae > Margarornis > Margarornis squamiger. The sequence continues at coordinate 30,243,800 of JAWWTY010000160.1, forward strand.
TTTTGTGGCTGATTATGGATATCAGTTTCTCAAAATGCTTCATCATTGCCTGAAATGAACATTTTATAGTAAAAAATATTCTCATTTCTTTTCATATCTTTCAGCGGACACAGTTTCATCGCTATTACTTCTTGCTTTTTATGCAAAAAATATTGAATCTTAAGTCTCAGCTTTTGCTTTTTTCTTCCTGAATGTACTAGATGAAACTTCTCAGGAGTAATACTTTAGCCTTAAAGATGAATCAGGTTACATTGTTATTAGAAAGAATGCCAAGACAGAAGCAACTTGATTTTCATAATATTTCCATTGTAGTGGATAAGGAGATTTTTCAGCCCTTTTGTTTTTTGACAATCTGAAAAAAAGGAGCATGTAAAAGGTATACTTAGAGATTTCCGGACAGAACAACAACTGAAATGTAAAATTTAGTAACATGACTATTCAGCTGTTCTCCAAGGGCATGCTTTTATTTTGATAACTTGAACACTATTGCCTACGCAAGAGCGTATATGTGTTATTAATTCTGTGTGAATAACTATAAAAACCCCAAATGAAATGGTTTGAGAAAATTTACAACTTTTATGATTTTTCTCAGAAAAAAAGAAAAAATGCCTAAGTATCAAGAGATGCTATCTTGTGGTCTTTTTTCTGAAAAAGGTTTTTATTTCTTTTGAGTGTGTCTCCTCTGTCCCACCCCTGCCATTCCCAAGTCAAGGCTGGGATATGCCAGCAAATTTAGAGTCTTTCCTCCGGATCTGGGGGGACCCTCCCAGGTCATCCTGTCACCAGACACAGGGGGAAAGCCAGGCCCAGTGCCTTCTCCACAGCCTGGCTTGCCCATGACAGACTCACCAATATCCACAGTGATATCATTTTTTCTGGTGTAGGCATATATAAAACTAAAGCTAAATATTTGTCCACACGATTAAAAAGGCAACTCACTAAGAAAGAGACAGAAAAATTCTTCAGGAGACTGATGGCATTCAGTTTTCTAGAAAGTAGTAACTGTATCCATAAAAGTTTTGTTGGTTTTTTTTCTTTCCTGTTTGTCTTGTTCTTGGGTAAACACAACCCTTTGCCTTGCCTAAAACACCTCTCATACTGTTGCTAAGATTGATGAGTCAGCTCATGTGCATAGTTTTAGTTCATAGGTCTCAAATGACCTCACAAAAGAGATCAGTGTCATTCCAGAAAGGGAAAATGTCAGAAAGTGACCTGTTAAGGTCATCAACATGAAATCCTCATGATGAGTTCATGAGATAAAATCCATGTTTTCCATCTTGTGTAAAATGATGAGAGACATGAGGATTTGATATGTTGGAGACATCTGAGACAAACAGAGATATCTCCCTATGGATTTGCCTTCATAAAACTGCCATTAGGTGGGAAAGTAATATGGGGATGGGTTTACATTGTCTGAGCTCCAAGTTTCTCTCTAAAATAATGGGAAAAGTATTGAAATTAAGGTCTACAAAGTATAATAGTATGCATAGCTTTGGGAGCCATACGGGAGGTTCTCAGTAGAGCTATATGATGTGAGTAAGTGCTTGGGGACAAAGGCAGTGTAGGTAGGTCAGAATTCCCCTCATTCTGTACACATGGGAATGGTCAGTGTCGTGACTCCTCCCCACTTAGTGACCAGTCCACAGGGACTCGTGGTCCCAGCTGCACACCAGCCACAAAGGAGAGTCTCCTTTGCAGCTCACTCTCCTTTTGAATCTCCAGAGGTCAAGAACAGAGAGGGAGAAGGAGCCACAGCAACTGTGAGGGCACGTTGGGTGGGACCAGCATGGGCACGGGCAGTAAGTGTTGGGGTGCGAGCATCCATGTTGTGGGAGAAATAAGGACAGGGAAGAGGGGAATGTGCCAAAGCTCTGTGTGTGTGTGTGTTTGTGTGTGTGCATGCACACACCTCGGCCACGAAAATATCTCCCTGTGTAAGGGTTTGCTGCAACATGATGATTTAGACATTTGTTCTTGGACTGATTCCTGTTGTTACTCACTGGAAGTGCAATCAGCTTCTCAGAATTTTGTCTAAGCTTCCTTTAATGTCCAAGTGATGTGATGAAGATGTAAAGGTTTTGTGGCACTTAGCAATCTCTGAAATCTCTTTTTAGTGTTTTGAAACTAATCTCTCCATTGCAAACTCATGCAGCCATGATGTCACCTTTTGGCTTATAAACCATTGCATCTTTCCAAAAAGTGTTGCTATTCATCACCTTTTAAATAGAATTTGATCTTCTCACGCAACTCTAACAATAAGATTTTTTGATGGGCTGGAGACAATTGCAGAAAATAACAACTTAGCAAAAGGGAATATAAGATGACTGATAATTTTGCAGAAAAAAATAGAAGCACATAACCTCTGAGACTGTAGGGCAGCCAATGTCCTTGCCTAAAGCACATAAGCAAAACTGAGACTTTCCAAAACATTTTTGTTTCCCTCCCTATTGCTTACTCTTATTTTTGCCTTTGCTAATAATTTTTTCCTCATTAAAGGATGTCGCTGTCATCAGAGATTTTCATGTAGCAGACTTGTTTCCAAATATTTGTCAAAGGGGTACAGAAATCCCTTCCAGACCTCCCCCTTGTTTGACTAATGCTTCTCTGCATAGCTGAGAACCCAGGAGCTACACCAAGTGCTGGATCCATTACCATATCCCTAGCTAGTTTAAACCTAACTTAGTAGCTTCCTTTCATGACACTACAGCTTACAATTCAGATACAAGTCCGCAGCCCTTGGCAAGTCACTCTGAGATCATCTCTTTAAAGGTAAAGAAAGCAGTAATGAGGAAATGTAAATTTTTTAGGACATTATCTGTATCACAAAGGAATCTCTGTCACTTAGCAACTGCTCCTGACAACTGTATTTTATGATCATAGTGTTTCAGCACTGTAGCTGGAACTTATCAATACACCCCTACTCCAAAAGTATCTTTGGGCATTTTGGTTTTAGATGTAAAAGTCACATCATTGCAGTGATGAAAACTGCTAAGCTCACCTTACCATCATCATTGGACAAAAGAGGTAAGGCTGTGAAAAACTCCATAAAATGCATCTGAGTTTTGAAGGAAAGTGTATTGTAACGGAGCTATACACACACTATTTACAAATGTGATGGACTAATGCAGTCATTACAAGTCATGTTCTGAAAAAAGGTAAAAAATACAGTACAAAACCAGATATTTTTTCCCAGTCAGTCTGTCTTGTTTATCAACAAATATTTCCAAGTGAAGGGCATAAGTTTGTCCTGATATTGATCATACAGACTGTATTTAAGCCAACTACTTTGGATATCTCAATTTCAAGAAATATCACTTTTGAAAGGATAAATCAATTCAAAATTTACCTCTGCAATCTGGAGCCCAAGATGGAATTTATAATGTTCCAACTTACAGCCTGCCGGACTATTAGCATTAATTGCTTCCTGAGAATATTGCAAACAAAGCATATTAAGATTTCTTTTCTCCTTAGTACAACCCTAACACCGTCATTATGGAAAGTTGATATAAATTTTGTTGTTCTGTAGGCAGAATAGTAAAACACTGAAATTTAAACAAGGGTATTACAAGCAAGGTTCAGACTGCTAAACTTCTTTAATATTCCATACATATACAAATCATTCTCCCTTTTGTTTTCCCCACTACTATAATGCTTAGAACCAATTTTTAAGAAAAAAATTGTCATATAACCCTTCCACACAGAATATATTAACTATGCAGAATTGTGAGGCTGTGCTTAAATATTCATCTAAAATTGTTACATAAACCAGAATCAAAATATTATTGCCCAAACAAAGTATCTTTTGCATTACACTTTATAGATACAATTGAAAAGATAGGAAGAAAATGTCATTATTTCGTAAAAAAAAAAAATAAAAAAAAAGCACTATTGTAATGCTGTGGCATTTTATATAGATCAGTTTCTGTGATCAAATATGAAATAAAAAATTCATGCAAGATCCTGAGCATTCTACTGCATGATTTAAAAAAACACCCAAAACTAATGAAAAGGCAGCAATTGAAAATGCTTGGCAGCCTGTGGTGTAACAGCCTATGCTCAAACATCTCCTTCTTCAGGTGGCGCTTCCAAACTGCTAATCCAATACTGAAAAAGACATGGCACAGTTCTGTCTAAAACTTCACCCTCTGCTGCCATTCCTGCCTCCAAAGAAATGGGATTTGGAGCAGGTTTTCAAAGTGACCACATTTCCTAAGAAGGACTGGAGAGAATCCCAAAGTTGAAATTCTTCCTGCAGCAAGACTTGCCAGCATACCGTCGCTGTGCCAAGGAACCTAGTTAGGCATCCTCTGTGGCTCCAAGGAGACAGACGTGCTCTCACCATTGTGCAGCTTCCAAGCCACTCACTTTGTTACCTTTTTCAGAAACAACCCACTCCACCACTATCAAAAGCTACCCAATACACACTTAAAAGCACAGTGCTCTTCAAGTGTGGATTACAACTTGCTGATTCCCTTGTCTCTAAGTTCATATGAAATGCAGCTTTCAGACATGTAGCACTAACAAAGGTACCTGTCACAGGTGCTGTGAACAGGACACCACCTGAGAAAAGTGTTGCTCTTCACTGGATGAGCATCACAGTTTACGAGCTTCTGGAAATTCCTGTGCCTGTCTTTCCCTCCAAATTACCATGTTATTTGGCAAACTGAGTCACACAGTCTTTGAGATGCACCATTTGTTACCCCAGATCTACCATTATCCTCTTTACTTCTCGGTTTCAGTTTTTGGTTTACTCTATTCCCCATTCAGTCCTTGGTGTGACTCGCGATAATGAAGCAAGGGGAAAGAAGGAGAGAATATTATCAGCAGTCTGTGACACTCTTCTGCTGTTTTGGAGTTTTTTTCCCCTTAAATAGCCATGTTCTCTTCCATAGGGGAGATTAAGTGGAACTTTGTGGCCCAAGTCTGACATTCCCTTTAGCAGAGAAATTACTTTTTTTCTGTTTAGGCTCTCAGCAAGAAATGACTGAAAGCTTAGTCATTCCTGGCTACTCATATTCAAATGCACCATGTAGGGTCTGAAGTTCAATGCTGATGATAAAAATGGTCATTACTAGTACTATTGTAATCCTTATAATCTTAGATTTTTACAAATTCATTTGTGACTTTAATAAACTTGAAGGGATTACAGGCACTCTTATATACATGTGGTTTAAGAATAAAGATGCTGAGTATTTGCTTCTTGTTTTGCTAAATGAAAATCCAGGCTAATTGAAGAAACTTCTAAGAATTTCTGATTCCCTTTAAGAAGAATTCTGGACAAAAAAATGGTTTTTATCCCCAAAATCTGCACTTAGCATTTCCATACCCAAACACATCCTCTGGAATGGCATAACTGCTACATTGTTTTTCTATTCAGTATGCTATAATTCACATACTGTTCAGGAGAAAATGAAAATATTAGTAACTGTGATTGAGATGTTATTTTGCAAGTTTGGCAGCGGTTTTAATTGTGTACTGCTGTATATCTACTCTAGATGGTACTCTTAAGGAAGTTAAAGAATTAATAAATTGCATGTCTATAAGATAAGGGGAGGTGTGGGAAGAAACATTCTGGGAAGAATGACCAGTGGCAGGTAATACTTAATGTATCTGCTTCTCCAAGCCCATCTTTATCCTTCTGGTCCTTCTTGTAGAGATTTGGTGATAGAAAAAGCCAAACCTGACAAACTGATAAAGGAGAAGCCACTGCCCGAGAATTCACGCCCCCCACACACCACCAGAGGCTTTATCTGCTGGGACAAGAGTCCCTCTGCAGAGGGCACAGCAGCAGCTCAGCTTGAGCTAGATGCCTCCAAAGAGCATCCAGGGATGCAGCCCCTGGGGGTTTATGGCCTTACAGTCTGTGCACAGGTTCTTCAAGGGCTCTGCATGCACCTCTTGGTCCAATGGTGATTTTTGCTCTGGGGTCTTCTAACATCCCACTGGATCATTTCTCCATCCTCCATGCAGGCAGGCCAGCCACTGTTTTCATCTTGAGCTGCAGCTCTGCTGAACATTGATATGTTCAATTCCCTGCAACATTTACTACAACTGGTATTGAACATTGCAGGGAATAATCAAAACAGAAATATTCGAACATTTCATTCGAATCTGCACTGTCAGGGTTTATGTCAGAAGCCTGGCCACTCTCCTTGGTATCTGGCATTGCTGAGCAGTGAGGAAGCAGAGACCTCCAGGTGTTTCACAAAAACAGTCTCTTGCTATGTTTTAGAAAAGCTTTCAAAATTTTATTAACTCTCCTAAAATTAAAACAAATCTACTGGGGCAGGTCTCTGGAGGTGTTTTAATTCAGCCCTGTAAATGGTGAGAAGCACATTTTCTTCTGTTAAATTTGTTGGATAGGTTAAGGGTACAGATGGCTTGGTCAGTCTGTCCATCTACCTATCAATTTGTCCTATCAATCTGAATTTCCTTCTGGTTGGACTGAAGTGGACTTGTGCATGTGCTCTGTTGCAGTGAGAATAGAAATTTCTAATGACCTGTAATATTTTGTTGCCAGCCAAAGCTCCAATTTTAATAAATTCCCTATGGAGAATGTTTCATTTTCCAAGCGTTCTATGATATACAAATTTATTTTGTATTCTGAGGTGTGTCCAACATCATTGTTTTTTGGTTTTTTAGCATTGTTAGATCCCTATCTGTAAATATATTGACTCAAACTTATGGGCATGGATTGAGAACAGGGTTCTCTTAATCCAATTTTGAAAAGGCTTTAACTAATAATACTCTGACATTATTTTGACAAGGGAATTTAGAGTGAGTCCCTTCTAGCTTTGGGATTGATTGAAGTAGTTTCCCCTGAAGCATAAAGCATGTCTCAAGCCACTTTAGAAGTGAGAAGTTCTGAATTCTGAACATAAAATACTCTTCATTAAAACAGTGGAAAATCCATCTGGGCCTGGTGCTTTTCCAGCACCAATTGTGACAGTTGTATTAAGGGGTTTTTTGCCTCCCAAAGGCTTTTTTTTCTGTTTAAAAAAAAATAAAATCACAAACATCTGCACTGATTCAGCTGAGTGTGGCATAAAACTTCTGAAGTCAGTGCAGTATTATTACTATTCAAAAAAACAATCACTTTTATTTAGTAGTTTTTTGGATAAGCACAAAAAAGAGCAACTTGCTAGACCCTACATCACACTCCCCTGAAAACTCTTTGAGGAAAACTAGGCCAAATTTGGTCTTTCAGACTTGCATTATTAAAGGTCCATAGTTCCTTCAAGGAAAAGACCAATGTATATCATAAACAAAAGCTTTGTTTTCTATTACTTTGACATCTATATTTATGTAATAAATAGATACATGCAAAAGGATACCCACTGGTTCAAAAACGTGTTGCTTGTCTACAAAAATATCAAAGAAGGTGTGTCAAAGCACTAGTTAATGAAGCCTCTGAAATTGCAGGTACAAATGCAGACTGAGTGTATGATAGATTAGTAAGTGGAAACAAACAGGGTATGTCTAATAGGCTAAACCTTGCTGCAGAACAAGATCCAGGTTTGAAAAAAAGGTGTGAGTAAATCAGATCAGCCACAGTTCCAGGAAAAAAGGAACTTATCAGATCCTGCCTCAGTGAGCTGGGTTTACCATCCTGAGCTGACTTCATATCTGGAAGAACTCATGCTATGGCTTCCTTTGGTTCATGTTCTTTTTTCTCTTTGTTGTTTAAGCAGTTGCCTCAGTTCCCTCATCTGTGCATGAAAAACACCTGTGCCATAGCTCCACCCCTAGTCCTCTGCAATCTACCTCCCTCACACCTAACTCCTGAAGCATGGCCATTTCAACCATCTAAACACTGATCCATTTTCTTCCCCCACTTTGCGGTGTTACTTAGACTTTCCCCATTCCAGGAGGCATACGGAATTGTTGGGATCATTGGTCACTAACAGAGGAATGGATCAGCATCTTGTAACATACTTAAAATTGAGCTTGGATAGAAGAAAGCAAAAATAACTCTTTACATAAAAATGAGATCTGAAAGGATAATGTGAAATGTAAATAATAACATAAATTAAAAAAAAAAAAAAGTAATAATCCCAGAAAAAGAGTACATAACCATGACCCTTGAACACCATCCCTGCTCAGTCCATTGCTACAGTCTGGTCAGAATAGGGAATAGGGGTGCTCCAGTAAACATGACCAAGTCTAGGGTGAAGCAGCAATATATCACACAGTATGTAATAAATCCATTAACACAGGGCTTGGAGGGAGAATGTATTGGGTTACTCACAGGAAGCAAGAGAACTCTAGCTACCCTTTTCACTTCAGAGATCCAGCTGGAAAATGTAATCAGTTGAAAAGTGTTCCAGTAATTGAGCTGCTGCAAGCTTACCGGCAGAATGCCTCTTACATTCCTCAGTATGGGACAAGGGGTAGCATTTTCAAAAACTTGAACATCTTTCACATGGCATTGAAAAGACAAAAGTCACTGTGGCAATATCAGAGCTAGCCATTGCAGAGTTTATTCTAAACAATATTCATTCAGGACAGGAGAGAGCTAAGTCTATTAGGAGACTGTTAGTGATTTATTTGCTTTTTTTACAGAGTCATGTAGTGGAGAAAGGCAGCTAATCTTATTGGACTCCATTAAGGAAGTCTCTTCAGGCTTCAGACAGCCATGCATCCCCACCTGGCCTTCACAAGCAACATGACTGGAAATTTCTTGTAGTGTTCAAGGCCTATTTGCATAAGCATGGAAGCAGACTTGCATTAATAATACCTGTATTAAGGGCCTAAAAACCCTGATCACATCATTAGAAATGCTCCCTGGACATTTTTGTGCATCAGAAATATCTCCTGATCACCTCCTTTATTTCTGTCACATCCATGATAGTTTTAATAACAGTTTTATAGTACAGCTGAAGTCAGTAAGAAGACTTGTTTTTTAATTGATTTTTTTTTTCTTTTTTGAAAGAGGAAATGGAAGAGCTTTAAATATATCTAATAGCATCTGACTTCCAAAGATATTACTCTTAAACCTTCAGGGTTTAAGATATAGAAAGGAAACTGGGAAGATTATAGGCAGGATTTGCATAGGAGAGGTAGTGAAGTCTGGATTCATTTGTCATCTATTTAAGGAGACCTAGAATGATAATACTGTACTTCTCACAGCCCAGGATTACAATAGAAAATGTTTTATACATCCAAAAATTGCACCATCAAACTAGTAAGTAGAAGCAATGGAGTTGCAGGACTGCTGTGCCCCCTGCACGAGTGAAAGGCTTGTTTTGTGAGAGCTACGGGGTTTTCTGAGTTTGCTTTTCTTTTTCCAGCCCAGAGAAAGCCAGTTTTAAATTGTGAAAACACACTGGGACACTTTCAAGATGAGGATGGCTGCATGCCAGCAAGTGCATTTCTACCTCAGGAAAGATAAAAGCGGGAGCCCTTCCTTGGCCGAGCTGCTCTAACAGGTGAGCTCCCTTAAAAGCAGGAGCTGATTTCTGCTGCCCACTCCTGACACCATGTCAGGCACCACCGAGGCCCTGTGAGCCCCCTCAGCAGAAGCACTGAAGGTGGGTGGCTCTGCTCTGGTACAGCACTGGGGTCCCAGCCAGGCTACAGGGGCTGCCCTTCCCAGCAAGACTCCCCCAACACTGACCCTCAGCTCCCCACAGGTCTACCCTGACAGAGCTTTTTTGAAGTATTTTTAGCAACCTAAAACAGAAAGCAGAAATTGAGGTTCTGGACAGTTTTTGTTGCTGACATTGATCCAGGTCTGAACATTTATGGGAATCATGGCAGACACTCATAATTTATTGGAACGTAGCTCTTCGGCACTGTAAAAAACCCTATTGACCTGTCCTAATTATAAAAAGCTGATAAAACCTGTTATCAATTAAGTGTCAGTAAGAAATCAACATTTGCTGATAGTTATGGTGCAGTGGTCTGTCTTTTTTAAAAATTACATAAGCTTTTAATCAGATCCTCCTTAACCTGCTTTTTATTCCAGCGACTTTTCAGTGAAATCCAGACATCCCAATGGTATTTGGGATCCAGCAGTGCATAAGCATCCTCACAGGAACTCAGCTCCCCTTAAAGTCTACATGAGGGAAAAAAATTAGTTTGGCAGCATTTGAGCAATACATTCATGAAATCCTTTGAAATGGGAATTCCAGTATAATTCAGCATGATTGTAAATGCTCTAAAATGTGTAAGCCTAAATGGCAAAGGGAATTGTATACTGTAGTTAGTGATAAATGTTCCATGCAACATACAGGGTTTAGCTGCCCCAGTTACCCAATGCTCAGTGGAATTAAGTAGTTAAATTTATGTGCATAGTACTGAAACTGTAATGCTGAGTGTCAACCTCGGACCTGTTTTTCTGCTAAAGCGTAATAAAAATACCAGTGGAAAAATTGTCCCAAGCCTCAGTCTGGTAAAAGGACTGCAAGTCAAGCAGAAAATGTAAAACATCTCTGGTTTTCCTGACCAACCTGTCACAGCCCAATCTGTTGTGACAGTGCAGGAGGCACAGCCTGAAAGCACATTGGGGAAGGGGTCACGGCTTAGGCTCCTCTCTTTTTGACAGAGGTGAAAGTCTCAGCACACAGTGTGCCTGCCTGCTCTAACAAAGTGGATTTTCAGCAAACCATCAAAGGCAGAGGTGGGACACAGTGGGTTTTCTGTCCCCTGGGAGGTTCCAAGTTGGCTGCTGTCCTTCTTTCTGGTCTGGAAGTTCTCTCAATTTCCCAATAAACCTCTGATTGTACTTTTTTTGTCCTTGGTGAGGAAAGGATGGTACTATCTGTAGAGAAAAGCTATTCCTCAGCTCTCAGTTTGCTACTTCTGAAGCGATGGAGTAGCTGCTTATGGTGGTAAGGAGAAGGTAAAGCAGGCTGTGTAATTGCCTGTTTCTGGGGGCAGGGCTGAGCGGCTCAGCACAGACAGGGCAGCAGGATCTGTCCTCACCTGCCCCAGCCAAAGCACAGGGACTCGCTGCTGAGCTTGAATGAATGTTGGAGGGAACCAGTCTGGGTGACACATGGGACCCTCCTGCAAAGGCCACCACAGCAGAGCACAACAGGGAGAATCTGAAACACCTGCTCTGAAATAGAAAGGCTCCCTAACTGCTGACATAAAAAGGGAACGTGCTGCACCTGTGTGGGGAAAGGTGGGGCCATCTCAGGTGTTCCCAATCTCTGATGATGACCTTGTGTGGGGAAAGGTGGGGCCATCTCAGGTGTTCCCAATCTCTGATGATGAGATAGGTGGGGCTGGGAGCACCTTTTATTTGCACACTGCTTCTGCCTTCTCATTTTCCTCAGAAATGTGCTCGTTTAAGGAGGAGAAATTACTCTTAAAGATGGGAATGGTCCTACGTGGAGCTGCGTCTTTCAGAGGCTATGAGGGTGAGTCACTGTCTATGGAATTTGTCTTTTTCTGTAATGCACATTAGATCAAGAGATTGTGAAACTTCTGACTCAGGGTCTTAAGGAGATGAAAGATTGGAAAATGCTAAGATTAAATGCCTTGTTCTGGCTATTTTGGGTTTTCTGGAACATAACATGTTAGGGAGAAGATAAAGTTGCTGGTTATAAACAGGCACATATTCTGTAGTGTTTGAGATGGCGTTTATGTTCATGGGTACCAATTTCTCTGCTGCTGTGTTTGAACAGTGAGTTTTCCAACTGTACCTGAAAAGTTCTACCTCTGTAAAGCATAACCAAATAAATGCATGCATCATGTATCTTAAAGTATATCTGGAGTGCTAACAACTGTAGCTGTATGTCCCTTATGTAACCTGTTTATTTGGCACCACCCCCTGACCTGACTTTGTTCCTGTAGCTGTGGAGCATGCTGGAATTTCAAGTTAATGCTTAACAAATCTAGTTCAATAGGAACAGACCTCAGTTATCTTGGGAACAGAATTGTCAAAAAATGGCAGTTGTGTACTGATTGCTGTAAGACTCCATATAAAATACAGGGAAAGGGAGATACATAATTTAACTGAAACTTGCTATGATAGAGTCTCAGGAGTGGGTTTGAGTGGCCCTTGGGAGGCCCGTAGCCTCTGGCAGGGAGCCTGACAGATACGAGCATCAAAGGAGAGAACATGTTTCCCTTTCCCTACTGACTTTCCTCTTTCAGTTTTCTCAGAAACAATGTCTTCTTAGCTCTGCTATTGTGGTATTCTGTTCTTTGCTTTTACTTCTGCAGCTGGATCATAGGGATCTTTTTTCTTGGTTTTCTTTCCCTTGGAAAAAGAAAAAAGAAAACAAACTCCTAGTATCTTCAAATTATTAAAAAATCTCTTTGTTTGACTAGGGTGATCACAGACTGCCTTTATTTTGCATCCTTAGCTCATGTATGTGCAAGAGTGTTTAACTTGTGTACTCTTTCTCAGCCTGGAACTGAAGTTTATGTTGAAGTGTTTTAAAAGCCCAAACTACTATTCTTCTGTTTGATAAGATAAATAAGACTTGAACCAAAATGTGTATCAAGAGCTACTGGCTCAAATAGGTCCTGCATTTCTGTGCGAGTACATGGGCTTCTTTTTCTACTGTCTCAGGAGATAAACAGGTTTGAGCAGAAGTTGAAATGTAAGAAGTATTAGCATTTTAATGGGATTTTTCATCCCAGATTTGGAACAGAAGTTGAAACTTTTAAGTCCACTAAAAAGGTTTCCTAAAACTTAAAAATGATGATATTTATTTTAGATTTTGAATCCTTGATTGAAATAGAAATACTTTGTTTCAATTTTAGATGGTCTGTGTTTTCAGCCTTAAAAAAAAATAAATGTGTTTTATGTCTGTGCTAAGTCTTTCAATGTGAAAAACAGTTTGAATTTCTGAATTTAAATGTGAGGTTGCTGATGATTTGCAGCCAAACTGGGAACAGAGGGCATTCTGAATGAAATACAAAATGTTCTGTGTTGTCAGAGGCCACATACTTATACTTTGAGATAGCACAAGAACTTATGTGACATAGTGTAGTGAATGTGCCATAATGGACAGGAAAAACTAAGTAGCTTGGAGAGGGGGGGAGGGAAAGGGTAGCTATAAATGTAGCAATATTTGGGGGAAGAACAGAGGAGACTGTCACATGTATGAGCAGAGTGATGGGTTCTGAGAGGTATCAGAAGTGCAAAGCACCTCCTGAAAGGCGAGTTTTCTCTCATTCCTTCTCACTGCCTCTCGTTTTTCCTTCTTGCCAAGTTTCTGCAGGAAGGTTTCAGAGTAGCTGTGCATACTTGAACAAGATTAGAAAAAGTGAGGCGAATTCTACACTGACATTCACTGCCACTGACATCAAAGCAATGAAGTACCTTGTGTCTCTCATGTTCTGAGTTTTTCAAAAAAACTGACCAACCAAAAAATCAACAACATAAACTGAAGAAAGACATCCCCTTCTCAAAGAATTGTTACTATTGATGCAAGAAGGAGAAAGCAGATACTATCCACAGGAAAAAAATTATGATTAATTTAAAAGGCACTAATGATCTCCTTTGCACTGACCTTTCTGAAGCTGCTTCTGACCTGCCAGAGCAGATCTTGACCACAGTCTCCCAGCTGCCTCCCTCACTGAGGGCAGGTCTTGTCCTGCACCCCCTTAATACAGACTTTATTTCAGCGCTTTGCATAGGGGAGACCCTTGTGCTTCTGGGATCCTTTAGCAAATCCAGTAGTCCCACTGCAGTTGCTCAGGTAGCTAAGGTTAAGCATTACAGGTTGTCCTGGTGCAGTGGGGTCACAGGAATTAACAGATTTCCAACAGGAAGGGCTTCTCCTTCAAACTGAAAGCATTTCAGTGCACAAATGTATATTTGCATTTTGCATTTGATGTTAGTTCTGAATACTAGGAATGTGGGTGGTACTTTCTCAGCAACTGTCTCAAGAAAAGTAAATATGTATGTTAAAGACCATATGCCATTGAGTTTTTCTGCCACATCCCCTTAATATTTTGGAGATGGATACCTAGCTAATTGATGTGGCAACAATTCTGGTTTGACCATTCCCAAAATACTTTTCCCAAGTGTGATTATGTTTTTATTTGGGTTCTGACCTCAATATAAATTCTTGGTGACAAGCATACCTGCATGCTATTTTAGGTAATGGCATTAGATGTAGCAGTGACAAGTTAGCAAGCGTGTAATATCCTAAGGCAAATAGATTTGTATGTTCTCTTTCAGACTGGATGATTATGTTGCACTCTCTAAAGACACTTTAGATCAGGAAGAATGTCTCCTCAGGGAATCATAGTGATAACTACTTTTGACAAGTGGTAATAACAGAAGTTTAGTCCAGCCATGCAATGAAAGACTCATGCTGAAGCTGGGATTACTGGTAGTGGACTGCAGGGGCACTGTAATTGCACATCACTTGCTTTAGTGATGGCATGTCTACCTTCCCTCCATCTGTTCTTGTGAATTCAGAATTGCATGTTTCATAGTATCAAGCAAAAAGCCTAATATTGATTTGAAGGGATCAATGGTATGAAGCATTGTTTTTAACTTACTGTAGGTAAGATCAATTTCTTCCACAGAAACCACTGTATTTTGTGTTACAGTTCCAAATACAGGGGAAATTCCCGAATTCTGTGTGATTTGGTTGATAAATATCACTCTTGGCTAATTAGAAACAACTTACTGATCCTTTCAATAGCCTAGGCTTAGTTAGGTTGCCAGGCATGTGTATGGTGATACTTCTGAGGGAACATTTGAAGTGATCATGACTCTTCCTTAGTTCTTTGCAGTTGTTACTTTACTGAACCATCAAAGGCTATCATTATTATATATTGACATGGAGCTACAGAATGGTTGATAAATCTATACTGAAGTTGTGTTTAAAATCAATATTATAGCAGTTACCATGCCAAATCAATATTTGCCAAGTTGCCAGCTCCCAGTGCCTAATGCACTGTCATTATTCCTCTTCTTACAAAGAACATGGGGACCTAATCCGACACTTGCTGAAGTCAAGACAGACTCTCATTGATCTTGGGCTTTGGATCAACATGTGCTTGCTTTTATTTACTCATGTTTGTCATGGGACTGTACAAGAAAATGCACACAACAGAAGGCCTGTTTACTTGGTCTCTACATCTGATCGTAATACATGTACTATGAGCTCTGCTATTATTAAAACAGGAACCAAAATGCTAACTTGCCACTACTGGATTGTTGGACTGTTTTGGTAGTTTTATGCAGACAGGGCCTGCTTAATGCAGATGAAAAACATTTGCTCAAAAATAATCTATAAGTTTTGATGATACAGCAGTGCAGAAACAACACATTTGAGACAGATCAAGTAAGGCTAATTATCAAAATAGACTTGTGTAATCATCTATGCTTCCATGTTTTAATTGAACAGTAGGCTATTTCTTTCAAAAAAAGTGTGTTAATTGGGGTCTGCTCATGGGAAGGAGTGACTAATTGAACTGGCATGAGCCTGATAGCAGCTTTTTTTCGTTAAAATGTTAACTTTTAAAATCAGTGTTACATTGGAATTGTTGTCTTTCTTTCAGTCGGAGTAGTCTATCTGGCACATGCCAGCTCAATTAGTAGCTTGCTTTTATGAGCAGACCCCAATTAACACAGACGTTTCTTAAAGAAGTATTCCATAATTTAAATTAGCACATTTGCATTAGAAGTAATTATACTGGTTTTGGTTGTTAGTTGTTCCTAATTTTTGTGATGATTAAATATGGAAAAATGGAAAATGACATTTGTTGATTAATTACTCAAGTTGTAATGGACATTTTTAGAAAATATTCAAATATGAAAGAGAGAAACTAAGCAAGACCAAAATGTATCAATGGGTATGCAAGGTGGAGATTTCGTCATTGCTTACACATAATTTCAGCACAAATTATGCCACTCTAGGTATATCTGTACTTACTCTTTTAGAAATTATTTCTGACCTTTGAAGGACCATATGAGGTAGCAACTAACTAGGACACTTTAATTGTAAGATGTGAGCTCATTATGTTTTGTGAGGGAAAATATCTGACAAGACATTGTAAAGATATGATGATGAAGGTCTAATGCAGAACTTCATATTCAGAGCAAGAACAGGAAAGCAATGACCTGGAACTAACAAAACCATCTAAGCTTATTGCTCCTGAAGGAGATTGCTCTCAGGTGACTCTTCAGGGGACTGTGGAAATGGCCTTCAAGCTCTCTTCATGTATTTCTTAACTACATGCTTAATCTGTATTGTGGACTCTCTGCTGTGATTGACTTCAGATTGGACATGAAGTAAACCATTCTTAAATTTTTTTCTCTATGTGAGCAATATTGCCACTGTATAACAGGGGGGGGTTTTTTGGCCTTTTTTTTTTTTGCTTTAGAGATAAAAAGTTTTCAGGTGAAAATGGTTGTTACCATAATTCATATAAACTATATGAAAGGTATTTTACAGTTTGCATTTCAACTTGGAAGGGATCATTAAATTTAAGCCAGTACCTGGATGATGAAATTCATTAAATCTTCTTATATCTAAATAACTTTTCTTTAAGGCATAACTTGTGGTTAGCTAAAGCATTCCTACCTGAAAGGCATCCCGTCTTCAAAATATACTACCTACCATTTTGCTTAAGAGTGTGTTGTGATGATTAATTGCTGTCATTGATACAAAAGTGTCATCTTATCCACCTGGACTTCTTATAACTTGAAGTTTTGGCTTCTGAAACTTGTAATTTTTTTTTTTTTTTGAATGCATGCCCTCTCCCAAACTATAACAAGACAAGCAAAGAAACAAAAGAAAAAAAACACCACCAAAAAACCCCCCCAAACAACAACACAAAAACACAACAAAACAAGCACACACAAACCACCACCCCCAGCAACTTTGCTTTTCATTACTGCTGCTTTTTCCCTTTTGAAGAGGTGATGCATTCTCCCTGTTCTTCTTTTAAAAATGTAGTTAGTGTCCTGGTGTCCCTCTGCTCAAGTAACAAGGCTGTGTCAAGCATACAGAAGATAAACATTGTCATTCTAAGAGCCCTTTCTGTTATAGCTCTACATCTTCAAACACTGAGGTGTTCTTGCACCAAATCTATTTTTGCAGAGTAGTCACAGTCCTATAAGAGTCAATCCTTTTCTATATAGCTGATACTAGGGTTTGGGATTTTTTTAAGAAAACAGTTTGGTCTTGTTGTCGTAATATTATTACCTATGCTGTTATGATTGGCTTACATAAACTGTAAGATCTGCCAAAAATCACTTGTAAGAAGACAAAGATTTGGTGGGAGCAAATACAATCAGGTTATGCTTAAAAGTGGGTTTGTTTTTCTTAACTCTCCTCTATGTAATAGATGTGAAAAACAAGAGAATGCTTTTTCCAAGTGAAGTGTCTGTTAGGAACAGGCATTTGTGCCATGTAGTACAACATCTGACAGGAAAGCTCACTTCAGAAATAATGCAATCCTCTGGAGGCTTGTCCAGCAAATGTAGCATCCAAGGTCACTGTGATTCCCTACCTGTGTGGCAGTGCACACAGACTGGGAGCTGCTTGGTGCTGGTCCTGCAGAGGGAAGCTGGAGGCTCACAGGAGAGCTGTGATGCTTGTAAAAAACAGGGTAACATCTTGCTTGGAAAAAAACAAACAAACAAAAAGTACATAATATCAGTGGAGAAACTAAAAGCCAAAAAAAAAAAGCCTCTTCCTAAAGAACTGTTAACCTGCTTCTGGAAATAGAGAGAAGTAGCTCGAAAACTATACAGGGTGAATCATGAAACTGGAACAGTCTATTTAAGGGGATAAAACCCTTTTGGAATGGGGTTGTTGGAAGAAACTGTGCATGCCCCATCCTTGTTAGTGTTTGAGGCCAGGTGGGATGGGGCTCTGAGCAGCTGGGTGTAGTGGAAGGTGTCCCTGCCTGCAGCAGGTTGGATCTTTAAGGTGTCTTCCAACTGAAAGCACGATTCTATGTTACAGGCTGTATTCTGCAGTGTTATGTGTTCAGCTGTGGTGTTAACCCATGGCATACAGATGATGGAGAGCTTATGGGGTCACATAACATATATATATAACATATATAAGTCAAGCTATTATCCATTAAATGGTAGTAGTGATATAGTGTCAAGAGCATGTTAGGTCCTTTAGAGGCAAAAAATAAACCGCAGAGCCCATGCTTAAAGATCCTGTGGGGTTCAGCTCAAACGAGCATTTAAAATGAAATAACCTCTCTAGGTAAAGGGGAGAAGCAGGAATTACACCTGGTAGGGAGGCCTATTTTGAAGAACACTTTTTCTTTTGAGAAAGTAGCCAGGCATTTCTGTAACTGGAGACTCTCCTGCTGTTCAGGAGAGACTCTCTACTGTGTTTACTCAGCCAGCAGCTGAGTGTGCTTGTGGGATAGTGTTAAGGATCTCATTTTTGTGCCATCCTGAGTAAGAACAGAGTACACACAGGAAAAACGGAAATATTATAAATAAAGACAGTGTTACTGAAGGAAATGATTGTATGTGCTGTCAAGAGGAGGTTACTGCTCTCAGCAAAGTGCTAAAGTGTGCCACTGCAGGGGAGGTGGTGCTGATCACAGAGCTCTGTGCTCCTGGGACACAGAGCTCTGTGCTTCTCACTAAGAGAAGTTTTATGTAGTGTTACCCCACTTTCAGAAATTCCCTGGTTTCATTTCCCATGTGTGCTTTGTGCTGCCTATTAACAGCAGAAATCTTGCACTTCAAGAAACAGCAAAATTAAAACTTATACCCTTCCTTCTGTTTCTCTAGGAATCATCTTTGGTTTTTAAAATGTATTATCCTATGTTGTAAGATGTAGCTTATTCTACTGGAAAATAATTATACTATCAATGGATGAACACTCTAAGCAAAGAGATTCAAATGGAGTTGAAAATGACAAGTTTATGTGTGATTATATATATTGGCAAGAAGCTCTATTGTTACATCACTGAAGGTGAATTTGTGACTGAAAACAGACCAGACATGATCTAGCACTTGGGAGTAGACTTTAACAAGGACACAGCTTTGGATGATTGATGAGATCTTTTCCCATCTCTATAATCTGCGATTCTATAAAAATAATTCCTTTGTTCAACTAGATGATAAGCTAAGAAACAAATGTGAATTCCATCTTTTAAAGACCATAAGCAGAAGAAAAGTAAGAATGGTTATGACATTAACAAAGATCTGAATAATGTTTTGCTCTGGTATTAAATATTTTAATCTCTATCTCAGATAAATTGGTTGATTAAAATTCACTTCATATAAGAATCATTGAAAAGTTTAGTGGGGGGGGAAGTAAAACTAACAAGTGGAAGCTTGTTGCTTTTAAAAACTTTCTGTGGAGGGCAAAGAATGCTGCAACATCGGTTTTTCTGGCTCTGTGTATGAAAAGTCTACTGCTGTTTGGACCTATCCAAAACTACAAGAAAGTCAAAGGTAGGGAAATGTCCTCCCAAAAAGACTCAATTTTTTTCTTTTTTTTTTGTCTCTGATTAATAGATACTGTTAGTATCTTTGGTAATCTTAAGGTACCCAAAGAGCAGCAAAAGGATGCAATGTGTAACCATAGCCCTCAGAGATGAGGCCTGAAAACCCCCTGTGATCTTGTTCAAAAGTCATTTCTATATGTTTGTTTTCGAGTTTAAATTGCATCTCCTCCCAGAACATGAGTGTAGTCCCCCAAAGTCACAATGGTCTAGGAAATCTACCCTGAGTAGGGAGCAACATTTTGTCCTAATAATGTCAACAGCTGCCTTCTAACATTTAGCCATGTAATAAAGGCAAAAAAAAGCATCTGCACATCCACAGACAAATGCCATGTGTCCATTGGGCACTCCATTAGATAGCCATAATGCTCACAGCTGGAAATTTTTCTGAGATGGCATTTGATATCATCATTGTTAGCCTTCATATAATGCAATATTTATTACAGTAAGGGAAGAAGGGAGTATTTTTAGCTGCATCTTGAGTAACTTATCTCCATGGCAACCCTTTACTTGCCTGCACTGTTGCTGCTATATAGAATGTTGTCACATTAATAATAAATGGAACACATCTAACACATTTGGCTGCCGATTGGCTTCCAGCCACATATTCCTCTTGTTCTAGTTGAAGGGTTTGCGAAGCTTAGGGGTCCATAAGCAAATTTCATTCATTTTGTTTCTTAGAGAAAATTGCCTCGGATTATGTTAAAGCACTCAGGAGGTTTCATCAATGTATGCATTGTGTTTGTTGGGCTGGATTTTTTTGTTTGCTTTTGTTTCTAGTTCCACTTTAAAATGCCAAGGAAATCCATGAACAAATACAATTAGAAAAGCTAGAAACCCAGCAGCTGTTGAGTAATTTTGTTTGACTTACATTTGTACGGATAAGAAAATGACATTTTTAAAAATTGCTTATGAGGAACCCCTGTGACATGTTTTTGAAGAACAATACTTTCATTTCATGGAAACTTAAAGCAAGCGGGTCTCCAAGTGAGATCCTAGAATTGCTGATCACTTCATGCATACAAAAAAAAGCAGTTGCAAGAAGTCAGCCCTCATTTTGTGGTCTAAATATATGAATTTCAAATTCAGTAAATGCTTGTTAGAAAGGTGGGGAAAAAATTACAAAAAAACCATTAGATTTCAGTTTCCATTGGTCATGGTTTTTTTTCTAGGTATTATAACACTAGGGTAACTGGCTTTTCCTTTGGAAATACTACCTGCTTGGCCTAAGCCTGTTTAAAGGCCCTACACAAGTATTTGTATAAATATTAAGCATTCCTATCTGGGTGACTTAGTCCCCATTTCTTTTTTTCATTTTTTTCCTTGTCAACTCATTTCCAAATCTGCAAAAGAGAGGAGAAAAAAAGTAAATAAACCCATGTTGTTGTTTTATTACACTACCATTTTTACAGTCTACTATTAGTCTGTTTAATGTCTCAAATGAGGCGTGTCTGTGCATAGAAATAATTCCCATGGGAACCTGTTACATTTGAGTTTACATTAATAATATGTTGCCCGTGATACCTGACTGGTCCAGAAACAAGTACTTACTGCTGGATCTTCCAAATACCCTTCTTTTCAAATCCAAGACATAAGGAAAAAGTCTTAAAAAAGCCTGTTCTTACACTAGCTTGTTTAGCTTTTCAAAATAAATGCTCTGCTTTAAGTTCATAAAATAAAATAGCATTAAAAAAAGGAGAGAATCATTTAACAATTATTAGATTCTTGTATGAAAATTTAATTCACAAGCATGATGTTGTTTTCCCCAGAAGTTATAAATAAGGGAATAGTCCATGTGAGTTCTTGAGTGCTAGTGAGGCTTTATAAAAGCCTGATTCTAAATATTCTGTGGCAATCCCTGGGAACATTGTTATTGACCCCTGAGCCTTGTGTTAATCTCTACTTTATGATGTCAAACTTTGTAAGAGGTTTTTACCCTAGAAGGCTTTATTTTATTTTTTTAACTGTAAAATGTTAAAAACTAGCAGCATTTATCTCATTATTTGTATCTCAACACGAGTAAGTTTGCTCAAGGAAAATACCTGGTCGCATTTGTTCTAAAGGACATTAAACAGTCTTGAAGCTCAGAGTTAGTAAACAATCTGACATTACTATTATTTTTGTTTGGGGAGTCCTACTTTTAACGAGTAATAGCTAATTAGAGATGTTTTATTGAGCTTCCTGGTGGCTTCTTGGCAGCACTGCCTGCCAAGGTGAGAGAAACACAAGGGCCCACTGCTTCTCAGTTGTGTGTGTTTAATATAAAGCCCCACTCCCAGCGGGTCAGACTTTCCTGCTTATTTATATTGACCTGGAACTCGCTTGACATCTGTTGAAAGGCCAGGAGATGAATGAACATGGGAAAAGATGATGATCTCCCTGCTGTAGCAGGTCACTTTACAGGATAGGTGTGCTTCCAGACTTTAAATGAGAGACTTGGGGCAGGCACTGAGGCAGATGAGAGACAGGTAAAAATCTTGCAGGATGTTCATCTCTCCAAGCAGCTGGAATCAGACTTCTGACTTGCTACATTTAGCATAGCAGGCAGACATGTTATTAATTAAGGAAATTTTTTAAAGCACTATGAAGATGAAACTTAATATATACTTGCTGTAAAGGTGATTACACTTTAATTCATGGTTCATCTCTGCTTGAGACAAATCTACAGTAACAAAAAATGTTTCTATTGTTAGTCTGTAAGGGATAGATTTCAAAATGAATCATGATTTTCTCATCTAAGTCTTAAAAGAAAAAATATGGTAACTGCTGTGTTTAAGGTTTGTATTTGTGACACTTACTGGAAAACGGAAGAATTTTGAGGAAAGCAGTCTGTTGCTGAAGCCTCATCTTGTAAGAGCTTTGCACCAGAATTCAGTGAAGTGG
Organism: Margarornis squamiger; assembly: GCA_035222235.1. Classification (NCBI taxonomy): domain Eukaryota; kingdom Metazoa; phylum Chordata; class Aves; order Passeriformes; family Furnariidae; genus Margarornis; species Margarornis squamiger. The sequence goes on from JAWWTY010000160.1 coordinate 30,266,093, forward strand.
GAAAGCCCATCGTTGGAAAACAGGCAGTCAGACCTCACTGTGCAATTTTTCATGCAGGCTGCATTTCTATCTCACTGCTACCACTTTGCCTCAGCTTGCACAGACACACATTGTTTATATGTGGTTTGAAACTGATTATAGTGACTGGCTGCATTCTGGAGTTCAGTGTTTGACTACCGTGAAAAAAGTGTGTATCTTATTTTGACTATTTTATGAAAAATTTTGTATTCAACTCTACCCTTTCTGAGAACTCTAGATGTTGAAACAGCTTGAAGTGTAGCTGTTCCTTTCATCTGTAATGCTGTATGCTGCTCTGATTTTACTTTCTGCTTCTTTTTGTTATTTTCTTTCCAAAGTGTGACAGCTAAAAATGCTGACTGAAAGTCAGAACCCCTGTGTAAACACAAGAGCTATAAAACTGTCCTTTGTGCCCAGTGAGTCCTCTGTTGTCTATGTAATACTGCAGGTCTGGAGAAATCATGTCACAGAGTTCCTCTGATGAGGAACTCCCATCCTTTCTTAGCTGTGAGAACATGGTACCAGAGAGAAAGTTAAACCCTGAAGGCCACTGTGAGCTTTGATTCTCTTACTGGTTCAGGTCAGAATGAACAACATCTTTATTTTAACATGATTTTACTAAGCATGTTTTCCCACTGACTCATGGGCACAATTTTTACTCTTTTTAATTTTCCTTTTGGAATTACTTTTGATCAGAAATCTAATGAGCTACTTAAGCTCATTAGGAAGGAAGAGAAAGCTCTGCCTCTGAAATGGTCATTAATTTGTTACATGGGGAGGACTCCAAGCCTGCCTTAGTGATCTTCCATATTTCTCTCTTCCAGAGCAAAAACTCAATGCCTATTTAATAAAAAAAAAAAAAAACACACCACAACAACAAAACACAAACCACAAAACAAAAGAAAAAAACCAAAAAAAACAACGACAAAAAAAAAGGCAAAACCCAAAAAAAACCCCAACCAAGCAAACAAAAAAAACTAGGAAAGACATGCATTCTCTGTGATGAGATAAGCATCCTTGAGCTTTTCACAATGGTATTTATTTTCCACCTGCTCATTTACTGTATACCTGTCCCAGGCTGGCCCTGCTTTTGGCTGCAGTACAGATGATTCTCGGTTTCAAAGGCAGATTTGTTCTTAAAATTATTTCCCTGGCACATAATAGTGACTGTTTCCCATACTTAGCAAAATACAGCTAAATAAAGAGTCCAGGTGTGCCATGTTTGTCAGCCTTTTTAAAGTATAATACTAATTTTTGCTCTAAATAAGAAGCTTTAACAGACTGTAATAATAACCCTGTGGCTAATGTGACCCTGGTAAGGAACAGAAGATACTCCAGTCCTGTGAACACAGGATTGACAGTGGTTTTAGATGAAGATTGTGGCACAGGTGTCAATGTAATTGAAATAATACTACATGTGGGGTACCCACAGGGTTCAGCCAGCCTTCAGGCAAATGCTTCTGCTGGAGTGCATGGCAACTTGTCATTAGGTCATAGGTGGGGTTCCAGTCAGACCCATGTGGGAGGTTAGATTCAGGCTGCATTAAAAAAGAAAAAAGGGTAAAACCCTCTACAATAGAAATAAATCCCCCACACCCTACTTATTCCCACCCCCATCCCTGCCCCCCCCCCAAAAAAAAAAACAACAAACAAACAAAAAAAAACCTCACAAACAAAAATCAACAAAAACCAAACAATCAATCCCCAAACCAAACCAATGAACCACCCCATATTCAAGCTTTGCAACTCCTAATACCGCAAGGGTTAGGTTTTTTCCCTGTGTATTTGCACTAAAATGATCGTTCCAGTGTTTCATCTTGCTCTCTCTGCATATATTTTGATATGTCTGTGTACACATTTATGTATATTGCACTTCATAAAAGTATGCGAGTAGTGATTACAAGTTGATTTGTGGTCAATTCATGTTTTAATGAAGAGTTGCAAATCCATATAAATATGGATTTTGAGTATTTTATTGAACTCTAGTATGTCCTCATATGTCTAGACTTTTTAAAATTAGAATGGCTGATAAATGCACAACAACTTGAAATGCAAGCAGGTACAAATGCGTATCCTTGACAGATGAAAAGAGGCACATCTGGAAGGTCTTTACCCAGAATGAGTTGTCATGTCTTAGCCAAAGTGTAATTCTGCACTGAGCCACTTGTTTAGGGTGTGAGGTAGAAAAAGCATTTAACTACATGATTAACTGCAAGGTTGTGGTTACAGCTTTTGTGAGACTAATCATATTACTAGAATGATACTTTTGCATTTTTCTGTGATTATCATACTCTGGGTGTTTACATCCTCTGAGAGTCAAGGATAGTTACACAGACATTGAAGGAGTGAACCAGTCTTTCCCTGCAGCAATTTAGCCAGACAGTGTGACAAAACAGTGTTGTAAGTCAGACTTCAATCTTAATTCATTCCAAGTGTTTGTTTCCTCAGTTGTTGGAAGATTTTTCATTCTTGTTTGTCTGTAGAATATACAGAGACAAATAGGTACTGTATGCCTTGGGTAATATTTAACTGCTCTAAAGAAAACAAATTCAATAAGTTTATACTCTTCTGAGAGAATTCTTCTTCGTTGGAATATATGCTATACCTAATGAACTTTTTGCTAATTATCCTTTGCTTTGTCTTGAATGTGTGACCAAGAGGAAGACCAGTCACCAGCTCACATTTGTATTACTTGCTTTGCAAAAAGCTTAGCTCACTGAAGCTGGTTCTTCATGCTTTGATATGATTTTAAAAATCCAAATGTTTCCCAGTGCTTGCTATTAAGTTTGATTTTAAGAGCCTTTGAAACAGGTTCTTCTTCTGGTGTAATTTCCTCGACTTGAGCTTGAATTATGAGCATTTTATTTGCCCATTTTGCCTGGCATAGCCTGTATGCTTGCTTCAAATTGTTCTAGCTGCTGATATGTTCACAGCAAAGAATTCATTGTGAATGGGAATGTTCCCAGTGTTATCAATATCTCTTCTGTAAGCAGTGGAAGTGGAGAAGCATCTCAAAGCCATATCATCTCTACTACCTTAGAAACACACTTCATAATGTAGTGAGGTTTCCTGTGGAGCAGTGAGTGTGTGTACTCTTGTCTTTCCTAACTCTAACCAGACTTCAGGTGTCTTGCTCTTAGAGGAGTAGTTTAATACTTAGATATCACCAAAAGCTTGGTGAAGTAAGTTTTCTCTGTAGGCACATCTGCTATTTCAAATCTAACCTTTTCAGAACACCACATCAGTAAACATCTGGATTCCTAAAGTGCCTAGGACATGCTGCTTGGTAAGATGGTGTTATGACCCACCTCTCATGTAGGATAACTGAGGCTCCTGTCAATAAATCCCATGGGGTGAATTAGAGTGAAAGGACACTGAGTGACCAGTGTACATCCGAGGGAGATTTACTTGAGAGCAATTTGATGGCAGTGGGAAGAAGGCCACTCTCTTGATCTGCTGGGGGTGTGAGCACAGGAAATGCAGTTTGTCAGGTTATATACATTGAAGTTAGCATTGCCTAAATCCCTCGTCAGGGGGGGAATTCTTTGTGTTTGATGCAACAGTATGGGGTAGGGAGAGTTCCCAAAAAGAGTTGAGCAGTGTTTTGGGGTCCTTGGTGTTCATAACCCCCTCTGAGGATACGACCACTGTTTGACCCTGCTTCTTGCAACTCCTTTATGATGAAAAGGGGAAGCTGGCATTGGAAAAGCATTACCCTACATTACCCTACCTCTGTAAGGTCTACTTCTTACTGGCTGTTTCCCTTAGCTCGTTTGAAACAGCTTAAGTTATCACATTCCCAGTTTTCCTGGATGCAATCAACCATGGAGCAACCTGGACAATGGCCAGGTTGCCACAAATGGGTGCTCCCACCAGCTCAGATGGGGAGCCCCAGAGCTGCTGTTGTGGAAACAGTCCTTGGGTACTCTCCTAGGACCAGCCTCCTCTTTTGAGGTCTATTTTAATCTCACTCTCTTCCCTTACCCCAGTAGATAACGGATTCCTAATTTGCCATTGTGTATCTTAGGGAAAAACTGTATTTGTGAAACTGAGAAATTATTAATTACTCAAACTGCCTGGTAAGTACTATAAATTCTCAATGTATGAATGTGTTTGTCTGGTAGAGACATTGAGAAAAGTCAGCCAATTCTGTAACTGACTTTACCTAACCTTAGCTTGACCTGGTGAATATCAGTGAGGTCTGTATTAGTTCTCCCACCCTTCCTTCACAACAGTACTGAATAAATCTGTTCTGTGGAAGTCTTTATTGAACTTTCCACTGTGAGTGGTTTTATATGGCATGACCCCCTTTGAATATCAGAGGGCACAGATTGCGTCATTGAGGTAGTAGCAGTACAGAAGCAATTAAAAGAACAAACATGGAATAACTGGACAGCTTAATTTATGTTCTTAAAATGCTACAAATGAAACAACTATGATGCACAATCAGAGAACCTCTAAGCATAAACATTCATAAGCTATTTCCATGGCTACAGAGTTGTCATGTAGATGTTGAAAAAGTAATTCCCTACCTAAACACAGGATGCAGGAAGAGGCATATTAACTCCTGCTTTTGCTTAGTTCTAGCACTGTAGATCTTTGTAATGGTTGCTCTTCTATTAAATTCCACCATATATACTTTTTTTGAATGGGAGGTTTCTGTTTCTCTTAGATGTAGTGGTGTAACAGAAGATAACAGCCTCACATCTGATACACTTGGCCACGTACATGTTCTCAACACCACTCTTGTTCTTGGTTATTTTCCTCTTTCATGTTGCAGCCCTCAGGATGTTGAGGATGATTACAGATTTCTCCAGCACTCTTAAGAGGCTGTGAAAGGGAAATACAGCTGTGGATCATTGGTTAAGTACTCAAAGAAAGATCTTTGGCTGTTTTTGAGGTGATGCTATATGATTACAATGACATCAGTAAAAGGAGGTCAGATCTATCTGCCATGCTTTATTATGATGGAAAGACTTTGGAATATCATTTATGGTGGATTCAACACCCAGGTATTGGTTATTGATTTTGCATTGTTCCACAGCAAATCGCAGCCTGATTCTTTGCATCATGTTCTCTGTTAACAGTGGAATTTGACTGTTAGCATTTCTTTTATTCTTAGAATGTTAAAGAGAAGGAGAAAGTATATTCTCTCAGTTCTAAATACACACATCAAGCATGTTGTCTGTTTTCACTCCTAAAAATACAAGAGGTACAGGTGTGGTCATTAGTATGTATTTGAGATTTATTGTGATTGACAGCTCATGGTTTTCAAAAGTATCTACTGCTTTTAGAGGGTGTAGCTTGGCAAAACTTCTAAGTGGCTTATCTCATCAAGTAAGACCAAATTTCCTAAAAAGCTTCATTGTCAAGGCATCTCATTTCATTCCAAATACAGCCAAAATACATGAAAACCTTGAAAGTATTGTTAGTGTAGCTACAAAATTGCACTTTTCTTGAAGTATAAACTTACATAAACTTTCGAGAAAATTCACTGCTAAGAACTCCAAATGGTAGCAGTATTTTATTTCTTATGTGGGCTGTTTTATCATATTATTCTGGAAGTAGTTTCATGGGTGGTGGGGTAGGAGGATGTTTGGAAAGAAAAAGAGCTGAGAGTTTTCACTAATCTATTTATAGTATTCATTAATTGATTTTATTCTTGTGGTTACCCTCCCATTAAAACCCATTTGAAGCTAGAGTGCTCTTGTCTATTAAGGTACTCACTAAGGGTTTTAAATTACTTTGATAGTTTAAGAAAAATTACACTTATTTCTTAGTGTGTCTTATTGTTATGAAATTTAGCACTTTTTCCTCAGTCTGTAATGTTCTTTCTAGAATTGCTGAGATTCTGAACTAATTCTGAAGAGGACAAGGAGGTTAAAATCAAAATTAGTTCTTGCTATCAATCTCAAGCAGTTTTTGGCACTCTACAGAAACCACTCTTGCTTATTTTGTGTCCTTCTCAGAGTACAAGTTCATTATTGTTACATAAAGAAGATTGAAAAAAGACATTCAGGTGAAGATGAACAAGTAGTATAAATTGTACAAAAGCAATGAATGCACAGCATTAATATGCCTGTGCTCTCTGCCTTCAAGCAGATGGGAACACAGAAGTGGCAGGCTGTGGTGCCTTGCTCTGTTTTCTCAAGCTGCTACGACCCTGCTGCTTCATTGCAGAATTCAGCAGCTCTATTTGCTTGTGGATGGCCCAGCACTGAAGATGAGAGCTCATCCCTTGTACTGGTTATTCCACTTAACAGCATGTTATCTTAATGTTGCACCCAATTTAGCTTCAGTTCAGCCTCTTGCAACTACTCACAACAAAATTCTTATTCTACTTTGCAGCTGAATTTGAATTGGAAAAGTATCTTCCATGTCCTTTAATGGAATATCTTTTACTGAGGAGGTCAAGGGAAAGAAGTATTTATGAGCACTTTTCATGACTGTATAAATTCACACATTATTCATGCTTTGTTGAACCTTATCTGCAAGATCAGCATAAAGCCATCTACGAGAATGTGTACCTTGAGCATACTGATAATATTCGACAACTAAGTAATAACACTGGTGACATTTGCAAAGCCTGACAGACTTGGGCCTCTTTGCATTGACATTAGTTGAAATGAGACATCTCTTTCTTTGGAAGTGGTGGTTCAATGCCCTTTTTCTGATTTCTCAGACTTCTGTCATTTTTGCATGTTCCTTTTGGCCATTGTAAGGAAACAGCAAGATACTTGTTTTTTCTACTCTTTTCTCCTGTCTTAAAATCATTTTCCCCCTTTAAATGACTGCCAGAAAGAGCTTCTTCATAGGCTTTTGTCACAGGTTACTAAACATTGAGTTATGGAGAGTTAGTTTCTGGTTAGGGCTGGCCAGAGACGTATCAGTGACTTCTGGAAGCAATGGGGTTGTGATGATTATTTATCCCTGCCTTGCAAAATGGAGTATGTAATGTAGCACTGCTCATGGAAGTCAACAGAACTGCCCTTAGACATCACTGCAAACTCTTCCCTTAATCAAAAGGTACTCCTATCCACTGCAGAAGACTATTTATATTTCATTTCTCACTATAAAGGAAGGTAGAAGATTGACAGCGGTGCACTACGATTTCATAGTAATTGATCTTTTTCAAAGCACTTTGACTTTCTCTGAAGAGCTGTCATGTGGTTCTGTACCTTGTTATTGCTATAGGTACATTTTACTGTTGTTTTCAGAAAGTGGGCATAAAGATATCATGTTTTTTAACCACAGAATTACCTTTATTCTGCATTTATTCTGATACCAGATGTAATATTAATGGAAGCAGCCTTCTGGCAGGGTAAGCCACGTTATCAGTAAATGTGTAATTGACTTCTGTATGGAGTCTGAGGGAACAAAGGAGCTTGGAGATCAAGAGCCCTGTGCCTGCCTGCCAGAGCAGTGTGATTGTTCTCGGCCCCAGCCTGTGATCCTTGCTTACGCAGAGTAGTACTGTGTGTAGTTATCACTCGAGGGCTAGTACTACTGATTGTAGTTTGATCCGGGGAAGTGGTAAATGACAGTGCAATTGTATCTCGTGCTGTTCATCAGCCTACCTCCCAATCTACGGAAAAAAGAGCAAGGAAAGGTACTCTACTACTCGGTATTGTAGATGTACATAAGCATGAGCCTGAAGGACAGGGAATGGGCAAAAAGAGGGGAATGTGGGAAGTTCAGTACATTGCAGCCAGTGTTAGATACTAGCACTGTGAAATCAAGGCTAAAATGCTTTAAGTTCTGTGTTTAGTAATTTTTATTTATTGAGGGGGAAATGTTTCTTGCTGTGAGGAAAAAATGTTTTGTTTCTTTCTAAATTGTGTTTGTAAATCAGATCAAAAGAGTTTTGTATGAATATAGTGCATTTAAAAGGAATGTATTTGACACTCTAAACAGGAAACTCTCAATTGTTCAGGTATTTCAAAGGTTTAAATTACTTGGACCTCATAATATTAAATCCATGTTATGGTCTCTCATATTATGAATCAAAAGACAGAAGGGAAAAATACAACTTTTGCATAGTACTATTCATCATGACAAATGTTCTGTATCAAAGAACATAACATCCTGGCAAAGCTTCAAGATTACCCCGAGGAGAGGCAATGGACAGACTGTCGAGCCAAAGTAATTTCAGAAACAATTCCACACCTTATTTATCCCCTGCGTGGAGCAGAAAAGCTATAAAACCTTCTAGCACAGTCACTTTGTGCATTTGTTTAACCTACTGACCTTAACTCTCACCCACCTGACAGTCTCACATTTCTGAGCGTGGAGGGGGGATTTCTGTGGTTTAGAGTTTCTCTGCCAGAGTTTACTTCTTTCTCAGCTCTTGAGCAAAGGCACGGGTGTGACCAGGTGAGTGCTGTAACATGCTGTCCCTATGGTCCCCCAGCAAGTACAGGCAGCTGCTGGAGACATCAAGTGTGAAGAAAAGGAGGACACAGCTGTGTTAGAGCCCCAGCACTCTGCTGGTGGCTACTGGCACAACTAATCACTGTGACTGATTCGTGGGGCTGAGCTGGTTCAGAACAGCTGACTGTCCCGTTGCAAAATGGGAACAGTCTCGTTTCTCACCAGTGAAATGGTGACCTCCACGCTGGCAGGCTCCAGCATGCCTATCTCTGTCTCACCAAACTTATTCCACATACCTTCACTGCATGGCCTTGTAGCTTTGGAAGAAAAGTATCTCCCTTCATATTAAATGTACCTTTAAACAAGTTTGAGATGATACTGTATCTAAACTTCTGGCTCAAAATTGAGAAAATGAAAACGATTTGTTTTCATGAACCTTAAATTTAATCCTCAGTAAGTGAGGTTTTTTTTGTTGGTTATTTTGGGTTTTTAATTTGAACTCAGACTTTCATATATTAAATCAATTTATTCAGTATTATTAGCACTAAATTATGCAACTGATCTGCTGTAATACTGAAAACCAGAAATCTTGTTTATGTAAGTCAGTGTAATACAGATAGAATCATCTATGTAATTTATCACAATTACGTATATTTTAGTTGTTGGTAACAGAATTTGGCATCATGCTGAGGGCTGCAGAAGAAATCCTCATATTCTTAAGTTGCTGCCTGTCCAGGAACAATCACACTATCTAAATGAGCTAGCACTGTGTTGATTATTAGGTGCCAAAAATGTGTCCTAAGTATATTAAAATTAGCTCTTTGTTAAAGCTTATAGTCAAGGCATGTAAATCTGACCAGAAAGGAGAGATTTGTTTACTGAAAAACCAAAAAAAACACAATTAAATCCAAGCACCCCACACCTGTTAACCTTTATTTTGGATGCATGAGAATAGGAACTGTGTTTTGGGATGGAGATTCATGGTTTACTGTGTGAGAGGACAACATGTTATAGGTTTTCTTGCAACACAAAGTCCCTACTGGCTGTTGTGTTAAAACAAATCTGGAGTTAAATTGGGATGCACTCTAGAAGAACACAGTGGGCAAAGGGAAGGTTTGTGTTGGTATCTTTTTGTCACATACTGCTCATCAGTTTGCCTTTGTTTGTTCAAGTTTAACATTTTCTGATCTAACAAAAGCCTGCTTTAGAAATTGAAGCTTTCAGTCACTTCTGACATGCTTACTTGAAGAACAAAGTCCCTGATCACAGCCCTGGCTGTTCCAGGATCATTTTGGTGCTACAGTGGTGGTCTGAAATATTTCTTTTCTACCTCTCTCCCATTGTTCTCATGACAGATCTCTAAGATTTTAGAGATCTTTTGTTCTCTTGTTGCCCTTGTGAGATTAAATTATGTGTATGTTAACTTCATCAGGTAATTGCATAGGTGTTTTATTAAGAATCTCTACTGATGGAAGTCCAACCCATACAGAGAGCTGCCCATGTGATCTGACAGTTCTTCATTCCTCCTGCACTTAATGTTTGACTTGGCTTTAGCAATCCCCTGCTGCAACTGATTTGTTCCTGGTCTTATTTGTTGTGGAAATAGAGAATACCTTAGAACTACAGTACACATGATGCAGAGAGAGATTTCTCTCCTGCATTTTCATTGCTTCACTAGATTAAAGCTTCACTAGATTAAACAATCAAATACTTCCAGATTTTCCTGAAGATGAAGAATAGTGACAGCAATTGGACAACTCATCTCTGGATTTTCTTCAGTTGTTTTAAAATGTAACATCCAAAACTAGATATCAATCAGATGAGGTCTCCTCAATCTCTTAATGTGTCCCATGGGTTAGACATGAACTACTACCCCTTTTCGCACTACTGACTTTGTTGGCTCATGTTCAGTGAGGTATTGGTTGGATCCTTTTCCACAGTACCCAGTCAGTTGTTTTCAAGTACATGTTTTTGTGGGTGACTGTTCCTGTCTCCTTAAAGCAGCATATGTCACTTACTGTTACTAAGTCACAGCTTTTTTTCTTTCCTTTGGAATTTTTTGGTCTTGCAGTCGACTTGGGACTGACTCCCACTACTGAATATAACTTGTAATTAAGCAAACATTCTAATAACTGTGTGTGCATCAGGGTTTCACCTCCTGTTTGGTTTTTAGCAATCTAGAGTATTAGGTATGGTTGGGTTTTTGTAGACTAGTTACATTACAAAGTTTTATTTACTTAATTGAGACCAAAGGTTGGCTAATGACACTCCTGTAAGTTGAGAACATTCCAATGTCAAAAACTAGTTCTCTGCATAGGGTATGATTCTGACCAGACTTATTTTCTGTAAAGGAGATATTCAGGGTATTTTTCTAGGTAAAATAATTGTATCATTTAGCTTATGGCAAGTCTGAGATTGTCCATAACTCTTGAAAATCCCATTCCCTGATCCTCAGATCTCAATCAATTAATTTTAATATAACAATAAGGCCAACATCTTTCAGGGAACCACTGTAATTTTTAGGTAATTCTTGAGA
>JAWWTY010000160.1:30277116-30401027 GCA_035222235.1 Margarornis squamiger
CAATCAATTAATTTTAATATAACAATAAGGCCAACATCTTTCAGGGAACCACTGTAATTTTTAGGTAATTCTTGAGATTTAAAACTTGGGAGATGACAGGCTTTGTATTTGCATTTCATATTGCATCCTGTCATAGGCATTTTTTAGAGTTCACCTTATGACTAAAATGGTAACTTATTTTCTTGTGAAAGATAAAGCATCTTGAGCTTATTTGTATTTCACTGCAAACTGCAGTTCACTCAGTTCATGGAGCTCAAAAGGGGCCCTGTGAGGCCTCATCTTGGTCCAGCTGGCACTGATTTAAGGTTGTGACGTGATGATAATGATAATGTCTCAATTAAGTGTGGCTTTGAGATATTGGGCTTGCTTTAACATGAAGCTCTTAAGGTGCAAGCCCCATGTGACTAAAATCCAGGAAATGGTTCACCTAAGCATTCTTATAATGGAGTCTCTGAAATTATGCAGTTCCTGTAAAAGTTCAGAAAATAACAGCAGTCTATTATTATACTGAGGAAAATAGTGAGGCTATCCTTCTTCCAGAATGTTTTAATGAGAGATGAATCTATAAAGGAAACATCAAGCTGAGAGGAAAATCTGAGATAGCTGGGAATTTAGGGGGACAGGGAAGGTTCTGGTTCCTCTCTGGGGGCTGCATATCTGCCTTCCTAGTTTGAATGTTTGTGTTTGAGCCCTTGAAATGTGCTGTTCAAAACAGGCAAGGAGGTACCAAAACTTAATGATTTTGCCCAAGTCAGTGAAGAAAATTTATTTAAACCCAGATTATACAAGATGTTTTTGTGCCTTTAGAACATAAATGTCTTTTCTCTACTTTTCAGCTTCTGATATAAATGGTGTTCTCTGGGAAAAGAATGGATTGTAATTTCAACACACAAACAGCATAAGAGAAACTCGGTAAACAAAAAACATTGCTGGTGGCAGTCAAGAAAGGAGGCAGGAGGAAAGCCTCTTTAAGTCTGACTGCTATGGTACACAGTGATAATGGTCTTGTACACTGGATAATGATTTACTTGGTGTCTCTAGAACTAGACAGATTATGTAGGTCGGTGATTTTTTTTTTACTGAAAGAACAGCTGTCACTAACAGCCAGTGAAATAGTTGAGTAAGTCTTTGTGCTGCAGACAGAAAAGCAAAAAAATTAGGAATATTGAAATAATACAGTTTCATCCCAAAGTGAACAGTAATTATGAATGCTGAATGTATGACCTTCAGAATACGAAACTTGCAGAGAACTGTGTTTTATCTATCTATGGGTTTGCAACTACCAATAATGTAAAATGGTGGTATTGTTTGGTTACTTGAGTTTAATTCATCTAATATAGAGCTTACAATTCTGAAATAATTTCTTAATAAAACTGTAGAGTTTGAGTTGGAAAGAAGCAGGAGTAAGTCAATTGCAGTTATCATCCAGTTGTGTGCCTGAGTTCATTTAGTGAACTAAGAAGCAAACAGGCTGCTGAGTCTGATTCCCTGTGCTTGATCTTCTCTCCAGTGTGTTCTCTTTGATGTCCAGAGCGCGTGCTTTGGTTCCTGTGCTGGCAGTGGTAGTGGGTGCTCAGTGTCTGCCTGATGAGGAAGGTGCTGGTGTGACCTTTTGTGCCCTGTTCTGCCTGCAGGGGTGGGGTGGTAGTTGGGTACCTTGCTCTGCCTGTGTTTTCTGCCTGCAGACTCACTACAAATGGAAACACGAACCAAAATGTGGTCAGAAGGGGTGTGTCAGATTTGGGCAGTCTGAGAGATGAGCTGATGTGGCAATGTAAGAAAGACCTCCTGTCACTGCCAGGGTTTGATTTGCCTTTTACCTGTAGTACAGTGTGGACATCATCCTTCCCAGTCTGCTGCACTGGCTGGAGGGTGAGGGAAAGGGTAGTTGACTGGCTTCAGCAACTTAATCCCATGTCCATTTATTTCTCTCTACAACATCTTTCAGAGCCCTGCAGCTGTCACATTTGCCACTCTTCTCATCCTGCTAAAGGCAATCCCCTCAGTCTTTTGAAACAGCAGCAAATTAAAGCCCTTTTTGAAGGCTGCAGACAAGCTAATATATATTTTATATGTTCTGTATATATACATGCACTAGCATATCCTTCAAAGTTGAAAGGAGGCCATTTGAATTAAAGAGAAATGAATATCTTTGCAGATCAAAAGAAAAAATTAAACTTTTGTTTCTGGTTTTAAGGGAGAATTTTAAAAGTAATATCAAAACCTCTAGGGTCTTTAAAGTATTTTCAAAATTACTGGCAGCTTATCTCTGAAGTCCAGCTCTATGAATTGGATACAAAATTCACTTACTACTCATTATTATTTCATCTATTTGAAGATGCTGCAATTGTAATGAAACAATGGTTACGAATGCTTTATCTACAGTGTGCTATCAACATGTTTTCCCTCTTCAGATTTGGTTGTGGATCACACAATCATTTAGATCTGTGAGAGACAATAAATGTGTTTCTCAGACTACTGCAATGTGCATTGTATGGCTGCTGTTATGAAGATTGCTTTGTCAGCCATGCCTCCCCTAGCCACATTATGGGGTGATAAGAGTCGTGCCACAGTGGAGCCATCTCATGCTGATGAAGGTATGCACACTGAAAAGGATGCACATGGTACTCAGTGTTAAGACACTTGACAGGGATTTTCAGAGAAATTCCCCTTATTGGTAGCCATCTGTCCCCATTGGTTGAGCAGGTTTTAATTGACACTTCCACTGGGCAACTATTTTTTCTGCTGAGTTGCTTGGTAAAAATTTGCTATTTTTATTGAGTTTATTAAAATAGCAGTATCTGCAAGCAACTTGGAAAATTCTGTTCCAGCATTTCTATGCAAAGGGCCGACCAGAATAACAGTACTGTCTCAAAAAAAAAAAAGAAAAAGAGATTCCCTAAATCTTGGGAGAAAACATATGCAACTAAGGAAATTATAGAAAAATAACTCCATTAAAGAGTGAAAAAATTAGCACTAGTCTTGAATAAAATTTTTGTGGAGGATAATCTCCTTTTCCTTTAAGATGCTGACTTGATGGAGAACACACTGATAAATGGGTTTATCCATTTTCCAGGAGTGATCACTGGGTAACTGAGCTGAGAATCACTCTCTTTACATCTCCAACTTAAAGCTCATTTGTGCACAAAGCACTCTCGGGAAGTCTTGTTTAATTTACTTCCAGTGAGCACGCTCCTGGTTGCTGAAGAAGTGCTGAGGAACAGAAATGTCCTGTCCCTTCTCCAGACTCTCTGTCAGGGCATGCATTCTGGCACCACACTTGGCTTCCAGCCTCTCCTCCCTCTCTGGATGGAGTGACTGTGTAGTTGTAAATGCAAGGATATTACTTTGAAAGGAATCAGGTCCTGTGTGTGTATGGTAAAGGCAGGAAGTTGGATTTTCTCTGCTTTAGGGTACTTCAGATGTTTGATTTTGTTGTGATTCAGAAGTCAAATGTGAGGAGTTTAAGTTCACCATATAGTCAGCGGAAAGAAATGGTTGTCTCTGGGAGGAGGAAGGGGTGAAATGATCTGTTGTGATTCCGGACACTTCAAGGTGGACCCATTCAGGTCGTGCATGAAACTTCTTGTAATTCTGATGGAGAGTGTATATCCTTTCAAAGGAGTACCCACTGTCTGGAATGAAAATGGACTTTTTCATGAATGTGCTGCATTTAGGTTTCAAGTATATTGAGAAACAAATGGAACAGGTTGCAATGATGAAAAATAGAAAGGGGATTTTGGCATCTCCTAATTGCTAGTGGCAAAGTCTGAGCCTGATGCTACAGCTCAGTCTTTGCTATTGGATTTTTACATATGGAATATGTGAGGAGATACAGAAGAGTTTTCCATGTTAAAATAGGAGGAAGAATCAGATTCCACTCCCCTCCTTTTTAACAGCAGAAAAAAAAAACAGTCCTGTAAAGGGGAAATCCATAAAAGAGCCATAAAATAAAACATACTGCAAGGAGGTTGTGTATGCTTTTGAGGATCCAGAAGGCAAAAAAATAAAGGCATTTATAGCCATTTTCAGACTGAGACAATGAATTAAAAGAGTGGATGCAGTCAGCCTGACGTAAAGCTGAGAAACTTAATACCCTGGATTTTGTGGAACAAATTTTAAAGGGTTTTTAGGATAATATAAGCCCTCTATATTCCAGTCCTTGGAAATGGTCTTCTACTTGAAAGGGTTTTCCTTGCTATTACTTAAAACAAAAACGAAGAAACAAGCCATAAAACTTGTATCTTTGCTAAGCTTCAGTAGTGTTTTTCCTTCTTAATTATGTGGCATGTTAATAGTATCAGAAATTTTAATTAAAGCTTGCAGTTAACATCAAAAAGATCAATACTCTACAGTAGAAAATGTGTCCTTTTCATACTCTTTCAGTATAGCATCATGTACTATGGAAGAGTTTGATCTCTATCTAGGTGTTCTCAATTTTCTTTTTTGTATCTTATGTTAAAAGATGCTAATCAGTAGGATTTTGCATGTGTTTGGATCAAAGAGTATTCCTCAACCTTTTTAAATCCAGTCTATGTGCTATATGCTGTATATCTGTGTTCAGTGGGAAGAGTTTCAGTGATGTTTATATGCAAAGAAAACCTCATTATCCAATGTAATTTGGTAGTTGATCGGGTGTGAGCTCCGAATTGATACCAATACCTGGGATACTGAGGATCGCTTCGGTGGCTCCTGGGGGCTCTGTGCTTTTGGGAGTCCAGCAGGAGGAAGCATTGAGCTGACTTGTTTAGACATGACTGAGGTGAAACTGGTGCTAATGAGCAAAGCCTTGTATTGGCTTCTGCAGAACAGGAGCTAATGACTCGTGTGTCTGCACTGCAGACATTGCCGTGGTGTCTCAGATACCTCTGCACTGCCCTTGCCCTGGTGGGCTTGTTTATAGGTACCTGGACTGTCCTGCTTCAGCACACTTGCACTGCTGCAATTAGGTTGCTGAATCTCTTTAGAAACTCCCTCAGGGTACTGAGGGCAGAAATAGGGAGGCACAAGAGATACAGCTGGGACTTGGGTTTCCCATAGAGAACACATGACTAAGGCTGACAGAGTTCAAGAAGCCTTTGGATGATACTTTCAGGCACATGGTGTGACTCTTAGGGATGGTCTGGTGAAGGGCCATGGGCTGGACTTTACTCTTGTGGGTCCCTTCCAGCTCAGCATATTCTGTGATGACATGAGAAAATAGATCAACTTCCAGGTGCTGGGTTGGTTCATTTCCAGCACCCTCTGAGCTCGATGTCTCAGCACAGCGTGTAAGGGTGGCAAAAGACAGGTTTTGTAGAAAACATTACAGTTGCCTGAATGATGGAAGTTTTCTTTACTCTTCTCTCCTACATCAGGGGGCAGTACTACACGTATGAGTACTGACATCCCTTTTGAGTACTTGGTGTTCATAGAAATAAAACTGAAAGAGAATGAGAAAAACCAGAGTTTCACTCAAGGTTAACTATAATGTGTTGCAAGATCCATGTGAAATTAAGTTCTCCTAAAGCTGAGAAATATCTGTGTGCTCTCACTAGAATGTTTTTATTGGTCAATGTACTGGGCAAGAAACACTTAAAATAATACCCATGTTGAAAGTTTCTTCCAGAAGTCACAAGACATTTTTAATACAGATAGAGATTAACTTGTACATAGTCCTGTACCTCCAAAGTATAGGTGTTCTGTATTACCACACTGATTTTCACCATTCTTTTTGCTTCTATACAATAATATCAGTATATCAAAAATATACTGAGAATGCACCCATCACTGCTACACATTTCCCAGAACCTCACAGCCAAGCAGTCTACTTAGTGTACCTTTGAAATAGATGCAGTATCAGTAGACAGTTTAGTTAATAAAAAAATAAAAAAAAAACCAATGTCAAACCAGTGTTTTTGAGATAATGCTAGCTTTGAATGCAGAACAAAAACTGTTGAAAGAAGTAAAACAGAAAACAAGTTCTAACAAAAAGGCATTTTGGGACTCACAGACTCAGTGGTACTTGTCTCTATGTCAAAGTGAGCTACACATTCTCTGTTGAATGTGCTGACTGAGATTCTGATTAAGTCCCGATACAAAGCATTGACAAGTTTCAGAAACATTCTGAAGAAGTGGGGAGAGCAGAAACAGTCCTTTGAACTCAGGGGAGGCCTGAATGAAGTTAAAATACTCAATATTATCCCAGCTGGCTAATAACAGCAAAAGGTTAGGCCAATATAGTAATTACTCAAACTTACAGCTGCTTTTTCCCATTGGAAAATAACACCAGCTTTAAGTCATGAATAAAACATCTTGGCCCAAATCTATTACCTCAAGCATCTCCAGTAGGTTTCTAAGAACTGGGGCAGAATATATATTTAGTTGCTTGATGAAAACCTACTCATCACTGGCAAGTCCTCACTGCCTAATTAGGATGCCTAATAGATTTCAATGGTTGATATATTTCCTCTTGCATATATTTTAATGGGTCAAACCTTGAATTCAGTTAAACAAATATAAATGCCCAATGAAATGCTTAATTTCAACTGCTTATTCTAATCTATGCCAGTGTAGGAAATGAAACAATACAGCTAGAAACTCTATTTTTGTTAACTAAGCAAAATAATATTAAGAAATGTCTCTAGAAGGCTTTCTGAAAGTTTTTAATAATAGGTTCTCTCCTGCCAAATTCTTAAAAATCAAACTTCCTTTCTAATATAATAGTATATTGAATTTAGCCTTTGTATTGATTATACAGGTATCTGTTTAGATTTTTGATTACTGAATTTCCTACCTATCTGTTCAGCAGTTTTAGCAAATTAATCTGAATTCCACTTCCAGCAATTAAAAAAATCTGCTTGCTACACATTCATTCTTGATTTTGTAAATGAAATATCATTTCCCTGCCCTGCATTCAAATGAATATATTTGTACACTCAGATACCTGTGTTTTCACAGGCTCTATATAAAATGAAGATGGCAATAGGTTGAAGCAATGGAAATATTAGAATAAAAATTATTACTTTACTGAATATTACATGTGCATTAATGTGATGGATCTGTTCCTAATTTGTATTTAGTAAACAAAATTTCAAGTGTCTGCTTTCTGTGAGTTGTCACTCTTGAGGTATTAATGAATGGCTCATTCTACCACTGCATGTCTTACTGAAAAATAGGAAAGTCAAATACTTGCTAAACCGTTGTCAGACCTGGCTTTAAAATATTTTTTCTCTTCCCACTTATCCCAATATTTTCTTGTTTCTTCCAGTATTATTCAAGGGATTTCTTTTGATGCTTAGTGTTATTTTGTGACAAAGAACCTCTCTGCTAATGTGTGAGGTGACAGTGACTAAAGTGCCTTCTAGCTCTACCCAGCCAGAATTGACCACCCCATGGGATCTCACCCCTGTTGCCACCTCTGGCAGTGGTCAGGGATGGGCCTCAAATTCCTCCCTTAAGAATGTATGCAATGTATACAGGAAGTGCAATGTTCCCAACAAATACAAGGATCTCTGTGTAGAAAAAGAGAATTGTGTATATGCTCTACTGCTGTAGTTCCTCATCTGTAACTAGTACATTCAAATTAATGCGCTTTGTTCATTATAATTCACCCATACTAATATTAGGACAACACATTAATGGGCAGTTGCAAGTATGTTGTACAGAACTTTAAGACAAAGTGCTAATCTTGATGGGATTAAGAAAAGCATTAAAATTAATGAAATGATTGCATCTCAATCTGCATATGCAAATTAGCATAAATCATGTGCCCTACAATAGTATAAGCGAAAGATTATGATAATAAATTGCGTTATCTGAATTAATGACTGGCTAGCCCCACTTGATAAGGTCATAGTAAGTCCCAGTGCACTTATTACTAAAATTTATCATTCAAGCATGTGTATGCATTTAATTATTACAGCCTATTTTAACAAGCATATAAACTTTGAGAGCAGTGGAAAGTTTTTCTGTCTGTAAAAGAAAACCTTTCTTTGTTCAGAACATGTCAAATCCTGTGGATGGAAGATATGTAGGAAGGTAAATAGATATCTGCCCTTATAATTTACTTAAGGATTAATAAATAATTCAGTTAACCCTTGCTTCTCACTACTTTTTGGGGTAAAGATTTATAGCTAATATGGAGCATGTGACAGTCAGAGCTAGAGTAGCCATGATGAAAGGAGTCATTAAATTTACTTTATCCTTATATCTGTAATTGTTGATTTCCCAGCAGCCCAGCCCACAAACAGGTTTATTCCAGGCAAAAAATTATTTTCTACCTGTGTGCTAGTACAGTGCCTAGTATAATAAATAATGAAATTTAGTATGGTTCTTTGAGTAATATTACATTATAACTATTATTAGTATTTAGTAATTTTTAGCTTGAGATCTCAGGGGAGGTGTAAGGAGGCATTTTATTTTTGAGGTTATTTTGAGGCTGCTTTCTGGAAAGGGTATCAGAGTATTGTTTTGGGTGGACAGTAAAAGAGTTCTCTTTTCTTTCCCCTCAGTGAAATGTAATTTCAAACTCTCTCTTGTTTGTCTGTAGGCATTCACATAGTTGGCAAGCAGCTGATTTCTCATACATGGACACTTCAGCAGTATTCACTGAACATACATTTGTTATGAGTACAAATATGTATATGAGACCATGTGCCTAAAAGTCTGTAGATGGGCTCACTAACAGGTGAGAGAGACTGTCAGAGCAGATTGGTGGCTAAAAAACACTGGAACCAAAGGAGCTCAAACACTTCTGTGAAAAAAAACACTGGTGGACTGTCCCAGCCATCTGGGCTTGTGCAGCAGTTGTGGAGCATGTTCCTTTCAGTAGCTACTGGCTAGATGGAGACCAGTGCCACTGTTCCTCTGAGCCTTTCAGGTAGAAGTGAATATACAGGAAAGCTCGTTCACTGCTTGGGGAGATGTAAAAAGGAACTAGAGAAAACTTGGCACACCATTTTAGAAATGCTGGGTGTTCCCATCACTTCACATTCACAGAACTGCCATGAATCAACAGCTACTGCCCTTGGAAGTCTGCAGAGTGATGGCTGTGCTGGCCACGAGCTGAATTAAAAAGAACCTCATGACATAAGGAGGATCAGGTAACTGGGGCAACTTTAGCAAGGCAGAAATGTTTTGAGGCTTTAGTACATAAATTCTGCAGAAGCACAATAGCCACTCAGCAGTGTGATGCCTTGAGTCAGAACTATCAAATTAACTTCAGTAAAAACACTCTCTAATGAATTAATCATAGGAATACACATTTTACTCTGAAACAAAACATAGATGATCCAATTAACCAATTTCTACTAAGGCCTACAATTGCTTTATTAGGGCTTTAAAAAATGGTTTCTGCAAAGCAGTGTTTATTCCCAGATTGCTGCAGTTATCAGACAGCACTAAGACCTGCTGTTGAGGCTTCTGTTGTCCCTTATCTCATTAAGTGTGACATAAACACCTTTGATGAAATGAAATGGTAAAGTGCAGCAAATGGAGTAAACTCTTTCTCTCCGCAGCAGTGCCCTGCTACATGCTTACAATCTGATTTCCTGGCCTCTATTGACAGATGATAACATGTTTTGTACACGTGCCAGCTGAAGATAGCCATTTAGAGCTTCTAAATAATTAAGTATTGATTAATCAGCCTAGAAGCATATAGAACATTTTTTTTTTCCCCAAGCTTTTGTCCATTCTTAAAGGTCTTATTATTTCTAGCAGGGGAAGCTTCTGTAACACCTTCTGTAGCTGTCAGGGGCTTAAAAAATTATGGCTTGCTGTGAGAAAACTAGAACAGCTGACAGACTGCCACAGAACAAGCATGCATGACTCTTTGCTTTGCCACACTTGTTGTCCACAGGGTCAGTCGAGAGAAGCACCCAAATTTTACAAGTCACAAAGCCATTAGTAAGGGTCTGAAACTCAGTTTTAAAGGTTGACCAATTTGTCTGTAAGGCTGGAAATATGTGGTGGCTTATCTGACTCATGCCTCTTGACACAAGTGGATTGAAAAAGCCTTCACTTTGAGGGTTTGGGGCAAAGATTTTTCAGAAAAAAATCGTTCTGCCTAAAGGCTTTTTTGGTTTTTTTTCTTATGTCACAAGTGTGTTAGACATGCATGTAAAAAAGCAAAGCCTACAGGATATAATAGAGACTCCAGTGAAGATGATGATGATTGTTAAACTATTATAGCCATGTAATCTCAATGAGCTACTTGATTCTCGCCATCTGGTGAGGATTTCGATAATATTGAGCTAGTTCATTCCTCTTACCCTTAAAACTGCAATTACCCTTTAGATGATTAATAATTTAAATATATTGGTTGATGAGATTTCTAATATATCACCAATTACCAAAACTACATTTAAAGCAGGTGGGTGGATCTTAACAATATTATTGTTGTGATCAGTGAATGCAGGTAGGAGTTTTTGTAAGGCATCTGCAAGAACTTAGAAACCTGAATACAGCTTGAATCAAAATTATGATAGAAGCATTGGAAGATGCCTCCTTATTTCCATGCATAGTAAACCTGTCTGATAGTCATACAGAAGGTATTTTGAGCATGTGTCCTGTCTGTACCGTAGTCTACGTGCTTTCTGCCTTAAGAGACACTCAAGAACTTGCCTCTCTTTGGGCATTATCTGTTTACTGGTGTTAAAACAAATGCAACTTTTTGCCCCTGTGGCTCTGCAACTTGCTCTCCAGGGCTTGGCATCTTTATGGCAGCTGGTTTGTGATTGTGAGGTGCCTGTGTAACTTGTACTAGATGTGGAAGAAAAACCCAAACCCTTTCATTTATGTTTGTATTAAAATGCAGTTGAACTTGGAAGCTCATACACTGAATGTAAATGGCTTGTGTGCTGTAGCAGTTCCAAGTGCCATGTGGCATGGCAGACCTTCTTCCCCCCGCCGGCAAAAACAAGTAAGATTACAGTTCTGCTGATATGTGGCAAGCCCCTCAGCAAAGTGAAACCCAAGCGTGTCTGTGCTGCTAGCAATAACCAGGCAGTTTTTGTTGACAGGGTTTGTAGCAAACACTTCTTTGAGGCAAAAGCAAAACAATTTTTCTGTGATACCGTGTACAGAGACAGCCTTTTGTTAGCCACAAGTGCCAACCAAAAGCGTCTTTCTCTTAAAACCACAGGACATCCTGTCTTGAGTTTAAGAGAATATTGAAGAATGTGCCAGGATATAAAGCAGCTCTGATAGCAAAAGGGCACAATATGCCAAAGCTGTCTGTTGTTTGTGCACGAGAAATTGTTGCAGTATAAGGCTAAACCAAGACTTTGAATTTTCCTAAAGTTGTTAGTAGTCAAGGAGAAGAAACCTCAAACACATAAGATTCTCTGTTATGCTATTTGTCTATTTTAGTTCAATCTATTTAATACCAATATTGGTAAAAAAAAATTGTTCAAAAATGTTATCTGAATACAAATCCAGTAGCAGATTTCATGATACCAGAGTAAGTCTTGATAAATCAAGCTTTTGGGAAGCTTCTGATTAGACACAAGAGGAAAATTTCTTACAATGAGAACATTCAGACATTGGAATAACCTCCCCAGGGAAGCAGTGGATTTCACAGCAGTGGACAATTTCAAGATGCTGCTAGGTAGGGTGATGAGCCATCTTGTCTAGACTGTGCTTTGGCCAAGAAAGGTTGGGCCAGATGGTCCTTGAGGGCCTTTCCAACCTGGTATCCTGTGAAATTTAATGATAAATATGAACTGCCTGACAATCTAAGTTCAGCCTTGTTGCATGCTGGCTGCTTAGTCAACTCATATGTACTCAAAAGTCAGAGTAACTGCCAAATTCTTTTTTAAAAATTGGTCTTTAATTCCAGTAGTAAGCCACATGAAGTATTGTTGTGAAGAGTGAGGAAGCAATCGAATGGCAAAGTTATTCGAATAAGTGAAGATGGTAATGACCAGTAACAGCTGACAAGGAAATTGTTGGAGCATTAGAAATAGATCTGATGAATTCACCAACAGTATTGATGAATTTTGCTTGGAGGGGCATGTTTTTTTGAATTATGGTTATGTACGAAGTTAGGAAGGCTTGTGTCCAAAAGTTGTGGGTTCTTCCCCTGCCTCTTAGATTATAATGTTATATGACTTTTATTTTACAGTTATTTCTCACTTAGACCATCACAGTAACAAGGGAAAAACCCCATAACCTACACATTAAAAAAAAAAACAAAAAACAAAACAACATAGTCTTTATAGGAGGAATGACTGAATGGCCTGGAACCTGTAACTAAAGTTGTCTGTCTTGTGTCCAATCCCTTTATTCTCCATTGTGTTTGTAAACTTTATTCAATTATGATTGTAAATCAAGTTCTCCCCATAAATCTGAGCTCTTTTGTTGTATCTGTAGCACAAATGCTTTTTTACTCTTCTGAACTGTTTTCAGTAGTTTAGGCTCTGAGTTTGTCTTTGCTGCTGACAGCCCTAGTTTTCAATGATAGTGACTCTATATCTGTTTTGCTTTTTCTGCTCATAGTTAATTTTATATATGTTCCTAATCGCTCTCACTTCCCTGTCAACAACTAGAGTTGTTTGGGGATATTCAAGTTGAAGTTTCCTTGGAAAATAAGGTAAATAAGGTAGTAGGGCAATTATAGGCTTATAGCATTGCAGGAAGAGTTTGACATTAAACAAAGCTGTATTGAAGCAAGACTCTCCTGTTCCGTCTCCTGTTCCATCTCCTGTATGAAAAGGATCACATGATCCTGTGGCTGTCATGCCTCTGCACCCTTTACTCCTCCTTTGAGTGTAAAGGGAGCTTCTAGGACCTATGAGAACTAACAAGTTTTTGTATCTGAAAACCAGCAATGGTGCTCGATAAAGAGGGAGAACTGCAAAGCCACATTCCTTTCTTTATAATGTGGGGAGAAACGAAGTATGACAGTAGCGCTCTATAATCTCAAATTGATTTGAATTTTGACCGGTGCAAGAATATAGTTGAATTGTCTTCTTTGTCCTGAGGTGTGTTTTAGTTTTTAATCTCTTATATTAGGCTTGTGTAATTTTTATTATTCCTTGATGCTAACAAATTTTATGGGAGAGGGGTTATTGAAGAAGACTGAGGAGGGAAAAGAATTATCCAGCTTTAGATGAAAACTGAAATGCTAGAAATTACTTCTGTCATGACTTTTTTCTTCATTCTAAGTTTGGATGAAAAGTCTTTTGGTCTTCAGGCACTATTCATTGCAACTTGCATTCTAAATTTGCAGTCACTGAAACTTGGGATGGACCAGTCAAATATCTGTGCCAGATGAGAAAGCCTTCAAAATCAAGAAAATCAACAATGTAAGGAAACTTGATATGCTCACAAGCCATTCACTAAATACAGGAAGCTTCATTTTGGCCAGTAGTGATAAGAAGAGACCAGTTCCTGAAGAGCAGTTGCTGGCAAACTTTTCCCTTCTTTATTCTATCATGAAAAAAACCCTAAAACTAGCTTGTATGAGAAGAAGATGAGCTGTATGAAGCCGCATAATCTCTTTTGCCAGCAATGTTCTAAGGTGGTTTACTGGGAAGTTGTTGTCTTGAATACACTTCTAGGCTGGAATTTACAAGGATGGTGTGTGCTACTGATGTTGAGCTCAGTGAAAGAGCTTTTATCAATAGAAATGCAGGCACCATGAGCATGGCCACTGCAGGATAAATGCTGACGTATTAGTATTTTTCTTAGTGATCACAGGTACTTGATAGAACAGAAAATGTACTGCCTTAAATAGAAAAAAAAAAAGGAAATATTGCATCCTTGTCTGACAGCTCTTTATACCATTCTTTGCCACAGCATGACTTATTTGTGCTAAACTAAGGAATATGCAATTTTATTTGGTTGTAAAAATGAAGTATACAGCTTTGATCTGTTACCTTGATATAGATTTCCTTATAATATATTAAAATACTTGGTATTCTTTCTCTTTTAAAGTATTTCAGATACAAAAACCAATAATGGCATTATAACTATTGCAAAAAGAAAATTAATTCAGGATTAATAGAGAAATCCAAAGAAAAACTGAATAACATAGACATATTAAAAAATAATTGTGTATTGATCTTTTTTCAACCTCTGATTTAAATACACCATCTTGCCACCATAAAGCTTCAGCAGAACCATGTATTTGTTTAATTTGGTTATTTATAAGAAATACTTTTACAACAAATGTTGCGGATGTAGATATTTTAGGAAGTCAGATAAAAAGAAAAATATCGGCTCCAGCTTTTAGGCTTAGATTTTTATAAACGTAATGAGGGATGATAGGGGAGAAACATATATCAAAATTATTCAGCCACTATTTTAAAGTTTTGGAGAGAAGGATAAACATCCTTAGATTGTTCCCTGTGGCACTTCCATCTTATTTGAAATGAGATCATGTTGAAATTCTTGCTGTGCCCAGTTTTTCATGTACCTTCCACAATGGGTTCAGTAGTTAAAACCTGGTAACCGAGGCTGTTAGAGATGACACATGCAGAATACAAAGAGCCCCTCTCTCATCTCAGCATTGATTCAGACAAGCTAAAGAGATGAAAAATGTTGGAAGTTGGCAGTTGTGCATATAGTAAAGAGGATTTGCAAATAAGAAATTGCAGCTTCAAAAAGAAATGCACCCAGGGAGTTAGGTGTGTCTCAAAGAATCACACACAGTCTGAAGCTTTCCTACCCTGCTTTTTCGGGGATTTCTTTTTTGGGTGTTTCCCTGACCTTTCTTGTTGTGCTTTGGGGTTTTTTGACATCGATGCAGGCTATACAATAGCAAAGAAAATGTATTTCTGTTGCAGTCTTGAAAGGTGATAATGTACTTGTAAAGAGATTATACTTTTGGAAGTTTTTTGCTCTTACAAACTGGCTTGAGTCATAGAGTGACTTGAATCAATACTGAGGGCCAAGTCTCTGCTCTCTGATGTTAATTTTGTATCAGTGTGTGAGAATATTGATTTCTGGAAAAGTTGGAAGGTTATGACACTGTAGCAGTTGGAAAACTATATGTAATCTTTTAACTTTGGTTCTGAGTTTTATTTTTTCAAATCTGGAATGTGAAAGTTGGTCTTGAACAGATATTCTTTTGCCCACTTTGTCTGATACTTTCTGTACATATAAAGCAGTGAAAAAACCCATCATCTCTGAAAGATGCAGTGAATTGGTTCCCCAAAGTGGCCAGAAAATGTATTGTTGTTTCCCATGAGCATAAATCAATCAAGTGGCATTTTCTCATTGAAAAGAAGCTCTTTTGGTGGGCTCCTGTGTTCCCCTGAGTGATGATGCCATGGCTGCTTCTCTTGTAGGCAGAAGTGCAATTAAATGTCCATAAGTCCATGGCATAGGTCTACAGAGGTAGATGAGTCACTGTATTTTTTTTAAATTTAATTTTTTAATCAACTGAAGCAAGCTTGTAACTAAGGAATACTAATACAGTTGGGATGTTTTGTCTGTGTTTGGGTGAAGGAGAAGATTCTGGTAATACTTCTAACCATTTGCACAGAATCAGCTTAATTTTCTTCAGCTTCATTTTCCATCTGTTTGGTCTTCAGTCCTCTTGACATCCTAGCAGGCATTTCATATTTACAGTCCAACCAAACAACTGAGTTTATTCAAATCTTTCTACATAGCAGACATAAAATGAAATTATTTTCATCCTTCAGCAGTTCCAGTCTTTCAGTAGTGTCATAGCAATAGGAATGGGGCACTTGCACTTTACCATTCAGTAAAGGCTAACTAAGTGTGTTTGAAGTGCTCTAAGGTTGAGTGACCTTCAATGACTTGTGTGTATAGATTATCAAACATCATAGCTGAACTAACAGACCATGAACAGTGTCCGATTCCTTTCAGGCTAAATAGTGCAGATAATCATAATTATTCTGGGTGCTAGGGTCAAAAGAACTGCTCCTCACTTTTCTGGCTTACTGGAGAATCTTTTAAAGTACTAAATGATACATCATGCCTGTCAGTGTGTTATAAAGGAATTAAGTGAAGCAAGTTCTAGAAGAGATTTTTGACAGCATATATCTGATATGTCTCTGTCCTTTCATTCATATCTCCTCCGTTTTTTAAATGTAGATTACCAGTCTGTCACTCAGATTCTTTATTTTGTAGTGAGTTAGTTTCCATGTCTAGTGGAATTTTCTCCATTAATCTACATGGACAGCTTAAGAAGCAGTTAATTAATGCATGAGGTCTGTTCACTGTAGGTGAACAACACTGCATCATTTTTCAGTTTATGGAATAAAATGGATACAACATTTCTTACATCAGATTCTGGTTTCTAGATGTATTATGAAGTACCTTGTGTCAGGAGAGTTCCTTACCTACAGCCTGCTTTGCATGCAATTTCAAACCAATTTACAGTAGCAAAAAGAAATTGCTATAATATGTGATAACAAATTATGTAGATGTTTTCTGGAGGATTAGAATTAGTTGGAGTACACTAGGAAAATAATACCTTCTAAACTCTTATTTATTCTATTTGAAGTCTCATTATCATGTTACCAAGATGATTCAAAAGAAGGTATAAGTAGTTTTATATACATGTGAGTATGTAACTACATATACACATAAGGCTGTCAGACCCCATGTAAGTATGTGAAGGAATAACTTTTAAGACCCTCCTAAGGTTAATACAGGGTTTAGAATGGAGTTCTTAATGAAATGTATTACAGCAGTGGTTTAGAAGAAGAAGGATCATTATAAAACGAACGAAGTCTAGAGCAGCAGTAAAATATTGCACTTCTGCTGAGTGAACATTGGAAAGTACAGGTGAAATCACAAACTGACTGACCAGTTCTTTTCATGTGCACATACTTTCTGCCACCTTGGTTGTGGCATGAGTGCAATGGAATCAGGGTATGCAAAAGTGAGCAACAGTCTCTCTGGCAAAACTAAAATAAACAATTAAATCAACCTTTAGGTGAATGTATATGCAGTTAAATTTGTAGAACTAAGAACATTGAATTTGTGAGGAATAAAAGTATGAAAGGAATAATAATGAGTCTAAAGGTGAAGGTAGAGCAGAGGAAAACAGCTCTGTGCACAGAAGGAATCTCTAGGGAATTTTGCTTGCGCATCTGGATAACATGTGCTATGATCCTTGACAAACTGTGAAAGATTATTGTTCTTCTGAATGAATGCAAACGTGTTATGTTTACAGTTCTATTTTTAAGGAAAAAACAAGCCACCAGTTTGGTTGGTGCAGTGCTCGAATGTTCTGATGGCATGAAATGTACCCTGTATAAACTGTGAACTCTATTTGAAAATAAAGTTTATAATTAAAACTGGCACTTGTGGGCCTCCAGCTGGTGAATGCTGTTTTGCTGACGTGTGGCTCCTGACACCCACAGTATGGTAGCTCATTGTCAGACATTCTGCCAGGTCCTTGCTATTCCAAAGCCTCAGATGTTGCCATCTCCACAAAATGGTGCCCAGCAGCAGGAGGCTTTCAAAGGTTTTATTTCCCTGTTTATGCAGAAAAGGTTTTCCTCGCTCTGAGACTAAGCTTTCTGTTTTATTAGGCAATGATCTTGACTTTGGGTTCTGTGCAGACATTAACCAGCCTCCTGCAGCAGCAGCGGTAGTTGCTTTCCTAGAAGGACCCACGTGTCACCGCAGGGGAAGTGATTAGGCACTGCAGCATAATGGTGCTGCATTAGAGGTGTCCATAGGCTGCACAGTATTAATGGCAGTGGGTTGGGTTCTCTTGTGTCATTTGGCTTGTCAATGGCTCCACGTTGTCATAAAGGAACCAGACCATTTTGGCCAGATGAGTGTTGGATGCATGTAAGGAAATTCTGTGAACAGCAAAGGGTTTGGTTCTGCATTTGTGTTTGGCTACTAGTGGACATATGAAGAGTTTATTGCAATGAGAGCCTAAAAATGAGACAAGCTTCCCAAGCTATATGGAATTCCGTTTTTGCTCTGCCTTAAATGGAAGCAAAACATGGTTTTTTAAATACTGTGTGTGTTTCTGTAGTTTCAGGTGACTTTATGTTCTGACTTCAAGTGTGTTTAAGCAAGATTTCAGAACAAACATGGTTCTATTTCAAGCACTTTTAATAACAGCATTAGGCTTATTTGTTCGGTGTGTGACAGTGGTACAGCCCCTCCCTCTTCCCAAGTAAACTACCAAGAAGTAAGACAGTTTGTGCATCACAGTTCTTGCATTGTAAATTGTTATTGATCAGTTGTGAACACAAAGGGTCATCTTGCTCATTACAAAATAACTTTACACTAATCTTTTCTAGCTTATATTGACAAATATTACGTAAAAATAGGAAATGGCAAACTCTGAATAATTATAATGTTGCTGCTTAAATAGTGTGTCTGCACCCTTAGTGAACTTTCATGAATAGTTTTTCACCTTCATAGAGCTGCCCTTGAACCGTATAACAACAAAATTACGCTCCCATACACATTGTGATATTAAGTGGCAATATAAAAAAAAATCATGGAAAAGATCACTTATTGCATATTTTTTTATTGCCTTCAGTGGTGCCCTGATACAAATATAGAGAATGAGATAATTACACTAGCTTGAAGGCTTCCAGTGTAAATTAATCTGTGCAATGTTCAGCTGGGTTCTTGGAGTTAGAAAGAACTATGACGAGCTATTTTATAAGCTAATATTTTTAAACTAACTTGTTTATGTAAAGCAAGCACCCATCAGAGATCAATTCTGGCACATTTACTGTTTCAAAATATTGTGTTATGTTGGTGGGGAAGGGAAGAAAAATTAATTTGAGGAATCAAAATTTTTCAGTGAAAAACTATGAAACATCTCTAGCAGCTGCAGGCTGCCTGAGGATAGTCAGATCACTGAGTACCCAGGCTAGTTTCATGCAGTTTGCTGTCCCATTCAGTTTACCACTTAACTCTGACAGCTTGTAAACACACAAGGGGCTTAACAATATATAATAGCGTCTTTGTTGAAACATTTAGAAGAAGTAGGATGATGAAAGAATGCTATGCAAACTTTTTCATAATGTTGCAATAATCAAGTCAGATTAGAAATTGCTATGCAGATATAAGAGGGAAAGTGGGGAATGTAAGAGTATAAACAAGTGTCCAAGGCACATTCCTGGTCAAGTGAAGCCCTAAGGGGAAAAAAATTAAAATAATAATAAAAAAATTCCCAATTCCCTGAGTTTTTCCCCTGCCTGTACAAATGAATACACTGATCCATGCTTTATACTACAGAGTTAAATTGTGGGACTAAGGTCTAGCAGAAATTAATAAAAACCACAGCAGTGCCGAAGGGAGAGACACAAAGGCCTGAAGAGAAGATAAGTGTGTTTTTTGGAACATTTAATGTGTTTATTGTTTGCTGCTGCCAGTCATGGCTCCTGATGCTTTAAGGATTTTAAGGAGATTCCTCAAGTCCTCTGGACAATCTTGCAGCCTGGTACAGTAGGAAAGATTTACTACTTCAGTAAGCATTAAGAGTAATTGGGCTTCATTGACTAGATATATGGGTTAACATGCTTAGGCAAATTGGATCAGATCAGTGTGATGTCTTCCTTGCTCTTTGCTTCTGTTAGGCAGCACCTTCATCAAAATACGTAGTGTTTTTGGAAGAAAATTACTTTTTTTGAAACAAACTTTATTGAAGTTCAGAAACTTTTTGCTGAAGTCCATTGCTGGACAAAAGCATATTTCTTCAAAACAAACCTTTCAACTTTTCCCTGTTCCTCTCCCTTCCTACCTTCAAATCAAATGGTATTACAGTCAGAATACACTAGGAAAAGTGAAGTATTTTCCAGAACAAGGAAAAGTAAACCAACATGCATTTATTTTTTAAAAAATATTTAAACAAAAATTCTTCTTCCACTACTTCTCTGGGACATTTAGTCTTAATAATATTGATATAAGCTTTTTATATTTGAAATGAAAATTAGTGACCCCATTAGAATCCAAACTGGTATATTCATTAGAAGCTGCATGTGTCAAATGAAAAATGAATCTTTCTCTCTGAGTTGTTGTTTGTTTTCCATAACTATAAACAAAGGCATAAGCCCCTCTGTCTTTTGTTGATATTTAAAAAAAAAAAAAAAAAAAAACAAACAAAAACTTACCCTGGTGACTATAATCATTAATTTGACTCCTATGAAAGATACTTAAATTGTTTTTAAAAAGAAGTTGTACTTCGTTGACTTCAATTAAGTTTACATAAGCTTGTACACATGGGGATTTTCAAAAGAAAAGTAAATTTGTTAACCTGGCAATTTTTCTTCAAATTCTCATTGCACTAATCTAAACAACATTGATTTGCTCAAGTTAGCAGCTGACACCTGAAACTTCCTTACTTGAGTGACTTGGCTCAAACTAGCAATTGGCTTTTCATAGCCAGGGATTTGCTTCACAAGAAAAGTTCCTTTCTAAATCAGGCAATCTTTCAACTACTAATCTGGACAGAAACAGTAATGTTTCTTTTCCATAACCCAAGGCAGGATAGAGTAATGCCTGCTGGACACTGCACAGCAGTCCTGTTTCTTGAATTTGTCTTGCATTTTTTTTCATTTCAGCTTCTTCCTCCATATTCAAAGTACCACAGCATGCTTGAAATCAGTATAGCAGAAATATAGCTGGATTTCATTCTTGCCTGAAATACAGAAAAGCAGGGAACGGGAATCTAAAATGGAAAACTACTCCTTCCAGGGAAGAAAACTATGGGAAAGAGTTTCCAAAACCTAAAGACTCTGTTCTATTTCCCTTTCATGTCATGCTAAAAGGCTGATTTTTAAATTATAGGTAGAGGACTTTTGCTACTACAATAACAACTTGCAGTTATGCACAGCAGAGACTTCTTGTAACAGCAGAACCAGAAGAAATTGCATCATAAACCCTGCTAAAAAAACCCTGCCTGTTCTCTGCTAGCCAGGTCAGAAAATCTCCTGTAAATGTATCTCTGAAGTACTTATTCTATAACGCAGGACACAGAGATAGTCCCTTTAGTTACTGCACGGTAAGCTGAGAGCACTGGAAAATGTGGGAAGAAGTCATCTCAGAAAGGCACAGAGTGAATTTGCTGGCATTGCTTGGTTTGCATAAAGAAAGATGGCTTGGTAGAAGTACAAAGCATAAATAATGCAGGTAAGAAACTGGCTTCACTCGAGCTCAATGAGAACTCAGTTGCTAAAGTGTTCTTGAAACTTATGAGCTTTCTGTAAGCCCACAACCTTTCAAAACACTTGAACCTTTTGAATAACATTTCAAAAAACCCTTTCTCTTGCACAAAAGACCAAAGGTGCTGCAAGCTGATTCTTGTTTCAGCTAAAAGAGCTTCATCTTGTTCAGTTGCTGGCATGGCACAGCATTAGAAGCAGTCTTCTCTTGGCATCTAATCAGCATATCATTTCAGTTGTCTGCTCCTCTTCCGCTCAGCTCTGCGTGACAGTGTTTTATCCTGGGAATTTGGGTTATCAGGACAGAGTAGGAGGCTTCTGAAGGACAAATCCATGCCAGTTGCAGGAGTTTATACTGAGTAAGTTCAAAGTTTTCAATGTGCAGTATTTATTTCGATGACAAACTTTCAGGAAACACATGGTTAGTGCCTCACAGGTGCCTTTTCCATTTTCCAATCAAAGCTGATGAAATTAGAATTGGCCGTCAAATCCTTCTAGCAAACTTGCATCATTCTTTGCTAATTTCCTTCTAGTGGTCCCTCGAGAGATGCAGATAGTCTCAATGCTGCATATTAAACTTTAATTACCGATTTCAGTTATGAGTATGAGATAGCACTCAGATGGAGATAGCTGCATCATAGCTTGCAAGCTCCTTGTGCTGAAAAACACCCATAAAATAAATGAAAAATGAGTCAGCAACCTATCACCAATCTTTGTCAGTGCATGCTGAACCTTCAGCTCCATTGGAGGATGCCAGCTGGTCTTCTATTAACAGTAAATTGTGGATTTTTATTTATTTATAAGTGTCATTAATCTGAGAAGTTGAATGCAGTTTGCTTTCCAAAAAAGAGCATCCAGGGCTTACCATTATCCAGGCAGGCATAATGGGTAGTTTATGAAAAACATCACAGTGTATAATCCACAACAACAGTGCTGTTAGATGGGATTTGAAGCATTTTACTTAATATATTACATAAAGGGGAATTCCAAAATCAACACTGCTTGACTGACTTACTTCTCTTAAGGAAAAGTCCTCTGGTTTTGGGCAAACTGCTTAAACCCTTGCATGCCTGACTTGGAGCCACTGTTTTTTTAGGATTGTTGATAACTGTGTTAAATTAGGTGAGACTGGAGATTTATCTTGAAACGACCATATATCTGCCAGACTGGGGCAGGTATCTTTGGACTTACAGAAATGAGGAAGTATGATGGGGATTAACACTGGGGAGAAATAGCAACATTATACAAGTGTTTTAAGAAATTTCTACTGGAATTCTGTAAGTGTTCTAACAGGGTGCAGACGAGAGATTTGGACTTTTGTAGAACTAGGGCAGTACAATATTTTCTTTCTGACACCTTCCTTTTGCTCTTTGTGTTATAAATCTCTGAATTTGTCCAACTGTGCTACTGCCAACTCTGTTGTTCCCCTGACTTACTCCCAGACCTGCCTGAACTGTCATCATGTTGTGTTGGAATACTACACGGTATCTTTTGGCACTTGAAAAGTGCTCTGAGATAATGAAGTCTTGCAGTTCTCAGCATGGAGATTTTTTTCCTCATACCCAATTAGCATAACTTTTCTTCTCTTTGTACTACTATGTCACTTTTGCTACTTACCTAAATAAATGGTATTTCAGAGGTAAATCCTGTTCTTACAGGGGAACTCTTGACAATCTTGTATTGCAGGGAAATAACTTCAGATTTCTAGGCTGCTTTGGGCTGGTAAAGGGTCCACTGGGCTGCAGAAACCATCAGATACGTTGAAGATGGGTATTATACACTGTGCTTGGCTGCTATGGAAAAAAGAAAGGAAGCTACAGGACCAGTGTGGTGCCAATATTCTGTTTTAAGACCCTTACTCACTTTGTCGCTTAGGGCCTGTGTGTTTGCAGGAGTGTTAAAGCAAACATATCATTGTAAGAGTCAGGGTGAGGAGTCAGTCATCTGT
Organism: Margarornis squamiger; assembly: GCA_035222235.1. Classification (NCBI taxonomy): domain Eukaryota; kingdom Metazoa; phylum Chordata; class Aves; order Passeriformes; family Furnariidae; genus Margarornis; species Margarornis squamiger. The sequence goes on from JAWWTY010000160.1 coordinate 30,300,163, forward strand.
TTGATTACACAATTTCAAAGTCAACATGTGAGACTGGCATAGTTCACTCGATCACAGTGCGCAGTATATGATAAGTAGTAGCAAGAAATAAAAATCTCATATCTCCTACAAGCAGATGCAAATAGCTGAAAGTATTGGGTTTAGTTATTGTATTTAAAAAATGTAATAGCCATTTCATTTTCATGGCCCAGTCCAACAACCAGCCAGCATTTAGCTTGCCCCCTTACTTTGAAGTTCCTTTGTTCTAACTGTCTATGTTGCCTTCTGTTTAATGGGATGTTAGGTTGTGGGTGGGCTGGATTTTTTTTCTGGACAAGGCTTGAGTTTTTTTTGAAATTCTGTCTATTTAGGCTATTTATTAAATTGTTTTATGTTTTTAGCGTCTACATTTTTAGTGCCATGGGTACTGATTAAGCTTAGAAAAAAAACAGGTTTAGAACTTTAATTAAAGTAGATGTGAGTGCACAGTTTTAAAAATGACAAAATAATGTTAAAACAAATGTGTATTTTATACATGCAGCTAGTAGGTTTTCAATTTGCTAAATATGCTATATGTTTGCTTTTAATTGTATAACCCCAAATATCACACTTGTCTTCATTAAAATTTATTAGTTCACTCATGCAAAGAAATTATTCTAAGTGTCTCCAGTAAATATTCACTCTTATGGACTATGAAACTAATTATCTCCTTAAAGCTAATGCTGTCATCATTCATTATATACTAAGCAGGCAAAGTGAATTTCAATATATTTCCTGGTCTGCTTCTCAATTTATTTTATTTTTTTTTTAAATTTTTACTTCTAAGCCAATTCAAGTTTTTTACTACAGCCAATAACCATCAGATCAGATTGTTTTGGTATTTTCCTCTGAGTTTACACCCATGTAAAATCAGCACTAGAGTTTTTGTTGTTCTGCTCAACAATGAAGACTGTACTCGTACTTAAACAGCACTATCAATAGTACAGATTGCTTTTAAAACATGCAATATTTTCAAACTTTTTAATGGGGTTTTAATACCTAGATGTCATGTTATTATGCTTATGTTAAATTAAGAAGATGAAGCTACAATAATATTGCATTAATTATATTTCAAAAATAGATTAATATTGTATTTGTTTCATGTATATTAAAACTTCTGGGTTTGGGTTTTTTTAAAATAAATTACTTCAATTTTCAAATTCCAGAAGCTTAGGCAATTTGTTATCTGTGCATTCTCTCTGTGGTCAAAAGTGCGTTCACTGTTTCTTGATAGGTTTAAATAGAGATTTGTTTTGGAAGGTTATTTTATGTGAGTCAGAATCCATGAAAGTCCTGATTGTCTATTTTGACCTTTTCTGGTTTTTTTCTAATAAGATACATGGGCATAACTTTACAGTAGTTTGGTGAATAATATGGCATTTTATTCAAGAGTATTGGTATTCAAAAATTTGTCACATTTTCATAAAGTAGGCATCTTAAATGGACCTTCAGGTGTTCCTGCTAACAACAATTATATTTCACTTTAGAGGAAAACATGCTGTGACTTAAAGGAGTTCAGTGAGATGCATTTGTCTTTTATTAGTAGTATTTACATTTTGCAACCTAATTTGGTACGCTTTATTGAAAGTAGGATTTACTTTATCCATGTCTCATATATAGTCACAACCAAAATTGGAAAACTCATTGCAACTCTAGTTTTCCATTATGGATTCAAGAAGGGATTAAAATCAGAAAGGTTTTCTCACAGGGCAATAGTGGGAGCTTATTTTACTGCTAGCAGTGGAAGTTAGACATTAAGGACCTGTTTGGTTCTCATCTGGTTTGTGCTGATATCTTCATTGGACAAACCCATTTGAGGAGTATGTAAGAAACACTTTGTGATTGAAACAGTTCTGCTGGTTGCTTTTTTGGTTTGGTTGGGGTTTTTTTCCATTTAAAATTTGTGAAGTAGTCATGGACTAACATAATGTAACCATGACATTATGGTACCGTGTGATGTTACAGCAATAAAAGTAGTCCTCTGGATGGATTTAAAGATATTAAAGTAAAACAAGCTATTAGTCAGCATCATGTTTCATATTCATTGAATATTCCCAATTAATAGATAATCTTACCACATTTATATACCATGAGATGCTACGTTTGTCCGTTCAAGGAACAGTGAAGAAGTAAAGTGCAGCTTTTCTTCTGTGGGATCTCTTATGTGTCAGAAAAGCCTCCATGAGACAGGAAAGCCCAACCAACATTTGCACTATGCCCTGAAGTTGATGAGACTATTAGCATTAATTATTCATGTGCTGACAAAGGCTGCTGTAGGAGACATAGAATGAAGACTAATAAGTTGAAACCGAGAAAACTGGATGCACAGGAGAGTGGAATATCTTTCAGTATTTTTCCTCATTAGTTTGGCTTATTTCCCACAGGGACAGCAACACAAATCTTTGACACCAGAATTTTCCTTGACTCTCTAAATTCAGAGCTGCATTCCCTCCGTGGAAGTACTCTGCCCATGAGCCTTGACCCTTTTGTCAGCTCAAATATGGTTGCTGTTTGCAGGTGTCTTTGAGTCTGACAGATGAGCCACATCTCCCTAGGGCTTGTTATAGGACAGGGAAGAATTTAATTTTAAATTTTGTGCTTAGACAAAAAGGAAAAAAAAAAAGGTAGTATAAACATCAGTGGAAGTCGGTGACTTCCCACTGAGCCTCTGTTTCTCAACTTCCCACAAAGATGCTATGACAAGTAGAAACTTAATAAGGGGTCTCCTCTGTAAACAGAATTGCTATTCCATTTGAAACTCAGTGAATGTTGGGACAGGGGCAGGTAAAACAGCAGATGGGATGATCATAGGCAGTGTTTTTATGAGCTTTCTCTCCCCAGGGACTACATAAAATGCTATTTATATTTCTAAGTTCTTAAAGATGTGAAACTAAAGTAGACCTTTATCTATAAATGTGCCTCATGTTTATGTCTATTGGCTATCAAAAGGAGTATGTCCTTTTAATAAAGTATTTGTATTTGCATTTTGATTTTTAGGTATGCAGTTCTGCAGAGAATGTATTGAGACTCTGATCACGGTAGTGTTAGTAAGAGTCTGAACTCTCACATTGCTCCAGCTTACTTGACAGTTCTCTTCCCAAAGGAGAGACACACTACATCAAGGTTTTTTAAACACACACCAAAAAAAAAAAAAAGTCAAATTTTTGGCAATTTTTATCTTGCATAGTACTAAAAAGGTTCAGAAACCAGAACCCTCATTCAGGAAGCTGCTTGGTGTCCTGCATTTATAAAAATTACAGGAAGTGAACTAAAATGCCATTAGTGGTGTCAGAAAACTGCCACTTAGTTTTCAGTATGGAAAAAGTCCACAATCTTGATAATCCTTGTGTGTGTTTGGGTAGTCACCTTATTTAACCAGTCTTCTACGAGGAAAAAGCCTTTTGTTTTCATTATTAGAAAGAAGAGTTCCTATGGCATGGCGTCATCCAAGGCTTGTCCATGAGTACACATACATCAGTTTTGCATATTTATGTGTCATGGAACAGCTATTTTAAAACCAGTATTTTTTGAGCAAATTTGTATTTTTGTTTACTGCTATCTGATGAGGAAAAAGTCCTGCCCAAAATACAGGGCTGTAGCTAGAGTAGAAGAAAAAAATATTTTTTTAAAAAAAGATTGCTTTCATCAGCTTATTGTAGGTGGTGTTCTCCCTCCGTCCGTGCTCTTCTGCCACTTAATTCAATCTTTTTTTTTTTTTCCTCCCCTCTCTCCTTAAAAGTTATGGTATGGTCTACAGTTGTCTACAGATACTCTGAGCTATATATAGGAAAGAGAGAGACGGGCACCAATACATCACTACATAAAGAAATTAGTTTGCAGAAACATTTAGTGTGAACAGAAATTAGTATTGCTCTGCACTCAGTCCTATAGTAAGGGGATATTACTCTGGGAAATAAATAGGTTTAAATTTGGGATTGTGTTGCTGGTTACTGGAACTGCTTTTCTCAAAGCTTGCTGCAGCAGTTTGAAAACATTAATGACATGAAACAAGAATTATTTCTTACTAACAAGTCAAGGATAGTAAAGCCTCTAGACACGTATGGTGCAGTACCATTTCACCCCCAAAATTTAAAAGGTCCCATCATTCTGACTTCTGTTTACAATGCCAAGATGTCTTTCCCCAGAACACGCTGGGGTGCAAAGGAAGTTTGATAATGGTGATGTGGAGTGTCCTGCCCTGAGAGCTTGACAGTACCTTAAGTTCTAGGCATATAGATGTCAAATTGGACTACAAGAAGAGTTTTTTCAGCTCTTGGCCCACATCCTATTGCACGGACAAGTTGCTTTCTTTCTGCCAATTATTTTCTTTCTCTATGTGGAAACAGGGATATTTGACTTTTTAAAACTTGTTTTAATCACTTTCTTCTTTCTCTGTTCTCACAGCACTGAGAACCTTGGGTTCAAAGGATTAAAAATTTAAGGCTCTCTAAAGTTCAGGGGGAAGTGCATTTAGTTTTGTTATGATGGAGAAGTGCCAAAACGGGTATTTCTCTCTAACTAACGAACGGATAAACGGAGTATCCGGTTTTCCTTCCTCCCGCACTGGCCGTGGCTGTCGCCGGTGCTCGGCCCCGGGAATTCCATTTCAGCACCACGAACAGCTCCCGGAGCCTTAGGGCGACCCGGCTGCGACCCCAGCCCTGCCAGCCGAGGCCAGAGCTTTTCCTTCCTTCATATTCTGTTATCTGAAAGGGTGGATACAGAGGAATTCTTCCATGGGTGGGTGGTATGCACGTTCAACAGGCACACAAGGAGAGAAACAGATTTTTGCTGCTTCAGCCAAAAACTTGATGTAATAATTACTGCATAGGGATAAGATTTTCTTTTTGTATTAGACATATCAGAACCTTGTAAAGTTACTTTTGCTCAAAATAAATGAGAAACTTAGCTGACCTATGTTCCCAAACTATGTTAGTTAATAATTAAAATGTGTGTTGAAACGTGAACTATTGAGTTGGTCCTAGAGAAATACAATTTTCTTATGCTGTACAGCTAAGCAATATCGTTGAAGCCAGACACTCAAAATGCTGGGACTTGATTAAAAATTCTGATAGTAAGAAAACTCCCTTGTGACATATTTTCATAATTGCTCTTTGAGTTTTTTAAAGTTTTTATAGTATTTTTACGAAGTTCTCTCTGCAACTAAATTTTTAATTTGTTAAAAAAAAAAATAAAAAAGGAACCTGAGGTGTATTCAGTCAAAGGAACCCTAGGACAGAAACTTCCAGACACGATGGCACTCAGAACTTTAATAGTTCATAGCAAAATGATTTGAAGACAGTCAGTGGTTGAAAATGCCATATGTGGAGAAACCTGAGTACCAGGTTATTTAGAATAGCACTAGGTGGAGGGGAACTAGGGAGTACTGCTGGTCACCACAGAAAACAGGGTAAATCTCATTTGTATGGCTTTAGTTAACATAATAAAACTGTCATTAGTATCCTACTTTCTGCCCACTTGGCCAGTGTGAATTTCAGTGTCATTAATTTGGCTGAAAGTTGAGTAAAAGACACAACTTCATTGGCTGAGTTCTCCTACCAAAGGAGAACTCTATTTCCTTTTCCTGTCATAGTGGAATAGTGTCTGGAAGAAAAGACAAGGCACTCAAAAGCTATTCTGTTGGAGGAGAGGGAAGGAAGGGTAGTGTGGTAAGATTAGTGAGTACCTGAACTCCAAATTGCTTAAAAGTGGCAAACATTGCCTAGTGCATGCCAAAGGGATTGTTACAGTTTTTTGATTGACTGACTATTATTTGTTTCAGCCTGAATCTCATAAAGCATTAAGCTTTATAGCTTTAACCTTTCAAAAATTCCTTATTTCTATTTGAGCAAAGATTCTAGTCTCTTCTGTTGAAGTGTTTGGTTGGGCAGGAATTTGAAATAAGTAGGCGAAAGTTTGAATTTTAGCACAGCCATTTTCTATCTTATAATTGTGGATATCCCCAACTTTCATGTCTCCAACTGGAGGTAGAACCAGAGCAGCCAAATCTTAAAAGCTGGTCTGCTAAAAAGATGTGCCAAGGATGGAGTACTATGAGAACCTTTGTCAATTATTGCTTGGATATTCAAAGAGAGAAATTACTTCAAATTTATAGAATCTTACAGTAAAGTAGAAAGCTGCCTACTTTGTGTCAGATGGATATTGCTTTAGTAACAACTGTCTATTGCCTTGGAAAGTGTGAGGTTTAGTTACAACTTCTCAGCATAATAAATGAGGCTTCCATCTCTCCAGGGCAATGTATTTGTATGAAATAGTAGTAAGTACCCATATTGTGCTAAGAATATGACACTTTAACACTTGGGGGCTATTTTAAACTTCTTTTCAGTTTTTTTTTCCTTTTTAAAATGTTCATTTCAAGTCCTGCCAGACATAACATTTAGATATTATTTTTTTTTGTGCAAAGATGTTTCTGTGACTCTTTCTTAGCTACTTTGAGAAATAGAAGTGGATTTGTTAGACCTGAAAGATTTCAATTAACTAAAGTGAATGCCAGAGCTCACAGATAAAGTTTCCTGATTTGCTTCTTACTTATCAGCCTAGATATGTTCCAACATAGATTTTTCAGTAAAGAAAGCAAATAGAAGATTAGAGGAGAGAGAGGGAGATGGAATTATGAACACAAAATGAGCATATGGATTAACATTTTCACAGGAGAAAAAGACAAAGAGAAGGGGTAGGAAAACAACTTTGACTCTTTTTTTTTTTCTTATTCTTTAACATTCAGAGATACTGAATCCATTCTGCCTTTACCCAGGCAGTGCAATGTCACAGTAAAATGCAGTAGCACATGTTTTCACGTCTGTGTGGATATATGTATGTTTTACTTGTGGAGACTTCTAATCTTCAGTTTCTTCTATTTTGCAAATAAATTATTTAGAGAAAAAAATATTGATAGTTTTAATCTCAAACTTTTAAATCAAACACATTTGTTGCAACAGAAGGAATTACTGTGTTTATAAATATTGTGCCATGGAAACCAAAACTAATTGTGTCATAGGATCACAAAATGAGGTGAGCAAAAACTTCTGTAGATGGTCTAGTACAACCCCCTGCTCAAGCAAAGTCAGCTAGAGAAGGTTGCTCAGGATTTTGTCCTTTTGAGTTTTGAACATCCCCCAAGGATGGAGACTCCACAGCCCCATGGGTAGTCTGCACCATCACTTGACCACCCTCGCAGCAAAGTGGTATTTTTTATTATTTGAATGGGATGTCCTGTGTTTTTATGTGTCCATTGCTTATTTTTCTGTCATTGGATACTACTGAGAAGAATCTGGCTTTGTAATCTTTACTCTCTTGGGTATTTATAGCCATTAGTGAGATCTCCACTGAGTCTTCTCTTCTCTAGGCTGACCAGTCTCAGCAATGTTAGCCACCTCTTGTGTCAGAAGCTCTGATCCCTTCAACTTTGTGTCCTGTTATTGGGCTCACTGCAGCATGTATCCAGGTCTTTCTCACAGAGGGAAACCCAGAATTGGACACAGCACTCAGATGTCTCTCAGCAGGGCAGAGTAGAGGGGAAGGATCGCCTCCATTGACCTGATGGTAATGCTCTTCTTATTGCCACCTAGGGTGGTCTCAACCTTCTTTTCCACAAGGATGCATAACTGCTTGTGGTCAGCTTGCTGACTGTCAGGATTCCAAGACAGTTGGCATCCAGCCTGTAGTACGGCATGGGGCTATTCCTTCCCAGATGCAGAGCCTTGTGTTTTCCTTTGGACTTCATTGTATTTCTGCCTGCTTATTTCTTCAAACTCCTGAGCTCTGTCTCAATGGCACCTCCATCATCCATTGTAGCAATGACTCCTCAAAGTTGTATTTCTGCAAATTTGCTAAGGGTATGTGTTGTCCCATCATCCACTGCACTAGTGGAGATGTTAATTTTGCCTCGGTATAATTCCTGGGACACAATACCAGTGACTGCCCCCACCTGGAATTTGTGCTGCTGGTCATTACACTTTGAAACTGCTCATTCTGTGGTTTTCAATCCATGTCACTGTTCTTGCACTCAGTAGTTGAATCAGTGTTAAATCTATTGAAGCAATAATGCTACCAAGAAACAGAAGCCTTCCAAATATCAGTGATGCTTTTAGCCAACTCCTCCGGGGAATGCTTAAGGGGGAACATTTAACTGTATTGAAAGTATGGTCCTTGAAGTACTCAGGTGAACTTCTTCACTTTGCAAGATTTAAAAAATATCTATTATTTCTGAACTGGGTAAATCCCCAAAGTGGAAAGTATATTACCATGGCCTATTTGATAATGTAAAAATTGTTTGCAGCTTTGCAAGTGCAGGAAGGTTCAGCTGAGCTTTTGGAGATTAATCCAAATGCAAATGACCTCAGAATCACAATGAATTTGCTCACAGGTAATGACCATAAATTATTACTTCCTTTGAATGTTTTCCTTTGGGAAAGTAATGTTTTCTCTATGAAAATGTTTCTACTATGGAACATATCAGAACAAGGACCAGAGAAAATAGCTAGCCAGGGAGAAAAACAATGATGCCATGAACAAAGACTATGGATAAGTGAGACTGTGCTCATTCAGAGCTACAACTAAATCCATAAATGCCAGTGGGAGCTGTTGCTTTTGATGATCAGGCAGCTTTATCGCAAATCTTATGAGCTTCCACCTGCAATGCAATTTGGAAAAGACTACTCTGCCCTGCTGCCTTTGGTAAAGAGTTTCAAAGCCTGACATGCTAATCAAACCTCCCAGCACACTGAGGCAGATTAGCCAGGAGTCAGGATGCAGAACCTGAGAAAGTGTTTTTGCTTTACACTGAGAAGGGCCAATGGTGTCATTGTCAGAGCAGTTACGTTACAGCAGCCACTGAGCAGCAGACCATGCTTCCCACTTACTCCTGGGAAGATCTGATAAGAGCTGGGAAGACCAAAATGGTTAAAAAGAGAGAAGAAAAGGTAGAGGGAGCTGCCTTATTATAACCTCGATCATTATCTTGACTGCAATTCAGTCAGTGATATAGTAACTGAGTAAACTTAGAATTTTTTTGTATTGCAGTGCTTTTTAAGGTGCCAGAAAATCATAGCAATTAAAATAAATTGGTGATTTCAAAGCCACTAGATGAAAAAAATAGAGTTGCAAGGAATACTTTTAATTGATGTTTTTAATATTGCACTCTTCCGTAAGTTGTAGTCTTGCGGTGCTACTCAGAAAACATTCTGCATCTGTGTTGGATTTAAGTGCACCACAAAGGGCTGAAAGTTTGTCAACAAATATATCAAAAATCCTCATTTCACACTTAAACATCAAACCTTTTCTTATTTGAAAGCTTATTTAATTTAAAAAAAAAAAAGGCAAACCACAATTTGACCCTTCAGATCTATAAAATATGAAGAATACCTGCAGACTTCACAGGGTATCAAGATGTGAAGTTCATAAGCACGTAACAGTGTGAGTCAGATGGAAAGGGGCACTGGAGTGATATTTACATTACCTTTTATCATTAGTCTTCTACTTAAAACTTGTATTGAAAAAAAAGCTGTGCCTTCAGTTATCTGCACACTATAGAAAACAGCTAATTTTGAAAATTAATTTTTAATTTAATAAATTATTGCATCTTGGAAGAGAGCAGAAGAAGTATGATGATTTTAAGTGAACTTTCTCAATATGTATTTTAGTACACTGGCTTTCACTAAGACTTAAAAATTAAATAAGTGATGCTATATGCTATAGCCTTTTGAATTTGGTACAAGGACTCTCCTTTCTTGGCTCTTTTAGTGCCAGTAATTAGGCCATCTGGTTGATGAGGAAAATTAATTCAAGACCGTATTAATTCCTACTTTTAAATTTTTTTGTGGAAAACACTTCAGGAGAAAATGATGGTTGCTGGATAATCAGCTCTAAAATTAAGAGAATGTGTTGTTGATCATCCTATAGTGTTGCTTACAAAATTAATCATAGATGCTTAGAAACTATTGTGATAAATTTGCTGTCAACATCTAGTTAGAAAAAAGGAGTAGAAAGAGCATGAAATTCTCACAGATTTGTTTAGGTTGGTGCATAAAATGAGAACAAGTGCTAATTTATTGAAAAATTCAGACTGAGCTTTTAAAAGATGTGGATGAAGTAGAACTGTTTGTCTCTGTACAGCTTTCAACTGTATGTATGCTCTTCACTATAGAATGCTGGGCTGTTAAGGTGTAAGACTGATAGTGGAAGTGGGAACACAAATTTAAGTGTTATCCAAACTATTTTTGCTGGTTTTGTTTCTAAATATTATTGTAAGGGTGGGTTTTTTGGTTGTTGAAAAATCCCCAGGTATGCATTCAATATTCCTACTGTCTACCAAAAGAGGCTGAGTAAAGAGAAGTTGCAGCTGGCTGTGCTGGTGCAGGTGCTGGAATGGCCTCTCCTGGTCTTGGAAGATTCAGGGTTGTTTGGCCAAGCCAAGAGTCCAAAGGGTATGAAAAGTTTGAGTCTCTGTGCGTGTTCCGAAGTTCTCATAAGCACTGCTGAGACCCTGGACCCATAACATATTTTTTAGCTTTCTCTGTTCCAGTTGCACATGGAAATTGCGCTTTCATGGGAAGCACAGCCAGCTTGTAACAGAAATTTGGGGGAAAAATATTACAAATCAAAATATGAGAGTAACTATTCTGAGTGTAGCATTTTGTCTGAGACTTATAGCATGAAATAGTGTAGTGATAGTAATACAGTGAGAGCAATGCTTTTGAAGTTATGTGAAAATGATCTTCCAAATGGCACTTAATCCCTGGTTTTCTGGGAAACTAAACAGAACAAAAAGAAGAGGCTATTTTTGCAACTACAGTGAGTTGCAAAATATGTGTGATATCTATGAAGATCGCAATATTTTTTCTATATTCAGAGTACCCTTCTCATTTCTTCAAGGTCACTCTGCCCTTGAAGAGCTCCTCCATGCTGAAACACATGTGATCTTCTTTCGAAAAAATCCTCTGTTCCCCCTTGACAGTGTTTTGCTAATTGGGTGGAGTTGCCTGTTACTGGAGGAGCCAATGCATGTGCCAACATAGGCAGCCTCTCATAGACAGTGGTTTGCCAGCTCAGTTATTTGAGCTATGAGGAGTGGGCAGCAATGATGTGTCTCTCCTTCCCTGAGTCAACAGACATAGGTTGCTCTTCAAACACTTACATGTTTGTTAATCTTCCAGTGTCAGTGATTTTGCTGTCTGGTGTACACTGTCACAGCAGAATTGTCACTGCAGTAGATGTTAACAAGCAAAGTGGCTGAGCAAAGAAACACTGATTTCTGGACAGTAAGTAATGTGTTTAGGACCTTGGTCTGTGTTGTAGAAGACAAAGGAGGGCTATTAGACTCAGTTTGTGCCTTGCCCACTCGGGTGAGCAGGTAATGATGTATGCCAGATAGTAGTGCTTCCATTTGTTTTCCCTTACATTTCTTTTCCTAATGTACCAGAAATTTGGAACTCTTCACATTGAGTTTTTTCAGAAGAGAAAACATTTGACCAAAGGTCAATGTATTAGTCAGGGATTCCAGTTGACTAGCATTGTGAATTACAGTTTTGTTCTTAATTTCTGGAGAAAAAAGCCTTACTCTACAAAGCTTTCTGCATCACACAGCTACTTAAAGTTCTACTTGATCAGAGAAAAAATTAGTTAAGCACATGATTTTGCTCTTCATTTTAAATGGGGCTTAGATAAGATTTTAATAATCATACCTGTACAAAGTGTTCTGGCACAAACCTAAGTATCAAAAACCTTTTTATTATGCATAACTGATCCTTTTCTGATCATCTCACTTCCATTAAACTGCTTTAAAAGGGGTTAATCCTTGAGACACAGCACTGCCAGAATCCTCACTGCAGGTGACTATGGCTTCCATTCAGCATTGTTCTAGAGATACTGAAGTTAATACATGCAAAAACAGAGTGGCACAACCGTGAGCCAAAACTATTTTCAGAAATTTTTGAGCCTTTCTTATGGGTTTACATAGTCCACTTTGGCTAATTACATTAGGACCAACCTTTGCTATGTGCCTTGGATTCAGGGTGCAAAAAACTAGTCACTTCAGGCCTGCAGTGTGCAATTTTTACAGAGAAGATCTTTGCATAGAAAACCAAGTGAAAATGTAGATTCTCTGGTTTCCTCTAGATCTCATGAGTATGAGAGAAAGCCAGTCAACTTTCCTAATTTAGCATGCACGGAGCATGAAAAATCAGCAATAGTTTTTAAACTATAGATGAAAACTGCAAATTCAACTAAAAAACTTTCCGTGAAATTGTTGATATTCCTGACCAAGTAGTGTATTACACCCAGTGGTGCCAGGATGGGCACCAAGCGTACAGCACAATGCATGCCCTCCTACACCCACAGTACTCCCTCATCCCACTCAACCAATTAACAGTAATTAGATAATTACAGTTCATAAAAGTCTTTGAAAGATGAAGATCTTACTGCTTGGGACTCATTAGCCCTTTTTAACATATTTATTATGCTTTTTATTTCTGACCACAAAGGGAAAAAACTTGAAATATTCTGTTATTTGCCATATTCTGCTCATGAAGCAAAGCCTGCAAAAGCAGCCTCTCTCCCAGATGTCCAATATTAGCTCTGTTTTGACTGAAAATGACAGATAATGATAGAGAAAAGAAGCTTCCATGAAACACCTTGCATTTGATCACGAAATTTTTACTAGCGTTCCAAAGCAAATGTCATGTTGTTTTTATTTCGCTGGTAAAAATCTAGCCACTTGTTCTCTGTAATAAAAAATGGAAGGCTTTAATTATGTATGCAGCACAGAACACACAAGAATGAATGGTTAGAGTAGATCTTTCATGCAAGGCAACCAGAGCTTAAATGATTTGTGGAACTGACCATTTTTGTTGTAGTTTGAGTCTTGAGATTTTTTGGTTTGGTTGGCTGGGTTTGGGGTTTTTAATTTAAAATTCTCTTTTTGCCTAAGAACTTTCCTTCAGCTGTGTTCCTGAAAGAGGCTCAGTTTTACCTCCTGTCTCTTTTTACTGAATGACACGTTATTTTCACATCTCCAAACATTAGACAACTAGAGAAGGAAGTTAATGTCCTTACAGTCCTGATAATGATGAGAGAAAGGATCCTCCAGAAGGTAAAATCAAGGAAAATAGTTTTCCTTTCATGAGAGAACAAGTTATGTAGAACTCACTGTACTGTGGATGAGAGTGTTAAAGGGCAGTGCAACTTTCAGCACACTCTGTGACCTTAAAATGTCCTTTAGGGTCAGGAGCCTGTTATGAGTAATGCTGTGGCCACTATTTTCCCATTGCAATAAAGAGCTAGTTTATATGGAAGGGAAATACTTGTTGACTGTTTGAAGCAGCCTTCTTATCCCAGCCCTTGAATTTCAGAGGTACACTAAGAGGCCAATCGGGACGTAGGATTTGAGCCCTGCTTTTGATATTTGTACTAAATCTCCTTTCCTGTGTCTACACCTTTATCGCAGTCAGTGGGGTAGAACTAAACCACATGGGGATTAAGTGATTTTCTGTTGCGTATTCCTGCATTGCAGGCTGAATCAGTTGTTTGTCTTTTGATACAATGGGATTTACAAACCACTCTAGCAGTTTTCTGTAGAGCAGAGATATAACAAATGAACATGAAACAATGTTATATTAAGCAGTACAAAAAATGAGGTTAATAAATAAGCATCTTCTTGGTTATTGCAGAGCTCTTATTTACTAATTTTCCAGCAGCATTAAGAGGACAGTTGCCTTATGGTTATGCAATCCTTAAGTCATGGGTGGCAGTTGTCACATTTTTTGATAAGTATACTTTGATAATGGTTGACATTGTTTAATGAGAATGTTGTCAATACAGCTACAGTGCAGCTGTCATTGCTGCCGGGCAGGAGCTGGGGAGGTGTAAGGATCTAATGATAGGCTGGTGCTAAGGGGATGATTAGATTAACAAAAATCAATGGAACAGTTCTGTTTTGCAATTTTGATTATTATGCTCTTCACTTCCTGCACCGAAAGGTTGATTTTGAATGATTAGTTAGACTATTGCATGATCTAGGATGGGTCACTTCACAGTATGTGACAACAAACTAAATATTTGGGGGGCATTTGCTCATGTGATTTTTTGCATCCGTGAGGTGCTGTCACTTAAGAAGTGAATCCTGTGACTTTCTCTTTTTTTTTTTAAATTTTTTTCCCCCCTAACCAACTGCAGCTATAAATCCTATAATTCTTTGCAGGTCCCTTTCAACTCAGGATTTTCTATGACTCTATGATAATTCCTTGTGTCAGGGAAAAAGTGTTTATATTTCAGGTTTGATAAATGATGCTGAGATAAATCAAACTTAGTTGAGAGGATGAAGATGACACAGAATTCTTTTGGTTTGGCAGACATGTGCTTAGAAGTGACACTGTGCTGCAAAAACAGCAAGAATAATGATGGAGGGAAAGTAAAAATACTACCCAAAAGGAACTTCCCAAGGTGGATTGTCATGCTGCTGTAGTGCACATTTTTTTACCTGACTGTATGTGCACGTAGAGAAGAAGACAGAGGCAGATTCACGTTCACTTAGGAGAGCTCGATCAGGCTGGGAAAAATCTGTGTTTGCCAAAAGGCAAATAATTGTTCATGGTGGCAGTATTTGGGGATTAGTTGTTTTTAATTAAGTAGACAGCTCTTTTCTCCAAATTTCAAACTTTCTCAAGTAAATATACTGTAATGGCATGATGTACAATGTACTCTGGTCATCTTTCTCTAGAAAGGGAGGTAGGAAATGTGTTGGTGACCTTAGGCCTATTCGTCTCTCCCTCTGGAAAGAGGGAACGTGATGGAGAGAAACTCTAGTCTGCCACAATTTCCTAATTTCTGGCTGCTAGAAAGGCCAAGTGCTCTTGCTGTTCCCCAGCTCCTCCACTGTGTCCTCTCCCAGTGGTGAATTTTCACATCACTAACCAACATTTCTGGTTTTGTGGGAATACTGATCCCTATGTCCCCACCCACTTAAAAGAAAGGCAAGGAGGTTTTTCCTTGTTTGGAGTCAAAGGAAGCAGAGTTTTTCCAACCCCCTGAGAAATTTTCTTAAACCTTTTTCTTCTCAAGTGCCTTAGTTAATCACCAGAAGCTTTTAAGCTGCGTTCCCAAATTGCAAGCTACTCACTTGAAAGTGGTTCACAGAATCTTAACGAAGAGGACTTAATTAAAGCCTTGTTACACACAGAGCAAAAAGGCCTCAATGCTTTAGGGTCCCACTAGACACAAGCTGTAGATTTCTTCCTCACTTACTCAAGCTCACCTGAGATGAGAAGGCTGCTTCATCTCTCTCTCTTAGCCCTTCTCTTTGACCCTACCACCCTCCTCTTTGTCCCAGTCCAAGCTATTTACAAATCCAGATTCACAAGCAAAACTGCTCCACGGATTCTTTCCCCAGCCCTCTGAAAACTAATGAGAGAGGTTTTAACCTACATTTGTGTTTGTTGCCTGGGACAGAACCACTATGTTGTGAGACACAACCAGGATGATGGTATTCCAAAGTTTTGCTGGGAGCTTTCCATCAATTGTTTAAAAACAGCTGTCTTCTAACCCCACTCCTCCAAATTGGGAACAGGGGAATTCACTGACTTGTGAATGTTCAGGCATGTTATCATCCCCCATTTGTCAGCACTACAAACAGGAACAGCTTGCACAGCTATGATTCTGCTTGTAGTCCCACATGGTTCAAGTGGTTGTGGAACTAAACTGGGAATTGTTTCTGATTCTCTTGGATCATTTTCAGGCAGATGCTTGCAGAGTTCTGGAGATCACAATGGGATCAGACTGGGCCTTTTAATAAAACATTCCTATTTCAAACAGACGTAGTAAATGTAATCATTGGTGAGGTGGTCAGACAGCTCAAATAATTTCTAGTCTGGTTGGTGTTCATAATGTGGTGTTGTTCTCCCTCACTTGTCAAACAAGTACAGAAGCATATTAAAACAGAATCATCTTCCTGATGTTTCATGGAGGTAGTGTCTTGTGTTAAGATCTGCCTGGCTGTTTTTAATGAGAGCTAGATGCAAATATATTTACATATCATTCCAAGTTTGTCTGTTTCAAAGTGCAAAGTGACAAAAAATTCTGTGCAGGTCTTTGACTGTGAGACTTAACTCAATTTTG
Source organism: Margarornis squamiger (assembly GCA_035222235.1). Lineage (NCBI taxonomy): Eukaryota > Metazoa > Chordata > Aves > Passeriformes > Furnariidae > Margarornis > Margarornis squamiger. The sequence continues at coordinate 30,316,309 of JAWWTY010000160.1, forward strand.
CAGTTCCGTGGTTTAAGAAATCCCCTTATTTCTATGAATAGTAACTTGCTCCATTTTGAGATCTGTCCAGTAGTCAGTTCCTAATCCTTTTAAACTGTGTTCTACTGATACAGCACAGGCTAATCTTTTAATCAGAATATCATGGTATGCTCAGCCAAGTGACTTAGAAAAGTCTGTATTACATCTACATAGTGAAATTCATCAAATGAATACAATCTCTGAAAAAGAATCAATCATGGTTATGTTCAAACACTGATAGTTTGTGTTTAAATTAAGATACACCATAGGTGATGAATTGGTTTTATTAGCCACAGAAAACATGTGGCTTTATTTCTTTCAAACAGTTTGGGAAGTTGCTGGGATGTTTCCTTTTCACTTTTATAAAAAAATGTTAGTCTCAACAAAGTGTCTTTGGCTTATCAGGGAGAAGGATATAATAAGATCAGAACAATATTTTTGGAAGAGATAATATCATAAAAATTCACATTTCTATGCTTCATTTGGCTTCAAGACTAAATAACTGAAATGGAACTAGATTCTAAATTACAACCATGAAACTGTCTAGCTCTTTTCTGTACTAAAGACTATTTATATGACCCTTGTGCTCTGAAAGATAAAACAGTCTCCTTTACGTGTGAGATGATAATTAAAAGGAAGGAAGCCAATATGTAGACTTCTTGGCTCTATATTCAGCAGCCAGCTCAGCATTCCCAGCAGAGGTGTACAAAGCATTACTTTTGACAAACCAAGCAAAAGCAGCTCCTGAAGATTATCTATCTGATGGTAAAAATACATTCAGATGCTCTGTAGCACAGCATAAGGATGGCAGGTACAAGAGAAAATACAGTTAACTCATTTAGGAGGTTGTTGCAAATCATAAATATGTGGTAATGTGGCACCTTTCTTCCAGCTCTGTTTATTTTTCATATAGAATATGGACATAATCTAGTTGAAGCAGGAAGCTTGCAGTAGGCTTAATTTTTCCTCTAGGTTTTATAGTGCAGTACCTCAAGTAGTAGCATATGTCGCCTGAACAGCATCATCTTGAGGACATAATTTGCTCTGAGTTCCTAGATTCATAGAGTAGTTCAGGTTGGAAAGGACATTAAGCATCACCTGGTTCCAAACCCCCTACCGTGTGCAGGGACAACTTCCATTAGACCAGGTTGCTCAGAGCTCCATCCAACCTGGCCTTGAACACTTCTGGGAATGGGGCATGCACAGATTCTGTGGATACAGAGGACATTATCTTTCTCATTGTTGTACTATAGGAACTGTTTTATTCTTTAACCTGTGTTTGGTTGGTTTCACAGCCAGTATTCCTCTAGCTTTTCTTGTGACAGCTCACAACCAACATAACATCAGCCAAGGTGAGCTAAAAGCTATTGTATCCTGTCAGTTCATCTAAAATACATAACAAGTTCACACCACAGGATATTCTGAAGTCCTTATTCCCAGGCCTCTGCCTTGAGGACCGTGACTGCATCTGGTTCTGTTGCTGTCACCTGCCCAGCACAGGGATTGTCAGTTTGCAGTCAACCTGTGCAGTTAACATTTAGCTGAATATTTGTGAACAGACTCTTGGGATAGGATTGCTTAACTCGATTAACAGCAGTTTGGTTAACTGAGGTAGGGAAAAGTGAAAGTACGCAAGCAGAATTTACACTTTGTTCAGCACCAGAACTGCTACATAGGAAAACATCTGTGTCTGTTACTGCTCAAAGAAGGAGAGAGCTGTAGCTCAGTCATGTACTAAGAGTGTGGTTTAAGAGGAAGGGTGAAGCAATTTGGGGGCTGCTGGTGGATTTCACCCCTTGGAATTAGTCGATCAGGGCATGTGGCTGAGCTCCTGCCCCAGTACTCACCTAGGGATTTAAGTTAGAGCTCTCAGAACGATAAATCCAAGATGCCTGGAACAGGAACAGGGCTCAGGTAGCTTTCCAAAGCACAGGATGGCCAGCTGTGAGAATCGCCCCTCCCGTGTGGTCCTTGGCCATGGATATCAGTGTGTCCTAAGGCATACATTGCAGCCTGGGTAAGGGTTAGGTTGGGCTGGCTCTGGGGTTGGTGGCAGTGGGGCCTGTCCCTGCCAGAACCCTGAACTCCAGCAGAACCAGGCTCATTTCCCATTCTGCAGTGCCACACAGCAGAGCTCAGACCTGCCAGCACCAAGGCCGGCTCTGCACAGCAGGGGAAGGAAGAGTGAATGAGGATGAGATGTAAATAAGCACCATAAGTACACTGTTGTCTTTAATGCTAGGGGAAGGTCCCGACAGTTAAAAAGCATTTAAATCAGCCATTGACCCTAACAAGTCCCCCCAACATTTACAGATTTTGGAGCTTTCAGTGCAGACTAAGGACATAAAGGAAAGAGGGAAAAGTGTGTATGGAGAGAACAGGCATACCATTTAAAATGGAATTGATTTTTGTTAAGAACTATAAAGATATGAATTTATGATAACTGAGGTCAGAGGTGTTAAGTGTTTTACAGTTTTCCCAAAGCAAAAAAATAAATACAGTGACATTGTACTATCACAAAAGAATTTTGGTTTCTGACTATCAGTCTGTGTTCTTAAAAAGCAGTAATTCCTGCTTAGTATAATTCCTAGTGTCTATAATTAGCACCAGATAGCTTTTGAAAATTGTAAGTTAGATTTAATGTTAGCAATGAAAATGCGTGTGTTGCAAGTGTATTGAAATATTTCCCTGCATTGATCAGAATGACATAGCAGCATGTACCTATAAAAAAAAAAAAACCCAAATAAATTATGGCATTGTGTTGTAATTACGTCTAAGATGGCTGTGAATGCATTTGAGTTAGTTTTGCTGATGTGAAGACTATGTATTCTGGGCTTAGAAGCTACAAACTCTCAGGCCTTTGTTGACATATGCACATGCTCTACTGCTGTCACTCCAGTCGTGATCAGTACAAGGGTTGTCAGCACAGAGAACCCTGTGACAGCAGAAGCTCTTAGTGACAGTGTTTGGGAAGAAGAAAAAATATGGAATTGCTACCACCAAAGATGAGTTTTTTAACGAAGCACAGTTTGAGATCTTAAAACTCGTGGGTTTTGTCTGTTACATGGTGTTGTGCTAAGTAAAAAATCTTATATCTTCACCTTTCTGTAACTGCCTTTGTACTCTAATTCTCCTAAATGGTAAACCACTTATTTCCACAATGATTATGCAGGGAACTACATGAAACTCTAGAGTTACAGCAAAGTAGAAAGACTTGCATTATAGAAGAAAAATAGGAGGCTTTATTAATAGAAGACAATGGACTCTGTTATGTTTTCTGTAAAGTTTCAAACCTTCATTGAAGCAAATGTAGAGCCTAATCATATAGGAACAATATAATTTACTGAGAATCATGTAAAAAATGCTCATACTTTTGGAATTATGTTTTGAATCAGTCAGAGGAAACATTCCTCAAAGAAGCTCTAGAAACGGACTGAGTGAATGGTGAGAAGAATTCACTGAATTCATTGAATTATTCACAGTCAAGAGCAGCAGTATATGCAGCTACATAACTTCTAACCTCTAGTTCCTAATTTCTCTTGCTCAAGTAAAGAAACAGTATCACTTACAGAGTAACCAATCACTTGGACATGAGTGTTTCCTGTTTATCGAAGGTTCACATAAATGAAGCACTCTATGCTGCACTTCTTTGCACAGCCTTCATCCCTTTTACTGGATCTTGAATAAAAGATTTTACAGAAAAGTCTTACACTTCAGAAAAAAATGTTATAAAATAAATGCTTGAAACCTGTGATTGAGACTATGGAAAAAGGGGAGAGCTGGTTTTTAAGATATTCAGAGCTTCCAAAAAGTTACATTTATCCTGAATAGAGTAGCATTGGCAGCTACAGTATAGCTTACAACATTTTGTGCCCATTCATGAGTCTATAGCCTCTGCTAAGGGTGTGGACTGTGGTGCAAAATCAGTCTTGTGTCTCTTTTACAAAGACTGTTCCTCTTGCTTAGCAAAATATTTTAGGGGTGTTTGGGGTTTTTAATTGCTAACATCTAAAAATCTGTTTACTCTTCTTCTTGTGGGGTATGAAACAGAAAAAAGATGGAATAGTAAAGGACGAGTTGAGTGTAAATATGAACGTGGTGCGAAGCCATTACATTGTTTTTCTATTTACATCTAGTCAAGTATCTACCAGTTTACAGACTCATCGATGGGAAACTCGACTCAATTTACATGGATTTTGTTCCAAAAAGAAGCTGAGAAGCTTGTTAAATGGGAAAGATATAGTAAGGTAGCAAATGTATCCCATCTGTGATGCTGAGTGAGATTTACCTATGAGCCTCACTATTAAAATTAGTAAAATTAAAATACTGTTTCCATTTGCAGCCCTGTAGAATGAATATACATTTATTGAAACAGTCTGGGGGGGGAAAGCTAAATAACCTCATATAAATTTAATTGAAACCATATCTGAAAATTCAGTTGCATGGCAGAGAGAATTGATTCATAGCTGTAATTTAATCAGATGAGAAGAGTATAGTAAGCACATATACTAAAAATGACATCCAAAGTTAAGCCAGTTAAGAAGGTATCAGAATAATCAATGTAGCCAAATCAGTAAAAAATAAATCAATTCACAGCCATGTGAATTAATCTCTACAACTTTGCAAATACCAGTGTGTTTGGAATTGTTGATTCAGAGGTTTCATTCCAGTATAACACATCTGCAATTACAGATTCACATGCATTTTTTCTCTACAAGTCCTGACTGATTGTCATTCTTAAGCCTCCAATTTATCTAAATAAAAAACACCAAATGGAGTGAGAGGAGGAACATGATCCTGTGAGTTACTGACCATTCTCATTCTTCTCTGACAAAGGATCAATAAAGTGTTTTGTTTCAGGCAACTGAAGGATTCTGGTAAAATTGTTGTTACTTTAACTTAGCGGAGCCTAGGTAGGAAGAAATCCAGTTACAGCTTTGTTATGTAGAGCATCCTATCATTCCTGTCTGGAAGAGCATGCACAGGTTCAGTGGAATTACTCCTGGGTATGAAGTCACTTAGACTAAATACTGAGTAAATTGCTGAGATTTATCCAGTATTTTCTAAACTACAGGTCTGTAATGAACACTTTCAAATTGGAATACTATGCCCTCATAGCCTGTTAGTTGACTACTTGCTTTCTGGAGTCTATTTATGCAAAAAATTTATGTCAAGAAGCATCAGCAAGTAACTTCGCTCCTGTAGCTGTAGCATACTGACCATGTTCCTGATCTGCTGCAAGAAGATCCCTAAAAGTACAGGATTTATCAATAGCAAAATAGTTCCATGTTGTTAATGAGTGATGTGTGTAGACCCCTTAGCTCCTTGCTATGTGGAAAAAACCTTGTAATTGATCAGTGAAAAACAGCTGAAAAGCCTAGGTGTGTTGAGAGAGAGAAGTTCACGTTGTGTAAATGCAAACAGACATAGAAATAATAGCCTGGGAAAAATCAGGCTTTGAGGCTGCCCTGGTTGTTCTGTATGAATAATGTGGTTATAGCTGTGTCCAAAGAATGATCAACATGAAACTAAACAACCTGCATAAAAAGAAAATAAGTGGCATTGGAATTTGGTATCTGAATTGTGCATAAATTCCTGTTACACTTGAGTTAAAGAGAAGGTCTCAAATTGGGCCTTCTAACAAATGAATGTCATTTATATTGCTAACTTGTCATTACAAGTGAGTTTTTGAAGGTGAGTTTGGTTTGTGTCTTTTAGTGCTCTTGGTCTCATTTTCTGTATAAAACAAAAATTATTTCTAAAAGTGATTCTCATGCGGTGTCTTTGGGCATTTTTATGAAACTTGGAAGGTAGACAAGGAATAGCCAATAATGTAAAAAGGTTGCAACGCTGTGGTTTCCCAATGCTTTGTATATCTCCCTGGCAAAGCCAGTCTGTTTGCCATTATTTTAACTGTTTGAATCATCTGAGCTCATTTCTATTTTGGACACACGTGGATGCCCTAAAGAAGACATCTCCTAAGAGCAAACTGGGTTGTTTAATAACTCTGCTGGGACACAGGTGCAGTGTGTAGTAGATGAATGATGACTATCGAAGATAGTCAACTGACACAGGACATTGCCACTGTATAACAGCTGCACTGCATAGTAAATTGTCCAAATATGTCAATAGTTTTATTCTTTAAATTTAACCCCTCTTAAGTGTGTCAAAGCACTTCATAAGCTATAGCTTATCAAAAAATTATGTTTCCTTGCAGATGTAGGGGTGGTAACTGAACTAACAACTACATAACACTAATCACTGTAGTCATCAATTATAGTGTTGTAGTTGAATTCTGTGTATCTCTGTTCCTGTGCTGGACAGTCATTCCTATCTCTTTCATGCAGAATACTTACATTTCTAGCCTTTTTGTAGCTTTATAAGATTAAGCAGCAGCCACTTAAGCTTTCAAATACCAGAAGTCAGAGCTTGTTTTTCAGCATACTGATGAACTTATTTCAGGGAATGAGGTTATTGGATATAAGCAAATAAATGTCAGAAAAATCAATTACCTGTTGTTCATCAACTATTAGCCATCATTTAGATGTGCTTGATCAACACAGAAGGAGAAACATTGTTAATGTTCATGTGGACAGGTCAGAGCATCTTCCTGTGCTTTTCACAGTATTAATGAAACTAGAAAAGAGCTACATTATATTCTGTGGCATCTCCACTTCAGAGAAATGAATAAATCTCACTATTATGTTTGTAATCAGGTAATGTAATCTAAGAATATTTAGATTGGTTTCCTTTAGAGTTGTGAACTCATTATTGCTTTAAGGGTAAACATGCTGTATAACAAACCATTATAAATAGCACGCTGTTTTCCATAGACACACAATCCCTCTTGTGTGAGCAGAGCAATGGACACGGCCAGCTGGGTGATTTTTGCATTGGCTCACCGATCAGTCTGGTTCTGGCAGGTGCAACATAATACAAATATGGTTAAATGGCTTTCAGATCTAACTGAGGCCCAGAAGCAGGCAGCTTGTTTTCCCAACCAAGCCTGGCAGTGCACAGAGCCTGCTCAGGTGGGTCTGGGCTGTGTTCCCAGAACCAGGAGTGAGGGGAGCTTGGTGGGAAGACAGAGAGTCAGCCCCTCCACAGAGCGTGGCTGGGTTCAACAAGGCTCATTGGCTTCAAATCGGTGCCAGCCTTCCTGGATGTGCACCAGGATGTGCTCTTGTGCCTCTGCAAATAAACTCTCCAACAGCAGTGAGTGTAGGGTAAGGCTCCTGAGTTGGCTGAAGCCCAGGTCTCTAATACATGAATTACCTGCCATTACTCAGTGTCCCAGCTCCTTATTCCCTTGGATAATACAGCTGACTATACTTGCAAGGAAACAGAAGATCCACAAGACAGTAGCTCTTGTGTTCCTGCTGTAAGAATATGAAATGCTAATGATATAAAGGAGATAAATCCAGGCCTAAGAGAGACAGTGCTAAAAATTCCTAGTTTTAAGAAGGTTTGGGATGACAATGAAGTTTTGCAGTGCATCATCTCTTTGTGCCGTGAAGGCTTCATAAGAGGACTCTAGGTTACAATAGAATTGTTACTTAATTTTTCTTTATTGAGGCAGCAGAGTATACAGTGGCGATACTGGAAGACTGCTAGTTGGTAATAGCCTTATAAACAGGGCCTGAGCAACCTCCTCTAACTGGACATTATTTGTCCAAGAGGTTAAAGTAGGTGGTTTCTTAAGGTTCCCTTAAACACAGACACTGTTAACAATGACTCTGTTTGTATACAATATGTATTCTGTGGATTCCATAGCCAGCATATTCTGCTGATTACCTGCACCAGTTGTTCTTGTGCTTCAGAATAGGTGGCTACTAGTTAGTGCAGCAGATGTTACCAGCACTCTGGTTTTATCAAATTCTACCTTTTACTCAGGTGCATGAAGTTGATGTTAGTTCACATGAAATGTATGTAATCACTTTAAACAAAAATTCTGATTTTCATCCTTGGCAAACCCCATTCTCTAATTCCAATTCAGGCTCGTAGATGGAATGCAAAAACCCAGGTAACTAATGTGGTGACTTAGTTTGGCAAGAGACAAAGTGTTTCTCTTGTGAGGTGATTGAAGGATGTTGTGAGTGGTCCCTAGCAGAAAAAGCAAAATGCTGGTTGGTCACAAGTTCTCTGTGACAGCTGACAGGCAAAAGTAGCGTGCCAGTGTAGAAGTGATGTATTTTGAACAGCGATGACATGTTGAGTTAGAACATAAGGCAAATAGAATAACAACAGATTGATTGAGAGGGTGAGTGGTAATGTGAAATTTGTGAGAAAGGATGAGTGTTGTAAAGTGGCCTTGATCACGTGCCCTATATGTTTGATTGCCATCTCTGCAGGCCTGGTGCCATTATCTTCAGGTAGAAAAAGATCTGCATAAAAATTGCTCAGCTCTTGCTTGTAGCAATCATGTAATATTGCAGTGGAAACATGAACAAGTAAAGAACATGCATTTGAAAATGTGAAACCTTCCATAAGTGTAGTGGGGTGGAGAAGGGAAGGATTCCTTAATCAGAGATTGAAAAAGAAACTAATACGAAGTCAAGGATTTGCTATTTGCTTGTAAGCAGTACCATCTGGATCAAAGCAAGGCAACTCTTTAGTCTTTTATATTGCTCCCACTGGAGTAGATTTTTCCTCTGTATCTAACAGTTTGCATGAAACATGTTGTTTGAGTTGGGCTGCAGTTGAAGTGAATAATTATCACTGTGATGTAATGATGGGACAGAAGGCTCTGGAAGGTCCCCCCAGGATTAGGGTGACACTGATAACCAACATTATCAGAGTGTCAGGCATTTCCTGAGCACCCACCAGTTTTTAGGTAATGAACTTACTGATCTATTCATTGCCAGGTTTGACTTATTCTTCAAAGATATCTTTATGTGGAAGGTCAGGTTAAAACCTTGATGGACCACAGAAAGCTAGCATTGATGACACGTTTAATTTAAATGAAAGGTTTTAAGTAGGATTTCTTTGGATGCAAAATCTTGCAGACTGCATAGCTCACAAGCAATGTAACAGCTATTTACAATACACACGTGCATCAAAATTAAGAGCCGTAGTTTATTGGAGAGATAACTTTGGGAACTTACTATCCTGTTAAATGAGGCACTTATATAAAAATGTCCTCTGCTGTTTATTCTTCCTGCCTCTCTTGTATGGGGCTCTAAACAAAACAATAGTTCTCCCTTACTATGGTCGTCCACTGAAATTTTTTAAGTTGTTTCCCTGATGGTTTTTGGTCTCTTGCCTATTTCCTTTTGACAGACCCTGTCATAAGCTGTCATTGCAGAATGCTGCTCTCAACAGCATGCAATTAACAGCAGGTTTTACAAATAGTGGATGAGGTCAGGTTTACCTGTCCAAAAAGTGTCTTTTTTTAAAAGCCAGCTGGGAGAGAAGAGTGGCCAGTGGCTCTGCAACCCATCTGCCTCCTATCAAGCACCATGTGCCTGAGCATCACTGCAGAGGTGGCTCCACCTTGCGTCATGTTGGGGTTCTAGGTCTTGCATCCATGTATGAAGTATTTATAAAGCAGAAAACAGCCTAAGCGACGAATGTTGGAATTGCATTGAAATCATAGAAATAGTCAAGTTGTCATGGATCTAGTTTACATGTTGAAAACCAAGACACAGACAACTGCACTTTCAATCTAACAGGAAAGTCATAGTATAGAATTCAGAGACCCAGTTCAGTGTCCTGTCTTTATGGGGAGGACCAGTGTTAAGATCTCATGTCTGTGTGTATCTGTGTCTAGACACATATGCATATTTATCTGTGTATCTGTAGACAAGGATTTTGTGCTATGTCCTTTGGTTTTCAAGGGAGGGAATCCTTATTGAAGTGACCTGGCTCTGGGTCAGGTTCCAAATGAGCCAGCACAGAGACAGTGGTGTGGACTATGGAAAGCATTTCATACTTAACAGATGCTTAGTACAGGGCTTCATATTAATCATGTTGCAGCAAAATCTGTGGTGTGCTGTAGTGTACAGGATAGATCTCATGAAAAATTAATCTCCAAGCATTCTTGGACTCTGCAGAAAAAAATAGCCCAAATCCATGTTTCTCATGAGTAAAACCATCTTGTTTGAGAATTTAAAAAAAAAAAATTAAAAAAATTGCCAAGTGCTGTTATGTAATACCATAGTGACTGTGAAATAAATGAAGACTAGCTATGAAGCAAAGTGTGAGTATCTAAAATGCAATTTTCCTTGGAAAACACAGGTACTGTGCAGAGCATCTGGGGCAAAGCTACCTGCTATGTTACCCTACAAATACTGTTTTCTATACGTTTAAGATGCAAATATGTGTTATGCTGGCTACACAAGCTTCAGAGTAACTTCTTATTTATCACATTTTATGTAATAACTTTAATTATGTGATACTGAAAGCATCAATTTACTATAAACTGAAGTATAATTCTTATTGCTTTTCTGCTGTTTTCATAAGTCCATGATATAAATACAGTGAAATGCTTGTTGAGATATTGAATACTACAAGAATGTCTTGGTTTTGCTTTTGAAAACTCTCAATTAACAAGGGTTCTAATTAAGAAAAAGGGAAAACAAAAAATGCAATTAAAATTGAAGCTCTCCATAAATTGTCTTTTTTCCTTTTCAAATAATATGCACAGTTCTGTAATATAGCAGAACAATTTAAATGAAGCTTTAAAAATACAGCATGCCAGAAACAGATTCTAAAACATATCTAGAAAATTATAAACATGTAATTAAAATAAGAAACTGAGAAAATAACTATTTGCAGGCTTAGTCATAGAATAGCTCTATGCAATTAAATAAAAAGAATCCATGGTATTTTCTCTGTTTCATGGAAACTAATTTTTAACTAATTCAGTTTACACCAAGCTTGCTGGTGCCCAATATAACCTGGCATCAAATTCAACTGAGAGAGACTAGACACAAATCGATCAAACCAATAACAGAATTTGGGACATTTGAACCCTTTTTAAGAGAGAAGGTTTTTAAGCTTTTGTGGGATCTCTGAGCAGTACAAACTGACCTTGATCAAATTAGAGGTGCTAATATTTTACTGGGAATCGGAGGAGGTGGTGTTCCAAATTTATTTTTTTTAATTAGTTTTTAAATTGGAAGATAGAGAAGACCAAAAATGTTCCTAGGAGCTCTCCAGCCAAGATTTCCAGCACGAGATGTAGTTGAAGGAGGCCATTTCTACAACAGGAGACTTGTATGCTTTTTGAATCAGATAAGAAGTCTGGAACTCAGTGTACCTCCTTAATGTGCTATTCATCACTTTGTGTTTATTTTAGGCTCCATTTCCCTTGGGCCTTTTCCTTGAAGGTGCCCCATTTTCAATAAACAGCATTAGGTTAGGAAGGCTTTATGGATGGAACTCCCTCAGTGAATAAGGTGCCCTATGTAACAGCTGCCTGTAGCTCAGGCCTGTTGTCATTCAGATGTTAACAGGACAGCAAAAATCAACTTCTGCTGCAAAGGGGTGATTTTCCTACAGGATGTAAAATAAGCAATTACACTAGCAAAGAGCTTTCTAACTCTGCCCCTTCATTAAAGAGTAAAACCAGCTCTTCCATGTCAAAGAAAAAAGCTTTGAACAAGTTTGGGATGTCCCAAAACACATCAGAATGGATTATTTTCTTTATAAACTAAATTTTTATAGCTTAAGGGAGCCATTTCTGACCAGGTGTAGTCTGAATCAGTATTTTCTCTAGCTGTTCACTCACTATGCTCCCTTCTCTCCATGGACAATATAACTTACATTGGGCTAAAGCAGCCTGTCCCGACATAGGTTATAATGTACCCCCTTTTTCAGTTCATTGATACTTATGTCTGTGGCTGTCCTCAGCTTAGTTATAGTTCTTTTATTTTTATATATAAGTATATATTGATGTCTCTGTAAGTTTTTCACCATTTACTGAGCTGTTATGTAGCTTGGTAGGAGGAACACAAGATTGAAGTCTAAAGTTGTTTTGGGAGCGGGAATGTTGCCTCTGCATCTTCAGAAGGCATTTTAAAAACTACACCTACATAAAAATAAAGCAATTCTATAGTCACAGAAGAAGGAAATGAAAGGAGAGAGATGCAATAAGGTTGCCTATATTTTAAAAAAAAAAAAGGGCAAGAGAACATTATTGTTTTGTAACAAGCACAGATAAAAAGATCCAGATCAGCTAAGGGTGAGGAAGAGGAGAGTGCTTGGTAAGAGCTTAAGAGAGCTGGCAGCAAGGGAGCAGATTAAGAAGTCAGCAGGCAGGAAAATGAGATACTTCTGAACTGGAGGTGGAAGCAAAGAAGAGAAGAAAATGTAGGGGAAGTGTTGAAACTGCAGTTAAAGAAGGCAACAAAGCTTAGTGAGGATGAAAAGCAGTTGTGCAAGGGAGTTTGAAAGAGAATGATATATTGCAGGAGTGAGACAGAAAAGATTTTAATGTATAATCAAAAGAAGGGAGTGAATTGAGACTAAGAGAATAGTGCATTGAATGATTCCCCTTGCTCTTCCTTTCATAGGAATCTGGGAAACACTGTGCCCATCCAGTTCTGGTACTGCCTTGGTTCTTGAAGGGATGAGATTAAATGGGTGCCTTGCCTGTTACTCTTCCATCAAGTGTCAGATGTAATTTGACTTTCAGTATATTTCTGTCTGGGTGTTTCAGGAAATATGTGGTTACAGATTAAAGGTAATTCTGTGACAAAAGACAGGTTCCTCAAGCCACACTTTCAAAACGTTGCAATGCGCATTTGGACAAATTTTGTTGTTCTGTGGCTTGTGAGAGTCCACAGTCTATTAGTGCTGCAAAGGATATAAACTGAAAGGGGTTTTTCTTGGGTGTATAATTATGTACCTTGTGGAATCTTCTTTGCTTCCACAGTGAGGAAGGCTACAAAGTAGAAGAAATGAAGCAAAGGGTTATGGGTATTAATGAATTTGGGATAGGCTCCAGATAAGCAGTGATGAGTTATAGTAAGATCTGGAAATGTCAGGCATGAAAAGCAAAGGAAAGAATAAAGTTCAAGAAATAGGAATGATATTTCAGAAACATAATGGATACTGGTAAAACAGACTTGAAACCATGTGTAGTTGTTTTAGGGGAGGGAAATGAGAGTACCACAAGATGGTAATAAGCAATTACTGGGAATTTAATTCCATTCTGTGTTTCTTCTACACTTTAAAATGATAAAACACACAAGGCAAATCAGTGGAGGAGAAAGTCAATTACCGTAGCAAATCAATTAGGGTGAAGAGTCAAACCAATCAAAAATGCAAGGTAATTAATGAAGGACAATTAACAACAATAAATGGATCCAGCACTGTTCAGATTCAAAAAGGAAAGGGAGACACACAAGTGACATCAGGCTTTAGAGGCCACAGGGCATGCTCTGTTCAGGGGGGAAACATGCTGTGGTTCTGAACTCTTCATTTGCAGTGGCTTTTAATTGCCAAATTCAGGATGTACCAGGGTTAGGAAAATGACTTTCTAAGCCTCTATTTTTCTACTGACATTTGCTGTTAGTGTAGTAATGAGTCTAGTGCCCAATTCTGTTTGTTTATTATGAATCCGATGGCTAATTCAAAACCTTCTCAGTATACCCTGTTGACATCTGTAGGCTCTAGATATACTCCTAACCTCTTAGACTCGGTTGTATCTAAACTGAGACTAGATGTCCTCACTGGAATTTACTTTACTTCTGAAGATAGAGAATATACAAGATGCACAACATATTAACAAGGCCGCCATGTGCCTGAAATTATGCATTGCAACCACTCTCCAGGAAGGAAAGTGCCCATGTGCCTTTGTCAGTCTGAAGTCATCTGATTGTTGCTTGACTAATACCCAAATGTAGGGAAAGCACAGCTTTGTTTAAACCTGGCTGTGTTGATTCTTATTTAAATATTTTTATATTACAGATCCTTCTTAATTTCTGTGAAGGACCAATGAACTTTTTGGTAGAGGCCAAAGGAACTATAATGTTTGCTGTGGAAGAGGAGAGATTAGTAACCCAAACTGTGCTACTGTTGGTGTTGGCATCTTTTATAGCTGTCTGTTCAATCTTGGCTAATACTTTGACATTTTTCCTTATACTGAAGCACACTTCATTCTAAATTGTCCCCACAGAGAACAGCACTGCTTGATACATTCAGAATTAGATTGGCTAGACGATCTTGATTCAAGAAAGTACTGAATTTGTCTGGGGTTCATCTATAATGCACTAAAAGGAAAATTCCCCAGCTAGACAAGTAAATTATTAACTCATAAGTCTATGTGTTGTAATTTGTGTATAGTAATAACTTATCTTTAAGTAGGATTGCAAATGTGTATGGAGAGCGTGAACAGAAGCAAATATAACTGGTTATTTTCAAACACAGGTAAATTGGGCTTAGGGTGAGAGGTCAGACTTTTGTCTACCTGAAGGGCACTCTGCTGGTCATGGACTCACTGAGACTGTTACTGCTGGGGGAGTTGCTGATAGGAAGCAAAATCTGAGCTTCCTGGTTAGAACAGGATCAAACCAGTTGGCCTTTTCCCAGCAGATACAGTTGAAAACAGAGACAAGGTGAGGGACATTGTAAAGAAAATATTTTTTTCATGTCTTATTTAGTGTCCAGTGAGACCAGCAACTGTATTCTTGCTCCACAACATTTTAAATTCTGACATAAGGCTGTTTTCATTAATTGGTCTGTCCATATGACTGGTGTGGAAATACTCAGCAGCTTTTAACTCAGCAGCTTTTACGTAGGAGCTGATTATTAAACCAATTTACTTCTCAGAAACCCTTAACTTTTTTGACTGAAGAATACCGATTTTATCCTTAAGCCCCAAAACAAAACAGGTAAAACTGTAGTCAGTAATTATACTCCATATTTTGGATTATAAATCTGTACACAAGGCACATTGTAAACACGTTCAAGTAGTTGCTGTGGTGTAAAAAGCTTGATAGCTCTGGTCTTTGCAGTTCTTTGTCAATGTGTATTGTTTTGGCCTCTCAGAAATGCTTTGCTCTTGTGAAGTGGATGCTATTTATTTGGAGTGTTTCCCTGTCTAAAACAGCCAGCAAGTCCCTTTTTTAGTATAGAAGTCATGTTGTGTTGGTGTTGAGGTTCTTTTCCCTCATGGCCCTGCTGAACAAAGTCTGCAGTGGTGGATCAGAACTGTTCTTGATTTTCCTGTCTGCTTACTTAGCTAATTAAAATAACAAATCTTCACAGCTGTCTGCTTTGGATTCATCCTTATCACCATAAACTAATTAAAATAATGCAACTGGTTGCAACTCATTAAATATCAACTATACTTTTCATGTAGTTATAAACCTTCAAAAACCCCACAGAATAAAACAAAAACTTGGTTCTTCTCTTTCTTTCTTACCTAATTGTAACTGTTTTCTTAAGATGCCTACGTTGTCATCTGTTTTTTTTTTTTCTCTGATATGTTCTTGCAATTGCATTTTTGTAGCCTCCCACTCCATCTTTTCTCTTGTCACTCTTAAGTGTTCTCAAAAGGGAAACATCAATATACTCAGGGTTTCTATTCAGTTTTGTTGGGCACCCTACAGGATTAATGCTTGTCCAGAGCTCTTAAGTCAACTTAGTGGACTAAGGAAATTGTAATGGGAAATAGAATTTAAGAAGGCATTTAAGTGCTGGCTTAATTTTGTTTCCCACTAATACCTTCATTCATGTACTTTAATATGATATTGTACTTTGTACGTAAAATTACTTCTGAAATGAGAGCGTTGCAATTTTCTTACTATAGGGAGTGAAGATATCTCCAAAATGGAAGCAATACGCTTATCTTTATTGGATTTTTTTGTATCCAAACTAACATATGTGTCACTTAAAAGCCATGGGGACTCTAATGTAACTGATTAGGCAGGCATATCTGTGCTTTGATGCTCTGTTTATAAAACAGGAGGATTTCAGTGCTACTTTCGAGTAAAAAAAAAAAATCTACCACCAATTTTACCAGGGATTTTTCCTAGACTGTGACTTAGTATTCGTCTCAAGGAGTAATGTTTCTACAAACTTTTGAAGTAAATTCAATCATTTATTTACTGCAAGACATTAACTTTTAATTAGGTCTTTCCTGTCTTTCTACTCTTTTTCCCCCAAGAGAAATTTTCCTTACACTGCTCTGGGCTGAACTCTACTTCTGTTTTGGCAGACCTACTTTTAAAGGGCTTCCTTACCTCTTCAACAGCTGACAGACATTTTGCCAGCAAGAACAATTAATACCCTTCTGTTTTCTTTGCCCTATTTTTGCCTATTCACTGTTTCCTAGTTCTAAAACAGCGTCTGGCCAGAAACCGACAGCAAACTTAAAAGAAAATCCGGATTCCAATTTGTTCATTCCTGGTGTCTGTTTTCAGAGCTGAAATTGCTTTAAAAACCTGAAGAAGACTTATCACACCCTCTGCATGGCAAAAGCAGTGAGGAGAGATCATTTTTCTTACCTCTGCAACATCCCTTGCTGCAGCTGTCAGCACATCATAGTTATATACAGGGTTATTCTATAATGTTTTAAAATGCTTCCTCGAGGAAGCTACTGTAACATGTACCCCAGCTGTCCCTCCAAACACAGGTCATTCTCCGAACTGGGTGCTGTGGCTTGTTGTTGCAGTTCTTGCTCTGTGGTTGGGCTGGGCAGGTGGTTCATAATGAAGGCAAAGTGATAGAATGGGGAGCTTGTGCTGTGGATGTGCTTGCAAAGGGCCAGTTGTGCAACTGCCTCCTGTCCTTGAGCATAAAAACCTGCTTGTGTCCTTCACTAAGGCACTTTTGCAGGGAGGTTTGCCATGAGGTTTCCTCTTTACAGGTATAGTTGCATATTCCTGATTACGGAAACATCTTGCCATTTTGACACCCTTGGTATAATTAGAATTCAACTCTTTTAGCCAGACACAGTTCAAAATAAGAGATAGAATTAGGTGTTTCACCTTTCCCCATCTAGTATTAAATGTGCAATGAAAGAGCTGAAGTGAGTCATAAAGGATAAGGAATATCTTCTGAAGGAGCAGTTCCCAAACTTTCTTGCTTTGTTCTGTATCCTTGAAACTAGTCTCTTATTTCGTTTCACTTTTATGCCTTTAGCAGACTTGTGCTTCCATGCTCTCTACTGAAATAAATGTCAGAGAAAGCCTAAACTGTTCAATTTATAACATCCTTATTAAACATTGCAGGTACAAGACAATATATCAAAGGGAAATTCAGTGAAGCAAGCATTATTATTAATGTTTCTCATGTTGTTTAAATTATAAGAAACAATCAAAATGCTATAAATTACTTGCTCTCTTGCACTGTGCTGCTGAGCTACAACAATGACTTGCCTTTTCAAGTTACTTAATTTGTTTTGAGCTTCCTGCCCATTCTTCAGTGCAGTATTGGTAAGCGGACATCAAAGTTCACCTTGCTCAGTCTTGACAAAATTCAAATGAAGAGAAAAGCTATGATTTCCAGTAGCACCTGGGGAAATCAAAGCCTGGTACTGGCAGGAAGCAAGTGCTTGCTCCAGAGTTGCTTTTTATCATTTGAGGCATTGGTAAGCTTCAGTTAAAAGTCTGGTTTACTTATTTTCAGTGGTGAATAAGGCAGAGAAAGCCAGTCTTGCAGAGAAATGTGAAGCTTAAGACTTCAGTCAGACACAAGACTAAATTCATTCCTTCACCACAAAAAGTTGCTAAGCTATGCTTTGTTGGATTTGAACTTGAGTTCATCATCACCTGACAGTTCTATCAAAAGCTTTTCTCCCTTTGTTGTGAAGCCAGGTGGTGAAATATCTTCTGTGAAAATTAGACTCCTGATCCAGCTCTGATTTTTCACTGTCACTACAGCATTCATTAAATTCAGTTCCCAAATATATGTATGTTTATATCTGATACATCACTATCAGTAGTTATGTAGGAATGAACTTTCAATTTCTTTTTAAAGAGGAATTTAGTATTTGGCATATTTCCCCTGTTTCCTTAGTGTTTTATAAATTACACTGTCTTTAACTGTCCTTGTTTTGTCACAAATATTAAAAGGTGTAGCTTTCAGTTTGACTTTCTTATGCATGCACAGTTCATTGAGATGTGCAAGCAAGTTAATAGGCTAGTTTTCATGGCCAAAAGTCATTCTCAAAGCAATCTGCATTTTCAAAACCAAAATCACCATGAGAAGCTTTACCTTGGAAAAAGATAAAGCAGAACTGTCAAGAGACAAGTCAACACTTTCCACATGAAAACTGTCTTACTTGTGCTTGGAGAAGATTATGATCACTTCCCACTTCACTGAACGAAACTGGAAACAAAAGTGAGCCTGTCAGTTGTGGTTTAATTACATTTTCCACCTTTTCACCCTGATCTAGGACAACTTTTAGATTGATGGGCAATATGTGTCCCATGTGGCTTAATTTGGGAAGCTGCATTTTGATATCTCTATCTTGAATGGTTTGGGGAACATTATGACAAATGGTGTAAGGAACACCAGTGGTGTCTCAAGAAATGACAACGTGGTGTCCTTTTGGGCAATTCTTCAAATTTGTGAACTTTGGCAATTTTAGCACTATCAAACTTCCATTATGGTTTATTCAAAGAGATCTTTAATAGTGTAAACAAGAGCTTTTTTCTTTTGCTTTTTGTTTCAGTTTAATCATCAAATTTCTCTCAATTTGGTTTTTTTTGTTTTTCTTTCTCAAGACTTTTATTCTGTATTAAGGTGCTTCTGAAACTGGGAATGCTTCCTTAGATAACAACTCATGACAAGTGATACCCCAAGGCACAAAGATGATTTGCTTTTTTCACTGCTGCAAGCAAAGCCAGATGGTAGACAGTCAGGAACATACATCCTTACAATCTTCTGCTGTCTCTTACTTGTACCAAGAAGTTACAGACAGCACCAGATCTCTTCAGCTTTCTCATGAAGGCCATAATTCACACAATCACCTTTTTCATCAACAACCTTTCATGGGTTTTTTTCTATTTTTCTGTTGAAAGTACTGCTATCAGCTGAAAATTACATACACAAATATGAAATAACTTTAATCCAGACCACATATAAATGAATTCAGTAATTTGAACAGAAGACTTGAAGATGAAAAAGATATTTTAAATTGTGTGACTTCCCTACTTTGAGCTGAAAAATTAAGGAGCTATGTACTTTGTACACCTTTTCTTTTAATATGAGTGATCAACATTTCAATGAAGACACAAAATGCTCAAGTTTACTAGAATGCCATAAGTGTAGTCTAATAATCAGTTTTGGATGAAGGGTGCATTAAAATCAACTGGATTTTTGCATGTTCCAGTATTGTGGTGTCTCTATCACTCATAAATATATTTTATTTTACTGCAAACACCTCTGACATCATTTTTCCTCTCAAAGATTTTTGCTGGGGGGAAAATGTAAGAAAATGCTTACATCAGTAAAGATGTGGTTCTTTATATAAATTATTAATATTCTTTATAATAATGTTTAATGCTACAAAAAATCTGTCACTTGGTATAAGTTTGTATTTGTGTACTGTAATAAATGGCCACTTTTAGGTTAGAGATAGATTAAAATGCTTTAATTCTCTACAAAATGCAGGGAATAGATTTCTTTGGGATGCTAGGGGACATTCAGGAACTGAGAACTACACAACACTCTGAGTCCAAAGGTTCTCTATCTGACAGTCCCAGAGCTCTTTCTACAACCATGCCTTGGATGTCCCATCTTTTATAACAACTGTTATATTATGATTGGCTGTGCTTCTGATCAATGCATGATTTCCCAAACCCAATGTTGTTTAAGACTTGATAGGAGCAGGACTAACTACAGTGTTTTCTTTCGTCACCCAGGATTTCTGTATAGAGATACTTTAAATGCTTAATAACTTATTTCAGAAGAGAGATTGACAGTATAATTTTTTTTCTTATCAATAGATAAATTTTGATAAATGTTCTTACAACAGCCAACAAGTTTATCTCTAAGCCCTACTGCCCTGCTCAAAAGTAACTGCTCCTGGGAACTTCATCAGTGGAATTGCATTCCCATGACATACAGGTATATGCTAGAAAAAGGTTGGGCATTTTGTTTCTCAAACTTTATGTTTCCATAACTTTTTTTCAATCTTTTTTGCAAACAAGAGCTGTCTGTGGAAGAGGTAAGACATACATGCCTGTACAAAATCTCATTGTCAGGCTGTTTCCTGTCAGATTGTGCCATAACAGAGGAAAGAAAAAAAGGTGAGATGAGATGGGTTTGAGGAAGGGGTTTTAGTGAGTAAGCATTACGTACCGAACCAGGGTGCCTAAGGCAGAAGACCGATACCTCAGTTCCCATACTGTCCATGTAGAGACAGAGTCACAACTGAGGAGGGGACATTCCACAATAACCAAGGCAGTGGCATAGCACGCCTTCCCTGAGCTGTGTTACTGTGTGAACACACTGTTGACACAAGGGAGGTGACAGAAAGGGATGTGCTGTGTCACATGGCCTGGGGTTTCTCTGAAAAAGGGGCTCAAGTGCTGCCTACTGCTGATTCTGCTGAAAGCTCAGCCTGACAGATGCCAGGCCTAAAGTCTCCTCCCTGTGTCCCCAAAGGGTGAATCAATGGGCTGCTAAGACATAATTACTTACCTACTGTTCCTAAATTGTTAACAAATCAGGCAATTGTTCATTTTCACCAGATGCAAAAAAGATAATAGGAACCTTGTTGGCTGATCCTAGTAGCTTGTATTATAATGTGCTGCTGTGATTTGCAAGTGCAGAAAATTTTGACACAAAACACTTTTTTCACAGCTCCAAAGCCTCAGTACACAATGATTTGTTTACAAACATGGAATATTCCTGCTTGCTAAGGTTATTACCATTTTTTCTGCTTGATTTATATAAATATGTATTTATCTGCTAGTGCAAATGTATTCTTGGTTTTCTTTCACAATTCCAGTGATGTATTTGACATGTAGGAGCATATTCAGTGTGGAAAACTTACAGACAGCTCTAATTTTACTCTTCTAATGCACAGAATTTCCCAAGATGACAGTGGACATGAACATGATTTGAGCCAGTTGGATTCCATCCTTGCAGATCCTGGCAACATATTTTTCTTTAATTGGGGGCTGATCACAAAACTAATCAACAACATATCTGTGAGAGGTATTAAGTCCTTATATTCATGTACAAGGGGGGAAAAAAAGGTAAAACCTTTGCAGCTATGCCACAGAAACTTCATGTTGCCAGGAGCCCTGAGGTGAAATGATCCCACCTCCCTCTTCTTGCAGAGAGCAAACTAAAATATCTTAGTTGCCTCCAATTAATAAAATGAACATTTGATAGACCAAAAAATATAAAAACTGAACAAGATAATTAAGTAGATAAATCCAGATATTTCACTCTGCAGATTAAACAAATCTTGATACTGAAAATGTTCTTTCCTCATTGTGTCATGTCGGTCAGATTCATTCCTCTAGCTCTGCTTTCTAGTCAAGGAACTTTGTAAGAATTTGAATCACTTTGGTCAATTTTTACCATGAGAAAAAGTAAGCAATGTAGTAGTTAAAAACATAAAATAAATATTTTTTAGCTAATATACTAAATAGTTAAAAGATAGGTATTAATTTGTTTGCCAGCTTTGTTGCCATGCAGTTGTCAGGCTAGAAATGGTCACACTCCTTGCCTCCCTGCAAGGGTCTGATCTTCAGGATCAATCAATTGCTATCCTTTAACTGTCTTTTTTTTCTGTAGAACTTTGTACTTTTTCACATCAGTGTTTTTCTATCTTGAACTGCGATCTATCCCTGTCTCAACAATTTAATCTCTTCCTCAAGTTTTACCATTTCCTGATATTTCATGGATTTTGTCTACATATTTTCTAACAGTTTGCTCCTGGGAAGTTTGAGCCGAAGTTATGCAAGTTGTGGGTTGTATCATATGCTGCTGAGCCCCTGAGGGGAAGGTTGCAGTTTCCTGGATGCTAAGAAAGTGTCTCCCCATTGCTTCTCAGGAATGTTCTGGTATGTTTTTGGCTTCCCTCAGTGCAATCCCATTTTACAAGTCCGTTGGCTCATCCCTGCCTGTGTTTTCCCACTGTAATCACATGCTGCTCTCGGGGGAGATATCTCTCCTCCCTCTAGAAGACACTGCCTGACCTGGAGCATCTGAGGTAAGCAGGAAGCTATCCTCTCTATTGCCCAGCCTGCCCTTTTGTATATGAAAGCGGTACATGCAGTATTTGCCATTAACTCTGAGCAAATAAATCAAATAGTTCTAAAATCTGCCAGAGGTAGTAAGATTTTTGACTGAGCTGTCTGCAGCTCGATCTTCAAGTTAGATATATGCTTTGGCTTCTTGATGTTGTGCTGCCAGGCACGCCAGCAGCCATCCAGTAGGAGGTTGTATTGCAGTCACATAGAAAACAACTTCATCATCAGGGGGTTTTCCTGGTTGTTGAGATCTTTGAGCAAAGCAGTAGGGAGCAGAGACCCTGTTGGCAATTCTGATTCACAGGCTGTATGGCAGTAGAAAGAGGAATGCTGAAATCTCTGCTGGCAAAAATAAGATGTAGTAAGTTAAAACCAGATATCTCAGTGATCCTGCGTAGAAAAGAATACATTTGACTTACTAGTGTCAATAACAGGTGTATTGAAAAACAAGGGTTTCAGTCTGAGTAGAAAATCATAGACAGGGACACTTTGGCAAAGAAAATATTAAGCTTTCACTGGCAAAAAGTCATGCTAAGAGTGTTGTCTGTTGTTAGCTGTAATAAGACACAGACAAAGATGTTGGAGTCATGGTGGGGAATCATTAACAAGCAGGTTTGGGGCTCAACCAGAAGCATCCAAGCATCTGATAAGTTTCCAAAGGACCATTTGGGGAATAGAACCAAGGTGGTCAAAGCTCAGCAAAGGAATTTCTGGGCTTGTAGCTTTAGGTTTGGCAA
The DNA here is from genome assembly GCA_035222235.1 of Margarornis squamiger. Classification (NCBI taxonomy): domain Eukaryota; kingdom Metazoa; phylum Chordata; class Aves; order Passeriformes; family Furnariidae; genus Margarornis; species Margarornis squamiger. Next base: position 30,339,227 of record JAWWTY010000160.1, read on the forward strand.
AATGCATTAAGTGACAATAGATAACACATTTACCCAGCCTTTAAGGTAGATTAGTTTATAGCAGTTTAAAATAAAGAAATCAAAAAAACATTAATTTAGAGATTTGTATTTTAGATGAGTTTTCCAGGAGCCGGTATCAAGAAAGGAGGCTCCTGTAAGTTTGCTAATAGTAATAGTAGTAGTGATTTGGTTAATACTTAAGCCACTTCATTTCATTCTAACTTCTTTTGTTTTTCTGAGGTGGGGAAACAACTTTCAGCTGCTTTTGTGTTGTAAAAGTGTACCTCCTGTGGCACTGTTCGATAGGTTTCATTCATCTGTGTTGAAATGTTTTGGAGAGAAATCTAAGCATTCAAAAATGTGCTTTCCCTGCCTCCAGGTTTTTTTTGTATTTGGCTTTGTCTTTAGTTGTAAAGGCTTTTGATAACATTGCTGGCTGAATACTTTCCTATAAAAATGCCATTTTGTTGAGCCCCAAATGTTTCATTCATAATGTCCGTGGTGCAGGCTTGCCAAGCCTTGAGCAGGGTGCCAGGTGAAGAGTGCCTGCATTCCTGATGGTTTGTCCTGAGGGACACGGATGCAGGGAGCTGCCAGGGCTTCAGACCTTGGTCAGTCTTCTGCTGCTGGAGCCTGAGAGCCAGGATTTCCTGGTGCTCCTCAGCGAAATTGTCATCTTTGCTCTGGTCATGAAAGCTGACAGGAACATCAATATCACTAAGTGGTTGCAGGGCCTGGGGAATACAGCACATGTTAGTTTTTGGTCTGATTTCGACTGTAACTTAGAAGAGTAAAACAAAATCAGCCATGAATGTAAACCCAGCTTTCCGGCTAGCAATTTTTGAGCCTTCACTTGATGCTAATGAGGAAAAGAAAATTGGAGTCTCTTGTGCTTAGAGGTATTTACACCTTCTTCAATCTGATATTCTGTAAGGCCAGTTTGAGTTTCATCACTTCATCACTGTTAATGCATTGAAGACTTAATACAAATATTTTTTATTGCTTGTGACAGGTATTCACACAAAAAACTCAAACAAACAAAAAAACAAAAAACAACACAGAAGAATGATGATCAAAAGATTCAGCTCAGTCATGTTGATGTACAGAGATCACTGTGGTGAAAATTACGTATTTCATCTACTCTAGGCTTTCCACACTTTCAGGTTTTAACTGCCTGAACTCTGCTGTCCAGCTCAGCAACCAGTTGTACAAACCAACAGAGGTATCACAGTGGCTTTGGTCTCTGGCAGTTGATATGGCAAACATAAGATATACCTTTTCCAAGCAGAGCATGATAGGATTCTTTCCCCATGGGCAAGGAAAAAAGTATATTCTTGTTTCAGTGCTGAGTACCTTATGTTCCTGCTGTCTCAAACAAGCACGAATTTTTTATCTTGCATTTATATTCTTAATTTGCTCATAATTGCTTTCAGGCATCACATCTGAGGCCAGCCTTCATTAATATGTTAATTGTGCAGTCCCTCCCAGTGGATTTTTCCAAGGCTAAGAGTAAACAGAAAGGTTTATTCCCCCCATCTTCCCCCAAGCCTTCTAAACAGAAAAATATTAAGATCAGATACTTGAGTAGGTTCAGATCACCATGATGATGGGGCACATTTATTTCCTGTTTCTGGATCTGCCCAAAATAGCTGATCAGAATCCCTCTGCTGGAACAGATCAGAGGCTCATAAGGTCAGAACAAAACACTATTTTTTATTGAGGTGCAGTTTAGAATCACTGTACACATTTCCTCCATCCTATTCCATGTGGGTAAGCTAAATGGATATTAAAAAAAAAAAAGCTGACATTATCAAAGTACTACAGGGAATTACCCACACACTTGCTGTTAATTAATGTGAGATGTGCAGAGAATTTGTCCACACTGCTTTGAAAATCTCAGCTAAAACATTTTAATGGTGAGTATTTTCACGGAATGAAACACAAATGTCCTGTAAACCAGGCTCTTTAACTGTTTATTACCTCTCTTGGCTCCTGACTTTGATTTATAAAAAGGTTATTTACAGAAAAACTTAGAGTTCATTTTAGAGTTGTCCTGAAGACAGCCCTCACACCTTCCCAGTTAGGAAGCATGGAAGATAACATGAATTAAAATTATTTTTTTAATAATTTAAATTATTTGTTGGAATTAGGATTCTTTTAGCAATCTCTCTTTCTCTGTTAGGATTGGTGATAAACTGTGCAAGGAAGTCCAGCAGCAATAAGGTGCAAAAATAATTTGCTGCTTATTCCTTTATTTGTCTTTTCCTTTTATCCTGCCAGAGGTGGGGGCAGATTGTGAAATCCCTGTAGGTTGGCTGATTGAGTAGGGGTGTTAATTGTCAGCTATAAATGACGTGCTAAAGGCTTCCTGAGAAAAGTTTGTGCTTCTATATCCACTGCTATCCTTCTTATATCTTCTATCAAGTTTAACACTTTTGGTTCTCCTTTCTGCTCGTTGCTTCCAATTCCCTCAGTCCCCCCCAGTCCATAACTGCCCTCCTCACCTGCCCATGGCCAAAGGCTCAGGGAGCTCCTGGCATGCTGTGCATTATTCATTTCCTAGGTTCAGAGAGCAGAAACTAGATCATGCCAAGAGGGATACTGGCTGGTTTAGGACCCGTTCCAGTAAAGCCTGAGGTGCACATATGAGAAGACAAAAAAACGTGTTCAGGTACTTGCTACTGATACAGAGGACTCATACCTGGCTTCTTTTTCCTTCTGTTTAAATATTGCTTCAAATGTATCCTCATTCCGAGCCCTCAGATATTCATGTTTATATTGCTCATCCTCACAGATTACATGGATTCAGGATGATAACAACCATTTTGGCACCCAGAAAACCCACAAAACAGATGTCTATCTCTGCTTCTTCCCCAAGGTCTTGCAAACTCAGTCAAGCAGTCAGATTCTTTATTGAAGGTCGTGATTCATTCCACAGATGATATTGTGACTCAGGTACCTCATCTTTCCTTCTCTGAAACTTGCTGACTTGTGGTCTCTGGCAATCCACCTCTTTGGATCCATGTACCTTTTATCCTGCACATGATGAGTGTCTGCTCCTTATCCATAATGGCATGTGCATTCAGTGTGACTGAGCTGTCTGTCTCTCTACTTTAGGCACTGTCAATGAGTTGCAAAGCCTTTATTTTTCGTCTGAATATTTCTCCTCCTTCTGGTTACCTGGATCTTTCATGTATCTGTATTATCTCCTTTCCAGTCCATGTGCCCGTCTGCAGAATATTGATAAAAATTGATTTTTGTCCTGTGAGTAAATTGTACTCAGATGAAAGGAATTGCTCCTACAGGATGTGTGAAGGATTTTTGTGGAAAACACCAGAGGACCACCGAGAGGTATTTTTCATAGCTGTTTAGACTTTAATGTAGGTTTGCTGAAGATAAGCCAGATGAGAAGGTACAGTGGACACTATTAATAGGGACTCAGGGACTTTACATCAGTATGTTACTTCTCTAAGCTGGCATGGCCCTTGCTTAGTGTGTGCTCAGTCTTCAGCTAAATCCTTGTTTGAAGTAGTGTTAATTCTCAGTCTTCTTCTCATCCCTAGCCATCTTCTATAAATCACCTCCAGGGACCTTGAGTGAGTCTTTCATCAAAGCTTTATGGAAAAGATGTATTTTTGTTTCAGTCCATCCTCTGCATAGTGTAATAACTTTGCTTTTAGTAGTGAGGCAATGAGTGTAGCTGTTCCAGTTTTGATGAATGCATATATTGCTGAGCCTGGTTTTAGTAATTTTCCTAGTAAAGTGAATTTCACTATGCTTTTCCTGTTTATAGTTCAAGCATACTGGGTCTCACACTGTACCCATTGTGGCAAATAGGGAGTCAAATTGCACAGGGGATCTCAAACAGTCTCTGTGAAGCCTGTCAGGTAAGGTCTTTTCCACCAGGATCCATTTAATTCTCAGCTTTCCCATACATAAGGATGTATGCCATGTAACTGGCCTAATTTAACAGTTTGTGTTCCTGAAATCGGTGAAAGTATCTCCTTGAGTGGTTTCCAGCATTGCCCACCTATGTCATGTTTAGGGGTTCACTGGCAAAGTAGCTGTTAAAATGGAGAAATGACAAATAGGTGTCAGATTTGAGGACAAGGAGTCCTTTGGCCACTGCTGCATTGCCCTACTTTGGGGCTGAATCCCGTGGCCCAGGCACATGTGCCCCTTGCCTTGCAGTGCACTGGTCATGGCAATAAGGGCTTCAAAGAAATCTAAATGTCTTAATTTCCATTCAGTGCATTATCTTTTTCATTTTTAAAGAAAACAATTTAAAGCAATCTGGAAGGCATGTAAAAAGTATTTTAAATTGGTGATATTTATAGCTGCTTCATTTTTTTGAAGTCCCTATTCTTAACAGCCAGTAACAGCAACTGAGTAGCAATACAGTTCCTGCCAGTAACCTTCTCCTAGGAAAAAGGATTTCAGTAAGCTTTATCACTCAGCGTAGCCAACAGAAATATTTGATACTAAGAGCAGTGGAACCAGAAATCCACTTCAGATGTCCTTCAAACGGCTAGATGAGGAATTCAAGGGGATGTGGAATAGGAAACTCAGAAAATGGAGCTTGACTTTGATACTTACTTGGTGTGATAGAGTAATTTACTCTCCATATAGATCTTACTGTATAAGAAAAAGGAGGAAAGAGGAAGCAGTAATGTGTCACCTTATCTAAATAAGGTACCTGTCATTCTTGAAATTCTGTTTAAACTATGATGGATGCTCTTATTCAACAAGAGAGATTTTTTCCCCACAGTGAAAGACGATCCTTTCAAACATAAAAGGACTATGATGAGACCAAATTTCCTTCTTATGGATGAGACTGAAACAATGCAGAAATAGCTGCAGAGCAGGTGCCATGGGATTCCTCTCTGACCACTTGCAATGTATGCATATAGTCATGGAAAAAGCAGTGGTCTGAATAGAAAAACAGCTGGGCTAATTGTCTTGCCATAAACATCTGTAATCTTTGAAGTGGTAGCATACTCTTGATGTGATATGTTTATTTCCTAAGAAAATTTTGTTTTCTTTTCAGTTAATTTTGATTGACTGCTCTGTCATTCCAGAACTAATCTTTTTGTTATTTATCCATGGTTCTAATGTTAACGTTTTTCTAAGTTAACTAAATATATTAGCTAGAAATAGATTTGTGGCATTTACTCTTTTTTTTCCTTTTTTTTTTTTTTCCCCCAAAGCAAATGTCTTTTTTTTTTTTTCCCTCTATGGCTTTCTATTCAAACACTGTTTTTTAAACAGTTTTTCTGGGCACTGCATTGACCTATTCCTCAATAATCTAGAGGACTATTCTCCAAAATGTGTGGTGAACCTCTTCAGCATTAAAATCATACCGTAAATTCAGTGATCTCTCCCCTAGACTAATATAAATAGCTATAGCAACAAAAAAGTGCTTGTTCTGTAGCAGTGTCAATTAAAGCCTACTTCAGCACAGCAAACAGTGTAAGTTGGGCCACTTGATATAGGTAGGAATATCTGGTAAGGTTCACTGGTACAGTGCACGCATGGGTGTTGGGGAAATTCAGGGAGAACATAAATGAACACTGTCTGTATCACGAATTGCTGTTATTGTTTGTGTTGTTTGTAACCTTAGCTGGGACTGATACAAAGCTGCAAAATAACTTAAAATCCATAACTGATTAGATACGTTAAGTCACTGAAGCCAGGAAGGATGCTATGAGCTGGTCAACCTCTCAACACTCTTGAAACTATGATCTTTCCAACAGCTGTGGGGTTCCCTTCTTTGATGCTTGGAAACGTTTGTACTGCAGATATCCTTCAGAGTTGTGATATTTGGGAATGGTGATTTAGAAGATGACTGTACATTCATACACAAAAGAATATTTGATTATCTTTGTGTATTTTTTTTTTGTCCAAAGTAGTTAAGTACTGTACCTACAGAGAGATGGTGTTACTTACAGGAAATAAAATGAGCAAGGGCTTAGACGACTCTTTCTTCCAGCCCACCCACTGGAACCACAGGCTTCATATTAAAATGAATGAGTTGCATTTATAGAAAGCTTATTGAAAGACTTTCCTAAACTGCTTTACTGTGCTAATATATGCTGTTGCTCTCAGGAGCCAATTATGTTCCAGGGACACAGCAGGGTTTTGCAGGCCTGCCTAGAAGTCCTAAACCCTGTGCTGACTGAAAATCCTGCAGAAGCAAGTTCATTTGCACCTCCTCGATGTGCTTGTTTCATTGTTTACACAGTATTTTCATCAAAGAGTGTGCTGTTCATTAAGCACGGGAGAAACTGACAGACGGGACCTGGAACACTTCTCATCAAATTTAGCCCAAGTCTATCTGACATCTCAGCAGGGGAAGTGGAGAGCTGTGATTCTGAAAAAGGCGGTTTGTGCTCTCTAATCTTGAGTACACAGCACTGAAAAGAGTTGTTTCTGCATAATATAATTCATACCATCAGGAACTGTATGTTTCGAATCACAGATCTGTACTTTTTGAACCCCATTCTGTAAAGTCATTTTCTTTGCTCACTGACATTTTAAGTGTTCTGTGTTTGGTGCCACTAGATTATGACATTTTGATGTTCAGTTAGAAATCCAAAATAGCAATTAGGGAATTACAAATTGCAGGAATCTTGCCATTTAACTATTAATTATATTCCTTATTGTCTTAACTAGTAAATGATTATACAAAAATGTCTCTTAAGTGTAACATGCAAAACCTTGTTATAATTAGGGTATTCCTGAGATGTCAGTCCCTACTTGATGAAACAGACTTCTCTCTAGAGCCTGCTGAAGATGACAGCATTTCCATGTGAAGAGCAGAGGAATAGAAGTGTGTGTGTGTGTGTGTGTGTGTGTGTGTGTGTGATTATAACCTGGAGACTTAGATACTGACTTGAGCTCTAGGAGATGTTGAAATTCTTTCCTGATCCAGGGCATGATGTGTCATCCTGGATTGCTGCAAGTCAAGCAAGTCTTATTGGCGTTACCTTTTGTGAAGAGATTTATGAAAGTGAATATTCTAGCTTTGATGGCATAGGATATTTCAGCATTAGCTTTCTAAACGTGTCATGGAATGGTGCCTTGGGAGTACTGCTTGCTTTGCCACCTCACTGCAGCAGAAATAGTGCTTTACAACATCTGTAGGCAAATGAAATCTCTCCTTTTAGTCCTGTCTACTGCACTGATTTTTTTCTAGTTTTATCCTGCACCTAAGTTATCCTGGTGCTATTATTATGTTCAACCACACTGCAAAAGTGCAAAGATGTATCCAGTGTTACTTGGGAGTTTTACTTGCCAAGGTGAGGTCCCTGGGGGAGCAGCTGCGTGATGTGCACGTTCAGAAGGGTAGCTGTTGTTTGTATGAGGAAAGGAATGGTATAATAGAGAAGGCTTAGGAAGTTGGTAGGAAACACAGCATGCTTTGGAATTCCAACCAAACACAGTGCTTGTGCCAGGTTCCATAGATAGCACCAGTTTAGATTAGGTTACCTATTCCAGAACAAAAAATACTGAAATGCACGTTACACAGATATCGAGTCCTCATCATCGTTTCATTCTCAAGGTCCTCTGTTGTTCTACGTTACTTGCTCACATGTGGTTTGAAGTCTTGCCTGGTCTCTTATGCTGAATACCCACCAGTGTGTGGAGCACATTTTCTGACTTGGCTTCCCCACAAAGGAGTCCTGCTCGTGTGCTCCACAATCAAAACCTGCTTTGTTAATAGCAGCCACTTGAGCAGAGTGCTATACTGCAATATGCACCTACTATACAACAATTAGTAAAAATAAAATTAAACATGCAGATAATTCCTCTGGTTACACAACCAGATTTCATGAGTTTAAGTGCAGCTCTGATTTTCATCAAGCTCTTCAAGTGCAGCTTGATGGACACAGAAAGAACTGCACTGAAATAGAAAAAAATAATGTTTGCCTATGAAATAAGATCTCCTAAACACCTTTTCAGTAAGACTACTTGGAAAAATAGAGAAAGAGAGTTACATTTTCAGTCATCTCGAAATGCCCTTTTTCCCCTGTAATTTACTTCCAGGCAGTGCACACATTTTAAATGAATACTTTGCTAAAAACTGAAAAGATGTTAAAAATTGAAATGAATACATTGCGTTCTGAAGAAGAATTGGAGACAGAGGTCATTCAGATTATTTCAAAAAGGTCTGTATCTCTCAGTGATGATGACAATACTGGCAATGAAATAATGGGAGCTGGGAAACAACAATTGGAAAGCTCTGAAATAAAGCTCTTAGAGGGGCCATGCTTTTTCAGGGGTCAGTTATCAAGGATACTAAGAATATTTTCTGACTTGTGCTGGGATACAGAACAGGTAGTTAAATTTGTAGTAGGCTGTTGGGAGTAGGGATGTGGTGAAGCACTGGTGGACTGCCTGAGCAATGAGGTTTCCTAAGAGACGTGCACCACATGCAGCACCAGGTGATTGGAGCTGCTCATGTTTCATTTGTTAATGTGCATTTCTGTGTCACGTATTAAAAACATTTTGAAGCTTAAAGAGGGAAAGAAAAGATTTGTATATTTGTATTTCAGGGTTTTCTGACAATATATGGCAGAAATTACTCTTTAATTACTTTAAGAAAGTACTCCTATGTATGATTTTTTTGGAGTCATTTAATTGAATCAAGAAGCTCTGGTGATAATTTGAGATGTATGATTTGATTATCATTCCTTAAAACATTTGAATTACTTGCCTAGGAAAATTGAAACACTATTAAATGTTTCAAAAGGTTACATTGAGGGTCTTACTGAAAAGTAACACTGAATGAATGAAGGACACTATTCAAAAGACCAGGATTTACTTCTAAAGGCTCTCTGTCCAGTAATGCTTTTGAGGAAATGAACAGACTTTAGATAAGTTCAAATCAAATCATTGGGATGCATTTTGCTCATATAAGTCCTCATTAAATGTTATCCTCATTATCGATACTAGAAAAAAAAATTAAAATAGAAAAGTAAAGGAGAGAGAAGGAGCAGAAAGACCATAGTTCAAAACAAGAAAGAACTGTTAGAAAGACAGGAGAAAAGGTCCTAGCAAGGAAAGAAAAAGGAACTGTAAATCTTGTAAAATTAGGAAGCAGTTAAAAAATAAAAGGATTGCTGTACTATGTAGCCAAACCATGCTCACCTATTGAGAAATATTTAATAGAAAGATGAAAATAAGGTTTAAAATTTTTGAAAACCCATTGTTCAAAGTCCCAAACTGTAGCTGCATTAAGAAAGTAGGCTACAGGAAACAAGCTTTAGTGGTATACACATTGCATACGTAAAGCTAAAATCTGAGGAATAACGAAGAACCATTTTCAGCATTCTTATTGCCCTTCACTTTAGGATAAACTTCTTCAGACACAGTTATTTTTGTAGAAAGCATAAGAATTGTCATTTAACAGTGGATAGCTCCAGATAAATCACAGAAGGATGCACGTTCCACACCTACCTCATCGTGATCGCTTTTGCTACAGTTCAGTGGAAATCCTGGTACAGGACTGTTATCTAGAGTGTTACTTATTATTAGCTATGGCAACACTCAAAAATCTACTTAAATCATAAATCCAAGTACATAAATTTTGCCTACAAATTGACCAAGGATATCAACCTGAAGTAAATTACTCATTTGTTGTCAAAAACAGAGGTCTGTCAGACAGGAAATCAAAAGGTTAGCCACTAAAACAGGCACAGTGACCAAGGCTTTTTGAGTGTTCAGATGTTTTGTTTATGTAGAAATATAAATGTTTTTATTACCTCCTTGTATTCCAAGGAAGAAAGTGTCTCCTTACATTCTGCCTTCAGGAAAATCTGGTTTTATTAGTGTTGCCCTCCACAAAGGTGTTTTTATTTCTCTGACTATGTGGTGTAGTGCTTTTGCCATTCATCAGAGTGCAATGTAAATGTGAGTCTATTAGTGAGAGATCAGAGCCTTCAGCTCAGAGTCTTTCACGTAAGCAGTAGAACAAACCCTTAAAGGAAAACAGTGTGAGAAAGGGGAGTTCTGTCTCCCTTTGCAATAACACACTACTCTGTAGCAACTGGTTTGAGCTAGACTGTGCAAGGGATGTTGCAGACTTCCTAAAAGGCCAGTAATTCTCTCCTCCTCATGGGGGAGAAAATAAAACCAACCCCCTGACAATACATACATGTATCAAAAGCTGTCAGGCTTTTCAAGTTAGTCCTGCATTGTTCTGTTCCCTTGGTATTTTCCAATGTACTTGTTTATCAGCAGTCTGTTTTGGTTTGGATCTTGGACGTTCAGAATTTAAAGTGGAAAAAAGGTGTCTCCTACCTTTTTACAGGCGTGTCTTTGATTAATAATCATCTCAGTGTTTCACCCCTTCTCCTGCAGTTACTTGTATATCAGTTGTCACGTGGCTGCAACGCTGGTGTATCGAGAAGTGTGTTTTGATTTTTGTAAATCATTTATAAAAATTTCAAGACTGCTGTGTTTGCCTCAGTGGCTTTATAGTTGAACAAAACACCCAATTACTGAGTTCAAAATTCTAAACTTGCTGTTAACAACTTTTCACATCTGACAATTCTGGTTCTGAGAGTGATGCTCTCGTTTATAATCATGTCACATAGAGATCTGTCATTGATCATCCACATTTTTAGAAGCAGTTTTCAACAATTTTTGACCATTATTTTCCATAGGCCAAAGCATTGTGGATGCCCTGAACTTAAGATAACCTTTAAAAATCATGCTCTCTTACTAATATTTGACCTTCTTAAGAGTCAAATTATAATGTTGTCTACCTTTATCTTAACTAGCATGTTGTATCTTGCAAGGAGAGATTTTTATATCTGAAATTAGATATTCAGCAACCTTATTCTCTAATGAAGTTTTAATAATAGACAGTGGGACTGGCAATTTGGAACCAAAATTCACCTTTATATTCAAAATGCACTTATATATTAGAAATAGCATATAAAAGCAAATCTGCATTATTTTGGGCATCTTCAAGCTGTAGTTCCTTCAATTGTATTTTAAAGCACAGTATCAGACTCTAGGCATAATTCTCATTCTCAGTTCTGATTTTGTACATGTATCAGAAAATAATATAATTATTTTTACAGAATATATTAAATCCTTAGGAATACGGTTCTTCCCCTTTTCCTTATTTTTGTGGATAATGCACATGTTCTATTTGTTCACTATCTGCTGTGCATTACAGTCTGTTATATTTCTTAAAATACCTGAGTGCATAGCCATGAAGGAAGCCAACTGTTTGCCTAGTTCTGGCTGTTGCACTGGGTCGTGCAGACCTTCTGGAGGGAGAGCTCAGTTGCTTTCAGCAAAGGAAAAGCTCAGCCAGGAGAGGCTTTTCCAGACTAAGCTGGAGTAGGAGAGAAAGGAGCACATCTGCAACATAACCAAAGGTTTGGAAACTGTTAAGAACAGGGAGCAGAAATATCACAGCACGCTTCAGAGCTGATGGGGGAAAAAAGTCCTTTTCACGCTGCCGAGCAGGCATATATATCCTTTTCTTTTTCAGAAGTTCTCCTTCTACTGTAGGTTTTTGCAAAGCTGTTTTGCAGCTTGCAGCTGCAGCAAGTGTCCAAAGGCAGGACACTGCTTAGGTCTTCATTTACATCTATCGGTCTTGCCTCAAGTTTGGTCTGGTTTCATTATGCAGATCTCTCCATAGTAATTTTGCTCTTTTCTTCACCCCCCACCAGCCTAACCCAGACTAATGTTACGTTCTGTTGTTTAGTTTTCAAGAAATGTCAGTCTGGTCCATTTCATTCTGTCTTTTTCACATTTTAATAGCTTTCTATAAGCTTAGGCTGTCTAGGGATCTTTTTCAGTTATGAGTCTGTGATCCCCTTTACAATCTGGCCTTGGAGGAACAATTCCACAAATGGTTTAAAACAACACTTTTGCTTCAGTGTAATCAAATCTATTAAATCTCCTTGTTCTTGTTTTTCATATGAAGGAGATAACTTCCAGAAGATGTATTATTTTTAGGGGTGTAACATTCTACAAATTTCTCTGATAACTCAGTTTTCATCTGATAACTGAATTGGTGTTCCTCACTTAGCTTTTAAAATAGAGACCACTCTCAGTGAAGTCAGTGCCACTAACTTGCAAGATTAAAATAAACTGGTATTTTTTAACTCATCTTTCAGCAGCTCAATTTTCCTTTATATAAAATTCTTACTTGAACTTCTTTCAGGGACTTGTTGTGTTTATGTATATTTGGAGTTCTTCATTCGCCTATACTTCTAGTTTACTGTTTCTCTCCCACTTCTCATACCAGCTGCAGTTCAAGATCTATTAATGACAAGCATGAGTCTGAGTTGCTAATTTTTATGATTCTCTAGTGTAAGTGATAGGTTAACTGAGTAGAGAAAAGTTCTTGCAAGGGGAAAAGTTTCATATCTCCTCTGGTTTGCTGAGTCTAATCTCTAGTAAATATGTGGTTTGAACTTAGACTCACATTGCTTTTCCGAAAGTGTTTGTCCTGTTCGCATTGAATTGAATGACAAAGCTCCCATTGATGTTGCTGTTGTCAGAGGTGAGGTAATCCACCTCTGCTCAGCAGTTCTATTTCTTCTCTAACAATGCACCGGTCAGCACGATGCAGTTACACACTTGTGACCGTGTTTTCATTTAAACACCAAACCAATTTCCCCTCCCCAAACCATTTCCTGAACAGAATTTCAGTCTTTGCCATGATGTACCTCCAGTTTTTAAAAAGGTACTGGATGATATAATCCCAGCAATGTTACAGCCCTTTTTGTTGGGCTGGGTTATCTCACTCAAACTATTCTTGAATGCTGTTATTTGGGACACCCAGGTTTTGGGATTAAATTCAAGAATATTTTGTTACAAGGAGGCTGTAAACATGTAGAATCAAAATCTTTTGTGACCTGAACTCAGGGTGGATTATACACAAGCAAAGTAAAAGGGGGAAATAAATAAATAAAAGGACAATGGCTCAAAAACCTTGCAGAGTCCCTGAGAACCTTACTGCGAAGAAGAGTGTAATGCTAGCAGACTATTGGCCTTTCACCTAGTATTTATAAACAAACTTTGATATGAGTTGTGGGACTGTCATGATGCAGCTTAACTCTTTGACCACTTGGAACTTTTTTAAACCTCCTTTAGTTTTGATATTTGTTTCAATTTGTGTCATATGTAGACCTCTAAGTGTTGGGGGTTTTTTTGAAAATCCAACACAGTATTCATTGTGTTTTTCTGCATGTGACTGTTCTTTCTGAGAGATCACAGCTATCTGCTTGGTAAGCAAATGACTGACACAAGACTCAACAAGTTCCTAAATTGCAGCCTCATAAATTTCAGTCTGCCATGAATTATGACAGCGCATCCAGCTCAGTGATATTGTGTGTTGTAGTATTGCATTTGGGCATTAAGCCTCCCTGATGAAAATGCAAAAATCTTGTCAGAAATCAGGCACAATTCATATACATAAATATTTAGGTGGGAAAAAAATGGTTTTATTCTATCACTACAAAAGAGAGCTGAAACATTTTTCTGCCAATTCTTATATAAGCATGAGGCCAAACTCTCCAGGGAGGGTATTCTGTTCTAGCTTTTTTGCTCAAACTTGAGCCATTTACCAAACATGGAAGTGCCTCTTGGAGCATCACAGCATCCAGTCGAGTGTGCAGTTGGCAGTTAACATTTCTTGGTTTCCAATTACCATTTATGTGATCACACAGGAGAACAGGAGGCAACAAAATCTGTTGCCCTACTGGGTCCATCTGGGAATTGAAATGTCTTTAGATTTCTAGGCTATGACAGGCATAGGTTTGATATAGAATAGGTGCTGGAAGGAAGGAGAATTAAATTGCACTGGTATGTGAGGAAGAGCATATACATATGGGAATTGCAGCAGTGATCTTCAATTCAAGAACTGTTCATTGAAAAATTTATTCTGTGTGCTGAAGATTTCCAGCTCAACATAGGGGATAAATTTAAAAGAAAGATAAATAAATTTTTATTTCCTAAAATTTCAGGCACGCAATAATTCTTGGCCATATTTATTCATTCTCTGATACAAGGGGTTCTTTTAAACAACATTCAATTGAATTTAGAAAATCAGCTTTTCAGCTACCCAAATCTAAAAAAAAAAAATATAAATGAAATATTATTCCTTCAAAGAATCAACAAATTTAAGTAAAGCCAAGATTGGTGCATGGCTCCCATGAGTTAGCTCCCAAATCTTTGTCTCACTCTGTTTGGGAATATTCTACCAGGCTTGGAGGTGTTGGAGCAAGATCATATGCCCCCAAAACCTTTGAACATGCAGTTATTTATGCACAGCACGGAGTTGTGGCCTGAATCATACTGGTTGTCCAGTTGGGCATTAATATGGACATAATTTTGGCCACAATCTTCAACCCAGTGGGAAGGGCCAGTGGAATGCATGGGTTCTTGGAAGAGGCTAATTCTTCTCCTTCAGATTTTATCTTCTCCCTCTCTCTTCTTCTCTTAGGGTTTTGGTATCTTGCAATATCAGTACTCATTTTGTGAAACTGTGTATGTATTCTTAATTTTGAACCTTTTGTGTCAACCCAGTAACATCACCTACGTGTTCTTGATTCATTCTTTCCTGGCTTACAAGCCATATGTGTGTTCTTTCTTACAGATTAAGGTGAGAATTGAAAACTGCTGTTTATCATTAATTTCTTTCAGGAAAGCTTGGCCCTGGAGTTACACGTGAGCCAGCATAATTTATTGTAGCTCCAGGGTTGGCAGCCACAGAGATGTCCTTTCTCCTCCAGCACTGGAAGCACAGGGTATGCTCCATATGGTGCAGCCAAGTGTCTGGGATGGCTCTTTTAATTTATTCTTATTGATTGCTTTAGAAACAGCATTTCATTCAGCAAAATACTATGGAAATAATCTTTGGTAGTTAGCAAAGTGAGTTTCTAGAGTTGAGTTATAAGTGCATACATACTTTAAAAGCTTACTTTCAAGTGGTTCTAGAGACTGCTAAAACAGAAGGAGCTGAGAAATTAAGGTGGCAACAGTCTGAGCAAAAAATACAAAGTTTCACATAGCAAGCTATAGAGCCATCCTGCTTCTTCCTACCACGATTTGTTTTTGCTGGCTGCTTCTCTTCCATTGTCTTTCTGGATGATCAGTAAAGCTCTTATTTCCCCCTGCTTGTCATCTCATTGTCTTAATAATGCCTTCTCAATCCTTAATCCTTTGGGAGCCTTTTTTGGTTTCTTCTATTTTAGTATTTTTCCTCCATTTCTCACACAGACTTATGGTACATCTTTCACACCTGTGTTTCTCTGCTTTCTTGACTCTCTCCATATCACTGAACTGTCTGTACATCTCTTTTTTTTTTTTTTTTTCCTTTATCTCTCATCTCTCAGCAATGTGCAACAGCCTGAGGTTTTGGTTTTCTCTTTTATTCCCCTGATTGTTTCCCTGTGGAGTTTAGGTTTTCCTCATCTCCACCCCTTTCTCTTCTACTGGATTTTTTCCATCAGACTCCTCTTATGTTTCTATGTGTCCCATGAGACTGTGTCGCTGTGCTGGAAGATTTCAATCAGTTCAGTATTGTTTCCTTTGACCGGTGTGAGATGATGGCCTCTACACTGCAGTTTTCTTTTCCTTTTTTCCCCTCTCTTTTAAGCATCCCTAGACACCCCCAACAGTATTGCTGATTGTTACAGAAGGAGCCATTTCTCCTGAGTAACCTGTTGTTATTTCCTACTTCTCTTTTAGTGACATGGAGATGCACAAAATAATGGGGATTTGTCCACTAATGGTGTTTCTTGCTTGGGTAGTGGACACTCAAGCAAGCAATCAAAACAGGGGTGTAACCGTAGCAGTTTTTGAAGTTCAAAGTGAGTAAGGAATGTCTGACTGCAGTGGCTTAAAATGAGCACTAGAAGTTCTCCAATGGCTAATCATGCGCAAGCTATACCTATTTATGGAGAAAATAATATTACCATTTTACCTTTTCAGTTGCATGTACTCTCTATACCAGAAGTTGTCTTTTTGTGTAGCTCAAGATAAAACAATAAACTTTGAGTGTCTTGATTTGGTGCTTATTCCTGGCGCATTTGGGAACGCTCATTGTGAAGTTATGAAAAAAATATCTTGAAGCTTTGTTGATCTCAGCATCTTTCTAAATAGTTGGTGGAATTTAGTGCACCACAGATATATTTTTTGATGCAGACTGTTCCCAGATCTTCAAGCAATATACAGATTGTTTCATCCCCTGTAACAAATCATTTAATCCATAACTTTAGCAGATGCAGAAATTAGCACTTTCATATTTTAATACCTAATGCATCTATGTCGTTCTGGCTTGAGTTGCTCTACATATTTCAAGTGTTTTAGTAGGAGAATCCCCAAAAGAATTCAAGTCTTGAAAGCAGAACTTCAAATTTACTCATGTGGGATCAAGGTCAAAGCTAAAGTTTAGTGACACAAGCTTCATGTCTTCCCTTTGTAGCCCCAGCTGTCTGCTGTGAGACCTTGGAAGTACTCAGGTACTGCTGTGAATATTGCTAATTGCTTACTGCTATGCCATAATTGTACTGTTACAGAATGGGGGTTTGCTCACCACTGCTGTCCTCTCCTCAGTTCATGACTACCTAAACAGGGAGCCAATGTTGCTGGAAGGACTATTGACTGTGCAAGTAATTAGCTGCTGTAAAAGCGGAAGGGAAGGCAGCTAACAGATTTTAGACAGTTTTCCTTAGTAAAACATCCTTTCTTATTGTCTTTTGTGTGAAGGACAGGCATCTTTCTGGTTCAGGCTAAAGCTCTTCAGAGACTGCTGGGCAGTGCTGTGTGTATGTAATGATTTAACAGCTGGTGAAGTGGCAGTGGCATGTATGCAGGTAAAAGTTAAAAACAAAACTGTTGGGACTTTTTGGGGGATGTGCTTTTTGGGTTTTTTTTATGATTGAGGCTTTTTTTTTGTTCATTGGTTTGGGTTTTTTGGTGGTTTTTTGAGCACAGGTCATTTCACACCTCACATTTGTGGTGAAGCCCACAAATAGTCAAATTATCATAGGTTATCTCAGGTGGTCCATATAGACAAAAGTGAGTAGCTTCGTGTGGCAGAAGACAAGAATCTTTTAAACCCTCTCTTGTTAACTACTAAGCTAATTAATTAATAAGCTCTCTTACTCAGATATCAAAGTGAAACTGTGTCCCAACTTCAGGAAGAGTTGAAAATAGCAGTGCATTTTGACCTCCCAAGGTTAGGAGAACCAGGATAGGGCTCTCATCTGTGGAAATGCCCTCCCACTGGCGTTTTCTTGACTGTAATTTTAAAAGCCAGGTAGTGTGACTGAAATACTTTTGGTCCCAATTTATGATCCTTGTCAGTCCTTTTTATGTGGGAGCTGTAGTTAATGGCTGTTTGAGCACAGTCCTCATATGGGGCTGCTCATGGGTCTCCTCTCTGTGCAATGAAGCCCTTCCATAAGCCCTTATGCAAAAATGAACTTAAACCTGATCTCATTTTAATATATCAGTATTCACACATATTCAGGGATACAAATCTGGAATGTTAGCTGTGAAGGTCTTTCAAATTAGCACTCATGCAGTGGAGTATAGTATTTTCTAAATTCTGTGTTACAGATAATTTTAGCCACACACCAGTCTATTAAAAATATAAGTCATTCAGCTTATCTATTTTAAAGGTTTTTTACACTACAGCCAGTCACCCTAGTTGGTTAAATAGGTGCTTGTCACACCAGTTTAATGAATTAAATGTGAAAGCCATTTCTTCTTACTTTTGGCTGTGACAGGCCTGGCTCAGGTTCTGTTCCACTGAAGGAATGAAGTGGTAGGATCCATGTCATATAATTTTATAAGTGTAATACTCATCAGTATATCAGCTAATATGAAAAGCAAAAAAAAGATAGAAATAAGACCGCAAGCCAAATATTTAATCATTCTAATTTCTCATGGAAAGATATTTTATTTAATTGAAAGATATGACAATGAAAGTGAGGCATATTAAACAATTTCATGATGAAGTGTTGTAATTCATGTGTTCTACCCTTTATACTCTATTCTTTGCTTGAATAGAGCAGCACGGATTGACTACTGACCTAATTTTCTAGAGAATTCTGTTATTTAACATCTGTTGTAAGCTCTTAGAGATGTTGTATCCTTGCTAATGTAAGTAGCAAGCATTGTTTTGGCTTTTAGGATAAAAACCTGTACAGTTATAGAATATGCTGAAACAAAGGGAAACAACCTTTTCCCTCCCTTGTCTCTTTTAAGGTTTTATTCTGAGCCCAGCAAAAAACACCCAATCCCCTCTGTAGCAGATGGTAAGACAGTAAACGATCTGCTGCAGGTCCTGGGGAGAGGGAAAAGGAAGGGGCATTCAGGAACAAGTTGTACAAAGAAGGATACCTTGTCCCCTAGGAAAAATGGAGGCTGGCTGCTGTAGCTGCAAGAGCTCCCACCTGCTCCTCCGTGGCAGCAGAACCTGCGAGCAGGGCAGGGGTTCACCTGCTTATCCCTTGATGGGATCCACATCTCTCTTGTAGTGTGCTACTGTAATTTGCTGTCTCGCTAGAGGCAGCCCTGATGTGGATACAGGGAGACAAGCTGGGATGTCCCGCCAAGGGGTGGATGTACGTTACACCCCAGATGAAGAACAGTTCTGCCCTTCAGAGTTCTGTGAGTTTTGTCATGTGTTGGAAAGTCTGTACCACTCCAATTTTGTGTGTTCCCTCACACAAAAATCAGTGCCCAGCCTACTGATAAAGGGAATGTTTTTTTGTCCCTGTGGATGGGGGTGGTAGTCTGGTTGCAATTCTAGGCAACTTTAATTCCTTTAAATTACAAAAGAGAAATCTTCACAGCTGGACTTTTAGTGAATGTTAATATTTGAGAGAGAGTATAATACTGACTAACAAGTTATCCCTGTCAGGTTCTCTATGCGTGACAAACCCTGTTTTGTTTTTCCATGGATAATTATGCTATGCCATGGAAGAGGCACATGTACAGAAACACTTTCCAGTGCACCTCTAAATCAGTAAGATATTCCCAGTTACCTAATTAACAAAATGCAACTTTTTGTGTAGTCACTGTAGCACTCTTCTTACTAAAACTCATATTTGCTTTTATGTGATCTCATATACAATTTAATTTCCCATACCAAAAAGAAAAATAATAAATGCCAGGATATTGCATAAAGTTCCCAGTGTTAATAATTAAAAGAAAATTGCATTGAGATTAAAAAAATGTGTTCTATGAACTAAATCTCCTTACAAAGAAAAGTCAGTCAGAAAATGTTTTAAAGTGTATGCTACATAATCAAAATAATTAATATCAAGGCATGAGAGTGCTACCTTTAATCTCAAAAGTGTGTATAAATACAATTAAAAAATCATGTTAACCTTTGAAAATCTTAAGTTTTTTTAGCCAAAGCTTGCACTCTAAATGCCTTGTATAAAGTGATTATTTTAAAGATGATTCAATCAGCTATTCATGGACCAAAACTTATGAAGTATTCTTTGAAACTAATTTCATGTTTTATCACTCCAAACACATGCTAGGTGTTTTGTGCAGTGAAAGCTCCACATCTGATTTCTAGAATCAGATATTTGTTGTCAGAGCTCTCCTTTTCGACAGTCTCCAGAATCAGCTGGAGAATATATGTGATCTAATAGTTTCTAACAAGATATTTCCCCTATTCCTCCAAGTCCCTTCCGCTACTACTGTGAAGTAGGATTTTTGCCAATAAATTGGTTCTTGTTATTCTTAGCCAGTGAATAAAGTACCTGGGATCAAAAAAACCTGTACCATATCATTGAACTCATTATTTAGTATTTTCTTTTGTGGTCTAGAGAGCCGAATACTGCAAGTCTTACGTGTTTGTCTGAAAATTGCTTGGGACCATTTATCCCTGTGAGGACATCTGTTTTATTGGAGCTTTTTGCAACCTGGAGTTATTTAGGAACATGAAGGAATGGCTATCACCAGTTTGATGGCTACAAGGCTAAGCTTTACCCCTTAGTGAAGGGGTTAAAGGAAAGATTGCTAAGTACCTGTTGTCCTCTGCTGAACTTTCCATGTGTAGAAATACTTGACAATAGCCACCCAAATACCAGGTGTCAGATTTATAGCAAAGCCACAACTTCTAGGTGTTGGGTGTGTAGGTCCTTAGGAAGTTGATGAAAGATTAAATAGCTGAAGTTATGAGTAATGGTGAGCTACAGGCACAGCTTAGTCAAGGCAGGATAGTTCAATAAAAATGGGATATACAAAATGAAAAACCCAATTTACTCTGTTAAAAAATAAGTTTTAACTGATTTTTTTCTCAGAAAAAATAGAAATATACGTGTAAGAAGTGAATCTCATCAGGTCAGAGGTCATCTCTGAAAACCCTGCAGTAGATGTGCTGGAAATGCCTCAGGACTAAGGCCATATCTGTGTCACCTGCTCTCTTTTCAGATTTGGTCTCTTAAGATACATTGCAGTTGTGATACTCAGTGTTGAAACAGAAGGAAGTAAGACCTGCAGTGGAATTGGAATTGCAAATGCCTATAGATTATTATAAATCACAGCTGATGACTGAAGAGAAGAATGACCTGAAATCAAGAGTCAAAGCAAAACCTGACAATTCCAAATCAGTATTTTCTTGAAAACGTTTGGCCCTGGCACTCCAAATATGTGAATCCTCCTTTTAGGGTGGAACTATCCAAGTATTTCCGCTATTTCCAAGCTTAGAATTTAGATTCACTGTCTTCATTGTACACACTGTAAAATGTTCCTGTTAGGTTTCCAATGTGTGGTGATTGTAAGTGTGGGTTATTAATGAGGATTCCTTTATTCTCCTTCTGGTTCCAGCACTGACTTACAGAATCACTTCATGCAAATAATTCACTCTTCACCTCAACCTAGAGATTAGAAAACAAGTCCAAAAGCACCTAGTAAGTAGAAGTTGTGCACTGTTGTGTTAGTAAAAGGTGTGTTGTTCAGTTTCTGTGTGTAACTGATGAATTCAGTACTTCGGAGTAACAGTCTCTTTTGCAGAGCGTGGCAAAGAACTAAAACAGGGTCAGCTAATAGTCCTTCTTAGTATGTCCTTTCTCATCTTGGGTTTAACCCTCTGAGCCAAATCATCTGCAAAACACGAGCTGTAGAGCAATGTCATCAAAAAATGACCCAGCACAGGTGCACAAGCATGTAAGAGCGCAGTTCATAATCAGTCAAAAGGCAGACAGATCTGACATTTGCTGAGAGCATCCCTATATTTTATTGAGTTGTCATGCCTTGTTGCATACTTAATGAGGACGAGCCCCTTACATGCCGATTTCACATTATAAATGTTGTTTTGCTGGGACTGTCAGCTGCAAATAGCTTGTGGCAATACATCTTCCATGCAGCAAATAAACATATACAACATTATAGCATACCCATGTTATTGCCACAACTGTAAACAACTAATAAAAGGAATGTATTTACTGTGCCTTAGAGTCATTCACTCCAGTAATATTTTTTTTCCATTTTCAAGCCTATTGACTTTATGGAACATTTGGCATCATTTCATTGTACCATCATTATCTTACTATGTCATAATTTAAACAAAAAGCATGCTTCATACCTGCATATATAGTCAGCCCCACAGAACAGGATATTTCTATGACCAGGAGGTGTATTATGTATAATCTTAAAGACTACTGGAAGTCTTTTGTGTGCTAGGAATAATCATCAACCTCAAGAAAACTGATGAAATTCAGGTAGGATACTGATGCCATCAAGTTGCTTCTGGTAGCACCTGGGCATGGGGGAACCCAGAGTTTTGCTCTGCAAAACCAAACAGCATAGCTGGGTCTGCATGGAAATCTGTCTTTCAGTTGACAGAGGTGATGGGACACAGAGCTTGAACACAAAAAGCTGGTTTTGGTGTAATTTTACTGGTATTTTGAGGATAGAAAAACACGTCATTATAGCTAAGTTTTATCTCATGAATGTTGCGGAACTGTTAGTACCAGAGAAAAATCAAATCATGCTTTCAAGAAGTTTCTCAGGAATTTAAGTGAGCTGTATCTCTGCCTTCAAAGATGAGTTGCAAGAACTCGACCCTGTATCAATGAACCCCAGCCACTTCAACTTTGCTGACATATTCTCTTTCAAAACCATACTTTGTTGGTGGTCCTTAATCACTGACTTCTAACTGAAGATTCTTTGTGGTGTGTTTTAACAATTTGTTCTCCAACTACCATTACCTTTCTAGATTCAATAACTCCTCTCATTTACTTGATTTTACCCCTTCCATTTACTGAGAGCAGAGCAACTGTAGCCTTCTCAACTTTCTGCTTGGATAAACAAGGCAAGCTCTTTTAGTCTGTTATCGCTAAAATAACCTCTTCATTCTCTTTTTGTCATGGAAACTGTTCTGTTATTTTTTTCCCAGTTTGAATTGATCTACTCTAGATTGGCAAGAACTGCACACAACATTCCTGAGAATATTTGAATCCAGTACAGTAGCATGAATACTCCTCTGTGTCCATCAGCAACATCTTGACAGAGTAATTTCAAGACTGAATTTGCATGAGATTTGAGGGTCATTGTGTTTGTGTATAATTTGCTAAACGTAATTCCATATCTTTGTTCCTTGACTTCTTATTGATGGGCCTGCACCTTATAGAAGAAATCTGCTTCCTGAGTTTTCAAATGCTGAGCTTCATTTTCCCTTCTTATTCTGCAGTAGTGCAAACGTCTTCACCCACTGGGATATCTCTTCCTCTGCCTTAGCCTAGTTTCTCTTGGCTCCAGCTTCTCAAATTACATCTTCGAACCTCTGTTTTTCATTCCCAGGAATTTTATTTGATGCTGCACAGATAATAGTATCTGTCATATTCTCTGAGGGTAGTGAACATACCTCCACTTCTGAATCTCCATGTTGTTGACTCAGCTGTTGCCTTAGTAGCCATCTGCACCTTCTCCCTCTTGACTGCTGTCAAAAAAATCAAAAGGACCAATGCACCAAAAATTCATCCCTTTACTGGCTGCCACTGCACCCCTTGGCAGAGGTTAAATGTGCTGACAATAAGTTGTCCCAGCTTTTTGGTTTGGTGTCCAAGTTGCAGGTAAAGTTCATTTATCTTTCTATTGCCTTCCATGAGTGATATAAACTGCAAGTTGGGTAAAAGCTGATGAAGCTAAGTTTGCATCATGTTTTTTCTTCACACATCACTTGCAACACTATTTTGTAATGCAGAAGTATTACCTGCTGCTGAGAAATTTTAACTGCATCTCCTAACTAAGCTAGTGGCAAATTGAAAACTAATAAGTTGTATTTCGCATATCAAATACTGCTCTGGGGACAAGCTAACCTAGACACCTACTAGATTGCAACTTCCTGCTCAGTAAAAAAAGCAGTAATAAAGAAAATCATGACAGCTCATTACATGAAAGAAGAAAATCGTCACCCGAAGCAGAATAAATGCTGTGTTATTGTCACAGTAATTGTGAAGGGACTTTAACATTTTTGTTCATGAAAATATTAAATGTTTTTCAATGCTATCTGGAACAAACGTTTTTCTAAAGGCAGCAAAATTATGTAATATGTTTTAGCATTCAATACCCACAAAACTGAAGCTATCACCGTAGTCGCTTGAGCCATATTACTGTGCAGAGCAGAAGCCAGGCAGTTTCTTTTAGTGTTAAGGAAAAAATTAACGTACACAGATTTCTGTGGGTCTGTCCTCACAGTGTGTCTTTGAAATGCTATCTCTTTGCCCTCTGTTTCTGTGTTAAAACAATATTGACAATGTTATTGAACATGGTGATGAACAGTGTCTGTCTTCAGGACAGATATGTTTTACAGAATCAGAACCAGAGCATCTTCCCATTTCCATGTTTCAAAAATTTTGGGTTTAATCTCCATTAATATTGTGCTTCAACCCTGTCATTGGTGAAATATGGGCAAGTTGTACTTCAGCCTAGGAAAGTAAGGATAACGAAGAGAGTTACAGGGATAAACTTCAGTATTTGAAATTATTAAGTTATATTTTACATATAATTATCTTGAAAATGAAGCCATTTCATTGTAATTTAAGTAGCATTTATATAAATTAGGTGCATGTGACATTTCTAATTGGGTATACTTTAATGGTTAAATCAAGAGTTTTTAAAATGATAATTGGGCTAGTTGTAAAATTTCAAGGTCTATGATTTTAAAATTGAATTGCTCTTTGACTTATGTAAAAGAATAGATTGTTAAGCGGGTGCCTCACAGGAGAGAAGCAGTCTAGGATATTATGATTTGAATTAGTTTTTCAAAGGAATTTAGAGTAGGCAATCTGTCCTATGATCTTTCTTTGCACACTAAAAGTATGAGTCAGTTATGCTAAGATAGTTTAAACAGAGAATACAGTTATTTAATTAACAGCTGGAATTGTGGAATTCCACATGTGAGGAAAGTGATACATTAATAACACTCTGTACAGACACTCCAAGGTATTCTGCACTGGAAGCTATTTTTTAAATACAGAGCTGCTTGTTGCAGATGCCTTTATGAGTTCAGAACAGGAAATTGGGAATGTCAGGAAAATCACATCACCTGTGGAATATTTATAGTCAATATATCTGTTCACAAGGCTCCATATATTGGTTCATGTCCCTGGGAAGAGCAGTGGGCAAACAAAGGACACGTGTACCTTCCAGCAGCACCTTTGAGTGGACACCTCTGGGCCCAGTGCAGGAACTTTCCCCTCCCCGCCAGCCTCAGTAGTGCATCTGGGTGCAGTTCCACTGTCTGAGTCTCTTGTGGACAGAGGCAAAAGCAAGAGCAAGGTATTCCATGTTCCACTGCCAGCATAAACAACCCTGTTTGACAACAGACCCTCGTGAGGCCATGAGTCAAACATGTGTTAACCTGCTGAGGCTGGTCCTCCGCTGACCGAAGATCCTTGTGCAGAAACATCCAGCTCTGTGGATATATAGGAATATATTCTGCAATGTATTAGCAAATATGTTTGTCACAGCTTGGTAATAGAGAAAACAAGGACAGTCTACAAATCACTGCTCCTGGTGCAAATGATTTATTTGTGGGTTTGAGAGTTACATGGAAGTTAGTCCCTTCATGATTTCAGTAGGGTAAAATGGCCCAGGTATTAGGACTGTCTGATTTAAGTTGTATAAAAGAATAAGTTGTTAAGTGAGTGCCTCATAGGAGACAAGCAGCTTAGGATATAATGATTCAGACTACCATTTCTGAGGAATTTAGAATAGGCAAGCTGTCCTCTGATCTTTCTTTGCACATCAAAAGTATGAGTCACTTGTACTGGGGATATGTGGCTGCCTTCTAAAGAATGACTGATTGGACAAATTTCAGTCTGGGAAAGAAACAACTGGGGAAGTGAAGAAAGTTTATAGAGTGATGAGCCATTTGGAGAAGCAGGATAGCAATCCCACTCCAATACAGAAATAGAGCCACTCAGTCGTCCTGGGAGGAGCTGTGCTCAGGCCAAATGAAGACTATTCTTCCTGTTAAAATAATCTGAGTTTAGGAAGCCACTGCTAAAGGATACCTAGAGTGCTGGAAGTTTGCATAGTTTCAAGACAGTTCAGGGAAAGTAAACCCATTAAGAATGACTAAGTACATAGAAACTATGTCTGGTTAAGGCAGCCTCTGAACAGGAAATGTTTGGATACTCGAGGGTAGGTGGTATTGTGTGCTTTCCCATCACCCTTGGTATTATCCACTTTTGGATACTGTCAGAATTGCCTCTGCTGGCTGGACCTTTTATCTGGAAACATTTAAGCTGGTTTGGGGGGTTTCCATGTTTTACAGTAGGCTTTGTTTGTCATTTCCAATCTTGGCTACTTCTCTGATGGGTCAGTCAAACCAACTAAAAGATATCAGTGACTTCACTGAGGAAGCAAAATGCGAACCCATGTTGGACCTTATGTGAAACAACAAATTTCTTTCTTTTTTCTTTGTAGTCTCGTTGCCATTCAAACTTTGAGCTTGGTTTTAATTAATGTTGTTTTAATTGCCAACCCAGACAAATTTCTCAGAGCCTCAGTTAGAAGTCTGATGGAACTCCCAGCAGAGGTTCAGCAAAAGATTGAGTTTGGGAAATAAATCTAAAATGAAATTGTGAGCTACCTCACTGTGAACTTTGATTCCAGTTCCCTGATCATCTGGGTTGTTGTGTCCCGGTCTCCTGGTCTAGCACTGCTTTTAGCTTTTGTAAATCTGCCAACACTGTTGTATATGATACTCTTTAAAAAAAAAGAAAAACAAAATGAAGTGTTCAATACTGGTCAATTAGGTATTCCTATGCAAATTGTCATTGTGTTTTACTACTCTGGATGGACCTTTCAGAATAACTTAATCTATGTTTACTGTCTCTTGTTTCAGAGTTGTTTCTGACAGTGTAAGTATGTTGATTTCTTTGTACGCTGTTGATCTCTCTCAGGATTCACCAAATAATTAATACCAACATCTGTTTAATATGCAAATACTAAAACCATGCTGTCCTCAGATTACCATTTGGATGCAAGAAAAAATAGGCTACAGTTTGTCTCCAATCAGATCAAACTTCTTTTGACATGTTTTTTCTGCTTGATACCTCTATAAAAGGGAGATGGCAGTGGCCTTGGTGAAATCAAGCACTAGCTCCAAGGATTAAAAACAAGACTGTGTCCTGTAGCTTCTTTTCTAAGGATGGAAAAGTTATTTTAGATTATTATAAAATAGGTTATGTTGGGTTTTTTTTCTATATAGTGTACGACAAGACTGCCTTTTCATATTGCAGCCATCAGACGCTCCCAGTTATGAATACTTTATGTGCAACACTGTCACATACAGAAGTGTGTGTGGTCTGCATAATAAATACCTGTTCAAAGTATACTGAACAATTTTTTTTTTTAAATTTACAATTAGAGTTATAGTCCAGAACTGCTGAAGGTTACACTTCAGCAGTCATGTAGAGGAGAAGAGTAGCACCAGTATTTTATAAATAGGAGATAACTATTCCAGTGCTGTGGCAAGCCTTGACTTTTTAATATCTATCACTGTGACACCAGAGTGATTTATGTACACCTTCTATTGGTACCATTTTATTCCTAAGGATTGGAAGCTCTCTAGCACAGGTAAATAATGAAGTAGGATGATCATCTCGATACTGAAAAGTTATACACTGTGAAAAACATTGCGTTATCACTTGGGAAAATTTTTTATCGTACAGCTACAGTATCATAACATCTTCATCTTACATTTGTAGAATCTTTGCCAAAGGATCCCAAAGTCCTTATATACTCATGAAACCTAACTTATGCTTTCTTTACCAATGGATGAGCCTTTGCTTGTTTTTCAGTAGCGTGAAAGACAGTGATGAAACTGCAACATTTGCTAAAACTGTAAGTGCAAGATTCTGCAGCACTCAGTAGTTTCTTGCATGTTGTTTTGAGATCTTAGAACGAGAAAGTACAGTGTGTCAAAAAGACTGTCAAAATCCTGTCAAATTGGCTTCAAAACCAATATTAGCTTCAAAACCAGTATTAACTCCAAAACCAATGTGGCTCCTATTGCAAGTATCCTGTAGTCTTGTTCAAGAACACAGTTCACTTCTGCTTGAAAAGTTTGAGCCATGAACTTTTTCTAATAATGTTATAGCATAAGACTTGGAACATGGGGAAAAAAAAAACCAAACAAACAAAAAAAACCAAAACAAAAAAACACAAACAAACAAGAAAAACCCAAAACACAATACCCCCACTTGTCTTGCATAACCAGGCTTTTTTGTTAGAGATGGTTAGTTAAGCTTTGATAGGGTGGTTTTCACTGGAAAGCTTAGATTCATTTTAACAGTGATGGAGACAAATCAATAGTCATGAACCTCCCAAGCAGCTTGGAAAATTACCTTATTTTTGCAAATTGGGTGCATGCTTCTTCTAAAACACAAAGAAAATCTCTGAATAAAACTTAAAAGCCATTTTAAAATGTATTCATAATAACCAGTTACAGTTAAAACTGTAGGGCTGTTCAGAAATCTCTGGGAACAATTTGCATTTTTAAGCACTGGAGTATGAATTTAGAAAAAATCCAGTCTCTCTGAAGGCCTTTTTTTTTTATTTTATTATAAGTTTATATGAGACATTAATAACTGACTCCAGGATAATGGAGTAGGTTTGAGATTAAAAGGAGCTGGAATTTGTTGAATTGGTAATAAGGCCAGATCATCGAATTGTTGCAGATCAAAGCCCAACCCAGAGTGTAGTGCCTGTGCTGGCTGCAGTCATAACTGCTCGAGCTGTGCTGTTCCATTAAGGACAGTAATAGAGTTAGAAGGAATTTGGGGAAGTCTGTTGTCAGTGGTTGATAGAAATTGTTTAATGCTACTTGTGTCTGCAGAAGAACCTCTCTGGAACACTGAAGACTCATTCTTAGCTAATATTTGTAGAAAGAATATTTGGGGAGGCTGAGAATATGAGAACTGGATTTTCAGTCTTTTGAGTTTCTCTGTTCCAGGAAAAGACGTCGTCTTAGATAAGTTAAATGACTCAGGGTTTAGTATACATTAGGAAAATAACATTTGATGTATATTAATGGATTAAAGTTAACCATCTTACCATTATATGATTAGTCCCAGTGCTAAAATAAATTTTAGAGTATTTACTTAACCCATTTAATTATATTTGGCCTGTCCAGCTAGTGAGCTCACTGGTAGAATATGACTAAATTTTTGTTATAATCCTAAGGTTGAATTTATCATTATTTCTGCTAAAAATAAAGGTAATATTTCATAATTTTTCTACCTTACTGAGAACTATATATCATCTTCTAAGATGGCTCAGATAAATGTACTTTTCTATGTTACATCCTCACATAAGAGAAGTGGGAAGCAATATACAATTCCAAAAATGTATGTTGCTGGAGGAATTTACTAACAGTTACTGTAAACCCAGACTTGGTGGCAAATATTTCTTTGAATAAGGCACTCAGGTGAGAAGAGATCAGGCAAATAACAAGGCATAGCACAGCATTTTTGCTCTAATTGGCTAACCTCCGTGGATGAAAGTACTCATCAGTGTTTATCAGATAAAACCTTTTCGCAGTGTTGTAAAAGCAGAACTCTTCAATATCTGCTGGACTGCTGCTTCCAGATTTTTATCCTTTGTTTCCTTCTAGATGCATTTTGGTATATTTGCTATTTCCTATTTTTCTTAAAGATATTTTTGGGAATCTTAATTTTTTTCTACTTAACTACTTGAAAACAGTGTCTAGCCAAAACAGCTGAATGAGAAGAAACAGGCTGACAAGACAGCTCGTTCATGTTGTTTCCCTAAAATATAGGAAAGCTTTTTTCATTTCTGGAGAAGCTTCTCTAAGGTGGAGTCAGAGTCATCTTACCCATTGCAACTGAAAGAATATTGTTCTGTCCCACAGACTTGGCATCTATTACTGGTTAGAGATAGAGAGCTGTAGATACAATTCTGGAGCAGATCACACAATCACAGAATAGTTAAGGTTGGAAAAGGCCTCCAAGACCATGAAGTCTGACCATCAAACCAGCACCACCACCAGGTTCACCACTAATCGTGTCTCAGTGTGCCATATCTACACATTTTCTGAACACTTCCAGGGGTGAATTCCGCCACTGCCCTGGGCAGCCTGTTCCAATGATTGACAATCCTTTCTGTGAAGGAATTTTTCCTAATATCTAATTTAAACCTCCGCTGGTGCACCTGGAGGCCATTGAACACATTGGGTTTTTCTTCCTAGTATTTGAAAGTGACTGCTGCATACATCAGCATTTGATTAAGTTATTGCCCTAAGTATATAGCTCTTATATACCAAATGATCTACACATAAAAATAAAACTTTCCTAATAACCTTTTGGTATTTTAGCATCAGCTAATTTTCTGCTGAGGAGAGCAGAATGTGATTAAGGCAACGGAAAACATTTTATGGAGTGACAGGTGGTCATGAAATTATATTAGCATTTAAATGATGCAAATGGAACCTTTCTTTTCCTGGTCTGAGAATGCCAGAAAGTGAAGCATCAGGATTCATCCTCTCCTCTCATTCCCCATGAGTTATATTTTATTTTAAAAACAGCTGTTAATTCTGTGTCACAAATTATGAAGGATTTAAAAGAGAGTGTCATGACTTGCTGTAGATACTACTAGAAAACATTTTCCATCTGTGTGACATATTTTAAAAAAGCCCTTGGCCACTCAGAGAGCCAGCTTTGGGAACTTAATCGGATGTTTTTCTTCTCTTGTTAACTAAGAATCAACTCTAGGGAGCGTTGAGATCACTGTGGTATTTATTGTGAGTGAGCGATTGAATGATTCCTGAACTGCTCTTCCGGAAAATGAAGCAAACTCGTGCTTTAGAGGTCACCTCTAATTAGAGATCAAAAAATAACCGCAGATAACTTCATCAAAAATATAAATAACTAATCAGTATGAGTCCAATAGCTTTGTCTTATAATTAGTCCTGCACAAAGGCTCCTTGAAGTCAGATGACAGTAGGGTCTCCTGCCTCAAACTTCACAAGTGAACCAATAGTTTCAAGCTGATGCTCTCTTTGAACTGTTCTCCCAGGATAAATTACTGATGGTCTAAATGTTACATTTACATTTATTATTCGCCATTACCAAGAACATGTGAAGCTACAAAAGATTAAAGCAGCAATTACTGAAGTTGGAACGTTGGAAATGAAGTTCAAACACAGAAGTGAATGTTTAGGAAAACAGGAAAGACAATCACCTGAGGGCAGTTTTAACTAAATAAAATCAGTGGCTTCTACATCAAAGAGGATGTTTACAGATGATCGTTTCTGTGTTCGTGAGTTTTTGAATGAACTACTGTCAGCTTGTGGAGTTGGGTTTGGATGCAGCCTGGATAAGGCCTTGGTGGTCAGAAGGTTGACAATGAGTCAATGAGACCATGACTCAATGAGTCTGGCAATCCCAGACTTCAAGGGTGGGTAACAGCATGGGAGGGAATACACTTGTCCTAGCAGTTATTCTCTAGAAAATATTTCATCAGAGTTACTGAAGTTTTTTATATTTCTTTTTTTTTTATATTTTGTCTTGGTTATTTTCCTGGTTTTCCTTTTAGTTTTCTCTGTTTCATAAAGTTCTTTCTTTGTTCAGTTCTTGTATTTGTTGCCTTTAATAGAGGAAATGCAGCTCACCGAGTCCCAGTCAGTTTAATTGGGTTTTCTCAAATTTGGAAGGAAAAGATGAAAACAGGAGAAGGAGAAAGAGCAGGGAGTTGTTTGGAGTAAGTTTGTGTCTCTTTGCACTGCAAGCCATCCCTGTGTCATCTTGTCTGCAGCTACATTGAGAAGAAATTCATCTAGGCTCTATGTTTTGAATGCAGCACATCAGAGCAGGGACTGCACCCAGCCTGCCTCACAGTGGGAAATGCAACGTGATGACAAGTGTAAATCTCTGCTTAACCTTCCCCAAACAGTCTGTGGCTCTAGAAAACTCAGCAGAAAAGGTATTTCCGACTTTGCAGAGCAGCTGTGTGGGGGGAGCAGAGCAGGTCCCACGCCTCGGGCCTGTGAAGAGAAAGTGGGCTCATGGGGTGCCTGTGCGTGGCTGGTTGTCTGCTCCATCCACACACTGATGTGGGCTCACACAGTGGCCACTAATGAGATTGTTTTTCAAACACTTCTCTTCACCTTTAAAATGATGAAATTAAGCTCCTGTAGTTATTAAGAGCTAAAAATAATGATTTGATCGTACTCTGCATTGTAGTAGCAGGCGCAGCAGAATATTGATCGGCACTCTGTGTCATATTGTATTTGCAATACGCCCTGATCGATGTGCTATTTCTGAACCCACAGCTCTTGTATGTATGAAATTGGGGTATTTTATTGTAAGACTAATGCACAGGAACAAATCACAACAGTGTAGTCCAAGGTACTGTACACAAACTAGATGAAGCAATGAAAAGGTCAGCTTTGTACCTCTTCTTTTTTTTTTTTTTTTTTTTAAATAGTGTTGCCGGGTTTTGTTGTTTTGGGTTTGTTTTGTGGGGGTTTTTTTATGTTCAGTAAACAGAAATTCATGTGACTGGTGCTGTATAAATGCACGGTAAGAGACATCCATTATCACAAAAAACTTACAGTACGTGCTGGCAGACAAAAGTAGGAGCACAAAAGCAGTGACAGCTATGAAATGACCTTTCTCAGGTCACTAAAAAGGTCAGCTACAACTTTGAGGACAGACCACTTTCCTAATGCAGGGTATGGGTCTATTTTATTATGTGATCATCCAGTGATGGAAATTCTTGGGTTTTCCTAAGACACATGAAGAGAATACTTTGAGAATATCAGCGGAGCTAAAATGATACTATGCTGAAACAGTGAAAAAAAGTTTTCTTTATAATTTTTTTTAATATATATTTTCTATTTAAGGGAATAAAATCCCACCTCCTGTGCCACAGTATCAGCTGTTTGAGAAACTTAGTCTCCAAAGGACTGTCAATGAAGGCCAGAAATAAGAATTTAACAAAGAGAATATACTGCTATTGAGAGTCATGGTTGCAACTACTGTGCTATATAGATGGGGATGCTCCCCAAAAGAGATAACAGAGTGATTGAAGAGGGTATTTCAGTTGGTCTCCACTACAGTTCTAATGGGTAGGAAAAGAGATTGAGGCTAACAGTGATGCACTGAAAAAAAGAGTCTTTTGGGGACTCTTTCAAAAATTGATTTTGAAAGTTAATCCCAATGTGTGTAGAACTATGTCTGTTTCTAGCTTGTCTGTCTTCTCTTAGTTTTGATCATATGCCTTTCAGTCTGTTTGGTTTATTGTTATGTTGAACAAACAATATTATTATTAAGGTTTTAATTTGGGTTTATAAATTTTCTGTAACTTTGGAGACATATCTTAATTTTCTGAATAGCTGAAGCCATCTTTTGTGGCTCTCTAGCTGCAAGCATGTTTTCTTATTAAAAATCTCCACCTACTCCTCATGTACTCAATAAAAATTGTAATTCCTGGAGGTAATTAAGGCATTAACATGATCAAATATAATCTGTTTAAAACAGTTTCTATCAGCTTCAGCAGTCAGCTCAGACCCTCCCATTTTGTAACAGAGCAGTCATGTTCTGCTGTTCAGTACATAGAATGAGTGTTGTGGTTTGTACATGGAGTAAAGGTGGAAAAACAGCATTAAGAAAGTGTAGCTGTGATTGTGAGGAAGCTATCCTGAGACTGGCTATATGTCACCTGGAAGTTAATGGGCAGAAGTTGGTTGTTTGTTTAAGTGCTGCAGAACATTGTGCTGCTTTTTAATTACCTGCAATTTTGTGTAGTTTTATTATAACAATGCATTAAAAACAAAACAAAAACCCTGTGAGAGTTAAAAAATTGCTCTTGTTATTGATTGAGGTTTGCATCAGGCCATAAAGGCACTGAAACTCTGCCCTTGGAAGCAGTGCCAAGATTTTCTGTTGAAAACCTGTTTCCAAATTTCAGAAGAGCAATGGATTCCATGATTTTGAGTGAATTCCTGCTGACCACACAAACTGCATGTGGCAAACCTGATTCAAAGGGGTTTTCCTATTTGAAAGAAAAGTGTCAAAGGCATGAAAAACTCCAGATGTTTGGGTGAGAGGAGCAGAGTTGAAAGGTACTTGAGTTTCACTCAGTGGAACTGTGGTGTGAAAGCTACATCTAACTCTGTCTTCCTGTGTTCAGGGCAAATGTGCTGGTTCTGGGTCTCTGCTGCTTGAAGATGGCAGCTAAATTCCAATTTCTTAGAAAATATGCCAAAGTCTAAAGAAAAGTAAGAAGCATTTCTAGGCACCTATGTTTTGGTTCAGGCATACAATTCAAAGTTAACATCCCAAGAATAAAAATGCATAACACAAATTCTGAAAGGAGCTGAGGGACAAGAGTGGTGTGTATTTAAAAGATGATTTAAGCTATTGCCCTGTAATTGTGTATGCTGTTGGGCAACAAGCTCTCTCTGAGTAGCAAGTTTTTGTTTCAGCGTGGCTAATGAGCTTTTTCCTGAAGTAAGAATGTAAAGCTTTCAGAAACAAAGTAGGAGCTCAACTTTGCTAAAGAAACGTGCATAAGCTAAACAGTTTTAGAAAAGGAGGTATGATTTGTTTCAGAAGAAAACATGTAGAAATGAATAGAAGTTGTGGATGTTTGCATTTTTAAATGCTCTCTTTCCTAAGTCACCCAAATTACTCTCTCAAACATTAACAGAATCTTGTAGATACAGAAGTGCTATCATAGAAACTACAAACTGCAGGTAATACAAATGCTAAACTACCTGACTCCAGAGCTAAACAAATGCATGTTTTGTTCATATTTATCAGTGTTTATTTTGTTATTTGATGTATTTGCAGAACAGTATCACTGTATGTAAGTTATACAAGAAGAAGACAGGCTAAATTCTACTCTGTTTAAGAATTGATTCAATTAAAGTTAGCAGGACTGCTTGAGCAAACAAACACAGACAGTGTTTGACACTGAAAGTCCTTACAAACAATTTTAAATACTATGGGGTAGTACCTCAGCTGGTTTAAATTACTATTTCCATTAGCATGGACTTCAACAGATTTATGCTGATTTATACATAGAGGTTCTGGCTCTCTGCATCTGTAGTTAGTTCAGTAAAATGAGGATTTTTTCCCAGTATTTCAAATTTGTGGAACCTGTAATATTCTAAGATATTTCATTTCCATGCAAATATAAGGAGATTAGGAACTTCAGTATTTAGGCCACAGATACATAAATTTGTAGTTGTATATCTATGTATATGCATGTGTTGAAATTTACCATTTCACAGCCAGAAGGAGGTCAGATGCCTGCTTCTAAAAGCCTAGCCAAAGGTTTTAATTGAAATAACTATATGTATAACCATCTTCTTTCATTAATCAAGCATAGACTTAAATGACCCTGCATAAAAGACACAGTGTCCTGAATTACTGAAACTGTAGAATATGTAATATTCTGATTACAGAGTATCTTGTGGCATCAGAATTACAGCAATGTGAATGTGTATGTGTGTGCTTTTTCCTCCCTCACCATGCTTTGAAGTTGCTTGGCATCAAACATAATGCTGTTTGGATGAAGGGCAGGAGCTTTTTCCATAACCTGCACTGAATTTTCTAGAATATTGGTGTTATCTAGAGGTTGGCATGAGGACAGCCCCAACAGTTTGAGAGGCACTGAGTGTAAAGGTCTTGCCAGTACTCTGACATGCACAGCTTCCCACAGTTCCCTGGAGGAAAAAAATTCTGTACCCCCTACTGAAATCTTCGGTGCTGCTTAGTCCTCTTTGTAGCCTTTAAAAAATGTCTGTCAGATCTATGACTTCAATTCTTGTTTGGGTTTTCTTCCTGGTGTTGCAATCTGCATCTTGTACCTATTCCTTCCTCTGAGGATCCAAAGAGTTGATTGTGAAGTGCTCGGAGGGTACATGTGCTAACTTTTCCACTTGTACACGAGATACTGAACTGGAGTCTGAATTCAGGTGCTTTGTTGCAGGAAAGGTCAAATGCCAAATAAAACCAATTTAGTTTTGACAGCTTTCAAGAATCGCCTTCTGAAATAGAAAGTAATTTCTATTTTTTCCCACTTTGATTAAATCTTTCCCTGATGGCATGTATTTTGCTCTATCTTTTTAAGTGAAAATATTGTTCGTGGCAGAAGAGGAGCCCTTAATTTTATTTAGGTTAAACATGCCTCTGGAAAAGGGCAGATCTGAAGAGGCAAGCTCTGGGGAAGAAAAGGTACTCACCTGTAACAGCTGGGAACATGTTAGGCTCTATAGTGCTTTATTTCTTTCCCCACACTGAAGGGCAATTGTGTAGGAAGAAATGTTTGAAGACACTTGAGCTGTTCCAGACAGTAAAGATGAGTGTCAGATATCTGATGAAAATACAAGAGTCAGTGCATCATTCTTGCACAATGTTTAAAAGGTATGGAGAGAGTTTGAGCTATCAGGTATGACTTGGTGTGCTGGGTTTGAGTGTTTAGGGTGGGAGCTGGAGGGCTGGGCAGAGGGAACTTTGATGAAGGTGACTCTGATTGGGCTGCCCTGTGCTGAGATGAGGCAGGACAGCCCAGCAACACTGGTCAAAATGGGCTTTAGAGCAGAAAATGTGACAAACGCCTCAGGCAAGGGCTGACCTGGAGCTGAGGTAAATCCCAGCTGCAAATCCCTCAGAAATTGCTCCGGTTTAATTTTATTAATATCAGGTTTCAAGCCTTTGAGACTACAGGTGAAATGTGTGTGGAATGTGAAAAGCCTCACTAATTCTGCAGACAAAAACCACATGCTGTGTAATTAGTGCTATAGAATTTACCAGCTAAACAGGACACAAGGAAAAAATAATTTGCAAGTCCTTGTCTACATCCTGGCACGTGTCTAGAACTATTTGGTTGGAAGGAAAACTCTCAAGAAATCTCATTAGTTTAATGTTGCTGCATCTCAGCAAACCTATGATCCTATTATTGGCACTACTTTTCCCAACGTGAGTTTTTGCAGAGAGACTGACAGACTAGCCTTTATCTCCCTTCTGGGCAGCAGTGGGATGATGGACAAAGGAAAGGGTCTACCCATCTGTGATGACAATCTTAATTGTGATCAGGAAGCTCTAAAAAGAGGAAAGCAATGAGTTTCTTTTCTTTTTAGAAGGTGGGAGAGGACTTTCAGCTCATTTAGGATCTCAGCTTCACACTAAATACAGACTGCTTTATCACTAAAAGATCTTAGGGCCCTGTGCTGCAGATCTCTGCTCCTTCTCAGCAGCTACAGCTTCTCCTTAGGTGGTGGTGTTCTGGAAAGTGCCAAGATCTGTTCTTCTCTCTAAAATAATCTGCAGCAGGGGGAAGGATTTGGGGCAGGCAGGTGAACGCCACTGGCACAACCTTGTACTTTGGTGCCCACAGATTTAATTGAACCCCTCACTCAGAAAGCTTGAGCTCCATGTAAGTGCTTTGGTGAACTGTGCAATTTTTGGAGAAGTGTGTCCAAAAAGGCAATCCGTACCTGAGCAGCCTCCCTGTGCATGTCAGTATCCATGTTTACTGACAAATGTTTCATGAGTGGTAGTAAGGTGCACTTTCCATTCATGCTCAGGGCATTTGCTGTGCTCCTTTAACAAAACTGGCAATGATGTTCTTGCATCAGGTGATGTTGTTCCAGACAGGAGTAACTGCTACGTTGAATGTGAATGTGTAGGATCCTTGTTATCACACAAACATGATAGTCTACTGTTACAGTACTAAAAATCAAGTGTGATGTGGCTGTTTACAGAACAAGCAGTACTTCTGACTATCCTGTTGACAGTTTTGTTCTGGACTTGATGTTAAAACTGCAGAATGCTTGTTCAGGCCCAGGTGACTAATATGATTTGAGATATTATAAATCACTCAAAGGCTGTGCATAGATTTTAAAATATCAACCAGAACACAGATCTTTATGTGTTTATGGATGCAGGGAATGTTTTCTTTCAGCTAGAACAGGCTAGACTTGACAGCCCCTGTAAACAGAAAGACATCAAATAACCTCCCTAATTGCTCTAATTACTTCTATGATCTTATAAAAAACAGACTGAAGGAAAGTGTAGCACTTTTTTTCAGGTAACAGCTGAAGATGTAATCAGAATTAACTCTTTGAACTGTGATAGGAAGAATGAGGTCTGCAGGTAAAGGAAATAGCTTTAACCAACTAGTTAATATACTACTATACACTGGATATAGTTATAGGTAAGACATATTAGCTCTGAGTTAACTTGGTGGTGTCATCCTGCCATTGCCTCAAAAAAAGAGAATAGGGTGGGAAATGGTTCCTGTAAACCAACCGTGGGAGGTTTCTGACAATTCAGTGTTCCTTTCTAGCTTTAGTTAAAGCCAGTATCAGAAGCAGACCCACTTCAGGCAGCCTTGTCCTGGGGCACTTGGTAGGTTAATGGAGGAGCAGGTTCAAGTCTTTAGTCCGTTTCAGAGAAAAGATGGATTTAGACCCCTGACTTGTCATTGAGTGGACTGTTCACTGCACTGTTGTTACTTTGGGAGAAAGTCCCTCTATCCACAAGTGCAGTGAAACAAAAGATGCTGCTGATTCGGATTCTATTATTCGTTCCCAGTATGACATAATCTGACACAATGATATAATTGCTGCACTGCAAATGCATATGTCTATAACAGACAAAGGCATCAGAATAGGGCCCATAGTGCCATTTTGGGCATAAAGTCACCAGTACACATATACATTATTAATGTTAATTTAATGCTCTAGGAGGAATTCAAATATCAGAACGGTAAATAATAATTCCCAATCCAAATTTTGGCACATTTTAGAGTGGACTATTACTACAAACCAGAAATTTACTTCTAGAGCAAAAATATCTCACTTGTGACTTCTTCCCTCACTCCTGCACAGTTTTTTTATCCCAGATACAGTGATTTCTGTTCACATGATGTATGAGGGAGAAAATCGTATGCTTTGAGAACAAGGATCTTGTTGACCTCTGTGTGGGACTACTGGAAGCAAACTGGCCCAGGACAGACACTCGGGTGTACTTCAGCAGCAAGGAGTCCTGTCTGCTGAGGAATTCCAGCATTAATACATGGTAGTGTTCAGCTCGTAGTAGGTTTATATGCAGGCTAGGCTTGGAAAGATAGAGAGAAAACAGTATTTTGGCAGTGGTTTGTTTTTTGGTTTTTTTTAAATCTCTTCTTAATGCCAGAGCAAACATAGGAATGGATATAAATATCACTTTAAGAAATAGGATATTTGCAAGTGTAGACACGTACCATACATTTGGTCTCCACTAACGATATGAATGTCAGATGCTGGTGGATGTGTCTAGTCC
This sequence comes from Margarornis squamiger, assembly GCA_035222235.1. Lineage (NCBI taxonomy): Eukaryota > Metazoa > Chordata > Aves > Passeriformes > Furnariidae > Margarornis > Margarornis squamiger. The sequence continues at coordinate 30,378,034 of JAWWTY010000160.1, forward strand.
TACTGAAGGAGTCTGATATCTAGGTATTTCTTGCCTGCTGGTAATCAGGGACATAGCCGATGCTGGAAGCTTCTCTGCCAATACCACACTGAGATGTTTTCTGACTACTTATTGATTAGATCAATTTATTTCACTGGCCTTTCTCCAGAGAATTGAGCATTTCCCAGAATCTGAAGAGTATCTTCAGAATAGCTAAGATTTGCCAAAACATCAGTGATATGATGATTTAGTTTTTTACCTAGTAAAGCTTTAAATCACTTTTTCCCTAGTCTGAGATCCCACCTAAAACACCATTCAGTTTCATATAACAAAAACCTAATAAAAATTTCCAGCAACTGGTTTTAGTGTTCACTTTTTTAGTTCTCACTTTTTATTTGCAACAGCTGAAAACTGGTTTTAGTGGACTGAGGAAGAAGGCTTATTTTAGAGTCACGAAAATAGGGTTTTTTTGTTGAAGTCAGACCTATTTCAGTCAGAAGTTGCACCTGCTGCTTCCAAATACAAAACTGTGCACAGGACTTCTGACAGTGCACACCAATTATCAAGATCAAACTCCAGGAAGCAAGTTCATCTCTTGAAATGAAAGTTCTACATGTTCATTCTCAAATGTACAATGGGCCTGCTGGTGTTTAATCTGGAAGATCACTCTAATGTGGAGCTCCATCCAAAGAATGCAGTTTTGATACTTTCATCAGTGACAGTAATGCTCAAAGAAGAAAGAGAAGGTTAAAACTTCTCAAAGCCCTCAAACTGATCATAAAGAACTTAATATTCTCAGTAGCCTTTCTTGATAGGTTGCTGTTCTATAGTACTTCTAATGTATGTCTGAATTAAGTCACACACTATCCTTCTTTTTGCCAGACTGAACTTCTGGATAGGATTCCCCAGCTAGACAGAAGTCACCTGAAGTGAAGCAGCTGCAGGACAGGTGTGTGAGCACTGTCTGCACTGAAAGTGATTGAGGAAGAACAATAGGGGGATTTCTTTGAGCACTAACATTATCTTTCATCCTGCTGGCTATGCCAGCTTCTACAGCTCATTAAGCACGGGATAAGACAGTATTCACCAGATGCCTGCTGAGCCAGTCAGCAGATGGGATACTTTCTCCTTAGCCCACGTGCATATTAGGGGAGTTTTTCATGGGGAAAAAACTACTCAAAAGCTGCCAATTATGTATGATTTGAACATGAACAGATATGTTCCTGCAGCAGTGGAAATTGGTTGTGGCACAAATATCCTTCTAAATATGCATATGCCTTTTCTTGAAAATAAAATGTTTAAAATAACAGGAAATATTGCGGTTTAGTTCTGTGTTGTCAGTCCATGTTTCCTTTCAGAAAGCCAGTGCTTATCCTCAAATGAACAAAACGCACGTGAGTCTAGGACTTTCTAGTCCTGAAAGCTGTGCCACTAGAAGTCACTTCTTCAAAGGTTTCTCTTTATAACAGAAAGGACCTCACAATTGCAGAGGTTGCTTCTCTCTTTGGGAGCAGAAAAAGTGCTCTGAGGTGCTGTGAAATTTCCTCCCCCTTGTTCCCATATAACAAAGAGATTTTTGGAGTATTTTATACAATCTAACAAATTCCAGAGTCTGAGTTAAGCTTGCTGTCATTCAAACCCTAGCTGGTCCTTAAAGTGTAACCCTGGTGACAATTATTATTCTTTTACATCTATTTGCACTGGACTCAGAGCAGGTGGAAGGTCTAATTCTGCACGTATGTAAGCAAGAGTAAGCTTACAGTCACATCTTACAAAAACCAGCCATACAGTTAGTTTATATAAAAGTGAATTTGTTTGGGGAGGATGAACAAATTCTGTTTATTTGTATTTATTGTGCCTGGTTGCATAGCAGAAAGATTTTTTTAAAATTGGTTATTTTTAATCTAGCTGTTTAGGTCCATTATGAATTAATAACCATGTTGTATTATTTAGGAAATAATTAGAGATTTCCTGATTAGCTTTTGATAGACAAATCTGATTCAGCCCTACTTATCAGACTAGTGTTAAAAGTTCATTGGTATGTAATTTAAGCCGTGATTATTATGGTGTCAATGGTGATGAATCTTCCTGGATAAAATAAGTGTTGTATTACATAATACAAAGACAGGTGGATAATAGATTAGTACATCCACGCCCCTTCCCCTGGAGCCACACAAGAGAGTTCTAGGCTATTAATCAGAGAAGCCTTTGGCAGGACGTTTGCTTAGAAGCTGAGAGAGGTATGGCAACCTGAAGCATTTCAAGACCGAATACAGATATGTATTTCATATTTTTTTGCTGAACTTAATGCTTTTTCTATACGCTTCAGCATTGCTAGGCAAATTATTTAAGGCTTTTTAAATTCGGGACTGGTAGGTGCAGTACCAGAAGCTGGCCTTTGGCTCTAATTTTTATACACAAAGTTGAATCCAGCAGTGGCACAGCCTGAGAGATATGAAAGCACCACTGCACTTTCAGATAACACAAAAAAGCCATGTTCCATCTCGATGTATGTTAGATGTAATATGTGTAGGTTGGGGACAAATAATTTAGAGATTTAATTTATTTTTTTTAATAGATTAAACTGTGTGAGAGAAAATCATTGCTGGAGGAGAGCAGTGGTTCATAGATCAGTAATTAGAGCAGAAGACTGTGATTCAGGAGGATTCTCTACTTCCTTTTTGTTCCTCTTCCTTTGACTTGAATAGATCATGTGGGTTTGGACATGGGACTTCTCAAAAGCACCTACAAAAGTTAAACTCCAGATTGGATTTTATTCTCTCTTCCCTCTTCCATTATCATGCAGTGTTACCTTTCATATATAGAGGATTTTAATACTTCTCTGTCTCAAAATACTGTAGGTCTTTCCAATCCTGTGTTTCTGTGACTAATCAGTGCACAGGCAGCTTTGAGATCTTTGGTTTCAAATGAAAATATCATTATAAAGCAGTTGACCAAGATCTCAAAAGGTACCTGGGGTGAAATATTCAGTCATCTCTCTCTAATTTCGTTGAATTCTTCACACAAGGTACTCCATTTGGTACCAATTTTTATTTCTTGAATCTGTCTTTTTCAGGGAAATTGTCATTGTGTTATAGCGTTTGAAGTATTTAAATCATGCATGTTTGTGTTACATAGAATATTCCATCTTATTTGTACATTGTATATGTTATGATAGTTGTTCAGGGCATGTGTGGGGACTTGTGGTTAGGTTCATCCTACTTTGATTATCCAGGATGTTAGGGAGAATAAAAGTCTGAGGTTGCATAAGGACTCAGATTTGGTGTGTTGGACATCCAAGTTTGGTTTTTTTCAGGTTAGTCTGCTGCTAATTAAAGCAATTAGACACTTGTAGAGAGTGAGTAATTCTTCCTTCCTCCTTGTTAACTTAACAAGCAGTGCATGGCAGTGACTCCTGGTGTTTAGGGATTCATCTGTCGTAGCAGACGGTTCACTTTATAACTACCTGCCAATGTCTCTTGCTTTTTAAGCAACTCTGCCATAGATCTGCTTTAGAGCTGCTCTTAGTAAACACCACAACATCTACTGCTACTCTTGTCTTACTCAGGACTTTGCTTTTCTATTCATACCCAGATTGTGCTTATGATGGCAGTGTCATCCAAACCCATCAGAACCACCCTGGTCTGCAACCCAGGCTGAAAGGCACTGTGCAGCAACTGAATACAGCTGCTCCACAAATTAAACACTTTGTTATGGGGGGTAACAAGAAACTGATTCTCATTTGGTCTTTTCTTCCACATACTGTGTGATCTTGAGGCTGTCACTGAGTTTCTTTTGGCAATCAAGAGAGCCTATAAACATGCTATTGTTTATTGAGGCTACCTGGGAGCAACGCAGACCTCTTTGTCCAGAAAGATGAAAAAGAAGCATCAGAAGGTGACCACTGGAAAATTCCAGTAATTCTTGTCCTTAAAGAAGGCAGAAATGCAGGCAGTGCCTTCCACTATTTTGTACTCTTTGTTTCTGTTCCCTGTCAGGACTGGAATAGGGAAGTAAGCAATAATTAAAAAAATCGCAGATCAAAAGTTGTTTCAGGTATTAGTAATTTAAAAAAAAAAAATCAGTTTAATATTGGGAAAATGTCACCATCAGTTGTCCCTTCATTTGGCTCCTCAATCTCCTTCTCCCAGCTGAGAAAGTACTGAAGCTGGAGAAACAGTACAGTGCTGTGTCTTCTGCAGCATTGCCACAGCAGTCAAACATTATCAGGCAATTATTCTGGAATATTTGTTTTGACATAAGTTCAGTACAGTAAAGTAGTACAAGGTTAAAGACATCACAGGTGTAATGGACTTGTCAAACCCTATAAGGAATTTGTATAATTCTGTACTTTACCCGTCTTATGAGGATCTAACAAACCTGCCAGTTCCACTGCAGGGACTCAGTGGGCCGGAGTCTGCCCTTATTAAAACTCTTATTGTACTTTTATCTTGGATTTTTTTTCTATTTTGACTGGGTTTGGGCACTCAGGGAAGGCTAACTTTAAATGACATCATTTATGTTGGCTTGGACACCAAAGTCGGACTCTGTTACATTCTGAGTTTTCAGAAACTGTCTGTTAGAATTTGGACAAAATGTCAAAACCTTCCACTTTTAATCTAACAGAAATCTCAGGGTGTTTTGTTATAGCAGCAATCTTCTCCAGATCCTCAGGCTGCAGCAGACCTGGGGGAAGCTGCTCACTCAGATGACTGAGATCCTTGCCATGGCTGCCTGCTCTTGAATTGCAGCTGTGTCTCAAGCCAAAGTCCTGTCAAGTCAAAAAGTCAGTGCCATCACCTTCTTCACAGAATTTAGATGGAAGAAAAATATCAGTCAAAACTGAGGCTAGTGGAGGTGATTTAAATTACCCCACAAAAAAAAGGGACATAAAAGTCATCTGTGTGGAGGTGGGGAGTTCGGTGGTATATATATATTTTTAATGAGGTTTGAAAAGAAGTTAGATAACCAGCTACGAAGGCAGGTTTCCAAAACAGATCAGTATTGAAGTGAAGCAGATACAGAGCAGCTGTAGGCATTTTCAGTGATCTAACTTTCAAAAAACTGGAATTAAACATCAATTGCTATGGCAAGAGACATAGTGATGATCCAGTGGTGCTGGGAAAATTTCACTGTGTCTTCTCTCTGCCTCACATAATGGCTAGAGGAGTATTTGAGGGTCAAAGTGTGGGGTTCCCCACCCTTACTCTCAGCGATTCCTACCTGTATCTCTAGCTGAAGTCCTTTGCTCTTGTACCTTTCATTTGAGAAAGAAAGAGAGAGGTGCTTTTTCTGTTACAGGTTACATTTTTTTAAAATAAAACTATTAGCATGCCCCAGTTGTCCACTTACAGTCTCACACAGGTGACATCCATAGATGCTTGAAAGACTTACACAGTCTTCAAAGCTGAAGATGCCCCAGTGTAGACATAAAGTTTACTTTTCTGCATTTTGTTATGTAAAACAGCCCATTTAAATGAGAGCAGATACTCTTAATGCAGTGGTACTACTGATGCTGGCAGCTGAAACAAAGAAGCTGCCCAAGGAATAAAGTTAAGATCTATTTTGCTGCCATTGTATGAATCCCTCAGGCAGGTGTAGACTGGAATGAGGCAACTGCAGTGGTAGTGCCTGGCCAGGACCACGCTGGGCAAAAGGAGCCTGAGTCTCAGGGGATGTCAGCCAAAGCCCTTTGCTTCATTTTGGGGAGTGGAAACAGGCCTAAAAGAGCAAATTGTCTTCTGTGTTGCCTAGTTGTCAATAATGGCGATAATTGCTATCCAAGCAAGCTGAGAAAAACTTGTTTCCAAAAGTACTTTTTCCTGTTTGAAAGTTATGTGATGATCTCTACAATCAGAGCAATGCTTTTCTCCACCTGAAGTTTCTTAAGATGCCAGCTGGGCTTAGACCTGTTTATTGCAATGCTTGAGGCAAAAAAAAAAAAAAAAAAAAAAAAAAAAGTAAATCAAAGTAACTATTTGAAATTTGATGTAGAATTCAGTTTGTGACTTATTTGCTGTAGTAACCACTGCTAAAGGGAATTCTTTTATTTGGTCACCTGTTTCTCTTCAGAGCTATGAATTCTGAAATTAGAGTTCAGTCACCTTTGCTAATGCTTTCCAAACCATGCTGGAAGACATCTTCATGTTCAAAATATCACCAAGCAGTATCCTGTCCTATTACAGCTGTTGTTGGACACACTGCCCTGTTAGACCTGCTGTGATTGCCTAATATGGCTATGTCAAAATCCTTTGGGTTAGTAAAAACTCCTGTTTGGAGTATTAATCCATCTAGATTGTTGTGACACTATGGAAAGGGGAGGGCAGCAGTAACAAGCCTGATAGGCTGTAAACTCTGCTAGGGTGATGATGAGTAGCTAGACTCTTCACAGAGTCACAGAATATTCTCTGTGTTATTCAGCTGAAACCAAGCCATGGGACCATAGTCTAAGGCACCCTGTGATACATTTTCATGTGCGTCAGCCTATAAGATTTCCCCTGAAAGTTAGGACTCATATCAGCTTCTCTTACAGCTAAAAGGAATTTTGACCTTTATAACAAGAATTGCCTTGGATCCTTTGCACCAATGAAGAGTTGCATATGCGTAACCAGAAGAGTGTTGCAATTGCATTGTAAATGCAAATGCCTCCCCAATATATCCTGTACATTTTCAAAGCCAGAGAGACAAAATTACAGCCCAGAGGATTCTGTTCTCTTTCTCGTTTATGGATGTAGATTTTTCTTTGACTATGTTAAAGAAAGTCTCTAACCCTTCCAGCTGGCTTCAGCTCATTGCTTTCTTGCTGCTTGCCTTACTGTAAATGTTCTTCTGCTCACTTCTTCCTGGCACACACTTTCTCTTAGGATGAGTTTTAATTACTAATCATATGTCTTGTACCTTAATTGTAGTAGGGGAAATCATATCTCCAGATCGACACACAGAAGGAACCTTCACATACACCAGTGATCTTCTTATGTGTACAGCTCAGCTTTCCCCACAGCATTACCAAGACCTCTGCTTCCTGCAGATACATGGCAGTGTCTGTGTTGGGAAGACAGTGACAACACTGGCAGGTAGCAAGTGAGGAGTAGATGACAAGCTTGTGAGGAAAAGAGAGTGAAACCTGCTTGTTTTGTTCTCTGATAGAGCCTTCATTTAGCTAAAAGAAAAGTAGGTTCTAGTTAATGACTGTGTATGGCTGTATATTTGTATGTATTTAAATATGCATGCATACATACTCTCATATATATGAATATGTGTGTATGTGCATTTGTGTGTGTGTATGTAACTGAGAGCTCTCCCATAGATTTCATGGTGTTGCTTCCTGTCCGTAGTTTTCTAAACTTTCTCGACTTCCAGAAAAGCTGCAGAAAACAGCTAAGGAGACCTGTGTTTAGAAGCAGCTTCTTTAGAGAAATAGTTGCATTGTATAACATGGTATAATATAAAGGCCTGCAAAACAATGTACTGCAAGCTTTGTGTTGAAAGGTTGTGGAAAAAAAGCTCTTGTTGACATCTAGAAATCTTGAATCAACCCATTTTTGGAGGGGGAGAGATGAATCTCTGCCTGCTTTCCTTCTGGGCTGTGTACTTGTTTCTTTTTTAATTCCATCTATGCTTATGTTTTTTAAGCAAATGTTCTTGTCAGAGCTTTAAATCAATACCATTACAGCCTTACTTGAAGGTAAACTATTTCAAGAGGCTGGCCTGCTCAGCCCTGCAATTATATCATGTGCTAAGTGAGTGAAACTTTCAAAGGTATTGAAGGCTTCTGGGTTTGTGTTTTAGTTTTCCATTTCACTAGATGACATCCACTGATAATGGCCTTACCATGACGGGAAATTAATTGAGAGAGCATTTCTACAGTGCCATAATTTTATCATCCACCCTATTGCTGCTATTAGCAGGAATCCATAACCCCATGGGTGCTTTGAGAGAATCTCTTTTAGCAGAACTCATGGTGTAGAGGTTACATGGTTGGCTCCTTCCATCAGTTGGGTGTCAAATCACTGTCGGAAAGAAATTACTGGTGTATTCATTTTTTTAGCTCCTAACCTTGTGCTGTGGGGCAGGAGATGATTTGTAGTGAGCCATTGGGGAGTGAAGAGTGCTCGTGGCCACGGAAGGCTTCTCTCACAAAGGTACTTAGCAGAATCGTTGTGCATTAACACGGATGCAGGCAGCAGCATTTTTGATCTAATGTCTGTTACAAAGTGCTGTAAGGAAATTACACCTTCTGACTCATCATGTTGTATGTAGCAGGATAGTAAAATAATCATGTTCCAGTGGATTTTTTGATTAAATTGCTTTCCCTGATTTTCCCCATGCTGACTACCACAAAGCAGGTTTTCTTAAATCCCTAGAAGCAAACTAGCCTTGCTAAGTTCATAATACTGACGATGTAAAATAATTCAATTTTCCTCAAAGCCTGTTGTTTCCTCTTTCACATTCTTGAATTACTTTAATAAATCTTAAGCTGATTTATAAAGCATGCTGTAACTTAGAAGAATGGGTTTGGAAATGGTTGATGTAGGCTCTAAAGCTTCTCTACTTATCTTGTGACTTTCCCAGGTATTTTGCTCATTTTCTGAATGAAGCATCCCTTTACCCATTCTCCTTCTCCATGGTAGGCCAGTAAATTAAAGTAAAATACAGTTTTGCTCTTTTTTTCCATCTCACCTGTAGCAAAAGAGTAATATCGCTATGAAACAGATTACAGCCAAGTTTGTGCCATGCTCCTCAGAAGCTATGATGCTGGAACTTAAATTTACACTCACTGAAATGTTATAATTACAATAACATTAACTTAGGTGTAAGATGAACTGTTGTGAAAATTCACCTTTTTTTCACTTGAAAATTACTGCTTATAAATACATACTGAAAAATCTCAAACTTTGGTTTCTCTTTCCTTTTTCTATTACTTTCTCCCACTTTCTACTCTGCCATTAATTGGGAAAAAGAAGAGGTGAGAAAACTGCGGAAGAAAAGGATTTTTATTATCTGAAAAGCACCTGTTTCTTTTTTATTGTTATTATTTCCCCTTAAAAATCACCCCTGATCCCTTAATGCTTAATTGGCATTTTCGATGCATCAGGTGGGATTATTGCTGATCTCTGGCTCCAAAGATCTCATGATAATTAAGCAGTAATCATGCTTAATTTTTCCTGTGCACTGAAGTTGATGTGACAGAGTGCATGGAGGATGCAAATTACTTGTGTGAAAGTGAGATTTTGCCAGCTCTTGTCTTCGAAGTGGAATTACAGCTTAAATACAACCCTAAAGCTGACACTTCCTCCTCTCCTCTTTCTTCTGTCTGACATTTTCTCTCCAGAAAATACTTCCCTCTATTCAGATTCCCCTGTGGAATTCCGTTTGATTGCTGCTGTAGCAGTGAGTGTGACGAGAAATTCAGGAACCCAGAACAAGCAGAAGGAGCTTTGCTTCTTTGCTGTGTGGAGGGAGAGCTCAGGGTGCTGCGTTTCCAGATGAGGAGCTGCCTCTGCCACCACTTGCAGCTCTCCCAAGGTTTTCTCTCCCATGGACACCAGTGGGCAGCTGCAGGGACACCTCGAGGGAACAAGGCTGTGAGCAGACCCTGACCTGGGCAGCCTGACTGCACAGATCAGCAGTAGATCATTGACAGGGGCAGTGCTTCTCTCTTCTCTTGTGCTAGTGCACACCTGGGTTAAAATAATGGTCTTCAAAATCCCTCCCCAAGCAACCCCTCCACAAGGATGTGCTGTGACTACGTTTACAGCCAAGTAGTCCTGTGCCAGCCAAGACTGGCCAAAATTCAAACAATTGCAGTGCTAGCATAAGTGTAAAAGAAGATCCAGTGGCCTTACCTAAAAACATAATCCTCTGGACCACATTTTGCAGTAATACTTTTATCAAAGGGAAAATACTCTTGCAAAATGTTGGAGTGCATCTTTCAGAAGGAAAACTGCATCAAAGAAAACCAGGGATGAATCATCCCTACTGTTATTTTCCCTGTAATGTTACTACATCTTCTGGGATTTTGATGACTTTTTAAAAGGAAATTGTAGGAAACTTTCTCATATGTCACCTCTTCCATAGGCTAAATGTGGTATATAAGAAGAGCAACATTTTCTTGACTAAAACATATCAAAAAACCCCCCAAACCCCCACAAATAAATGCCATCTTGCCTTTTGTAAGCACTAAAAACGAATGCTTACAGGAGCAGAAGGTGCATACTCCCCTCTGGTTTCATTTACAAGAACATAATATAACAGATTTGGTTCAGATTGCTCCTGGCCTATCATTGCTACAGGAGAATCTATAATTACTCAGCACCTCGCAAAGTGCTGCTTTGCAACTGTGAGACAACATCAGAGTTTTTGCTGGGCTTGGGCCCACAAACCTGAGTCAAGTTACATGATAAACCAGTTGTGGGACTAACAAGGGACTGAAACCTTCCAGGAGGACATGAACCCTGGCAAGGTGTCAGTGTGGCAGTGCTCTCTTCATAACTAAAATAATACCTTTCCAGTGAGGTGTCTTTGAAAGGAAAGAAAACTTGCATTTTGTTTTAGGGATTAAAAAAATGCTTACATTCCCCTGTTCTTTATTTGCATCATATTTATTAGATTTTTAATTGGTTACTCTTGAAATTGTTTGTTGCTCTGTCAACTGTTTGTTACAAGATTTTCCTTAGGGGAAAATGGAGATTCATATCCATGATCACATATCACAGTATGAATAAGACTTGCTACGCTCCAGTTAACAGGTAGGGAATATTAGTCAGTAATGCTGGAATATAATTGGCTTTAGCTTCTCATGTTGTGTCACTAGATACAGCTTCATTCTTAGGGAGCCTGACCTGAGAAACAAGGACATATTTCAAATTCCAACAGGATTAACTCACTGCATAAAGGGGCTTTGATAGAGTTCAAATGTTGTTATTAACCTAAACTTGTTTTTTTTTTCCTTTTTTTTTTTTCCTCCCGGAATAATCAGTGGCTTCAGTGGTGATAGTTATTTTTGTTGCTGTTTGTCTTAAGACATCTAAATGTTGACAGTTTTGATGGGTACATCTGGTTTACAAATATCCCTCAAGTTTTATGCCAAAGAACATCTGAACTGTGTAATTCATGGATAGTTACTGTAGCTCTTAAAATTTAAATAAATGAAGAAGAAATGCCCTTTTAGTCCTCCTTTCATAGCAGAAGTTATTATTGTCTTTATTGTTGCTGCATTAAACATATGTTTGAGTATGATCTTCTAACTTTCATTGCTGTTGGGTTAAGAACACAAAGAGCACGCCCCCGTCCTGATTAGCTACTCTTGTAAAGCAGGACAAAAAAAAGCAGCAATGGTAATTTCTCAGCTCATTAGGTGCATATTCATCTTAATGGGGCATCAAAGTTGAAAACTATAATGCTTTCCTCTCATTTAATACTCCAGAGAACATTTACAGTAACCACATGAAAGCAAAAAGGATTTGAACACTGGAGCTGCAAAAGTAGGTGTCTTCATTCCCTCCAGGCAGATAGAGAAGAGAGAACTACTGTTTATCCTTATCCCTGCCTAACTTGCCCTGCTGTTCTAGCCACTGGTCACTAGGGCTGTGTGAATAAAAATGTTGACCTCTCTTAGTTTTTCTGGTAGGTCAAATTTTAAATCCACAGCCTGCAAAGGTTTGGCATCAGCTGAAGAGCACGGTGTACTGAAATAACCTCCACAGGTTATTTTATTGATTGTGAGTGTATAGACCCTGAAACAGAGACCCATCATTACAATAGAAAACTCTCAGTGCCTTGAAACATTTAGGTAAACAACCCCCATCTTTAAAAATATTATCTTTATGTGAAATAGTTGTGCCAGTTTAAGATCCAAGCTTTAAAAAGGCACTGTTTCCTGTGGTGTAGGTAATAACAGTGCCCAATTCATGGTATTTACTGAAACAACAGCTTTTCCAGAAGCTACTTCTAAAAGTTATTTCAGAGCTAGTGCCCAGCATGAGTTTTTTGGGTATGTTTACAGCTGTAACACAGCCATGTGTGAATGCCACACTTCCTGACTTGACTCTGTGTGTGTGTTTGTGTGTGTGGTGGGGAATGCTGTACTGGCATCATCTCCAGGGTGCACCAGCACATGCAACTAAATTTGCTCTTGGTTGTAAGTGTGTTCTGCAAGGTGCTGATTTAGGAGGTTGGAGCTCTACCTCTGACAGAGCCACAGACAAGCGTGTAATTTGTATTATATGGTCAGTTGTGTAGGATGCCGTGTATTGAAATGTAACAGCATGCAGCCACTATCTCCCAAACTCCACACTCGGCAGATTTTGCTAGCCTCTCCTAGCCATAAAGTGTTGGGCTACGTAAAAATAACTGCTGGTAGCATGTGTGTTCATTCAGGATGGCAAACAAGCTTTTCTTCCAGATTGGTGAAGTTCTCATTTTCTTTCAGTTCTACCACCCACAGTAAGAATGGAGAAAGGCTGCTTCTTCTCCAATACCTCTTCTTAGGGACTAAAAGAAAACATTCAATATAAGACTATATTCCATTAGTTTATTTTGTTTAAAAGGCAACTTTTATGCATATAATTCCTGCAATACATTTATGAAATTATATTAATTTAGTAAAGTTAAAAAAATAGAGAAATTGATTACATAATTCGGAATAATTTTGGTGGGATATTAGTAGAATAGAGGTTTGAACAAAAATGAAGATACTTAAAAGGTTTTGAGGTAGATGAAAAATTATCAGAAGCAGAAATATGAGGAAGCTCCTTCAGAAATAGAATGAGAGAAGACAGGATTGATCCATCCATTCAAAACACATGAATCAACTGGACAAAGCAGAAGAAGCAGACAGAAAGCATAAGTTCCTCATCTGATTAAACCGATTAAAGTTCTGTGATTTCAGTGAAATTTTAGGGGTTTATGTCAGCTGGGAGGATTTATCCTTAAAAGGGGTTGGAGATCCATGAGGATCTTAAAAAGGATGGAGCAAGATAATATGAGTTATAAGGTAAAGTAAGCTCTGAAATGCCTGTTGGAAGGAAATGTCAGTTTGTAGGTGGGGGAAGGAAAAGGCCTGTTGTAAGTGAAGGAGATTCTCTTTGAGAGTGGGTATAAGGCAACCTCCTGCTCCTATACAGAGCTTGGACCTCGGTGGGCTAGGTTCTCTTTTTGTAGTCTTGCTGTCTTAATTTTCTGAACAGTATTTGGTTATGGAGGCCTTTGAGAAAGCAAGGTTTTAGCTCCATGTTGCTGAAGGATGAGGGAGGGCTTCTGCCTGAAATTTCATTCTGTGGACAGTAGAACATGCATACAATTGTGTTGCACATTTCCTATGTTTTTCTTTTCTTTTGGCAGTTGGCTTGTTGTCTGGTTTAAAATTTTTCTGTATTGCTTGTGCATTAAATATTTTATTAGGAAATTTGCAAAATAACACATTGATTGTTGTATCAATATGGGTTAGAGAAATCCAATGATCCAGCAGCTACATTTTGCCTTTGGTCATCATGCATACTTGTTATATTAGCAAATTCTGCCATATTTCAAGGCTGTGTACTGGCTTTCAGAAAAAAAAAAAGATTGGTCTATGTGAAAACAGTTGGCATTTGAGCAGAATTTGAATTTATCACTACTGTCAGGATGCTTTAATTTTCTTGGAGTAATTTTTCAAGCTGCACTGAAACAAATTCTGTTGGATTCACCCCTAGCAAAGGGATTTCTGGGGACAATTCAGCTACTATGTTATGGAAGAGGTGAGTAGACCTACATGTTGGTTCATTTTGGCCTCAAAATGATAACAATTTAAATTTAGTGGCAATACAGGTTGTTCTGCTCAAATCAGTGCTGTACTGATTTAAACACTAATAAGGAATTAGTCTGTATATTTGATTAACTTTGAGGTCTGATTAAAAGACTTTGGCTTAGGTATGTTTGTAATAGGTTGGCTTCTGGCAATGGATGCGTGTGGGTTGAGACATGGAGGAGGCCAGCAGCACAGTGGTGGTACCAGATATAGTAGACCTGCAGTCCTGGAAGTCACAGGCCTTTGTTTTAAGAGAGGCATACAAAAACCTAAAACCCAACTACAGGTTGCTGTATGAAACCTAAGAGGAGATGAGATATTCCAGTCCTCCTTTAATAAATAGGGGATATTCCATAATTCATACTGCAAAATATATTTTCTCATGAAAACAGGAGTCTATAAACAAGCAGCCACCTGCTCTGTATGACCTTGCAGAGGCTCTGTTCTTTCCCATCTGCCACCCTGTCTCGGTAGTTGTTACAGCCTTTTCCTTCCTTTCTCTGTGCAGGTTTTTTTTGGTTTTTTTTTAAATTGAGCTGTAATTAGGCAAGAACAGCACTTAAACATTCTCCCTTTCGCAGCATTCGCTGTGACATTGGGGTACTAGAGCATGAGTCCTTCTTGACATCAAGGGCTTGGGTGGCAGAGGCTTGCATCTCATTTATAGGCCAGGCAGAAGCTAATGTCAGTCCCAGTTATATTTATCAGCTGGAACACAGTAAGTGCAGCTTTTTTAAAGTAAGGTGAGAACTAGTGGTGTGGCACAGAGAAGGCACTTTGACAGCTCAGCCACACTCAGTGTTTCTTTGGACAAACACAGCACAGCACACAGGGGTCCCTGGGCCCTAACTTATAAACTCTCTGTGAGGTTGCACTAGTGCTCCTTCCTGAATGGCTGGAAAAAGTTAAATGGAGAAAAGCCCACCAGAGGAGATGAAAATAAATCTTTGGACATGTTTTAATGAATCTGATGGTGAATCTCCCATTCTTTTTCAATACAATGAGACCACAGTTTGGGTGAGCTGGTAGGTAACATAATGACTGATGTCTGCATCACTACCAGTGTCAATGTATTCCCTTTCTTCTAAGCAAAATGCTTATCTTCACAAATTAACACATTTTTGTGTTTCATTAATGTTTCCCAAGTATTGTGAAGACAATGTGATGACAAGCCACTGACAAAAAATCAGAATTGCACAAACTTAAGCAGGCTAACTGGTAATGGAGAGAAGGAAAAGCAGAAAACCATTTGTACACTTCAACTGGGAAAGCAGTAAAATACTGACAGAGAAAATGCCTGTGCTGGTACTGCAGGCAAACCTGCTAGCTGAGCTCCTAGCACCAGAGGCTTGGCAGGCCAGGGTGCTGTGCTAAGTAGATGTCATTCCTACTAGAAGGTGTCGTTTTTGTGGCTAGTCTCCATTTCCGTGGAGGCTTTTTTTGGCCAGTGCTTGTGTTCGATGGCAAAAATCATCCATGCGAGAACGCTACGACTGACAGTGACTGCTGCTTTCAGGGGAGCCCTGCTCTCATGAGGCCTTTACATTTTAGCAAAAACAAAGCTAAAGGGCACTTACAATCCTGTCAGTATGGCAACAGAAAAGCAGGTAACAGGACTGAGCCCTCAGAAAAGGCCTACTACTTGTCAATAGACATCCATGGTGAGATATTTAAGTCAGCAAATTCATACGTGTGGAGCTTCCATCCATTCAAGCAGGTCACAAGACTTGTAGTTCTGACGTTTTTGGTGGTGTGGGGCTTTTTGGTTGCTGGGTTTTGGTTTTTTTTGTTGTTGTGGTGGTTTTTTGTGGGCTTTTTTATTCCTAAGAAATCAAAATATTTAAGAAAATGTAATTCCACATTTTAATTGCTGGGTACAGAGTTTAAATGTGACTTGTGTTTTCACTTGATTGTCTGACTAAACAGTTCTGAACCCCCAAGGGTAAATGGTCCTTTGTCCAACGTCCCTTGTCTGAAACAACATAAATCAGTCATTTCTATATTTTTGAAAACTACTCTAGACACTATCAGACACCCAAATGAATAAGAACTTTACTTCAGGTTTGTATTTGATTCATATATAACTGTAAAGGTTCCACGAGTGTTTGCAGAATTATTTTTTTTCCATTTTTCCATTTCTACAGTACAAGTCATGAGGGTCTTCAGTTTGCCTTTGTGTCATGAAACAAAATACATAACTGTTTTTTGACTGTGTTTAATCTGAGTCAGCACTAATTGTGTTGTCTGAATCAATACTGTCTGGAGAGAGTATTGTGAGAAAGGGAAAGACACACTGTTTAATGAAACAGGAGCTGGTCCCCTGGCTTGGTAAAACTGCATAAGATGCTGAGGCAAATATTCAGGCTTACAGTCTGAATACCTACAAGTTGGTGCCTGATGAAGATGGTGCACTCAGCTTCTCTTCAGATATTTATTTCCCTAATTTTCTTTATCTCCTTCACAAAATAAAATTTATCAGATAAAGAGGAGCATAAAACTGGGAAAGGCTGAGTGAGTGAGTGGACTCCACACCCTCAGCCTGGTAAGCCCAAGATGCTGTCCTGCCTTCCTTTTCTCTTTATGCCTGGCTTCCTAAAACATTTGTGAATTAAGACAATAGAGAACCTGCTTTTGTGGCTAATGAAAGTATTCAAAGTGAGAAAGAGGAGGTCTGACATCCAGCTGGAGAACACTTGCTGTTGATAATTTTTGTAGTATGGGAGACATGGCACAGAAGGAGAGGAATTGGGGATTAGAATAGATGATCTTTAAGGTCCCTTCCAACTCAGATCTTTCTATAATTCTGTGAATTGCATATCATCAAGGAGGCCTCTTTCTAGCCAGAAAGTTTGGGGGTTTTTTACTTTATCTTCAATCCCCACATGAGGGTACAGGAGGGACAGCTGGACAGGGGAAGGAGGCTGAGCACTGTGGATATTTTCCTTGGAGTAAAGAAAAGCTTGAAGAATATATTCCGGTTGACTCCTAAAGCTCTTCTGCAACTGAACATTTTCCTGTAATTATCTTCCTTATATAATAACTGTAGGCTCCTTAATTCAATTTACAATTAAAAAAAAAAAGTGGATATGCTTTGTTTTTCTTTTAAAGAACAGTCTTCAACTAGTTTTGTTAAGGCATTGTTCTTCCTTTAGACTTAATTTCATCATACTTCTTTCCTAATTAAAATCCAGTTTATTTTCCCCAAGTTGTTAAAGACAAAAGATCACTTTTCTCATTCACTAGACTAAATTGGATTTCAAAAACAGAACACTCTGCTTTTTTTGTGTAATAGGATTTATTATACTATTTTGTATAATCATTGTAATTAGGAATTGTGTACCACTGTTTTAACAAATATTCCAGTCAGAAACATTGAAAATCTTATGGTTCTTAATAATTATGAGTGAATCCTACTCTGAGCCACTATCTTTATTTAGACATAGCAAATCTTTCGTGCTACCTCTTTTTTTTTTCCAGTTACATGGAAGCAATTTATTGGGCAGCCCCTACCTTACCACTTTTTTTCCTTTTTTTCAAAATTAAACCAAAGCTCTCAATGCCTTCATCCCCTAGTCTGTACTGATATTGGGGATTGCCCCCAGTGCAGGACTCAGATGTAAGGCCTTGCTGAACTCCAGGAAGTTTGCACGGGCCCTCTCCTCAAGCCTGTCTAGATCCCTCTGGATGGCATCCCTTTCCTCTGGAGAATCTACTGTGCCACTTGGCTCAACTGGAAGGATAGAGGAGACCACCACCTGTGTTCCTGATCATTTTAATATTGCTATGAGGAACCCCTTGTCTCTTTTGGTGGTTCTGAGCTGTCTTACTGCAGTATCACTTAGACCCTGCCTAGAATAGTGGGAGCAGAGAATGCTCTGTACCTATCACCAGGCTCAGCAGCCTCTCAGTAACATGGTGACTGTGAGCTTCTGGGAGGCAGCAAACTGAAGAAATTGTCTGGATGGTAAATAGGTGCTTCAGTGCCTCTTGGTAGGCAACACAATTACTGACACTTAATGTGCTTTTGTGGTGGCATGGGTTCGAATGCAGGTGGATGGCTGGATCATTGCATATGGGCTTCTGGACCCTGTCTATTACTCATGTTCTCTTCATTCCCCAACCCCAGAGTATTCTCCCTGTTACATGGGGGCACTTCAGAAGAAGGTTCTTCCTTTTGCCTCAGCCAGAGACAGGGGTCCAGTGTTCTTCATCTCTCAATTTGTGTGCCAGCCAGCTCCAGGCTGAATTCAGGCTTATGTTCCCCTGATGCTGCCATAAGGCAGGGCAGGGACAGCACACACTACATTATCCATCTCTTGTTGACATTCCCAGACACTCCGCTTCCCACTGAGCTCCTCTCCTGACTTCTAGCTGGACACACGTGCAGCTCTGATACCCGCCACATCCCTCATGTACTCAGGGCAGTGCCAGGTGCTGGGGACCCACACAGCCCATGGTCTGGACAGCTGTTCCAGCCCTGGGGAAGACCATTTGGGCAGAGGTGTCAGCACAGGCCAGCTGCAGTGCTCCTGCCTGGGTTTGTGCCTCAGCCCTACAGCGGCAGTGGGTGGCTGCCATTTTCTGTCAGGGGGATGCAGTCTCCTCAGGAAAAAAAAACAAAAAAACAACCTGCTTATAAAGGTGGAATTCTTCCAAAAGATGTCACCAGGAGCTCCCAGGGTCAACATCAGCTGTGACCACCAGGGCTCCCGACCCACAACCAGTAGAGACAAGAAGGGTCTGGTGTGGCGCTTCCCACCCACAGCTGTGACAGCAGCTGCCTGGGGGCAGCTGGTCCCACTCTGCTCCTCTGGCAAGAGCTGCAGCCTCTCAGCAGTGTCTGAAGCCCCTGGAGCTGTGGGTATGGTGGAGGCTCAGAATGTGTCCTTCATACCACACGAACCCAGCCATTTACTCTGCTCACATAACCTGTAATTGTTCCCAGTTCCCAGCCATGACACCAATGGCACCAGCAGTGTGTGCTGTGGTGACATGTCCCAATGCTACAGCCATGGCAAAATGCTCCCTGACTCTTCAGGTAACCAGAAGCAGGGCTGAAAATGTTAAGTTCCTCCCTAAAATCACCATGTATGATGGTTAAACATGTTCCAGTGCTATAGCAGCCTCGTTCCTGGTGTTTGATGCCCAGCTGTCCCTCACAATGCAGAGCTGCACAGCACATATTGGCTTTGTTTGAAACAAGAAAATGCACAATTTGGTCATTTTCTTTCTCCCCATGAAACCTTGAATGCAGCCTGCATGTGTATTACAGATGTATGAACTCACAGTTCTGCAGAA
This sequence comes from Margarornis squamiger, assembly GCA_035222235.1. Classification (NCBI taxonomy): domain Eukaryota; kingdom Metazoa; phylum Chordata; class Aves; order Passeriformes; family Furnariidae; genus Margarornis; species Margarornis squamiger. The sequence goes on from JAWWTY010000160.1 coordinate 30,397,097, forward strand.
CTTCCACAGCTGAAATGAGAGTCTAGACATCCTATTACTATCTAAAATGACACTTACTCATGCAGGTCAAATTGATTTGAAGTGTCCACTTCTCATTTCCAAGGCACTATTTCTGAAAGGATAGTTTGGGTTATTTTTGTGTGCTCTGTTAATTTCACGTGGATTTGAATAGATAACTTTGGAGTTTGTTGGTGCAAACCTGCTCAGCACTGGGAGCAGCAGTTGGGAAGTCAACACAGAATCCTCATCTCCTTTTCCCATCAAGGATTAAAGGTTTTGTTTAACACCCAGCTTCTGCTAACAGAAGCCTGTATGTAATGAGATGGTGAAACTTTTTCTAAAACATTGTTTCTGAATGATTGCAACTGGGGTTTTGTCATAGGACCTCAGCAGGCATTGTTAGTAATTAGTATCTTTTTATATAATCCTTAACAATTTCCATATACTGTTGCAGAAGCTGTGTGTTGGAGGCTGGTGAGTAATCCATGTTATTGAAGATGCATATACACTATAATTACACTTCTCTCTCTAATGCTGCAGCCAGAAAAACATAGCAGCTAATCACATATGCAGAGCCTGGCTCCAGTTTGGAAATGAAGGGTGCACCATTAGCCTGTTATTTGTGATGCTTGAGACTGGATTTCCAAAGTGTTAAGTATGCTGTGACTTCCTCCTTTTGAAGATCTAATACTGTGTCTTTGTCAACTATATCTTTTGAATGCTGGGTGTTGCTGCCACAGAACTCGCTTCAGAAAAGTTGCCCAGATGCTGAAACTCAGAATTTCTGAACTCTAAATGACCAAAAAGAAGACTTGTAAAAGTTGGTTTTGCTTCAGCGCTTGATATCTTGAAACAACCCTTAGGAGAAAAAGAGATTGTCATTCATTTAATTTGTATAGTTTCAGGGAATGAAATGCATCAATAAGCGATGTTTCAAAGTCATGCTGTTTCTCTTACTGGCCTGGTTTTTGGCTAAAAGCAAGAAACTATCTAATTGATTTTTTAACTTTTTTAATCAAGTGGGTGGATATGAGAGTGGTGACCACAAATAATTTGGTTCTGGGAACACATTTACCAAAATGCTAATAATAAAAATGGAAGTCTCAGAGATGAAAAACAGAAAAAAAAATAAAAACAAACAAACCCAGACTGGAAGAATTAAAGGGACAAAAAGGGTAACGTTTAAAACAGCCAAATATATAACACCTAGATAGTAACAATTTTGGTTCTAATTCAAGAAAGCACTTAAACAGTTATTTAAGTGCTGCTCTGAATAAGAAAGCTTTCCTGAAGTGAAAAGCAAAGGAACTGGTAGCAGTCTAAGTATGTACCATCCTGGCCCTGACGTAGGAAGAGAATAATGTGGGGACATGTAAATATCAAAAAGCTACATTTCATTTGTGCAGAATACAATTTTTTCTGTTTCAAGTGAAACGTTTCTTGGGATTTTCAAAGGTAACAAAATATGATAGTAGTAAACATATTCTTGGGAATAACTCTGACCTGGCAGTGAAATCAGTTCATTGACACCAGAGATTTTCTTCTGTTGTTTGCTCCACTGAAAAGCTAAAACAATAAATTTGGGAAAACAAACTGGCATTTGCAGAAATGTGAACTCACTGCTGTTTCAGTGTTGATTTTTCTCTAATGATCTTTGAAGGCTGTTGGGTGAAAATCCTCCCTCTGCCCTTCCCCCTTCCTATTGCCCTTAATATATTATTATCCAATTTAGCTCCCCTGCCAAGGGAATCTTTTGCTCTCTGATCTCTGCTGTAAAAGGAATGAAAAAGCACAAGTAAGCTGACAAAGTCTAAAGGAGCAAACTACACCAGGTTCATGCATAATGTAGTCATCGCGTCTTCTCTTCTTTTAATATTACTGAGTTCATATGATATTCAACGCTCACACTCAGAAGAGATAGAGACATATCTATTCCTTACTGATGGATATTATTTCTCCATTAATGAATTCTCTCTCCATCAACAGATAAAAACTTGGGAGGTGAAGAATTCCTCCTCTCTCAAGATCTCTTGATTTTAAAACATTCTGTGTAATTACCAGTAAATTATGAGTATTTAGTTTTCTTAGAAAAGTAATTTTAACATAGCTCTTCCATACCACATTATAATACTCTTTAATACTTCAGTTTCTAAATGCACTAAGTAGCATTCTGAATTAACAATTAAAAAAAAGACAACTGAAAATAAATTTAATTACAAAGCCAATTCACTTCAATGGCATAAAAAATTGATCTTATGTAACTTTAAAAAGTATGTGTACTGCACTAAGACCCAAGGCAGTAGAGTATTGGTAAGTATGAAGTAGGCTTATTTCAGCCATGAGGGAACAGCCCATACAAACTTCCTAAAGCACTTACTGCTGTAATATGAAGTGTTTGCTGAGATACCATTGTGAGTGTTTCCTTTAGACAGATGCATTATAAACAATTAATAGTGGGGACTCTGCAAGGAGATTCCTTCTGTTTCTTTAAAAGTGAAGGGGCTATGAAGGAAGGGTAGTGAGAGGCCTGTTACAGATACACAGACACATACAGATATATATATATATATATATATATATATATATAAAACCAATAAAAAAACCCCAGTTGAGAGAAATGAAGGGGAAAAACACTTCTCCTCACTTCTGATAAAGCCTGCATGGAGAAGAACATAGCTACTCTTTGTTTGCCGTTGCCGACTGCCGTGCTATCAGACTGTGATTTCTTTTTAATCAGCATCATTTAAAAGGAAACAAATCACCATGTACGAGCTAATTCAGTTTGATGAGAAACCCAGGATGACAGAAGGGGATGGGAGCATTACAGAAGAATTTACTTCTGAGTGACAATTAAGTTTAGTGCTCAGATTAGCAAAAAGCAGCCTAGTCATCAGCTGATGCACTGCAAAGCGAGAAGACTGAAAACATTAAACAGCACTTTGATTTTATGGAAAATTCAGCTGAAAGTGGCTGTAGCCTTGGTTTTAAACACCCAAGTGGAATTGTGCAGATAATAAGGCAGTGTGCAAACACTGGAAAAAGTATGGAGGTTCTTTGCTCAGCCACTGGTGGGTTAGTGTAAGGGAGGAGGAGCCTATGAAATGGAATTTTAAAAAGATACTTAATGCATAACTCCTTGTTCTGAAAAGTATGAATTAGTGCTTTTTCTTCCATCTAGCTTTGCTAGAAATCCCTAATTTGATGTATTGAAATTGATATAGAAATTATGACAAAGCTTAGAATGGGGTGAAATCCTCCCACATTATGCAATATGCTCCAGGCTCAGCAAAGGCTCTCTTGGGTGCCAGAAGAAAAAACAACTTTGAGTGCTTGTCTGTGGAAGGATTTGCTGTAAAGGGGATTCTTTGCTGTAACACTTCTGCCTGAACCTGGTGTTAAGAAATGTAACAGCCAGCTTTCCCATACCACCAGACCGTGCTTCGCAGCATGTGGAAACACGAGTGGGAGCTGTGCACTGCAGCTGTGCTGCCAGGAAGGAGCTAGAGATGCCTGTTTCCACATCCTGGGGATTGTCACTCTAAAAACCCCCAGAGAGATCGATCACAGACACTTCATCTTTGAAGGCTTTTGAGAACAGGTCAGACAAATGGGCCACAGATGGCCCTTTTCAGATGGGGTAGATTAGATGACCTCTCAAATTTCTTTTCACCCTGTTTTCTGCAGCTCTGCGATCTATCTTTTGAGGAATAGCTGGTGCCAGTTTCAAATCCTAAATAGCCTAGGATGAATGAATCTTCTTGATGAAATGTTATTCCTCAGTCCTGCTCCATGTCTTCCAGCCTTTTCTGTGAATGTGGTGTATTACCAGCTTGGCAGGCAAAGCACAGGGACCAGAGAGACAGCTGGTGAAGACAGCTCTATCTTGTGGGTGCAACTTCTTAGGGAAAGCAATATGGGGCGAAAGAGTGGA
>JAWWTY010000160.1:30401127-30477222 GCA_035222235.1 Margarornis squamiger
GAGAGACAGCTGGTGAAGACAGCTCTATCTTGTGGGTGCAACTTCTTAGGGAAAGCAATATGGGGCGAAAGAGTGGATTTGCTCTGAACCACTACAGTGTGAGGGGATTAGTTCTTCTCTTCTCACTAGCTGAGCACACAGAAGAGGGTTGGAACTTAGAAGAAAGGTAGACAGAATTTGGGAGGCTCTTTTCTGACATCCACTCAGCACAACATTTATCTCGATCAGAGGAAAATTATCAGTCACCTGTGATATCACACAATCCCATTATTATGAAAGCAAATGCAACAATTTTACAAACTTCCTCTGCAGCCTGTCTTGGCAGCTCACAAAGTGTTCTCAAAGGGGAGGCTTGCTGGCAGAGAGGGTTTAGGCCTGGGGCGTACATAAATGCACACGCACGTTTGGACCGCAGTGCTTATGCGCTGCCTCTCCCCAGCTGGTAAGGCAATCCATGGTCTCAGCAGGGCCCAGGTGGAGGTAGAAGGGCTAGATAAACATGCCAGATGTGCTTGGTAGGGATGCTGGTTCATGGAAGGGGTAAGTGAAAAGGGACAGGACTGAGCTCTGCAACCACACTTCCACAGGAAGGTGATATGTAGTCACATAGGCTCAGAGTCCAGCGAGGAGTGGAGGCACCAGTGGAGCAAAGTGGCTTGGGAAGGCAGCAGGAAAACCAGCAAAGTTCATGCATGACCAGGATGTAGCCAAACTTATTCTGAGAATTGTTGTATGTGACTGTGAGAGGAGTATAAACTGCCCGGAGATTTGCCAGTTACATGGCTGTGACAAGCTGCTTGTTGTGAATTCAGATGCCTTTGTATCCAGCATCTGGTTTACACTGCCCGTGTATTTTGAAACATTAAGAAAACTACTTATCACTTACAGAAACAATTTCCTGTTGTGTCAGTAATGCTTCCTGAATATTACTCATTACTCTGGGCAATGTAGAGTCCTTATCCATTATCCTGGAGCATCAACCAAGGCACTCAACCCATTTCGCTGAATAATCTCATTATTGCTTTCTTTTTCTTTTGGTTCTCTATCATGTCCCCAAAGATAGGATGTGCTGTTTGTACACCCACCTTGTCAGCTGAACCAGATATCAAAACCATGCGTCTTATTTCTCACTGCAGTGAATAGAAGGAGAGAGCTCATTCCTCAGCAGAATACAGAAAAGGGAGTTGGTTGTGGTAGGCTCCCCGGGGTGATTGCCCCATCCCCTATTGCAAGCACTGATGAACAGGTGGAGTGAAATGATGGTTATGCTTTAGGGATAACTGTGGCTCTCTGGTTAGAAAAGCAAAGCTGTTGTACTGGGTGGAAGATGGTGTAGAGCAGCAACAATACAAGCACTTTCCTAAAGCAGAGCAGGAGAATGCAAACAGCTCAAGTAAAGTTACTGGGCATAAATAAAAGCCTTTAAACTCCAGTGTGCTTGCCTTTGTTTGGGGTAAAGTACTCTTAGGTTAATGTAGTTTGAAGGTTATGTTACTCCCGGATGAGAAGCATGTACATGGTGGTTTAACAGGCTTCGATATATGCTCATTAACTTTACACTTAGTTGGCTCTTCATAAATTTCTGATGTATTGACTCTGTTGGGAGTTCTGTTTGGTTTCTTTTAGTTCTTTGTTGTAGTTCTACCAGAAAACAACCATCTCTGTGATTTCCCAGTGAAAAACCACCCTCAACTCCATTCCAGAAAGAAACAAAACAAAACAAAACCAAAAAAACCCCACCCCAAAACAGAACATTCTTCTTAAAAGGCAGAAAGTTAACAATAGTAGCAGAGACAGCTGCCCAGGGTACCTGTCACTGGAAATGCTGATAGCACCAGAAGAGCACAGCAGGGTCAGTTACCAGAATGGGATTTATATGAAGATATGTTGTGTAGTTTAAAGGTCCAATTTTGACGATCTCTATTATTACTTTATGGGGTTTTATATAAAATGTTGAACTTAGTATTGTGCTAGTAATATTTATGAAATGCTATTATAAAATGTGATAAAAGTTTATAGGAAATTCATTACTGTAACCATAAAGCACCAGCTCATCCCGAATGCCACCAATGGGAAGATAGTGTGCCTGCATCAGATGAGTCAAGTGACTGATGCCAACCCAGACACAGCCGTGCAGGCCACCTGAGCACATGGGACTCCGTGGGTCTGGGAGAAAATAAAGTGATGGCTTTATCGGGACCCATCAGGAATCGCCTTCTGCCCCTGCCGGCGGGAGTTGCAGAACAGCTCCGTCGGTGCTGCGGGGAGATGGGGATGCAGAGCCGGGCTGGGCAGGGGGGGCTCAGCCCTGAAGCCCGTGTCCGTAATTACTAACTGCTAATGGCGAGAAAAACCATTATGGTACGCAATAGGCTTTCCTTTCACACCGCTAATTGTGTGATGAGCTTACTTTGGCAGTAAATTGTCACATCTGCTGTGTAGAGAGATTACACTTAGGGAACTAAAATAAATACAGTTGCCGTTCCTTTATCCCTGGATGACTGGGGCATTTTAAAAAAAATAAAAATAAAAATAAAACAAAACTTGGCAGAAAGAACGTATTATTTGTTAGATAAGGCTTTAGGGGGAGGTAATAAGTTTTTTTTTAGATAACTGATATAGTAGGAAAACAGGCGAGCTTTCACAAGACCTCCTCCATTTGTTCTTTCTGCTCTGATTGCACTTATGGGAGAAGAAACACCAAAGGCCCCGGACGAGATACATTTTTTGGTCAGTGCTCTCTGGACATTCCTTCTGCCCATGCACTTCCATTTACTCCTACTTCGGTAGCTTGATCCCCCCTTGTCCTGATCCTTCAGCCGTGACAAGGCAGCTGTCTGGATCTGGAAATAAATAGGCTGGCAGAGCTGAGTGTGGTGTCAGTGATGGGTTGAGCTGCTGCTCACTTTTTCATGCTGCCAGCAGTGTTCGAAGTGAACCCATTGTCATCCGGGCCATGGAACTGATCCTGCTGAAGTATTACTCGGGCAACAAAATCAACAAAAAAAGAAACTCGGTGTCTGGAATAAAAAGATGGATACTGGGGAACAGAAAAATGGATAGTGTTGAGGTTTTTTCCAGGGAGGGAGGTAACTTTGGGTCACCGAGGAACATGAGAGGCTGGTGGGAAAAGCATCACCAAGAGAGTATCACTGTGACTTTTAGTTCCTATTTCTAACCTCTAGTTAGTGATTATTAACTGCTGGCTTTTGTATCTGTTCTATCTGAAATGTTCTAGAACTTAATACCTCTAGTCCTTTTATCAGTGAAACAATATTTGGAAAACAGAACAATGTTTGTTGAATACATTGCAATATGATTTGTATTGGTTTTCTGTCTTAAGTCTGTCACTGGTCTTCAGCTCCTTTAAATACTATTTCTCATTATGATCTGCTTCTACAAACTAGTTCTAAATATCAGTGTCCTAGCAGGTATTCTGTAATTTTTTTCTGGGCTCCAGAAAATGTTCTCTCTTTCTTCACCTCTACAAGCTGTTCTGTACTTATTCATTATTTACGTTGCAAGATGGATGAAACTTTAACAGACAAAAATCTGTCAAAAGGCAGCAGAAAATTTTGTTCCATGTGTACTTTAATGCATTAGAAACAAAAGGGAAAGCAAGAAGGAGAAAATTTTGCAGACAGATATTAATTGTTATTTCATTGTTCTACAGTAATCTGTACACAGGAATTGGATATTTATATCTTTATTTAGCTAAGAAAAGAAAATATAATGTTACAAAGCACTTGTTGCATCTTTGAAGTTTTGTTTATATGATAAAGATGTATCACGTCATAAAGAAAAGAAACAACGCACATATAAATGAAACATATTTTTTAAAGTAAATGTGAAAGGTAAGGGTTATTTGGATATGTACTGCCATGGTCAGACCAAGCCTTATAATCCTCAATCCAGAATTTTAATTAATGGAAATGGAAATTTTGACTGAGACATGAGAAACAGGATTATCACAGAATCAGCTAGGTTGGAAAAGACCTCAGAGTCCAACCTTTGACCCACCACCGCCATGTCAACCAGACCATGACACTGAGTGCCACATCCAGTCTCTTCTTAAACACCTCCAGGGACAGTGACTCCACCACCTCCCTGGGCAGCCCATTCCAATGTCCAATCATTGTTTCTGTGAAGAACTTCTTCTTGATGTCCAACCTAAATCTCCCCTGGCACAGCTTAAGACTGTCCTCTTGTCCTATTGCTGGTTGCCTGGGAGAAAACACCCCCAGCTCCCTCAGCCACTCCTCACAGGACTTGTGCTCCAGACCCTTCACCAGCCCTGTTGCCCTTCTCTGGGCAATCCAAACATTGTTACTAATAGTCCTGACCAGTATTTCTAGAGCTGCCAGTGAAGCAGCAGTATTTTCACGTGGGCCTACCATTAGATGGATGTCTCTATTCCTTAGAGGAATTTGCGTTTTCTGGTGCTTAGTCTGATGCTCTCTATGATACGTCCAGGCTGATTGTCAAAAAGTCACAGCGATCTTTGGGGTGCCTTAGCAATAATCTCAAATTTCTTGAGAAGAATGACGAGTCTTTTATTTAAATGTCCTCTAGCAAGAGTCCTACTTTCAAACGTGTATCTATGTTGTGTCAGCCCCTCCTTTCAATACCAACTGCCTTTTTATATGTCAGGTCCATAACACTGGGTTTGCTTTGCCCAAAGTCATATTTACACAATCCTCCTGTCAGTTTGACTGAGACAAATGCAGAAAGTGACAGATGGGTTAATGGTCCTACCACAGTGTCATCACATCACTTCAGGAAATGGCATCGACATGCAATTGTGGTGTGATGTGCTATTACAGTTCATTTGTCTTTAGAACAATTCTGGAGAATCGGTGAGTGTGTCTTGCTTCACGATCAGCCATTAAACTACACATCCTGCCCCTCTGAGTTGTTTGTACATTATTCCATGCCTTAGTTCCTGCAATTGATTCTTGAGCCTTAACACTGCCTCTGGAGATGGACAAAAGTCAGAGTTTCATTTTTTTCAGGAAATACTGCTTTAGTTTCAGTTTAGGAGGGAAAAAGAAACCAAAACAAAACAAAAAACCAAAGCAAAACAAACAAACCAAAAAAAATGAATGCTCCCCTCCCCCATTCCAAATATTCATCATCAGTCACAAACCAAATTTGTGCAGCAACCAGACACACCTTTACAATTACCGTTGCAGGTGCATAGTGGAATTAATATTTTTGTAACTTTCTGTGTTCCCAGTGTCCATGGGTTCAGTGAATGTTAAAAGCAAGTAATAAGAGGAGCAGCTGAGGGAGCTGGGTGTGTTTAGCCCAGAGAAAAAGAGGCTCAGGGGGGACCTTATCAGAAGTCTTATTGCCCTCTACAACTACCTGAAAGGAGGTTGTAACCAGGTGGGAGCCAACCTCTTCTCCCAGAAAACCAGAGACAGCACGAGAGGACATAGCCCCAGGCTGTGCCAGATGAAGTTCAGGTTAGACATCAGGAAGAATTTCTTCATAGAAAGGGTTGTCAAGCATTGAAATGGACTGACCAGGGAGGTGTTCAAGAAATGACTGGAGATAGCACTTAATGCTGTGGTGTAGTTGACGAGGTGGTGATCAGTCACAGGTTGGACTTGATCTTGGAGGTCTCTTCCAACCTAAATGATTCCATGATTCCACTCTCCCCTCTCTGCTGTTTGCAGTACTTCCTGCTCACCCTGCCAGCCTTTGCGCTTCTCTGCCTCACATCCACTTTAAAGATGCATGAGGAAATTATAAGTTCCTGTCTGCAGCAGGCAAGTTTCTATTCATTGCCTACTCCCAACCTGAGATCAGTACTCTCAATACTAACATACAAAGGTATTTTAACTCAGTTTTTCATCTGTCTGCGTTTATACCACTTCCCTCTCATTGAAGCACTCCACAATAGAACACTTTGGTATTACGTAACTTCTGTGAATAGCAAGGTATTTCTGTGAAAGTGCATTGTGAAATAAATTGTATTGCATTGTATAGGAGACATAATATGACATTCTCCAGAGAAAACAATTATTTGCTCAATAATGTCCGTCACATTCAGCTCTTCAGCTTATGGGACATTCTTGTAAGGTCAGAAGGGTATGTTCCTTGGTAAAATAATTGTATTCCAACTTAGACTGTCCTCTTTCACTAAATGTGAAAACTACATAAAACTGCATTAAAGCAGTCTCATCATAGTCATAAGAGAAGTGGACTTTTCTTTTGAGAAAATACATTTCCTGCTTATTTTCAAAATTGTTATTTCTGGATCTGAATGTTCACATAAATTAGATTTCTCCCTTTCTGAATCACAGATACAACATAGTATTGGGAGACCATAAATTGCAGAAGTTATTTTTGTGAAAGAGTATCTGTGACACTCCATTCTTTAGAAGTTTTCTTAAAGTCTTTGTTTCAGGTCTTCTGTGGATTGACTTGTAAACAAAAATCTACTTGTATTTTATGTAACCAGTTTTAGCCTTTTTTTTTTTTTTCTCTCCAAACAAGTGTCATCAAAATGACAAGATTTAAATGGCACCCAGTAAGAGTTTTGTGTTGCCCTGATAAGTTTGGTTAGCTGATCTTGTTAAAAAAAATACATTCTTCAGAATATTAAGAAGCGTTCAATAAAAGGCTCCTTAGTTGTGGCCTCTTTGTTAATAGTCTTGAAGTTTTCCTTAGCATTTGCTTTGATCACTGGCTGTGTGTAATCACCTACTGTTTAGCAGAGGGTACAGCAGACTCTCATCTTTGGGTAATGCAACCTTACTGATGGGCCAGGTCAGCCAATACAAAAAAGTAAATTGAAACTGAATTGTGGCCTTCTATCAAAATGCGCAGTTCTGTTTTGTCTTTTAAGCATAAGGTACATTACATGTAATCAAAAGAAGGTGAGGGCACTAAAAGAGTGGTTACTGTCCACCTGTGCCTTGGGAGTTTCTAGCCTTAACAGTCATTTAAGCAGGATTCATGAGATGTTACTGAAGGAAGACCAGAGCAGCTGTGCTGGAGACTCTTACAAACAATTTATAAAACTTTGTATATCCTTAACAATGTGTAAAGTATTAAATGCTTTTGCAGCACAAACGTCATGCTTGTTTTCTCAGCTTAAATGACAAAAGAGTACAAACATGAGACAAGAAAATGTCAGTGTCTTTACATATATATATATTTTTAATAAACTATAAAATCTCTATTAAAAACACTTATTTCCAATGCAAGAATAGTCTTAGAAGTTTAACTTTGACACATACTCATGTACCTAACGTGTAGAACTGAGTAAGGTTTTTTTCTTTTCTCTCTTCCTTTAATTCATTTGGTTATCCAAAATGGGTACTAATTAAATCTTGTTGTGAGTAGTCTTAGGCATCCTTGCTCCTGCTTCTTTAGGATGGATTCAGGTAAGCCTGATTCCACTTGTAGCTTCTCTTCTGTCAGAAGAGGAAAAGATATAAAAACATTTCCTCCTCAGTAAAGTAATGGCAATCTAACAGCATCTGCATGGAACTTTCCTTTGACAGGGTCAGCTAGACATTTGAGAGTCTTTCAGATGATCCCTGATTAACTGAGACCAAAAAAAAAAAAAAAATCAATATCTACGTTAAGTAAATGGTGGTTGTCAAGTAGATGGGAAAATATCCAAAGTTTAATGTAATTGACCCATATAACACAAAAATGGAGGCGGGGGGGGGGGGGGGGGTGTTGGAGAGAAAAGGAAAAACCCTGTGAAAACTGTTTTTCAAAATGTCAAAGTATGAACAAGGAGTAGCTTGCTGTGGGCCATACTCAAATATTCTTTCTGCTTATCTATCTCACCGTTCCTGATGAACCATCCTGCTACTGGTTTGAATTTGACAAATTCAAACCATCCTGCTACTGGTTTGAATTTGACAAATTCAAACCGTGTGGGAGCCCCTTCTCAGCACAGAGTGCTTTTCAATTTGCATTAATGCAGTGCTTGCCACATAACAATACCCCTTCGAAACACTTTTTTACTTGAGATCAGTTCAAGTACTCTCAGCAAAGAAATGTACCTTTCCAATCCTGCCTTACAAAGAATTTTCATATAGGCTAATCTAGTCCAAATGTCTACATATAATTTATAGGTGTTTATTATGCACGTATTTTATCTATATCTTCTTATCCAGAGCTGCCCTTCAGTTAAGAGCCCTGATTTACAAAGATTGGTTCTGTTAAAATGTTTGTTGTATGTTTTCCCATTAAGAAGAAAATGCATTGTTATTTGTCATAGACATCCCTAGCTTAGGGGTCAGGAGAGCCAAGGAAGATTGATGTGAGGTCAAAAAGAGCAAAATTGTTTTGTAAATGTTTCAGTTGTAGTGTATAAGAGTAAATGCTGGTGAAAGCTAAAGAATAGCATTGCTGGAAGATTCAGCTCCATTCTGACTCTTATGGACACATCCCCTGAAGAGAAGTGAGACAAACTATTTAAAATCAAACAATTCAAAACTAGAAATGGAAAATGGTTTGTTACTGAAACTTCACTGAATGTGACCTTCTGCTAAGAGCACTCAAAGTGTTTACACCACCAGATCTAAAAATAAATGATGGACAGAAAATTGGCAGGATGCTCCCTGAGGTCTAAATGGTATAATGTCATGTAGTTTGTAACTGCATGGATATTTGTCGCTGCAATCCTGCATGAAGGACACACACTGTGCAAACTCTCATTAATGCGTTACATTGCTTTTCAGTTGTGGTTGGTGAGTTGAGTCTGATATTTTCCCTTGTCGTCCCTGAATTCATAGTGGGAAGCTGTAGGATACTTTATGAATTGCACAATAGTGTCTTCTGTGAAATATGCAAGTACCTGATTATAGCATCCGCCTGTACTTGACAGCTTCATTGACAAATCTCTTAAAACTATTTTCTCTTTGTGCCCCCTCCAGGATATTATGAGCTGCTTGTGCTGGAGGAGGTCACCCAGGAAGGCCTGTGTGCTGAAGAGGAGCACCTCGTTTGCCATCTCATTCATACCTCTCAAGATTTTAAAGATGAATTATTTATCAAAAAAGCTTCTGTCAGAAGTTTGGACAGCACATGTCTTCTTTAATTATTCCTGACTGTTTTTTCTCCAGTGAAGCACATGGTGAGTTTCTTGAAGAGAAAGATGCTTTGTCTTCAGGATGCCAAACGACAGACTGGAGAAAAATGTTTCTCTATTTGCTTGCATGCTAGCAGGGACTAAAGTCAACAATGTCCTAATATCTGTGCCACAGATCCCTGCTCAGATATTCAGCTCCCTACCTGTGGGGAACTCCCAACGGCATCAGCAGGAGCTGAAATGTGCTGGACTGACACTTCCGGAAGCTGAAGGTCTTTTTGTCATGTAATATGCATTTTAATAGACTAGACAAGACACCATCCAGTATAATCACAGTCTTGGTAACAAGAGGGAAGATGTGTTGAGAGGACATGAGAATTACTTACACCCACCATTGAGATGAGGCATGTGCAAGAGGGGAGAATTCTAGTGGGAAGGCTTCATGCACGCCCTGTCTGTGGACTGAACTTGCCTGTTTGAAATCAGCCTTTTTCTTTAATTTACTTTAATTTTCAAAAGAGGAATTCAGTGGTGCTTCAGGTGCCTCTCTGCAGAGGAGTCAGACAGCCTGCATTTACAAAGCAACTGCAAGCAGAAATACTGGAACACAGTAATTTGTTTTATTCAAATTTGCATTATTTATGGCTTTCTGTGAACATTTGTATAAGAAATGTTTTATTTGCAGGGACATTTCTGTTAGGACCTTAACATATGTAAAAACTCTTATAAACACACACCTGAAGAAGCCCTGCCATCCAAAGGCTCCCTCAAACATCCTAAAATACCTTTGTGGGAAACCAACACCATGGAACATACTTTTCTAGCAGGTAAGGATTGCAGCCTCTAAATAGGGAAAGCTGATTTCTTAAGTGCTAATTGCTGTGCTTGTTCCCCAAAGGACCTATTAGGGTCTGTCACTGAGCAGGGCTAGTGATGTGGGCCAGGTCAGACTCTTGCTCTGGTACAGCAGGAGCTGCCATGATTTGTGGTGCAGGAGCACCCTGATAAGGTTTACCTGTTAGCTCATAAGCAAATGTTTCATTTCAGCCAATGTTTCATGAAAGGCAACTGGTAAAATAGCAACAGGTCTTGGGTATGGGTTTTAATTTATCTGAATAGAGCATGCATTTTTCACCTAGGCCTAAAATGTGCCTTTAGGTGTTCATTCAAGCTTATTCCTTTTCAGGAAATTGAAGCCATTGAAATACTTGATGGGAAAAAAAAAAAAAATTCGGAAGGGTAGAACCATAAAGAAAGGAATGAGAGTAAATGGAAGGAATAGAAAACAGCTGAATTAAGAGGGAATATTTCCCCCTTCCACCCTGAAATGGGCAATGAAGGTTTTGCCTGCAAAGTTCCCTTTCAGAGCTGAGTTACCCATGCAGCCTCCACCTGCCTCGTTGGCTTTGTGCTATGGCTGAGACTATAAATTGACCTCAGGGGGGCTGGTCAGGCCCTACAGCAGGCAGCTCTCAGGGAGTAGCAGGCAGGGTTGATTTCTTGCCTGTGGAAGAAAATGATGTTGAAAAGTAGCAAACAAGAACTCCTTCTTCACCACCTGAAAACAGGTAAGGAACATTGTGCTTTTTGGAATGGTATGGCTAAAACAAGTTACACTGATGTTTCCAGTTTAGTGGGGAGTGTGTGTCTCCTTTCCTGGAGATGGTTGAGGTCCTGCTTCTCTTGCTCACCTTGTTTTTTTGGAGTGTTACACAATTGGTCAAGGGGAAGAGGAACAAGGGGGCATCTGTGTGCTGTCTATATGATAATGTTTTTGAAGAAGGTGGTGCTTTTGGTGTAAAGAGTGAGCTCTGAAGGTACAGGAATTACTCTGAGCCCTGTCGGAGGGTTATGCTTGGGTCTGCTCTTGAAGGTCCTCTGTGATGTGATCTGAGCATAGTGTTTGTTGTGGTCTCAGCTGTAAGGTTAGCATTTAGTCATTTTTATGGTGACTGTGTTGAGTGTGTTAGTCAGTGGGGTTCCTTCAGCTACAAGAGAGGATGTCTCATTTTCTGTGTGCTATAAAAATATATGTCTTTCCATAATCTTAGTTTATGATGTTTGCAGGTGTTGGCTCATCTTGTTTCCTTGGGTGTCTATGGTCATAAAAAAAAAAAAAAGGAAATGTAGTTTTGGGAACAAATTTTTTTCCCAACAGACTGATGCCCTGCGCTCTGCCCTGGTGAATCCACCCCACTATTACCATAGTTGAGGTGAACTTAATCTGTAGCTGTTGAGTAGGCTACAGATCAGTTTTATTACACCTAAGGAACAATAAAGAGGCTGTCATAAGCATTGAAGCTACTGTATCTTCAATGAAGATACTTGTATCTGTGACTTGTGCTGCAGAGCGCAAGCACGGATTGCCCAGGGGTGAGGGGTTTCTCAGTCAGCCCCCAGGAAGTCATTCATTCATTCATTCATTCCTCCTGGTGACCAGGAGCCTCAGTGATGGGCCAGGGTGACTTTCCTCACCTTGGCTTGTCACTGGAAAACCAAAGCTGAATACCCCCAGAAAAATTCTTTTTCATGCTTCACTGGGGTTAGGGAGAAGTGTAGGCTGATGGCAGTGAAAGTGTTGAGGTCTCCTCATTAGAATATGAATCAAATACTTCTGTAGATATCAATCTACAAATGGGGTATCTTTGGTACTCCACTAAGTTTTTTACATTTACTTTGGTAAAACTTACAATTTCTTTTTCATAACTATAAACCTCTGTAAACCTTAGAATGTTTTTTCATTTTTATGTTTACTTTGTATTTATCCTTGTTTAATGATACAAGTAGATATTTTTCTTTGAATTCTTCCTTCTATTATGTTTCTCCACCTGAGACTAACAGACTCTTTTAATCAGTAGCTCTTCTTCCATATAGCTTGTGTCTATGTCAAACCATACATGTGTTTTTTCTCTGAACCTTCTTCTGTATTTTTCTGAGTCACCTCTCTGATAGTCTTATATACTGCCTCCTGTTTCAGGGCACTGTCATTATTTCTTTCTTGGATGAGTTGAATTGAAAATTTGGAAACAGAGTTGTTTGAATATGGTTTCAAAATCTCTCTCTTAATCTCTGTGACCCAGAAAGGAAACCTTCAGTTCTTCAGAGACCCTTTCCCCCCCTGCCCTGCCGAAGTACAGATGGAAAACTTGTGTGATACTCTGTTTTTAGTGAAACTAGCTGCAATGTGAGATGGCAGAAAGAATTCAATCTAGTTATTCATTTTAATAGCAAGTACCTGACCTTTCTTTTCCCTGTGGATTTTGTGCCATTTTTGTACATCTGTGTTCTGTTTTTTTACTATCTTGTGCTGTTTCATGTGTTGCTTTATTTTTTCATATTTTATTTCCTCATATAAAGTGTCTGAATTTGTTTTAAGTTGCACCAGAACAGAACTCTGCTATCTATACCAACAGAGCCCTGCAACAAACCTTTTCTGCCAAACCATAATTACTGTACATGCTGTATTTTGCAACAGCAAAATACTTTTGGTTAGAAAAAACAAACTAATTTTCTTAATTAACTTTTTTTATTGAGAGTTTAATGCATGTTCATTATAGAAATTGCAGCTCTCCTCTGAAAATTGACTGTAAAAAAAGTTCTTTGTGGGGTTCTGTATTTATTGTGCCTTAGTGATTTTCAGATCAAATACATGCAGTTTGGTAGTGAAAAGATGCTTTTGTTTTTCTACCTGGCAGCTTTGTGCATTCAACTGGGGCTCTGGCTCAAGCTGGGGTTTTTGCCTTACCATGCATCAGCAACAGCAGGACAAATTACAGCTTCTGTTTACACCTGCCTTTTCAGTGCAGTTGTGCAGGTGTGACAAAATACAGCTTAGCAACCAGCTCTCCTTGTGATATAAGGGAACTCAAATCTGCCTTGTCTGCTGTTGTGTTGGCTCTGTAGAACTAACAGGGCTTATGAAGGGGGAAAATAACTTTTCTTTCTGTCATGGTCATAAGTACATTTACACTCGAGGAACATGTCCACTAGACAAACAAGTAGTTGACACAGTTCACACAGTCATATCCTGAGAAGCAACTGTGCTACTAGCCAGGAAAATAAACCCTTTCAAATGAGACAGCTGGTTGTGTTCTTAGCAGCCCCTATAGCTGCCTGCTTTTGGGAGGCTGTAGCATGGAATTGGTCCCTAATTCCCAAAGGAAGTCCTTGGTATTGTGGAATGTAGCATGGTTTCACAGGTCAGGGCTGTTCTGCATACAGCTTCTCTTTGGTGAGTATTGCGTGGATAGGCACACCCAAGTTCAACTAGTGGTGCAGGGGAAGGAAATCCTTACCAAAAAATCCTGGTGGGTTCCACTGTGAGATGCACATCATTGAGGCAAACAAGTCTGAGGCACCTGGGGCAGAAGATTCCCTCCCTGGGGGGTCCTCTAGTGTCTGTGAAGGTGTTGGTGAGGAGCCTTTTGGACACAGTTGCCTACTTTGTGGATTAAAGTTGATCCAAAGTGGAGACAGGTCAAAGAAAATCTGTCCCAAGGTACAGATTCAAACCTATGTTTGCTAAAGTTGTGGATGACAAAGGAAAGCTGTTTCTGAGCTAGCACTAGGACATCACTCCTCTGCAACCACCGAGACCTTCGGTCATGTCTCTCCAGAGCTGCCACTTGCACCAGCAGATATCTCTTTCTAAACCAGTGTATTCAGAGGCTGGGCCAGGCTCTGCAATGCTCAAGCACCTGGAGGTGTTTTGTACCACTTGAAAATCTTCTATCTGCAAAGTACATTGGACAGAAAAGAAATCCACTGTCACTGTTCATCTTTTAAGAAATCTTGATTTGTTATAAAAGTAGTTGCATCTCTCTCCCCACTTCACTCACTTGAAAATTCAGCAGAAGGTGGGGGACAGGTGGATTCCTTGAATTGTTTTTAGATATAATTTGCAAGATTTTTTTCAAATTACAGTGTAACTAAACTTCAGTGGCAGACAGAATTACTGATCATTTTGATGACAGGTTCCTACATGGTTGCTGTGATTGAGATTACTGTAGAATCCTAGTATGTGGCCACAACTATTTTGTTTCAACCCTGCACTCTTTTCCTTCCATGTGCTTTTTGCCTCATTTTCTTCTTATAACGTCATCATATGTTCACCCTACCTGATGTTGCAGCTTTATTAAACACTGTATAGTCCTTTTGTCACAACATCAATGTATTGCTATTTTCAGTGAAACAGCTTTCTGTATTTTTTTAATTAAAGAGCTTGTAATATAATTTTTTTTGAACTGTAAAATTGTAAGTAGAAAGACCAGCATAAAAACACTGACAAGTAATTAATTTCAAATGGGTTTCTTGGCACATAAGGAAAGGCTTTCATTTTGCTCTTAATATAAGAAAAATATGATTAAAATGCATCAGGAAAAAAAAGCTTATATAGTTCCTTTGAATTGTATTGGGTACAAATAGCAGATTCACACTTCTGTGGAAAATGCCTACCTGGAATTTAAAATGTGTGCCCCTTAGCACATGGCTCCTAATGATTTTTCTGTAGCCTCTTCTGGAGTGAACTGTTGTGTAGCCTGGGGAGAATGGGTTTGCTACTCAGTTTTGTATCCCAACAGCAATAATAGGTGGATGTCCACTGAAGCATTAAAGTATCTGTGCATGTCCCATTTCTCCATCTTTCTGAGTTGCCAGAAATTCTGGGATGGGGGGATGGGAAGGGCAGTGGGGGAAGGAAAAGACAAAAAGATAAAGAAGCAGCTCTCCCTTGTGAGGACCACCCCTGCATCCAGCAGTCTGTGAACTGAGGGTCTGGTGCCAGGCTGTATGTTTAAGAGCAGGGATACATGTCTCTTAAGCAGGTGTCTAATTTAGAAACCCCTGTATGCATTTGGACTTCATACCCCTTTATGGGCAACAGGATCCTCATGGACGAGTGGATTTATTATCCTTGTTGCCTCTTTACGATTTTGAAACGAAGGGAAGGGGGAGGAAAACTCTTTGCCTTTGTCCTCATCCTCCACGTTTTTCCAGGGCCCTGAGCAATTCTTCTGTAAATGTGTTTGTAAGGGCAAGACCTCTGCCATGACTTAATGCTGACAATGAGATAATATGATCAGAAGACTTTTGTGTGGCTGTTACCTGAGACTGTGTTCTGCTGTCCAGGGAGTAGATAATTCCCAGGCAGTGGTCTTGGTTTCTTCCTTTCATGGTGTGAGAATACTGTTTCTGTGGGTTAATTATCTGCATGTAGCAAGGAACAAAGGTCAGGAATCTCTGCTGATATTCTGAATAAAAGACAATTTTTGAAGTAATTGCTGAAAAAAGTCAGGAGTTAAAAAAACAAGGTGGACTTCAAGCTCATGAAGACCATAATCACTCCTATTCTGCCTTCTGAGATGCTGCTTGTATAAAGGTCATTTAAAAAAAAAAGCTAGCATTCATGTCAGGAGACATGAAAATACTGTGAAGAACATTGTCTTTGCATTCCTACTGCTAGAGCTGCAGTTCTTTGTTGCGGCTAAGAGTGAGCAGGTCTCTCACAAAATGAACAAGCTACCGCCTTAAGCATGGTGGAATTTATTGGAAATGTGTTTGAATTTCTGGGACCCCATTTTTTACTTCCTTTCTTATACTCCCTAAGGAACTGTTTTCTAACTTGCTAGTCACACACAAGGGTGCATCATAGAAGGAGGGAGGAGATGTCTGAAGAAGGACACAGGCCTGATGTCTCCATGTTTATAATGGGGATTGTTTTCCATGCTACTATCCTGTTCCAATGTGTTTGCTACTTAGAAGCAAATATGCAACATGTTATTTTGGTTTGCTTCTTACATTGTTGTGCAAAATGTCAGTGTGTATGGATTGGAGTCTGCAGAGAATTGGCCCGTTCGTTACCAATTAAAATCAGAAATTATAGTGCTTTTGCTCTGGTTTAAGGTGGCACCTCAGAGAAGTGACTTTGCAAACACTGTCTTAAACAGCTCAATCTTTTGATGAAAACTCCAGGACTGAAAGCACTATGTTAATTAGTAGAGCAGCAAATCAATAAATGTATCACTGTAGCCTCATCTACTGCCCACATAAATGAGTTCAGTATTTTACTTCTGCATTTCCCTTCTTTACACCTCACCCCCCCAAAATAAAGAATTTAAGATCTTCACTGCGCTTGCAGCTGTATGAAGGACAAATTAGAAACTGTTACTTTCTGTGAATACAACAGACTGATGTATTAGGGAATTTTTTTTCTGAAAATGGCTTTCAATGGTACAGCCAGATAAAGTAATCTATTTTAGATCCATCTTTGCAAATAGGTCCTGTTGAAAAGGCTGACTGCTAAGACTGTTTGGCTCTCTAAATGAATCTTGCTTTTGAAAAGTGTTTAAAGATTTAAGCTTAGCCCTAGACATCAATTTCCAAATGTTTTGGACTTCAAACAATGAACTTAACTATCCTCTAGAATAACATGAAAGGTAGCACAATGTCTAGAACATCTATTGAAAAAGCCTCTAATATCTCTAAGTGCCCAATTTATCTCTGGATTTAATGTTAAAACTGATGGAATTTTTAAATGAGGAAAAAGTTCTTCTAAAATATAATCATAAGCTGCTCTAAAACACTGTTCTGAACCAACTGGGACAGATTTAGTTTCTTACATACCTATTTGCAGTAAGATATGCTGCTTGAGGGGATGATTTACTGTTTCTGTCAAAAGGAGCTGCAGTTCCAGTTGCAAAGCCTGAGTCTAAAGGGATTAGAAGATTTTAAGTTTAAGCTTTTTAGCGTGTCATTTGGTTAATTTATTGTACCTCTTTTAGTGGCTGTGGAAATGGTCTGCTTTCTAATATGGTACTACTGATAGTTTTATGGAGAATTTTAATTGCCTTACAGTTGGCATTTTTAACTCTCTTCTAACCCCCTTTTTCCTTTCCAGAAGTGAGGACTCCAGCTGTTTGACTCTGAACTATCTACTTTATCCTTACTACCATTCCTCATTGTAACACACATGCATTTTAGATGTGGGGATTAAAACTAGCAGGTTTGTCTGCAAATGCCTTCCTTAAATGTTTCCAGTACTATAATGATAAGGAGGCCATAGAGGACTTGCCAAGATGTGCTTGTGTCCCCACTGATGTGGCAGTTGTCAGGTTTTCATACCATTTTAATTTGCATTGAAAGAAAAGGGGAAAAAACAAGTTTTTCATCATGTATGAAAACAGCTCATGTATGGCCATCATGTATGGCCACAGCTCTTCAGTCAAATTTGCTTTTCTATGATGGTTGTTTAATCTTAGGTGTGATTTAAATGTTTTTCACCTTCTGGGTATGTCTTTTGAATTAAAGTTATTCATAAATTGCCATGAGACACCAGGGAATAACAAAATTCTGAGCTTTAGAGACTAAACACAGTAGTTCAATACAACTATGATGTTGGTCACTACTCGACCAAACCCATGTCCATGTCCAAAGCCTCCTTTCTTCACCCAGGAGAGTTAAACTGCATTGGTGTAACTTGCTGGAAATGACCCAAACTGGATGTTTCTAGAACAATGGGTGTTGTGGTTACAGGGGGTTTTGGTGGCATTTTTTACGTGTGTGTTTGGTACTTCTGACGGTACCACACGTGTATCTGACCTCTTTGCCTCACACCTGGGTAAGATACTTCTCCTAGTACTTCTTCAAAGGTGATTATGGGAGCCTGGCTGTTTTTGAGGGGATCAAAGGGGAGTTCCCCTAAGGAATTTTACTTACATTCCTTCTCTTTCTTATTGTAAAATGGCCATCTTCTAGCATTGTTTAAACTGTTCTCTGTTTTTGACTTTTAAAGAAAAGGGAGTGACGTATTAGAGTGTTTCACTGGCTTTCATTGAGCTCTTGGCATAGGTGGGCTTTCTATGATTCTACTCTATGAGCCTCACTAAGACATGACCATTACATCTACATATGATCATTGACAGAAGAAAACTACCCTTGAAAAATGAGATTAATTTTTTCAAGTAGGCAGTTTGAAAAAGAAATTTTTTTCCACTACTTTCTCCTCTGGTGTGACTAGTTTTGGTAGGCACAATCTGGATCTGTCCCCTCTCAGCTCCGACAGCCACATACAAACGTATCTCTCTGTGACATGTCTGAATGGAATTTTCCCAATAATTATTTGTTGGTCTCCATCATGAATTCTGCCAGCCATGTATCAGTCACTGTACAGAAAATTGAGCCCTTCCTGAAAGGGTCATGATCTTTTGTAACCTTCTTGCTCCTCCCAGTACTTTGGACTATTGTTTAATGCTGGTGTTTTGAGGAGTTAATTACTATTTTACATGTGTATCCCATGTTTCTCAGTCTCAACCTACCTAGTCCTTTTCTGGGATTATAAATAATGGTGTTTTGCATCACAGTTTTCCTTGAGAAGTTACAGCTACAAGACCAAGCTGGCATCAAATTATCTGTGTGTCTTCTTATCACAGAAGGTTATTGGTGAAATTAATTTTCTTCTCATAGTCTCCAATTAAAATGTAGTTTATCATGATGTACTTTATTGTGATTCACATGAAAAGACTTTAATGGATTATTTTTCAGCAGTAAAAATGCTATTTGTAAGGCTTTGGGTGATTTCATGTGGCATTGCTTACACATATGGGAGGAGAAAGAAAATTCTTGATCAGTTGATGGATTATTTCTAAATTGGCTTTGTCCTTAACGTTACAGTTGCTAATAATGATTTATAATGCTTGACCGTTTTCTCCTCCTTTAGGAACAGATTTTAAAAATTGCTGTGTTTGAATGTTCTTTTCCAAAAAAAAGTTGGATTTGGGTTTGGTTTTTTTAGCACTTTTATTGTCTTGTTCATTTCTACAGATAGACACAGTGTCGTGCTCTGAAGGATAACTTTGAAAGCTGCAGTGTCACTGGTGACTGTGAATGTATTTGTGTATCCTGAGGAAAGCTCAGTGTAATTATTAGCTATCAGGGAATATTACTCTGATACTAATAACAATTTCATAAGTAATAAAGTTTCAAAGGATAATAGGGGCTGTTTTCTATTGGGATTTTTAATCTGCTAAAACAACAAACAAATGTGCCCTTCATAAGCACTTAAATGCATGATTGAATCCATTCTTTCAAGAAAAAGTAACTAAATAATTCCCTATTTTGAGGATTTTCACAAGTGTTATAGATATCAAATATCTAAGTTTTAATATTGGGAAAGTTGCTGAGGTTTTGAAGAACATTTGATGCTAGTTTGATGGATGCACTTGATAATCCCCAATCAATTTCTGTCAGATTAGAATAATTTGACAGGTTTAGGTGTTGATGAGGTGGGTGGGATAATTTTGCTTCAGTTGTTCTGCCCAGCTATTCTAATTAATCTCCACTTAATTTAAAGAAATTACTTACTGTATCTGGTAATGAGTTAATTTGTAATTCAATTAGCAGCACCATTTGCAAGCCTTTAATGTGAACAAAAACACCTGCTGAACTGTTCAGCCTGTGGGTTATGTGGGAGATGGCAAGATGAATCTTCCTCCCCTGGTATGTCAGGGCGGGCAAGGCCAGGTCACCCCACTGCCCACAAAGATGGACTGCTACCACCTGTCTCAAATGCAGTAAAATTTTATTCCTTGTAAGTAGGTGTCAAGTGGTGTGTTTAGGATGGGCTTTTTACCGCAGTCTTTCCTTCCTTGGGTCATACTGTAAATTGACAGAACTATATGGGACAGGAGACCCCATTCCTTGTGCTGGGTTGCTTTAGCCCAGCTGTTACCAATGAAATGCTCTCACTCTCCTGCAATACTAAAATATCATGCTGCTTCTCCCCAGCCCCCCAAGGTCTGTGGAGATTTCTGGTAGTCATTTAGCAAAGACTTAGACCTAAGTTTGATTTTTTTTTTAATTTTTTTTTTTTTCCTTTGGTCTCTAGAGTCACTGAAAAGGGAAGGATACACCACAGAGTTTGGATTGTTAAAAATGTCCTGAGAGTTTGGGGGTTAAAAAAAACCCCAAACTTAATTTTATTGGATGAATAGATCTTTTCAGCTATAATCTTGGCTAGAATGGAAGAGAAATCGTGTTTGTATTAGGTGCTCTCCCTAATATACACTATGGGTTACTAATGATTTTTGTTACTTTAAACAGGAAGGAGAGGTTTTGTTTTGGGAAGTGTATAATGAGTATACTGACAAATAACAGCTCCATTTTAAAACAACAACAAAACCCTCCAAACAAACAACCCCCTCCCAAACAATGCGATCAGACAAAAAAACCACACCAAATAGTCTGCAGATCAGTCACTTTCTAAAACTGTTTCACAGCTGGTTGCTCCAATTAATTAAAAAGTGGAAACATGTTCCTTAGCTTTGTGAAGTTATAATGAAGTGTAGAAGGTGGCTGTAAAGTCATCTGCTCAAAATGCTTAAACAAAATACCTGGCCCATGGCAAATAGAAATTTTTTGGGTGGGTGTGATAGTATGATCTAAAATGTGGATAATGGCACAACCAGAGTAGAAAAAAGCAGATCTGCAGAAAACTGGCACAACAGGAAGGGTGACAGAGGGTGTCATAACAGAGTTCACTGGGAAAGGAAAGGACAGAGGAGTGAAAAGAGATCAAGTGTCTGTATTTCCTACTAGACTGTGACTCAGGATGGGATTTAAGCCAAATGACCAGATTTAATGCTTCTAATCACTTTTTTATTCTAAGGTTCTTTTTTTCCCCTTCATGACTAGCACCATTTAAGAAAAGACTTAACAGGCCAACACTCATCTTAATTATGTTCTTTCAGGTTTGTGCACCCTCACAATGCCAAGTATTCAAGGCGATCCAAATTTTTCTGCCTTTGGCAAAAGGAATTAAATGCTTGCCCCTAACACTTATATCCTATGTGCTGTATGTCACAGCCCCATTGAAGTAAGAGTGGCAATGTTAAAACGAGGTTATAGCTTCTGAATAATTTAGATGTTTAGATTCACAGAGAGAGGAAGGTACAGTAGAGCTCAACTGGCAGTTGAAGACTAGTAACATATATGTCAAATATAAGAGTTCCTGGTTGCTTCTGCAGTGGGTGCATGACTGTGGTGAGTCTTAAACATACACACCTGTGGTATCTACAGTCAGAATTGCACCAGTTACCTCTTAGAAAATTATTTTCAGTTGAACATCAGTATAAAAAGACAGCCAGCTGGCTGTCGGGGTTTTTTGTTTGGTCTTGGAGTGTTCTAGGGACTTGGAGGCTTTTGTTGTAATGTGGTTCCCAGGAATTGGCACTGCTGTCTCTGGCTCCTGTTACTTCTTTGTCTACATGATTGGAAGACCCTTATTCTGATGTGCCTTGAGAGCTCTGTCCTTGTGGCTTTTGTGAACAGCAAACATAAAAACTCTTAAGTTTTACCTCTAAAGTTTACTTTGAATTATTTAAATAGCTTGGGCAATGTAATTAAAATCAGTCCTTTTTTTTTTTTTTCTTCCCCATTGACTTTTATGACTGCTTGTTATTTCTATATTTCTAAAATAAGGGCTCCTGAACTGGAATGCAATATTTAGAAATATTTCCCTTGATGTGCAACTCAAGATGCCATTAACTCTACTAACTCCATGTCACCTAAGAGCTCCTCTTGAACAACTTAACTCTGATCCTCAAACATGCTCTAAGTCATTTAATAGTTGCACACAGTGGGGTTTTTTCCATATGGCTGTATTAAAAACATATTCTTGGATTGTTGCCAGTTTACCAGGTCACTGACCTGTCACCAATTTACCCACTCACTTTTTCAATTTACTGACAAAATAATCTTTTTGTTTTCAGCCCTTTCACAAGCATTTCTTGATGTATGTGCTTTATTATTGAACTACATCAACCTGATCGCTTTAGGACTCAAGTAACTCAAGTCTGGTGTGTTGATGTTGGCTGTATCTGGTAGTACCTGTCCAATTCCAAGTCTTTAAATTCAGAAAGGAATTGTTTAGTCTGTTGTGTAGTTCATTAATGTGTCCATTATAAAGATCTTTAATTTTGTTTGAACATCTCAGTTGCAATAATGCCATAGTAAAAGGCTTACTTGTATCATTATTGTTGCCCTTATCGGTCAGCTCTTTGGCCTTCTGTGCTTGAAAAGCAGAGAGAGATTTTTCTCCTCTCAAATGCACTTGTTATCAAATACTTTGATAATCCCATGCTGACTTTGAAGTTATTTTGTCTTGTGTATGTCAGACAATTACTTCCACAGGATCGTGGGATAATTCAGGTTCAAAGGGACCTCTACTCCAACCTCCTCCAAGCAGTGTTAGATGTGAGACAAGGCTGCTCAGGGCACTAACCAGTCAGACCTTGAAAACTTTGAAGTGTGGAGACTGCACAGCCTGTCTGGGTCCCTGTTCCATGGTGAAAAGACTTCTCCTATCCCTTTTAGCTTCTCACAGTTTTTATGAATATCTGTAGTGTTTGAAGTTAAGGGAGTTTTTTCATAGTCTTTATTCAGCTGGCCTAGCTTCTTACTTTATAAATGTTACTAAGTGATGAGACAACATATATTTATTAAATTATGCACAATACTATTGCAAACCTGAACAGGAAGGATTTTGCACAAATTTTATGCTTTGACACAGAAAGAGGTTTTGTTGTGAAAACACTTTCCATTCAAAAGTGCAGAACTGTGATGTTTTCAGACAAATGAAATGTTATAATATGATGTTCTGTAATGAGATGATGTTCTACATCTTCAGAACAGACATCTGAATGACTGAAGGTTGATACTGTGGAACACAGTTGTCACTGTGCAGTGAGTAGATGCTCCAAGTCTAGTTATCACAAAAAGCATGCTGGGTTAGACAGCATCGGTTTGTGCTTCAGTTGGCAGAAAAGCTGTGCTGTCCCTGGGGAGCCTGATCCAAGGCAGAAGGAAAGCTTTTCCATAGCTGAGCTCTTTCTGGTAGAGGAAATGACATCTGCCTGCATTGTTTTATACCTGTTTTGAGAGTCTCTGCTGAATAGTTGCCTGCGTTGGCGTCCAAGGCTGCCAACCCAATGTACCTCACAAGCACTGCGATTTTGCTGTAATCCCTCCCATGTGAATTGAGGCATACTCTCTGAGTGAATTACTAGGAAGAAAGATGGGAATTGCATTGTCCTAGTGGAAGCATTTTAGGAGAACATACTCAGTGTGGGGAATGATACCTGCACTGATCATAACACACTGTTCTAAAGAGCAGGCCCTTTGTCTCCCATAGCAGACCTAAGGGAGTGTTTTGGTTTATTAAACATCATTTATCCCACAGCTCTTTTTTAGTTCTTCTCACTGTCTTCTTCCTTCAAGTGCTGACAAAAACAGAAGCCCATGCAAGAAAACACTTGGTAGGTCATGTACTCAGTAAAAGTCCAATAATGTCACTAAGAGATAGGGAGCCAAATTCCAAATAGCAGGTAAGTTCATAATGATGGACTTCAAGCTATTCAAGCTTCAAATTGCAATTGCTATTTATAGCAGCTTTAAAATAGTGGTGTCCACATCTAAAATACCAGCCCCACTCTAGGGTAGACATGAGGTATTTTAATGTTAGTGCTTCAGTGTGGATCTTTGTTAGGATATATGAAGTCATAGAGGATGGCCCAAATAGGTCTATAGATTTGCTAGCTGGAACACTTTAAAAGTCTTGGTATAAAGCCCAAAGCCTTTGTTCTAAAAGCTGTGATTCAAAGCCCTGTTGCTGTGCTAGGTCATGTGAAATGTGTATCCAACTTGTGTCTTATTTCAAACAGGCACTCAAGGATACTTAAGGAAAGATAGTTAAAAAGGTGTGAAGTAGAGGATGGTATTTTTCCTAGTACACCTCCAATTTCAAGACTTCTTAGGGCAGTATGTGTTTTTAAGTGTTCTGGGAAGTGTAGAGATGGCATGATGATGTGTCTAGGCTCATTTTGATCACTAGTTAGATAAATATGGTGGTAAAATTGAGCTAGAGTTTGTCACTCCTTTTTACTCTAATAATTTCTTTTGAAGTTTATCAGATGAATTTCATTCTGTCTGGGGAATTCAGGCTGATAGTCAAACTGTAAAAATCTCAAGAATGAGAATGTTTGGCTAAGGCACATACAACCTAAACCCGGTCCTTTGCCAATAGTACACATTAATTATGATTTAACTATTTTAGTATGGTCTTAATTTTGAATTAGCTGCAAAAAAATGCAGCTTGGTTTTTGAGAACTCATCCAATTGTTCTTTTTTATGTTTCCATCACTGTAGGGCAGAGTTAAGGCTGTTTGGATGCCCTCAACTGTAATTATGCTATTGTAAGCAATTTATGCAATGTTTACATGCATATAGTACATTGTATATTAACTTCATTAACCCTAATGCGCTTTGGATCAGATCCAACGTCAATGTGTTCCTGAATTTGTAAAATGCTTTGGGATACTTCAGATAAAAGGCTCCGTGATAAAGTGGGAGTTAGTAATTACCATAAGCATGAGGAAGTGGTTATATTTGACTCTAGCCATTGACCCATAACTCTTGGAAAGAAATTGAAAACTAAATGATAGATACTGCAGAGTAACATCCCATCAGAAAAGCTATGCAATTTCATAGTCTCTAATCTAAGTACCCAGTTCTGAAGGCAGAAGGTGAGACATTTCTGTCTGGTTATGGTTAAACAAAGTGCCGAGTATTTCTTTTTCTGACTTGCTTTTTGCATGCTGAGCTGTGTGCTCATCTGAAGCGTGTCACAGACTCCAAAGCATCAGTATGGCCAGCTGCACTGCTCTAAAGACAATTCCATTCTGCTGTGTCCTCCTTCCTTTCAGCTGTCATGGCCATCCTTTCTTTGTATTGCCTTGCACAGTGATACACAGTGCACGTGAAGCACAGTCTTTGTAATCCTTCTAGTGATTTAATATTGGCATTTATCTTCATGAAGTTACTCAGCTAGGTGTTGGCAAGGCTGAAGATTGACATAGTTAGGTACCCAGCTAAACAGGAATCTGCAACGCTCCAGATCTCATGAAATCTGAGCATCATCCATTTGGCTGCCAGCAGTGAAACTTGACTAGCAAGAAACAAGCGGGATGTATCTGAGACATTGTGTCTCACTGAGGCCAGACGGGGAGGAATGCAAGCGGCTTTGCTAAATGTGTGCTTGCTACAAATGAGAAGAGACCTCGTTGTAGTCTACAACTTCCACATGAGGGAAAGTGGGAGAGCAGGCACTATTCTCTTCTCTCTGGTGACCAGTGACAGGACCATAGGGACCTGAAGTTGTGTCAGCAGAGGTTTAGGTTGCATATTAGGAAAAAGTTCTTCACCCAGAGCGTGGCTGAGCACTGGAACAGGCACCCCAGGAAGTAATCATGGCACCAAGCCTGACAGAGTTCAAGAAGTGTTTGGACAGTTGGACATTTGGACAATGCTCTCAGGCACGTGGTGTGGTTATTGGGGTGTCCTGTGCAGGGACCAGGAGTTGGACTTCGATCCTTGCTGGTCATTTCCAACTCAAATAGTCTGTGTTTCTCTGATGTTAAGTGTAAGGAGGGTAAGTGCGTTGCTTCTGAGGTAAGGAAGGGAGAACTTGCCAGTCTAGTTTGTGTAGTTAGCAACTATTAAGTGCATCTTGTAATTTTCTTGGTATTTATATTTGGGTTTTTCAGTTGTCTTTTTTGCTTTTTGAACAGAAGATTGTTCAGCTGGTATATCTTTGCATAGAAGATTCTATGGGAGATGATCCCAGTGCTAACTATCAATCACCAAATGTTGTGATAGTGCAGCCAAGAGCTTTCTGGACAGTAGAAAAACCATAGAAACACAGAGTTACATGAAAAGAAAAATAAACTTTAAAACAACCATTGCCTCTTCTATCAAAACTGGATAGTGGTGAAAGGAACTATGTAATTAGCAAATATTTGTCATGGTGAGCAATTAACATCTATGTGCAACAAAGGTCACAACAGATGTATTGTTCAACAACAGATATAAACCATCTCTTTCTTGTGGTGCCAGGTTTTTCTGTACAAAAACTGCTCCTCGCTGCTGCAGCGATCCCAGTGCAAGTTCCTGAAATGCAAATATCTTTAGTTAGAAGATGGATCTCAGAACCATCCATATCATTTACAGGGCAGTTGTGTTTCAGGACAGAAAATGTCCTTGATGTATTTAAAAACAAAATAAAAAACTCCTCACAGCAAGGAGTTCAAACCCTTCTTTCCCAATGAGAAAGAAGTTAAGTGTGCTGTGTGGCACTAAATATAATCTGCTTACAAAGAGGGTATATTTTTGCCAGTAAAGCAATTTGTTTAGAAAAACAGACATATCAAGCTAAGGTAATTACAAATTGCAACAGGAAAATTAAAGTAAGTACCTCAGAGGCACTTGTTGTGGAAGGAATTTTCAAATAGAAACACACTAGGTAGAAAAATAGAATATGTATTGTTTCTGTCCACAGTCTAGATTGGTTGGTGCATTAATATGCACTAATGTACATTTATGCTCTCCTGCTAATCATATCCAGAGCACTTCTGAAATAAATAGACTCACTGTGTTCCAGCTAGTCCTGTTGTACAAAGCATAGCACTAATCAAGCAAGTTATCTGTGCAATTAGGGAACAGAAATCACTAGGGACATCATGTATTATGATTTGTCTGCTCTATTTTTAAGATCCTGAAATGCAAATTGGTAATAAATTGTGTTAGTGATAAATTTTTATTATTTTATCTTGAAATTAGTGTGAGACAGGCACCCAGATGGCACACGTTGACAGAAACCGCTGGCTTCTTTCATCCCTGCCCCCCTCCCACTCCACATGCATGATGTGTTGTTGAAGCACCTAATCTTCCTTCCTTGCCAGAAATACAAGAATGGGGCTACTGTTGGGTCCTGAGCTGCCCTAGAGGCAGATGCTTTTCTCTGCCTTGCAGCACAGGGAAGGGAGAGACAGAGGGGAGAGATCAGAGGGAGTCAGGAAAGCAAGTGCAATGATCTGTGCAAAACACTCTGAAATGCCCACTCTAACGGAGAGTATCTCTGAGTCTGGGAGAGAGAGGGTGTCCTCAGGCTGGATACCAAGAAGCAAAAATTTGCTCATTTTATTTGACAAATTACCAGCTGGAAATCTCTGGCAGGAGCAAGAGCTTGAGTGTTGTCCTTCTCTTTGTAGCTCTAAAATTGGTGTAGAATAAAGTGTGTGACAGTGGAGGCTGTCAGTGCAAACTGAGTAGCCACGTGCACTGGGCTGGGTGGCCTAGGAGAGTGACAGTGGCTAAACTAAATGATTTTTAAGAAGCAGGAAGGTCATTGCACATGAGCAACAATCACCTCTTCCACATCTTTTTGCCTGAGCCATTCATATTTTGAATATTCATTCATATTTAGAGCACAGGTTTACATTCCCAACATTATTTCTTGTGGCTTTTTCTGTGTTTCCATTTATAACCTCAGAAAACTCTTGTTGTAAAACCACTTCTAATTTATGTCATTTGGGAGGATGCGGGACCACACATTCTGGAAACCAGTAACCAAAGTTGGCCCTTGCACACAGGAACAGAGGACGTGTGGTCTGAACCAAGACAAAAGCACACATAGGTGATTTTTTTTTTCAAGCAGAAGTTACTTAACAGATAAATTTAGTCAAATATCCTTAGTTCTTCAGACAAATCTATCCAAAACTGTGAGGAAAGATGGCACACAGGAGGATAGGAAGTCCATTATTGAAGTCCTAGAGGAAAGTAATCATACAATCAGAGAAGGATCTGGCCTGAAATATCTATAACTTCAGGTTTTCTCATCATATCATCATTTTCTTTCCATAAAGTAATGGAAATTGTACCAAGAGAGAGGTCACCATTAATAGTTTTTAATCTAAGCGTTGGTATGAGGATGCAGAGTGAACAGATAGTGAACCATTCCGTTCCTCTGGAGAGAGGGGAAATTTCTTCTCTAAATGTCAATAATAACCTAAATATATTCAAACACATTATTTCCTCTGAATTTTTTGCTTATCTCCAAGCGATATAAGCCAAGCATATGTGAGGTTGTTATGGGGAGTGGAGGATTGGTGTCAGTGTGACATAAATAGAGCTCTCAAATATCCAGGCCCAGGAGTTCTGAATAAAGAGCAGTTTTTAGAGGCTACAGAGGTGGATGTGGACAGCAGGAATTTATCCACAGTTAGCTCAGAAACAAAACACTCTTTCCACATGTGTATTGACCAGTGCATCCCAAGAGTACCTGCTGTCAGGTAATCTATTGATTACAGACAGATTGTTGTAGGAAGTAGAAGTTATTGGTCAAAATATGATTCTCTTTTTACAAGACAGACAACAACTGGAGCTAACCAAAATTATTAGCTGCTAAAAAAAAAAAAAAAAATGAGTTGACATGTTTGATCATTTCCCTTCACTCATTCCTGAGATGGCCCTAATTTCTGAAAATATGTGGTATTCAGATCTGGTTTTTCCAGTGTGTTTGAATAAAGTGGGTTTGTTTTTTCCAGCCTTTCAGTAGTACATAAATCAATAATTGTGATCCTGAAGGGCAAGGGGGTAACACTGCCAGCCAGCCACGGGCCTTGAGCCACAGCCTGTAGCAATCATCTGTTGAGAAAGGATGTGCAGGAAAATATATTCAGGGTGCAGAGAAAGAGAAAATAGAGAAAAGAAAATAAACTTAGCAAAGAATATAGTTGAACCCAGAAAGGAGGAAGGGCTGCAGATGTTGGGCAGACTGAACAAGCCAAAGGATGTTGCCTGCTCAGTGCTGCTTTCCCTAAATATTTCTTGTGTCTGCTGGTCTGTGGAATTTTATGGGAGCTTTGCATTCTATTTCTTATAAGATTATTTTCAAAATGAAAATTCTGGGATTTGTTAAAGTGAAAGGGATTAAAAATATTACTGGGTTTGTCAATATTGCGATGTTTTTGCTATTGGGATCTATAATTTATAATTGGTAACTTTCCTTGGCATCTCATCATTGTTCAATATTAAATAAATGAAACATTCAAATTGCAAATAGTAATCTGAATTAAAGACTTTTTTGAAAAGAGACAAGAATTCCACTTTCCACATAAACATTTTATAGGAGGAATATCTTTTTTTGGAGGGAAGGAAATAGGAAAAAAACAAACAACAAAACAAAAGCAAATAAACAAAGGCCAACCAAACCACCACAAGCTAAACCCACATCTCTAAATACTTAGACTGGAATGAATTACCAGTTGTGCTGTGATATGAGCACAAATCTTCAAAAAACAAATGTTTGCTAAAATAATAGCACAAATGCGTATTTCTTGTAGTAGGTATCTGTATTGTATTGTAGGTGTTGTATGGTTCCATACAATATATCAGTAAATTATTGTGTATTGATATTAATAATGTATGTAGAGGAAGGTTTTTATTCTAAACTGAGTTGTTATTTGTCAAGAGTTGGGGAAACTGCCATTAGATCAAGTTTGTATGGCAGCCCCCTTTCTTGCATTCCACAGATGTGTTGCACACCTGTCTCTATGCTTTGTCTTACCCCATAAAGCAAACAAGCCCCACAGCAAGCAAAGTATGCAGCTAAATGCCTTGCCTAACAGGAAACAAGATCCATTAGGCGCCTTAAGATTCTGATTTCCCAGAACCCATGAAGAAGGTTTAAAATCTGTGTGTGCTCTCAGCCCCCTGCAGAGGCATCAGGAAGGTGTGTGCTCAGAGGCCCCGGCTGAGGGAATTGCTGTGGAACATGCCTGGTTTCCATGAGCAGCATGTCTTTCAGCATCAATAGCAGAGCACTTAGAGCACTGATCAAGCAACTCACTCACTGGAGACAAGATTAGCTTCAGCTGATCATATCTTTAGCAGCTCCTGTCTCCTTTATACCTTTCTCCACTCCTCTGAACAGAAAACAAAAACAATGTGTGTTTATACCTCTGACAAAAAAAAAAAATAAAATAATTGTGCTTCTCTGGAAATGTTTCCCCTCTGTTTATATAGGATCTGCCTGCAAGAGGGGTAATCAGCAGTGTCTTCGTGCATGCTATTCTAGTCATCAGTGTCAGAAGGTCATATTCTTCTTTTCTGTTAATTAAAAAGGAGGGGGAAGGAGTTATTGAAAACTCTAAAACCAAAAAAATCTACTTTATGAAACATCTACCAGTCAGTGCTTTATTATACAATCCAGTATGCCCCTATAAAACACTAGTGCCAAAGCAAAAAATGAGATGACGAAATCCTTTCAGTCCAGAGACAGCTGAACTGCAGCTCCAGTGCTATGCAGAGAACCTCAGCTCTCTGTAATGTGCTCTGCTGTTGCAGTGATTGCCGCATAATCCCACCTCCATTCCTTGGATATGCACCTTACCTCCATTGGATGGAATAGCTTCTGCTTTGTCAAGAGTATCCTGCAAAATCTGGCTGGGTTTTGGTGACACCAGTGTTTCAGTACTCTGCCACAAGAATATTGGATCCCATTCTGGTCTTCTGGGTCCCATTACTGTTAATAGAATAGCTTCTCTCCACCTTTAATCTTCTTCCCAAATCTTCTAGTTATCAGACGAAAGGCCAAGACCAAGCTGCAAGGACCATGCTAGACCCTCACCAGTTTCTGTAGGTTGCAGTTTCAAGGGTAGGGTGACGGAAAGTAGAGGCCAGTGTGGCAGGATTCAGTGCCCAAGTTTGCCCCAGGATCACTATCAGCTTACTGTTAGTTCAACAAAATTAAATCTAAAAAAGGAAGGGGAGTGGGCATATTTGTAAGTAGCTGATAGCAGCCTATTTTTGCCCTGAAAATGTCAGTTCAAGCACTAAAGTCAGATGAAGAAAATAAAAGTTTATAGGTGCCATGACTGAGTAAGCATATTCTTTTCCATCTGAATCCAAAGAATATGGAGTCCCATGCTCACACAATATCTTGAATGCAGAAGGACAGCAAACTTTAGATTCTGAGACCCCTTAAGAAGATACTTTTGTCCCTATAGTTGCTGAAGTTGTCTGTCTTATTTCTTGGATCCTCCCAGTGCAGCATTTCTGAACAGACACCACAGGATTTGCAAGGCAATGCAAAATGACATTGGAGATACCAGTCCCAAACAAAGACAGGTGAATGTATGATAGATAGCAAAAGGTCAAATTCTGCACTGACATTTACAAAGATGTCTCTGTAGGTCTTGATATTTTTTTCTATTATCCCTGTGCTTACATTTTATATTCATGTTGTCTAGATTCTACAGCTCTCACCTCCAAGCACACCTCTTATTTTAACCATCTGTTTATATCTGTTCTCCCCTATGCATGTCTATATGTTAAAATAATTACTGTGTACCTTGCTATGCATTTATATGAAGTTTTTTAAGGGTGTTAAATTGGAGCATCACAAAATCATGAATATGTTTATAGGACATTGGCTAAAACCGTGGTTTTCTTAGAAATCAAATCCAGTAAAAGTCTAGTAGATAACTTGGGAAGCCTTGAAAGAGGGAAACTGGTAGAAGAACCCTACTTTCCAGGCACAGCAACCAATCAAACACTAACAGTCATAGCTATGAAGACCAACATGCAGGGAGAATTGCTGTGATGAGTTTAGGTTGCTATAGGAAGAAAGCTTAAAAATACAGAGATCCTGTAAGAGTAGGCTGTATGGGAGCAACTTGTAAGACCTTTACAGAGCTTATATTGCTTAAAGGTGAACAGTAGAGGCAGAAGTCAGTAGTCTCATAATCTCATGCTTTGGCCTTTTGTGGACACCATGAAGTTAAAAGTAGTTTTGCCTCATTTCCTAGTGGTTAGCTAGATAAAACCAAGATATTAACTGTAAAATAACAAGGAGACCAAGCTTATCTTTAAATGAAAAATTTCTAAAGGCCTGGAAATATTTATTCTGAATTCTCAGGTTTGCTCTTTGGATTTGTGAAGGCATCAGTAACCTACATTTCTTATTACTGCCTGCAGATCATGGGATGTGGTAACTTTGAAAATCTGCATGTCCAGTGTGGTCTCGTATTGACTGTAATTCTAAAGGTGATGTTTGAAGAACTTAAAGATGTTAAGGTCTAGTATGTTTGGAAATACTCAAGATCTTGGTGCCCTCTCAGTTCAATGTCCTTGTTCATGCACTAAAATACAGTTTTAAATTACTTTATAACGTGAATTAATGTGCTGCTTCTCTTTCTTCCTGAATTTAAATCTGTGTCATGGGCTGTAAAAGGATTTTGCAAAATAGAGGGAATTTCAGACTTAAAACTCAGTGCTGTTTAAGGTTGTGGAGGGGCACTCACCTTGTCACAGCTTCCTAAGTGACGGGCGATTGCTTAACAGGGTCTTTTGTGCAGGCAGTATGTTGGAAGCATTACTGTCACCTCGTGTATCTTCCCTTAAGTTAAATCAGAAGGACATATCTGGCTATTAAAATCTAACATCTGAAAAAATGGTGTGGCTAGTGAAGTTCCATGTGAAACAACTTCAGTTAAAGGTACTTCTGAGCTTTTTTCTTCTGTTGAAAGCCAAAATCCCTTACCCTCAGCAAGAACATAATAATTAAATGCGTTGATCGATGCTGCAGGACAAAACAATATAACTGAAATGGGAATAATCCTGTAGTAATTGCACTGCTCATACCAAGAAACTCAAATTTTCTTCTTTTTATTTTCTTTTCTATCCTTTTGTGGTTTAGTATCTTTATCAGCAAAAACTGGGTCACACAATGTCCATGGTTTGTTTTTTTTAAACATTCCAGGATTAACAGAGCCATAGAAACTCAAAGCATTCTTATTGTAGTAATATTGCTAATCATAAAATGATATGTGGTTAAGTGCAAATTAAGTAGTAAAACAAAATAATTGAGCAAATAAAAAGATCATTAAACTAAACAGAAGGTGATATTAGGAGCATGAGACTACTGAGAAACAAGTTCTGTATCAGAGTAACAAATAGTTTCTCTAATCTGTGATCTATATCTCACAGCTTGTATTCAAAAAGCAGTTCTTCACTTGTAAGGGACGAAGGTCTTTAAGCACTCAGAGTGCTGTAGCAAGTCTCCCTTCTGCTCTGCCTGTGTGAGGCAAACACGACTGGGAAAGATTACAAAGAAATGAAGGGATATTTGAAGTGTCAGTGATGACAAAGTATGATTCAATTCTGTTGCTGATCTTTTTAAGTAGAGTGGTAAAACTGAATTTGTATGTAAAGTGAGTTCCCGCTTTTGGTTCATCTCCCTTTTTAAGGTGTGTATGAAGAATAACTTGCTCCACTGCTGTTGCCTCCCTTCACAGGTGAGTTTTGATCAGAACTAAGCTATTGATGTCAGATAACATTTATTCTATTTCATTGGAAATAGCTACGTGATCTCTGCCAAAGAGCAAGTGCTCTGCTTATCCTCGATCAGCAACCTTACTTTTAGAACTAGCCCCAGGCACTCACAAATCAGATCTCTGAATTGGTGCATCCCAACATGTTTTTTGTTTCACCTGTGAATTGTGCAAGTGCGAACCTTTGTGTAGATAGAGCAGTTTTGTGGGTTTTGTCTTTCTTCAGTGGGTTTTTTGTGCCGTTCCCAGGTTGCCTACCTGTTTTGCTTTTGTGTACAATACAGCTTCCTTCACTTGTGATGTACTGGAGTTTGTGTTGTTTGCTGCTGGATGAGAGATTCAATATTACTCTGATTCTAGTTTTCCATGACAAGTTAATGACTCCAGGTCATTCTTAAATAAGACTTTATTTGTCATGACACTGCATTTACTGTAAAATGAAGAATAGGACATGTAACACTTTTCACAATTTGAAATAACAAAAAGAAGAAATAAAAAAAAGAAAAACATGTAGGTTTGCTTAGGTATTTCAGTAAAGCCAACAGTAGACTAGCTATCCAGCTATCCAAATCAGATGAAACTTTCCACCTGATCATATATCAAACATAAAAGTTGTGAATGAATATTTTAGAGGAAAAACTGTATTTTATATTTCAAGACACTAAAGAGAAATATTGCTGAGGATTAGATTTGCAACCAAAAGATGCAATAGTCTTGATGATGGAAAACAAAACACTGACAGAATTACAAAGCTGTGCACAACTGCAAAGCAGATGCTATAGTACACTCCTGATCTAGCCACTCAGCCAGCATCCACTTTGGAAATGAAAATAGTTTTCAGGAGAGGAATGAGGTTCATCCATTCTCTCTGAATAAATACAGTTGTCTTTGCTTGTCTGCCTCATTGTCCTCATTCTATGAACTTATATGTATGAGGGCCAGATTTTTTTTTTTTTCTGTGCAGAGAAGCAAGGTTTGTTGCTGGCTTCTCTAGCTCAAAAGTGTCTGTCTGTAACAATTTCACCAACAATGAGGAGGTTTATTGAGTAGATACCCACAAGAGGTTGGGCATTTCAATTAGAAACCATCACTCCTTGCCAGAGCCTACCATAGCAGATGTCTCATTTTCTAATACAGTACTGAATTCTCCCTGACATCTGAATTTTCATCATGGAAATGCCCTTTTTCAGATACAGAGGCAAACTGAATGAATCTGCTGTGACTTATGGGGAGGAGAAAGGCTCAGACCCTTTTTGTGTGTGTGTGAAGTATATAGCATGGCAAACAGCAAGCCTCTTGATGGCTTTGTTAGGGCTGTTTGTTTTTTAAGTAGTAAAAGTATTCTGAAGACATATTGAAATGCAAAGCAGTTGAAGCAGTGAGAACTATCTGATGGGATATGTGAAGAAAGGCAGGTGTACCGTGTAGGAGGACAATGGAATAGTCTCCAGCACTTAAATTTATGAGGATGTCCTTTATCTCTGTCTCCCTACAGCAGACATGTGGCAAAACTGTTACTTTTCAAAAGTGGATCAAAGAGTGCTACCAATACTTTCTTCTCATTTCCCATTTTTCCTTCCATGCCCATCACACAACCCATTTATTTTAGACTCCAAGGAAAGTGGAGAAATTAAATTTTCTGCCAACTTGATTTCAATGTCATCTTCTTTTGCTTCAGATTAATTGGTGCACAGTGTGATGAACTTAAAGCTGTTATGTAATGCAGTGAGAGCAACGGAAAGGCAAGGGGATACCCTTTAGTACATCTGATCCCTTATATGGGTGCCATGGATTATCTAATGGGACTTCTGGTCTTCAGGTTCTCTTCAGTGAAGAACTATTGGTGATTGTTCTAAGAAAAATAAGTTCAGTGCATATAGGCACAGAAACATAATGTCACTTTGTACTAAAATACTCTGTCCAGGGTCATCAGAAATACTTAGTTTGCAAACTAGTGCTTTAGGTGCCCTGTGCACCTTAGAGTTATTTTCTCATGTCATGAGTATGCTGGGATGCAACTAGCAACTGAGCTGAAACCTGTGTTGTCCTTTTCTGAAGCCATTCAAACATCCTCCTTAATTTTCCCCATCCAACCATTTATTTATTTTTTTTTTTAGTAGAAGCATGTTAGAGCAGCAGCAGCAGCTTCAGAGAAACATCCAGTAGTTGGACGTTTTCCCTTAAAAAAAAAAAAAACCAAAAAAGAAACAAAAACCCCCCAAAATCAAAAACAAAAACCCGCAAACAAAAAATAGTTCCTTGTTTAAAAACCACAATGAAACCAGACTTGCTATTATTAGATTTTTTTGGCAAAATCTCAGCTACCCTGTCTGTAGGAGGAACAATGACGGGGAGCAGGGTGGGAGAGCAATGATGAGGGAGTAGCTTGAAATTAGAGTCCACAAAAATGTGGGAGCTTAGGCTCACCCAGCTCTGCCTTTGGATCTGTCTCCTTTGTCACTGAAATGAGTGGCATGGCTCCCACTTCCTGTGAAGGGATGAGAAGGAATGATGGACCTACAGTGCTGTCTGTTTTCTGAGAATACGTTTTGGAGATGAAGAGAAATGGCAAATCATCAAACACGCTGTCAGCAATTGTATAATTGACTGCTTGACTGCTGCTGCTGGGTGATGGCTGCAGACAAGCATCGGGCCTCAGCCTGCTGTGGGTCAAACATTGCTCTTCTGCACGCCCCTTGGTAAAGGTGTGGAACACACTCTCCAAGGCAAATGCACTAAAAGAAAGAGTAACTGGGATCAGCTGTAGCCATGGGTTTTATGAATGGTTTGTTGGAAAGAGCATTAAATGCTAACATGTGTCCAAATACGAGGTCTGCATTGTTTCTGTTCCAAGCCCGCAGATGGATCATTCACTATGCAAGAGATTTTCATGACCAACATTTCAAGCAGTCCTGTTTGCCTTGGACCAGCTTTCTTTAAAAAAAGGGGCGGGGGGGAGGTGCGAATTCTTAAATTCTCTATCAGGAAGTTTTTATTACTTTTGGATTGAGTGTAAAGACAGCAACATATAAACAAAAAAAATTTCCTGAGGATTTCCCCCCTTCGTTCCTTAAAAGAGTGAGATAACACAGGAATCCTTGTTCAATTCAGTTAAATTAGAAAGTGGCAATTGGAGGTTGGATGGCAATGGTTTTTTCATAAAACGTGCTCAGCTATGGAAGTCAATGCCTCAAGATGTCATTCTAGCTAGAAATTTAATAAGAGCCATGAAAGCTGAAGTATTAATATTTTAAATATTTATTTAACAAAAGGAAGCTTTAAAAGGCATTTAAGGCTTTGTGGTATGAGCCCTTTCTTAGACCACAGTGAAAGAACTTTTCCTTGTACCTTACTTCTCTCTTCTCTGCCTCTGTTCCTTCCATCAGTGGCTCTTGTCCAGCCGTACCAAATCACATACTAAAATCACATACCAAATCACAAAACTAAATCAAAGCACTGTCTTTTCCCATTTTGGACAAACCAAGCCAGCTTCATGAACAACAGTCTCAAAGGCATTGCTTATGAGAGAGTGTTAAAGTAATTCTACATCTGCCAAGCAATGAGCTATGAGTTAATGCTCCTAAGGTGTCCACTCTTCTATTTTCATCTGATTACTGATTGTTTAGCAGACAATGAAAGTGACATGTTGGTGAAGATACTTTTAGTAAAATCCACTTCACTGGCCTATGGCAAGTGTCTGGTTAGAAAGATTCTATCTTAGCATGCTTGTCCATCTTCCCTCTTTTTATTCTGCCTTTCCTTGTAATTGGGCAAAGAGTCTTCCTAAAAGAAGGTGCTTCACTTGGTGCTTAAATGACTGAAGCTGATGAGCACTTCTTGTGTGCATGTCCAATATTTGCGTGCAAGTACACATGGATACTCTTTTTCAGATCTTAAAATGTAATCTTGCTTTAGGGAATATTTGACTTCCTCCCAGAGGGAAGCTTTTAAATACCAGTATTTAAATAAATGTGAAAACTTCTGCTAATTAATTCACAGTAATAAATTTTAAATGTTCATTTTCTCACCCATGTCTGCTTATCATTGTGGATAATGAAGACAGCTGATGTGAGCAGCACTAAAATTTCTATCTAATCCACACCGAGATGGGGTGTGTGCTTGTAAGAGTTAGGTGACACAGTGCAACCATGCACAGGATACCTTAAGCGTTTTTCACCCAAAACTGCAAATGTTGTTTCAATAAAAAAGTTAATATTTTTGCGTTCTATTTTGTCCCAAAAGCATCACTGATAAAGTTTAGGGGTTGTTTACCCCTTTCAACTGTAGCCTCAAAATACAAAAATGCAGCATTGCTATGGTAACAAGCCGCTTCTACCATCCATAAAAGTAAAGGGACAGCTATTTGTTTCCAGGGATAACATCTTGTGTTTAACTGCCTTGAGCAATGCTGACAGGGTCAATCCTTGTTACAATAGTCAGATCTTCTTGGTCAAACAAATAAAAACACTACCTGCTGAAACTGACTGTGATTCACACAATCATAAATCCTTAACATTGACTGATATTTAATGCTGTAAATAAATGGGTGAAGTATCCTTCTGCCCCACCTCCTGTTTGAGGTACAGAACACTTGTGTTGGTTTCTTATTTGAGGTCATACACCATGGTGAAGTCCAAGTACTTTTTGTTTGTTTGTTTTTTTGAATGAGGTTTCAGTCCAAAGTTCTTTGCTGTCTAAGATGGAAATGCCGGGGTGAGATGCAGTCTGGTGAGAAGTACCGAGGACTGCCATCTAAGACAGTTCACAGGAGTGGAAGTAAAATACAGTCATTTCAAAAATGTACACAGCTCTCTGGCCTAAAAGATCACTTCATTGTGTCCTCTGCTAGGATTCCTGGCTGTACCCAAATGCTTCACCCTGTTGTTGTGCCCTGTTGAAGCACAACACTGTTCTCAAGAGATAGCAGAAAAATGAAACGCGGAATGGCAAATAGGAGTACTTTTACTCAAATGTATTTTCACGTATTTAGAGCAGACTGTGCCAGAAATTACAGGTAAATACCTAGTTGGGTTGCTGAATTTAATCAAAGGTGTGGAACTGAAAATCAAAGTGTCTCGCATCCTACCTCTAAGTACCTAAATATACGAATCTGGGGAGAAGGATGTTAAGAGCTGGGCTGAAGCGACTTGGGTAATAGCCCAAGTAACTTAGCCCACAGCAGTGAGATGGGCAAGGAATGCAAATTCCTCCCAGCAAAGGGCAGGGGACAATGGAGGATAGGTGTGGCATGGGCATCCAGGGACTCAGGAGAAGTTTTGGAGGGTTTTCTCTTTCACTGTGTGAAAGGGTCACAGTCCTTTTTTCCTGTAATGCTACCACTGCTTTTGTACTTGTAGGTATGAACAGACATGCCTGGGGCAGACTGTGTTTTCTGGTATACAGATCTCAACAGGATATGCAGTGGGAGAGGGGGTTCTTCATTCCCAGGGTGCTGAGAGTCCACCTTTTCTATCCATGCATAGGAAGTGACTTTCCATCCAACATCTTGAATGGAGATGCCAAGAACAGAAGGCCAACAAAATCTTCAGGGTGATGTTATTTGCAATGCAGGACAAAGGGTACACCTGTGTTTGAGGGATTGTTTTGAGGGTGAACAGTATCAGCTCACTGTCCTAGGGTCTGACTTCAGGAAGATTTCCCTGTGAGCTGTCTGGTGGTAAAACTGTGTGGAACTGTCACTTAGAAACTAACACTGCTAAAGTCAGTAAATGCAGTCTTTTGGCTAGAACCATTATATTCTGCTATTTTTTAGCATTATAATTTTATTCCATTTTTTTCAGATTTCAAGTTTCTAACGTTCCAGTTTTCCTTACTCTGAAATGCTTTCTAGTTATTCTGTCTGTTATTCAGGTGAACTTGTGTACAGCAGGCTTAAAACTTGGTCCTCCCCAGCAGAGATGCTCTTTGGGATATGGATACCTTGGAAATGTCACTGGAGTGACAGTATTTTAGAACTTGAGTGCACATCAATACCTATTGGCATCTGTATATATCGTTCTTAAAACATAAACTATGTAGAGACTTCTAGAGCTTGGGACAGACTCCATAAAAGAAAATAATTACACTTAACTCTAAATATCCACTACAGGGCCTGCCACTGTGGCAAAATGTAAAGAATCTATACTTTTGAAGTGTACCAGATGTTCCAGCAATGTTTCAAAATGCACATGTTGCCAACATGTCCACGTTTCACAGTGAAAACTAAGCCTTGCTTAAGGTCTGCGGGGCGTGAAGCCATGTTACTTATTGGCTAATAGCAGGCTTCATCCACTGACAAGTCAGCCCAGTGATACACAGCATGAAGTGGTAGCTGTTACTGTAAATGGACAAAAAAATATAGGTTTAAATAACTTACATAGCCTCTTGCGCTCTTGGCGCACAAGCATTATCTTGTGCAAAGGTTATTCAGGGCCTTTCCATCCCTTTCTGTACTTTGCTTAATTGGAGTCCAAAAGCATTTGATAGATAAAAAGACGCTTCTGCAAGCACATTTGAATTGAGGTCTTTGAGATTTCGGAGAATTTTCTCCTCCCTTCACCAGTTTATAACAGAAGGCACCTGGGGAGCACTTTTCATTCCTCTGCCATCGCTTGTGGGCTGGCTCAGTGGCGGGAGGATAAGTCAGGCAGCGTCTCTTCGTGTTCACGAGCAGTTCCCTTTGAAGCAATGATGCGATGCCGGTCTGGGGTGATGGAAGTCCTTAGGAAACCTATCTTCCTATCCCTTTTAAGAGACCAAAGGAAATAATTGGTTTGTAATGGTTGCCAACAGCGCAAAAACTGTGAGAGGGCTGTTATGTGTTTCTCTGCTAAGTGATTGCTCCATGGGACCTCCTTTGCCAATTCTGAATACACTCAGGGCAGCTTCATACTCCTTCATGGCACCCCTCTGTGCGTGCTCTGTTCAAGCTAACAGAGACCATATTGCTTCTGAAAAAAACCCCACTGAACATCTTAAGCAGCAGCACTGCAGATGTGATATATGGTTCCACACCTCGTACACATGACCTGGGCACCTCTTTTGCATTAACCAAGGGATTGTGAAGGGAGTCTTAATTGTTTTATTGTTGGAAGTTTTCTTCAATGATTGTTCAAAGGGAAAATCCAACA
Source organism: Margarornis squamiger (assembly GCA_035222235.1). Taxonomy (NCBI): domain Eukaryota; kingdom Metazoa; phylum Chordata; class Aves; order Passeriformes; family Furnariidae; genus Margarornis; species Margarornis squamiger. The sequence goes on from JAWWTY010000160.1 coordinate 30,441,537, forward strand.
GACATTATCTTTTCTCAATGTGAATGTTTTAAATAATGCTGGTTACATTCTACCTCTTTGCTTTCTTACCTTACTACGTAAAAGTCTCTTCTCTAGTAGTCGACATTGAAGTGATGTATCTGAATATACTTTTTGCCTTTGAGTGCAACAGCTACTTAAAGAAAACTGCCCACTGCTCTGTGTGCTACTTCCTGGGACTTTATCATCATTATCACTGTGGAATATACTTTTTTCCTCCTGTTTTTCATGAGGAGGGCAGGAGGTATGCAGTAGTTTCATCAAGTAGTGTAAGATTTGGGTGTTTATTCTCAGTGTCCTCAATTTCTTCTCTACTCAGCAGTAATAGGACAGGTGACTCTCTCTAACAGGACACCGATGTTCTCAATTGATCAGCTTCTAGTGACAAAATACTTAGTGAGTTTACTTGGAAAGCAGCATGTCTGACATGTGAGGCTTTTGTCTCTGGCAGCTAGATTTTATGCTCTACTTATTTCAAAATCAAGGTTCGGTGCTGTAAAATTAGTCCTCCTCTACCTGCTCCTTGTTTTTTTCTCCCCTGTCTCTTTTGTTGGGGTTTTCATTTCCTCCTTTTTAAAGTAGCAGCAAAATTTGTAAAATGACCAAGCAATACAAACTATTTGAAGAAAGCTGTTAATCTTTAAAGATCAGTCTTGTAAATTTGTGATAGATTTTATCATCCTTTAAATTAAAATATTCTTCACTTTTATGTGTTTCCTGCTTTTGAAGTTTTAGTGTGAAACCCCAACAGACTTTAGTGGGTGAATTCAAGCTGACTACATTAGGTAGGGGGTGTGCTTATCTTAGAACATTTCTCATTGTGGAGGAGAAGAGAAAGGAGAAAGGAGAATGACCTTTTCAATCCTGTCTTGGGCTTTACTTCTTGGAGAAAGAAAAGTAAAAAAAAGAAAAAAGCATCTAGGTTTGGCAAGGGGCATTATTAGAATGAAAACAGGCAAAACTCAATAGGCAAATTATCTCTCTGTAACTAGTCAGCTACAGGTGTAAATTTAGATCAAATCATACTTCTCTCAGGGCAGCAGCATAATATATGACAGTACAAAGTAATTTTGCTATTTAGATCATATTATTGAAAATAGAGTGGTTTTGAGACTACAAACAAACCTTGGGGGTTTACTTTGTGCTTCTGGGACATGGTGGCTTTTTGCCTGGAGGTCATGTTCCTCTGCTTTAGAAGCACAGGACCGTGCAGATTTCCCATCCCTGCCTGGCACTGCTGCATTAAAACACAAAGGGGGAAAAAAGATGATGAAAGAGCATTTTTTTTTAAATTTATTTTGGGGTTGTGTGGGGTGTTGCAGAGGATAAATGCAAAACCAGCATTCCTCTCCACATAAAGCAAGTAATAATTTATGGACTTTTAACTGGGTGGACCTCATTGCATAGTAGTAAATGTTGCTTCTAATACCTTACAGTTGGCTTATGTTTTAAAGCCATGCACGTTTAATTGTAGGGCATCATTTAAAAGGGAAACTCTCTTCAAAGACCACACAGGCATTACTGGAAAGGATATTGTGGTGTGGGAGAGATCCAGTGGTAGGCATCCAATGGTTTGTTTCTACCTGAACTTAATGGATGATAATGCATTTTTTATGTCATGTATAATGATAAATTTACTACTCTAATAGGTCCATATGCCATAACAATAGACCACTGTTCGAGTAAGTTCCTCTCCTATATGAAAAATTGCTTGTGTATTGAGAAGAGGTTGACAGATAAATTGCTGGATGCTACCATTGTTGGTACAGTGATGAACTATGTCTCCAACAAAAACTGTTAAATCAAAGTCTGTTAATGAAAGAAGGAGGGGAAAACAAAAAATTAGGTAAGGAAGAGAATAATTTCTATTCTCTTAAGTAAACGTAAAGAGAAAAGGAAGTGCTATAAAGAATGGCTCTGCTGGACTGATGATCTGCAAAACAACTTTTTTAGAAGTATTCAAATATTAATTTAAAGTAATACACTTCCAGGAAATTTGCTAATTCTTAATTTTTCTTAATACCTCAGCATTCAAAATATATGTTCAACCAGCTATTCAAAATATACTGAATTATAACTAAATTAGATATTCAAATAATTTGTGGGTTTTTTCACAAATTTAGAATTAACTGGAAAAAATTTATCACATCCCTGAGGTCACTGATTCCCTCCTTTCTCATGTTCACTTCCCTTTCTCACTCTTACTTTCATCCTGCCTCTTATTTCCATCCCCAGCGTGCAGTGTGGCCTCAGCTTAGTGGTGGCAGGGAAACATATTCCAGAAGAAGTTAAACCAACCTTTTTAGATGCTAGATGATGACCTTCCATATTTTATTTTTTTTAAAAATAAGCTATTATTTGATAATAGAAATTCCATGTAACTAAAAACAATGCAATTTTCAGAGCTTCTGGAAAAATAAATTCAGCGAATATTTGCATTGCATTTTGTCCAGATTATTTGTCTGGCAAGCAGTGGAGAAGGTAGATGGAAAGTGGTGGTGGGATCCTTCAGGTGGATTAAAAACAACTGGTCTAAGAATCCAAGTCTATTCAAAAACAAGAGAGCAAATCTTGTGGAATTTTCCTTTAGTGTTAGTGAAGATAAAGTGCCCACAAGTGGGGCATTGTGGCGGTAGGGAAAAGAGTGGGATAATATGGAGTATTCTAAAATGTCCATTTCTGATTGTATATGTATTGTTTGCATTTCTTCCATGACTGCAAATTATCTTTGAAGCCTCTATCTAGCTGTTGCAATACGTGTATAACATGTATATACACAGCTTTTCCAAAAACATCCTTTTTCCTTCCTATGGTTTCTTTCTTTAGTATTGAAATGATTTAAAATTTCCAGAAGAATTTTGTGATAGATGTCACAGAGTGGATATCTACAGTTTGCAAGAAGTTTAAAATACATAATGTTTTAAAAACCCCCTTCTCTCGCTGCTAAATATTTCCCTTTGTCTTCTGAGATGAATTACTGACTGACAGATCATCTGGCACAGTCCTAAGTAATAATTCTAAGCTACTTTATTGGTTACAATGAAATTCAATGGAAAAAAATCTCCTGAATACGTATAGTTCACTGAATTTCTGTAGCAGAAAACTCTGCATATGAGGTGTTGGTACACAAGAATCCCCAGCCAGTTCTGGGGATCCCCTTTTTCTGCCATAAATCTACACAGGAGACAGCTGCTGCCCCACACAACTCGTGATCTGAATGTCAAATGTTTCTTGAGGGACCCAGAGGAATGGAGTGATGTGATGGAAATTGATCATAAATATTTTGAGCTTAAATCAACACCTGAGTCCCTGGGTTGCCTAATCAGTTCCTTAATAATTCAAAGGTGTAGTTTTGTTTCATCTTTGTTGAATACAGACAATGCATGACTATTGGTTACTGTTTGGGTCACAAGATGTTCACAAACCTAGACATAACTTCCCACATAGGGTTAGTTATAGAAGAGCAAAGCTTTCTGAAGGAGCATTGCAGAGGGTTGCTCATGTGTGCTTCTGAATTGCAAAATCCAAACCCTGAAAAGTTCTTATTTAAGAAAGAACTTCTTATAAACATTCAACAGTTAAAATTATAATGCCTGATTTCAGGAACAAGAATTGCATGGGACACTCCCTTAAAATGGGGCAATAGGGCAGCTAGAGGAGGGGAGGATGCTGGCAAATAAGTGAGTTTATTTTTTTGAAGGCAATTCTGCATTGAGTACTTGATGGACCTCAGTAACAGATACAAGGGGATCCTCTGCAGTGGGAGGGGTTTTAGTGCATCATTAGCAGCCATTATTTTGGCTTATCTTTAGCTGAAGGTAATGTTTCTTACAGGAGATCTCTTCAGCAATGAGAAAAGCATAGAAAATAATATTGTCATATTTCAGTAGATGGTTGTAAATTTGGACCGGGTGGACCTGTGTCGGCTGCTTCCAATGGAGGCCACGGCTCAGACCCTTGCACAATGGGACTGGATGAAGAATGGATGACATTTGTCCAGAAGCAAAAATAAATACAATTATCATCATCATTACAGTCATTGTTTGCTGCACCAAAGAGTGAATGTCACAAGTGGGGGATTTTTTGTAGGGGATATTATTAGAAGTTGACCCTGAAAACATGTGCCAGAACTCTGCTAAAAAAACCTCCCTATTTTATTTGAAAGAAGTTCATTCTCTATAAGTGAAATAAAAGCAGGAATTTAGAACTCCGCAATCATCTTTGAAAAGGCACAGTAGAATTTCTTTTCTCTGAATAACGAGGGAAAACGGACAATTGCAAGCCAACTTCTGCTCTAGGGGCTTAAAATCATCTCTGCTAGAGTCATAAAAAAATCCAATTAACTTCAGTAAGTGCTGGGTCAGGCCCATATTTTGTAGAGTATCTTTTGCTAGTAGGGCCTGTCCCAACAGTTCCAAACACATGGGGCAAAACAATTATCAGTGTCAGGCTGGTCTATAAGGGCTGCATATGCTCACATCAAAACTAAATATAATCCGTCCTTTACTAGTGCAGAAACATATGTCAGCCTTCATTGTGCAGCTTTCTTACACATTTGGTTCAAGAATTTAATATAAAGTGAAGCTAGTTGAAAAAACACATATGGTACTTGAAGGATTTTGGATTTTTAATTATTAGTTTATCATGCCTTGTAAGTAACAGAGAGAAAAGTTGTGGTCAGAGCTCTGTGTGTCTTGGTTTTCCTTTCAAATGAACTCCACACAATGCTATTGTACTGCATTAGCACTGATTTCTTATCTTCTGGGGCCAAGGAAATGAAACCTTAAATGGACCCAAGGGCTGGGAAACCAGTAACCCGAATGTCTTCATTGATTGAAAACTTCTGTAAGCAGAATGACTAGATTTATTATTTTTTCATTGCTATTGACATTACAGTAGCAGTAAGGCTACAGCATAACAGATTCTATGCAAACAGATTTTTGGAGGCAGACCCAGCTCATAGTGATGATGAGTAAAGGCTTTTTCAGTTGCAGAGCACACTGCAGCACTGAGGTTCCTGAGTAAGCTCTGACCTAGACGACCTGAGTACCAAAAAAGATGGTTTAGTGACCATAGTGTCAAATCACATAGCTTTTTTTCCTTTGGGTTTGAAGCCTACTTTCCAGTGACTCTGGCAATAGAATAAACATATAAGGAAGAAAGCAAATATAAAAGTGAATGTAAGGCTTTGAGACAAGAGGTTGCAGCCAGATTATTGTGAATAGTAGAGACCTGCTAGAGGCTGCTTAAGCACGGGACGTCTTCTGGAGTGCAGTTCTGGTCTTGGTAGCCAGTTCTTTCAGTGCTCAGACTGTCAGCTCTCCTACATGTCTACTCTTTGCTTTTCCATCCATTATCCCAAACTTTTGATGACTGAAGTGGCTAGCACTGCCCTTCACAACCTGGGCAAAGTTACCCATTTCACCCGTACCTGGTTCTCACTCTATTTGTTATTTATCATTTGGGATAATACAGAAGCCAGGAATGCATCTCTTGCTTTTAAGCTGTGTTTACATAACAGGGACACGATTTCCAGTTGTAAATAATTTTTTATGGTTACTGTGCCTATCCACTCCTACAGAGGGCTGGAACAGTAGCCAAAGCACATATTAAATGCATAGCCATTTTCCGGACATTTTTTGGCAAGTCCCACCAAATTACTCTTGAGAATAAAAAGCTTAATTAATTATGCTGAATGTTCAGGCATTGCATCCAAAATACTACAACGGAGAATTTAAGGGAGGAAAAATATTTGAAAAGAAATCTTGTTATGTTCTTTTTTATGCCAAAAGCCATATAATTTTTCAGCTTTATTTGTGAATATAAAAATGGAAGTTCTATCCCCATGATCATTTTTGCAAGGAAAATACAGATAATATTTGTCAACTGTAAACAACTAATTCTAGTGGGAAGTAAAGACTGAATTGATGAAGACATGAGCATGAGATAGGAGTTTATCAAAGAATTGCAGGGCATTCTGTTTGGGACAACACAGAGAAATAATTAATTTCACAGTATCATTGCCAGCTAAAACAAACTGATGATTTAAAGAAGGAAAAAGGACACACACACACCAAAAATAAAAAAAAAAAATCTTATGTGGGAATGTCTTACCAATATTTCCTTTATTTCCTTGACTGTCTTGCTTCCAAGAAAATGCTGTCCTCCTTTCCTCCTTTTGGTTGTACTCAGTTTCAGGACTTTTTGTCATAGTCTCTTAGTTTTCTGTGGCCTGATGCTAATGGAGCTCATAGTCACCAATATTCTCCAGTGTCCTGGCAAGAGTTTTTGGGTTCAGATGGTCATTCCCTCTGCAATCCTTCCCTCTAAAAAAGCTGCTTTTCATGTAAGCAAAGAAATGTAACTGAAGTACAGGGGATCCTATTTTATGCTGCCTTCCAATTTATCCAGAACAACTTTGACAAGCTGCTTGAGAAATTTAGTAGTCATTTAGTAGTTTTTCAGATTCTGTTTTAAAAGAATTAAATATACCAGAAGGGAAGCTTATGTATCTATTGCTTTGACTCTGGTATGAATAATACCAAGTCTCTAGTGTTTTCCAATGATTTTCTTTGGAAAGAGCTTACATTGGATGCAGCTACTAATGTAGCTACTACAATGAGAGCTACTATACTGCATCTAGAGCAGACCTGGGTCCACCTACCTATATATGATCCAGGCACCCAAACTTGGACAAATGGGGGGAGAAAAAAATGGTGAAACTTGCTATTAAAAATAGGCCAATTTTGTATTGCTTGGCCCTAGCTGAGAAACAAATATGTTGCAGAACTGCAGAATTGTGAGAGGCAATTTTTGCATGAGTTAAAGTTCAAATCCATTCTTGAAAACAAGGAGTTTCTAAATTTAGCATGCTTTATGTTCTCTTTTTCAAGCTCCCTCATTGCCACTTTTCACCCATTAGACTGTGACATCCGTCATACCCTCAGCACAAAGAGGCGAGATATCTGATCGCTTCAGCCGGAGGTGAGGAGGGAGAGCCTGACATCATCAGTGAGTGCCCACCCAGGCAGAGTGCTCTGATCTCACTCCACTTTGAAATATTCAATTAAAATAGGTATAAAGGATTGACAAGACCCACTGAAAGTGGCTCAATATTTCAAAGAGAAGAACTTGTCACACTGGGCTGCAGGGTGTGAGAATCTACATAGGAGGGCAAAGAGAAAAAGATTTTTAGTTATAAAATATTCAGGAATATCTTGGCTCAGCTGGGGAAAGAGGATAGGAATCTGCTGCTGAAAGATAAAGCTCACAAGAAGAGTATTTCAAATTTAAACATATCTGTATTATTCATCCTAGTTCAAAAGAGACCAGGCAGTCCCAGTGCTTAGAGAAGTTGATTTTTGGGGTTTTTCTTTAAATTCTGAGTTTAAATCATGGCCACCGTGGCCAGCTTGACACCCCTGGTTAGGCTGTTGTGCAGTGGGGGCAAAGTCTCTTGAGTTTAAAGAGGTGAATTTGCAACCATAGGTATAGAAAACACAACCTTTGCATTCTGCATTCAGAGTAATTGCTGCCTTTTCAATTACATTTTTCCACTGTGGTTGGAGATTTGCTTAGCTCAGATTGCTTTTGAAATCTGGTCTACTCAGGCAAAAGGAGGAATATTTCCTTCTCCTTCCTCAGCAGACTAACTCCAGGGTGATGGCTGTTTTCGTGCTCCCCTGACTCCTAACTAAGAGTTAAACTGGGTTGATAGCAAGCTTTTAGTTACTTTTGTCATAAAATTATGCTTAATTCTCTCCATGCCCACAAAAAATGCATATAAAGTCTTCCAGATTTTGAGGAGTGTTGACAATTTCCTGAAATGACAAGAATTGTGAATTTACAATCAACTTGGTATTCAGATGAACAGCCACAAGCTGCACTTGCTCTTGTGAAACGTAAGCAACAACGTTACGGGGATTCCCTTCAAATCTCAGTCCTCCTGGTGGTACTTGAACACCCTTAAGTAGCTATCTGTTTGCTACTTCCAGCAGCAGCTGCTCTTTTCTTACATACTGTGAGGGATGTGTAACAAGTTATTATGAGAAAGGAATGAGGAATAACTGGAGAATCTTTCTGCATCCACGAGTAAGGGGATCCAGGAACACAGCTCAGAGACATCTGCAGAGATCAGTGAGGATATGCTGTAGCTTCGACATGCTCCTTCATCACTGGCACAGCTCATAATCAGAATCGACACCGACCTGGGCAGCTGCCCAGAGAGAAATCTCAGCAAATGCTGGCAGCTCTTCCTCACATCCCCAACAAATGCACGTGCAAGGCTTGTTTCCTCTGTAATTCTTCTGTCTAGCCTTATATGAGGGGCTCTGCTATATTTACAAGATGTACAAGTTCCCTTTTCTCCACCAACTGTAATTCAGGCCCCACCTCAAATGCTAGCCCAGGGGTGTGAAATGTTGTTTCCTGATTATTTGCTCACAGCCAGCATGTCCGTATCCTGCCATGTAAATGATCTGCAGGAATTTTTTGAAAATGTCATACACACATAAATCTTGAGGTGATTCCTACTTGTGCTGGATTGTGGGGGCCTGTCTTTGTGAATTTATAGTTTACAGGAAACCAAATATGCACTCTACTAGAAATTACTGGAAGAAAATGCTAGTCTTACTTAGCTGGAATGGGGAAAGCAGTTTTCCTAGCACCTTTGCATATACTCCTAAAAAAAGCAGTAGAAAAATTATTGGTGCTGCATTTCTCTCTTCCTCCCTCTGTATATGAAGCTCACAGCCTGCAGCCTCTGGAAGTTTGTGATTTCTGACTTGTCTTGTAAGAAATGCTGGTCGTCTCCAGCCCAAGAACTTCAGAGGCTTCGGTCTTCTGCACTGAGTAATCTGGGTACTCTGCTCGGTCCAGTGGTGGTAACTGTCAGGAAATCCCACACCTGCAGGTGTTCCTGTCACTTCTTGGGGTCTTTGTGGTTGTCTAGGATCACTCTCTCAGGCCTCTTCTCTTGAGATGCCCATCAGGTGCTGTACATGGGTAGTGGGACAGAGAACCTCCTGCACGTGAGTGCAGGTCTCCTCTGAGCACTTCCTCATGTGCAGAGCACAGAGAACAGTCTGCAGCCCCACCATTGCACGCTGAAAATGCTAAGGGGTTTCTCTTACCCAGTGCCTGCTCTGGGTTGGAGCCTGTACCACGGGGAAGAGAGGGGAATCAGAGATGGGGGCTGCCAGCAGGTGAACCGAGCCATGCCTGCAAGAGGATGGATGCTCATCAGGTCCAATGCTGTGCCAGAGACCTGTAAAACAGGCAGCAGTTTGCACTGAGAGGTTGCTTTGTAGCCCTGGCTGTAACTGTCAAAGCTTCACGTAATTCTTCTGGGATTTCTCAGTAAGTTCCCATTAGCAGGGAAGAGCATTGTGATTCACTGTGTTACCGTATGCACCAAGAGCAGTTTGCCAAAACCACAGTGGCTGGAAGCTGCTGCCTCCTCCAGGAGGACTGTGCCTTGGTTGGAGCAGTGCTCCATCTTTCCATTGTCACCAGCACCTTCAGACAGTGTCTCTTAAGGTTGTGCAACTCCAGTTGCAGTGTGGAAACAAGAGGAGGGATCTACTAGACACATCAGCTTAGGAGGACTGTTAGGGATTTGCTGGTCTGAACTTTCTCCCCAGACACCTTTTGGCATGCACTCCACATTAGGCTTTGCTGAGCTCAACTGATTCGTTAGCGATAATTCTCCGGTGCTCTCTTCCCTTTTATCCTAGCACAAGGGTCAAAGGAAGCTCTTCCCCATGTTGGGGAGAAACAGGCTAAGGGGATCCGTTGGTAAAATTCTGCATCCCCTTCAACTCTGGGAACAGGTAACAAGAAAGGGTTGAGATGAGAGCTGAGGGTACTGTTCAGAGGGGAGAAGTTAGTTTTTGCCCATGTTCACATCCAGCTAACAAACCACCAAGTAACTGTGTCTTCCCTTTAAGTAAATGCTTTTTCCCTTCAAAAACTCATACTGTTTCACAGTTGAAATACTTGCTTGAAGAATGTGTTTCTGCTATTCCTACAGCACTTACTTTTTGGCACCCCAAGAGTCTTTAGGATGTTGCTGCCACTGTGCTGGGTGGTCTGAGAAGTTTGGTGTTTATGCACAGGTCTGTGCATAAACAGGCTTGCTCCCTATGGTTCCTTCATGCAACAGGCACAAAGCAAATCTAAACTCTTGTTTTCTGTGGTATTTCAGAACAGCTTTATTCTTGACTATCCAGTGGAATTTGCAAATAAACGAGTCTTACCCAGCTTTACAAAATAAACCTACTGTATTTTCCAATATTAAGTGGAGAGCTTTGCTTTGTTTTGCTATTTAAAGAACAGAGAGGCTCTGGCATTTTGTTAAGTGACAGCTGAATTTATCCTGGACAGGTTTTCTTGTGTTTCAGGATGGAAACCAAACTGCATGAATTGAACTGTGTGCCCACCCTCTCTCTCTCTTGTGTGCACACCCCAAAACCTGTGCTGTGCCAGTATTGTCTCATTCAGCTCGTCAGTAGGGTTGTGGCTACTGCAGGGTCTAACAAGTGTCTGGACCTTTGTTATTGTGAGGAAAAACAGATCCTGGTATTCTGAAAACTTTGGTAAAACTGACATATTTGGAGAAACAATTGTGTCATGGCAACTTCCTTGTCCAATAATTAAGAGTGGGAGTTCTTGTCCCTGTCTCCTGGCGGGGACAGGAAGAGATGAACTTCAGAATATGATCAGCTGTCAAGATGGAATTTATTAGAGACTACTGTTATTAGCTGTGGTATTTCTGTTGACAAACAAGCATGAGAATCTCTCTTACCATCTCACACTGTCACAGGAGAGCATTAAATGTAATTAAATCTTGAAGATAATCGTTAATTACAGTTCTGCCACATCTCAGAAACTGCTGGTTATTCATCTGTCACAGAACTGGTCTGAGCTCTGAACACACCACCTTGTCACCTGAGATGAATAAGGGTGTGCTCTGAGCTGATGTAGCTGCCTTAGCTCCACCAAAACAAGTAGAATTAAGGTGATACACATCCACCGATGTTCTGACTTTTAGATGGGTCATTACATGTCTTCTCCCAAATGTGCCAGCTTCAGTGGACTTTGACTTAGGCCATATATCTACAAGAACACTGTTCTCTAAAACATAGCAATTTCCATAGTGGTAAATTCCTGGGGAAGAAATAAATTCAGTTTTAATTACATTCACTCTTGTGTTTCAGTTCCAACCACAAACTAGAAAGGTCTCAGAAATATTCCAGTCAATCTCCTAGTGTCTTGAAATATCTCTCCCTAATTAAGCAATATCCAATTCGCTTCTTGTGTGGAAACAGAATGAAGCAATTAATCTGTGTCATGATTTTGAGCCCACTATGGGCAGTGGTTTGGTTTTTTTACAGAGTGGATTGAATAAAGACCTACAAAATAAATTATTTCCATTCTTCAAGTTTAATCCTGGCCAGCCTCTCAAAACACAAAATTGAATACAGTATTAAATATTGAACCCATGTTTAAACTGCTGCATTTTCTATCATGCTGCTTTATTTTGATGGCTTTTGATGTAATCTCATGTAACTTTTTCAGAAATTTTTAGTGTTGTCTGATATGTGATCTAATTTGACCCAGAAGTTACATATTCAACAATATAAATTCCACCAGGGCAAACAGTATATTGGTACCAAATAAGGTCTGATTAGTGTTCTGCTATCAAATATAAGGATATTCTCTAGACTTAAATGAAGCTGGAAGCATGGAGTAGTTGGCTGAATTTGCATGCAACTCCACCAGAATTTATTCATGGTGTAACAGTCTATGTTTTAATATTAATTACTTATCTTATTTTACAGTTGTTGAAAAGGATCATAAATCAGAAAATTACGAGCAAAAGTAGTGGAATTCCACATAATTACCCTTTGCCAATTTTTCTTCAAGATCCTTCTCCATCCTATTTGGTTCTGTAGGCAGTGTCTTAAAGGGAGCTAATATTGCTGCTAAACTCTCAGTGCTCCCCAGCTTTTATTGAAGCTAAATTTATCTCGGTTTTTAAAATGTGTTCCATAGTGTGCACTTACATCAGGACAATGGTGTTAAATTAAGCAAGACATAATATTTGAAAAGCCTTATTAGGTATGTACGACTGCTCAAGGAAATGCCACGTGCAAAGATGCAGCCTGGGGAAGTTGCCACCTATATTCCAATGTGATGTGAGCAGTGAGGGTTGTGAAGAGCAGGGGAGAAGCACCAAAGCTAAAGTTGCTCCCTAAATCTATGATCCTTCAAAACTTAAGCTCTCCAGAAACATTCAATTGAGCAGTACCGTTAAATATAGTGTTCTGCTTCAGCTTGGCTCTGACTCTTTGAATTCTCATCCAGCCTCCTCCACTCTGTCTGTCTTGGTAGTTTTCCTGCTTCCTTTCCTCTGCTCTTGGCGCTCTGCTCCCTGGTTCCCTTGCCAGCCTTCCCCCATATCCTTCCTGCCATGAAGAGTGAGAAGGAACTTGCCCACCACAGTTGTCCAGTGAAATGGGACAATGGCAGACTTCCTTCTGGGAGGGGACAGGCACATCACAAGCTGCATCAGGTGCATCCCTTTGGATGGCTAAAGGATAGCTATTTCACAGCCTGTTTTCTGGACTTGGGAAAGTGATCAGAGAAGGATAAGAGCTTCTTCTTTTATTTGCTTTTTTCCATCCTTCATCTCACAATGCACCTGCCTCCTATTCCTTTAAATCTGCAACAGGAAAATAGACAGGAAGCTGGGGAGAAGAAAAAAAAAAAAAGAAAAGAAAAGAAAGAAAAAACATTTTAAAACTGTAACAACAGGTCTCTAAGAAGGCAAGTTTTCAGCTGAGGCTGAGGCAGCCTGTGAGTTAAATTCTGCTCGATTCTTTGTCCATCTCACTTTCCAGCAATGCCCTTGCCTGCCCTGAGCACAGTCCTCAGCTTTTCTTTACTTTGACTATCCCCACATGTTGGAGGAATTCACATTCTCATTTAAAATGCTAGTGTTGCTGGCTCTGACTTCCCATATTTTATTTTCTTCAGACACTTTCAATACTTGGATGTGTTTTTCTAGACAGAGCTCAAGAATCTCATGGTTATATGAAAAACTGGTTTTGTTTAAAGACAGTATTTCTCTGGACTTTTTGAATATGAAGAAAAGTTTGCTAAATAAATGTTGTCTACAGGCTCAAAAGGCAGCAAGGAGGCAATTCTCTATTAATATCCTGGGGTTTGATCAGCCTTATTGTTTTAGGCAAAGCATGCTGGTTTATAGCTGGAGGTTGGTAAAGCTGAGTGCTGGGGCTGTTATCTACATCTGCAAAGAGCAAAATCAAGATCTCATGTCCAAACACACCAGAGTTAGATGTGGATTCGCTTTCCTGTGCAGTCACCTCTCACCTCAGTATCTATCTGTTCTGAGGCACCACACAGATATCCCTTAGAAAATATGCACCGAGTTAAGACTTCAGTAAAATGACCTATGGTGCATCCAGCTCTGAGGAATGTATCTGCACAGCAGGGCTCATGCTCTCTCCCTTAATGCTGCTGGTGGCTGCGATGTGAGGGGACTGGTGACCTTTGCAGGTGGAGAAGTTGCACTCTCCTGTTTCTGATCCTGGGAAGTGTAAGCTACACACCTCACTGACATGCACTGGTGATGGCTCAGTAGCAGAGCTTTGCAAAGCCCTGCCTTCAGCTGTTCAAGCACAGCAAAAGAGGTGCCAGTGCCAGAAAGGGGGACTGCTCCCTATAGGGAATAATTGTCCAGCTGGGGAGCAAGGGGCCAGGGCACAGGAACTCCCTGTCCTAAGTCTCATCAGGCCCAAGTGAAGTGAGGAACAGCACATGTTCACTTTCACATGCCAAAACCCAGAAGAGGCCAAAACCATAATATTCTCAGTAGCAATATTCCCTTTTCATAATAGTGTGTTAACTCTGTAGTAACAAGGATGGAGAGAAAGTAATCACCATAATATATTTTCTTTCTCTGGTAAGAAACAAAAGCTCTGACACATAGAATAACAACCTTGCTTCTGTTTAAGAGAGAAACAGGAATATATGGTGCATCATGGCACTTGTGCTGGGGACACTTTGAAATGAGTAAAGACAGTTATTCTGATTTTTATTCCCCTGATAATTCTATGTCAGTGGACTATATGAGTACACATTAAGCAATGTTATCAAAAACTCCAGCAGTTTCTCTCCAGATAGAGTTCACTGTGCTTTGTTCATAGGATCTAACCTATATGACTTCAGAGGTCTTATAGCATCATCCTGAAGATGTGCATGTCTCTTCCCTTGTGATGGGTGGGAAATGGAAATCTCTAGACAAAGTCTATTCTGTGCACCTGAGCTCAGAGAAGAAAAACAAACAAACAAACAAAAACCCCAAAAAACCCAACCAAAAACACAACTCCCCCCCCAAAAAAAAAACCTCAACCAAAACCACCCAGAAAGATCCAGCTTTACTGTCCCACTGTAGCAGCTCCAGAGACTCAGTAGCTAAAATGTAGTTTGATCCCAGGTCATTCAGGTGGAGAGGGGAGCCACAGAGTGTTTTACCTTCATGTGCTCCAGCAGTTTTTTGGAGAATGGCAAAAGCACATTGCTCTAGACCTGCACAGGCCCCTTCATACCACCAGGATCTTCACCCTAGAAGTGAAGCTCCATGACAGTTCAGCCGGTACTGTGGAAGGGTTGAAGGGGGACAGCATGTTTATTCTGTTTTATAGGGTTTATGATGTTCTTGAACCTAAAATTTTGAGCACTTATCAGCAACATATCAGGCAATCTAACTAGTGATTGGTGTTGAAACAGTTACCCAATATTTTTGCCTCAAAGCAAAGGCTGAATATTTCTTTTTTATAACAAGTTTGTGTAGTCCCTAGAAAATGGAGCCCAGATCCTTAGATGCATTAATTCAGTGACTGACATGATTAGTTTCTTTTAAATTATGAGTACTCATGTGGTGGTTTGATGTACTAAGTCAGTCCAATGTTTATTAATAGCTTTCATTTTATATTTGCTTCCTTATCTTTTTAATAAAGTGAGCATATTACTGAATAAATGTGGTACAGTTTCACTGATATCACCAAAAATGGATGTGATGACTGAATCATGGCCACAATTAAAATCGAACAGATAAATCCAGAGACTCAACTGAGCAAATCATGAGATTAATATGTCCGATAACTTGTCAAGGGTTATGCAAAAGGTATTTGCTTTGTGGTGCTTTGGCATGAGGGAAAGTTGAAGGAGACTATTTCTCTTCAATCCAGGGCTCAAGCCTGTTCTAGGCAGCATGGTGTTGTGACCTAGACAGTAACGATAACACCAGTCCCTTCTGGTCTTAGGCCCTTGCCAAGTGAGACTGCCCAAAACAGATGGCAATCCATCCTGGTTCGTTTAATTTGCCCTCAGCAGCTTTCTGTGAATGCGCTCTCGTTAAATCTCACTGTTGTTGCAAGTTTCTAGTTTATTGTTGGTTTTTGTTACTTGCCCCTTCCACACAGTAACACAGAATCTGTCAACACAAAGATGCTATTTAAATCCTACACATTAGCAGTTTTTAAGTGACATTCCTTGCTGACTGCAGACTATGCCCAGCTGATGGTGGCAGACCCAGAAAGGGGGGAGGAACAGGAGGAGGGGCTTTTGGGAAATAAGAATAGCTAAGAAGTAAACATTATTAAAAGTTCCCTAAAATTCCTGTGTTCGCATTCACTACTGGAACATGAAGACACTTTTTCATCATGAGAAAAATAAAATGCCTTTTCATTTTCTGGGGGTTTTTTTGGTGTTTTTTTTTTTTTTTTGTTTTTGGCATATTAATGTCCTGTGGTTTCCAGGACTCCTGTGATGAGCCCCAGCTGGAGGTGGCAGCACAGCCAGTCTCTGCTGGAAGCCGTCTGTCAGGTTTTTGGGTGGCCTGAACAGGCAGGAGAGAAGAGGCAGGTGACATTGATGCTGGCCAGAGAACTTCTGTTCTAGTTTCACACAGACGCTTCCCAATGAAATGGCTTTGGGATCCTTAGTGTCCTAAGCAGTCTGTGTGGGAAGGAGGGGACATGCTCCTGTCACACTGGTCACTAGTGGACTCCATATTACAGTGGAAAATCCCATAGTCAAGCAAGTATGGTTGCTGCTTTCCTGCTTAGGTTTGGTTTTGGTTTTTTGTTGTTTTTTTTTTCCCTGGAATTGGCTCAGTGTGTCGTAGCCAGGTGTTCTTCCAGAAATGCAGATTATGGGGAGGCAGTGGGTCCGTGCCAGGAAGAAGGGTGTTAATGCCACCACTTAGGTTAATGAACATTAGTTCTGCTGACTCTGGGTCTAATGATCTAATCTGCACAGTCATTGCCTTTTCCTTACAGTTGTTATTCCTTGATCTAAATTAGGAAACTAATAGTTGTAAGATCGTAACTTGCTCTAATGACTTTTAACCTAGAATAACAGGTTGCTTTTCCATGTCTCTGAATAGATTGCTCTTCTAACCAAACAATTAAAATTTTCCCAGCTCAGCTGGAAGCCGAGCCTATGTCCCTCATGTGTAGTCTAAATTGTGTGTAATTAGCTCTTTAATTTCTATTAGAATATGAAACGGCAGCCTAAGGTTCATCGAAGGCAGGACAAATCCCACAACCTTTACAGGAGCAATGTTAGTTCTCTGTTTGTGTGATATCAGATTGTGGTCACAGTGGCAATTTACTCAGAAGTAGTTTTGCAGCTCTTTGCAAGGACTGCAACTTCTGATTTTCCTCCAAAATAAATCCCTGCTTTGGAAATTGATCCTTGGTGATGATGTAAAGAAAAAAACCTACAGTGTGTGTCAGAGTAGAAACCATTCTGAAAGCAGGCAGGAGCTGAGCATGTACCTGTCTGTAACATGTGGCTTTCTGTCACTGCAAAAATCTTCTCCCCATAAGAACAAACCTTCCCTTCTGCCCCCACCTCCATACCAGGACCAGCACTTTAAAGTGCCAGCCCAGGGAGGGCAGGTGGGCAGACAGGCTGAGGGACCGTGGGTCACCAGTCCAGTTCTTGTCTGTGAAGGTTGAGCCTGGGGAAGGGCAGACCTGTCCATAAGGCTTGTGAAACTCCTTAGAAACACTTTCCTGTTTAACATCTTTCATGGAGAACAGCTGATTGAGAGTGCCCTGGGGAAAGCATTGTTTTAGCTTTAGTAGGTGTTGAGCTTGCCCTATGTTATATTAATATTTGTCCCTCTGCTTAACAGAGGGGAATTGAGGAATGGTACATGTGTTGACTTCTGTATTTAGCTTCTTACTGCAATTAAGTGTTTAAAATATCTTCTTATCCCCTGGTACTATAAATGTTTAGACAGATTGTTGTATTATTATATTTGTGCATGCCTCTTGTGATACAGGCTGATGAGGATTTTTTTAAAAAATGTCAAGAAATTGGGGAAAACTGAAAAGGTCCATGGGGTTTTGTACATTTCCAGCCATATGTTTTTATTGTGTGTGGCACTCTACAGTAGTTACCATATAGCTAGAACATTTCACAATTTCTCTTCCTGCAACAATTACCCTACTAACAGTCATTTTTTATTACCTGGCCTGCAGTAACCCATGTGTGCTCTCCATGTCCCAGAGACAAGAGCTGAGTCTCTGATAAAATCTAGAAAGAACACAGGCACAGAAACACCAAGAGTGGGAGTGGTGAGTATGTAGAATCAAATGAACACAGCAAAGGCTGGGACAAATCTCATCATTTTAGATGCCTGGTTGGTTTTCTGTGCTAAATACATTTATTTTGTCATCATATAAAATCAAATCAGATAAATATACCGCCAGTTCACGCAGATTTATTAAATGGGCCTTCAACTAATGTGAGCAAAGATATTTCTTCATCTCTCAAAGGAAAAAAATCTGGTAAAAATTTAGTTAAAAAAATATTAACGGAGTTGTTTTGGAGGGTTTTGTTGTCATTCGCTATTGTTGGGCCAAGATCCAAGTCAGCCTTTCATTTCACAGTAAATAGCATCCTTATTTTACTCTAGCTATGGATAAAATATGTGCCTTGTATACTATTAAAAGTTCCACCCCAGTAGCCTGTGCTGTGCTATTTCAAGATGCTGGCCTTTGTTTTGTCCCCATTCTTCAGGGGACATTCAGAGTTGTTTGACTGCGGTCAGGAGAATTATACTGATACCAAGCCAGTCTAAATGACAGATGAATCAAACCACATACCTAACTCACATGAAGTTTATTCACGGCTTGAGCTGGATATAGATTTTTTTTCTGATCTCTCTGCACACAGATGAATTTTGTTTCCAACAGTCATCGGCTGGGAAAATAGAGATACTGTATTTAGCACAATCTAACTCAAAGTGCAGTGAAGTGTGTAGAGACATTTCTGTTGATAACTGAGATTTAGGTTGGACCCATATAGTTTTGAGCAAAATTCACATTATATTGATTAATCAGACTCTCAAAAGCAAGAGCATTGTAACACCTTCCAAATTGCATGACAGCTGTTTGCAGAGGTGGCCTTCCAGGATATGGGAAAAGCAGTATCTGTCCAGCCATCTTCTGCAGGCCTGTATCACAAAGCCAAAAATTGCCTCTAGTGAGCATCCTCTAACCAAGGAGAAGGTAGCTAACTAACAGCTGTTTTCCAGCTGACTCAGAGAAAACAGCTGCTACCAAAACAGTCGTGTAGCACTCAGCACAACCACAGCCAGGTTTTTTGAAGTGCCTTCTAGGTATAAAGCCAGAACTTAGCAACACAGCATTTGCAATTTGCAGGCATAGGTTTATGTGTAAGGAATGGAGCCAGCAGAAAAGAAAAAAAAACACAAAACCCAACAAAATAAAACAAAACAAAAAAGAGCCCACAAAACCCAACAACAACAAAAAGTCAAAATCTGCTTGCACAGTAGATGCAAAGAAGTGAGTTTATGTTCCAAGATGGGGAAGAAACAGAATGTCACTTCTCGCTTTTGGGTGAGCGTATATACAACAGCTGTTGTATCTGCATAACTTTGTGAAAGATGTGGCTACTTTTCAGAAAGCAACTTACACCAGATGTCCTCAAGGAATGAGCAACTCAGAGGTGTAATTGGAACCAAACTTTGTGAGCAGAGAAATGATCATTCAGTGGTCTATCCAGAGCTCGGGGATATACCTTGTTTTGTTACCCAGAATTTTTTGCTGGTTTGATCTTCGTTAGTTTGGCATTGTGATAATGTTGCCCATATATAACACTGGGGACATTCAGTTCCATTAATATCCACTGAGCTATCTGCAATTTGTGTATTCTCTTGACCAATATGAAATTGTGGGTAGTTATATCATTAACTATGGGTTTTAAGTAGAAGAAGAGTGATCTGGCAATATGGGAGTGATTTTGATACTTTTCATTATCCTCCGCACAACAGTAAGGTGAACCATGACTAGACATAGAGAACTGTGGTTTCTCTTCTTTGTCCTGGACTGCTTACTGTATATAAAAT
This sequence comes from Margarornis squamiger, assembly GCA_035222235.1. Lineage (NCBI taxonomy): Eukaryota > Metazoa > Chordata > Aves > Passeriformes > Furnariidae > Margarornis > Margarornis squamiger. The sequence continues at coordinate 30,461,026 of JAWWTY010000160.1, forward strand.
GGGTAGTTCTTTTATTTCACCTAGAGGAAGAACAGTGACATTACTTAAGCATTTGATAAGTCAGATTCAGGAGTTTTGGAGTATTTTTTGTTTGTTTTTCTAGAAAGGGAGATGCTTTGAGAATAGGGGGAAAAAAAAAAAAAGAGAGAAGAAAACTAAAAAGATGATCCTAAGCAGAGCAGAATTCCCACCAATTAAGAGATATTGAGCTTTAAAGAGAAAATTATTAATTGGGAGGGGAAATAAACAAAACCTATACACTATACTTGGGAAGATATATGTTTGTGGTGTGTGTGCCCAATCAGAAAAGCTACCTGTGTTCTGCTATTACACCTTGCCCCCAAAAACATAGTGCATGAAAAGTGACTAACTATGAAAGGACACTGGGATTTAGATCCCCTCTTGTCTACAAGTAATGACTTTTCTCCAGCTCTTGGGGATTAGTGGATTAGATGTCATTCCCTGTGTCTGTAGCTCTCGATAGGTGATTGTCATATATATTTTTTTTTTTCCTTCTTCTGTTGCTTTTGTTCAGAGATATTTTCAAATCTTTAAAATTTGGGATTTTAAGTTTATAATGAGTAAGTCTCAAGAGAAAAGTTACTGGTGATATACCACAATAATGAACAGCAGATGTAAATCAAACTGCAGGCAGAGTAACGGTTCTCCAGAAATCCCAGTTATCCTGGGATGCTGCCTCTTCAGATACCTTGGACTCTCTTCCTAAAGCCTTACTCTGCCATTATGAGCTGTTTCTCTAGTGGCTGATAACATATTAGCTAGAGGGAAACAACTGATGTCAGAGGATAGTTGGTAAAAAAAACCCCCAGAAATATGAGAAACAAGATATGTAAAAATAACAGGACTAAAATCTAGAAGACTAGTTATACCTAAGGGGGAGAATAAGAGGCCTGTAATAATAATTTTCTAGTTTTCTTCAGGCTTAGGCATCTTATTTTTCGTTTTGAAATTCCCTCTTTGTCTGCCCACATTGTGTATCTTACTATCTGTATTTCTTCATACAGGCCAGTGGCAGCATCCTCATTTCAGCATCATCGTACAAATCCTCATCCATAATCACACAAGTGTGTGGCAGAGCACTAGTGCCTCTCCAGATTTTAGGACAGTATCCTAACTTTGCACTACACTTTCAACACCTTGGACACTCATGCAGAAGGCATCAGTACCAGCTGTGTGTCTAAAGAGCCTTGACAAGGGTCAAAGTTTCACATGGATTTTATTTGTTGCTGGTATCATTAGTTGAATCTTTTCTTGAGGTCCTTTGGTGTCTATTAAAAAGGAGCTTAGTTCAGAGCATGTCTAGGGTCTCTGTCCTTTTCCTATTTATCTGCTTCAATGAAACTTGTAGGAATTTAATTACTTTTGAGAAATCTATGATTCTCTAGTTTGGTTGAAAGCAGCCAATTAAATAAATAATGTATGAAGAAGAAAAGAGTTGCATGCTCATAATCAATGTGATCCCATAAGCCCTGTTTCCACGGGAAAGAAGGCTGAGACCTGACCTCCTCACCGTACTGCGAAGCTGTTTCATGTCTCTAACAGTGAGGATGTAGCAGTAGCTATCTGCACTAAAAATGAGCAGTAACTGAAAGTTATTAATGCTGCTACAAGGAAAGCACACATAAGAATTTAATACTTGTTTGTTTGAAGTTCTGTATGAAGATTTTTTTCCCTGACATTTTCACAGTGGACTTGTATGAAATTATTTATTCCAAATGGGCACATACACTCGAAACACTCAAAGGCTGCAGTTGCAACAAGGTTAAATAACTTCTCCAGACAAGTTAGTTTTCTTGTGGTTGTTCCTCTAGTTAGATGTGAACCAACTGTGATTTCATTAATAGCTTGCAGTGTTCTAGTACTAGTGGAAGTCCTGATCTGAGTGACTTAGCTTTTGGAGCAACATTGATCTCATGATCTCATTATCATTCAATGAGCCAAAATGGTTAGAACTGCTAAAATTAACAGGACAGTGATGGTCACCATTTTGAGTGCTTCTGTGATTGCTTCCTGAGGCCATTACCTGGGAGGACACTCTAAACATCAAATGCCAGATCGTATTTGGTCCACTGTTGCATAATTAGCAGTAAAGTCTGTAATCTTGCTAATCTACTCTTTACCAAACTGCACATTTTATATATAGGGCAAGGGGAAGACAAACCACTCCTTCCCTTTTCTCAGCATAGATCAAGTGACAGAGTGAGAAGTGATTTCCTCTGTATTCCAAAAGTTTCATTGCTTTTTATAAAATACACCATAGCCTGTTAAGATGGATGATAAATTATTAAATCTAAATTACAACTCTCTAAATCAATACACAATATACATTTTGGTCACAGTATTTTTTTCTCTCCTTCTTCACTTACTTAGTAATTAACAAATTTCTGTAATGTGCTATGGGTCTCCTAGGTATTCCAAACAGAGAGAGTACATGGTAATAGCAATTGAGAACCCCAAGCTAGCTATTTACTTAATGCTGATGTATCTTCATGCTTTGTCACTATCTACAGCAGTGCTGTAATTTTGCTTTCATTTTGTACATTTTCCAGAAATCTTCCTTCTAAGCTGTTTCCTGGTCTTTAACAAACATACTGTTTACAGAATGCAATAGAGCATTTGCCTCTGGAGCCCCATCTCCCGCGGGTAGGGGTTCTTTAGATGAGTAGTCTTGGCTCTGTCGCTCCTCCGCAGGCTTCTGCTTGCCCTTGGTCGCTGCTGGGCTGGGAACACAGCCAGACCACAGCACCAGCCCCCGTGGCCTTTGCACTGCACTTGCTGCAGAACCTCCTGGCACAGGGGAGGGACAGGCCACATGCTCCCACAGTTCCTCCCCCGGTGTGAAGTCAGAAGTACATTTGAACTTGGATTTGGGAAGCGTTTCTGAGTTTAGATCCAGCCATGGCTTCCCAGCTCTTTGGGTCAGCTGTAGGCAGCAGATGTGCCTCAGGGGAGCGATGGTGCGCAGCTCAGGTCTGCCCTGAGTGGCTTTTCCAATGAGGAGGGAGACATTGTCTTTTAAGTCTCTACTGGGTGTGCTTTCTAGCACAGAAAAAATGTCTGCAATAAAGTGCTGGTAGGTTGTCTTTGGGTACCATATAGAAAAGTAGTGGTAAAAACATGCTGTTGCTTTTAAGGAACTGTTTTCTCTGTATTTCAAGGTGCCAAGTTGGTTAAAAGTGCTCTTGAAGGGAAAACAAGAAAACAGTTAATTTTGATTCTGCAAAATAACTCAAATGTGCTTGTAACAATAGTAAAGAGGATCTGATCAGGCAATCCAGACTTCACTCCTCCACATCTTCTAGGCCATTTTACATTTTCTGAATGGTATGTGCAACAGTCATATATATATGTAGGACAGATGAATATGATTGGGAGGAGAGTTTGAACTGTATCTGCCCCATTACTATTACAGAAAAATACACTGTTATGGTAACACAAACTCTTCACAATGGTTAAGCCTGAGAGAAAACAAACAAGTATTACATACAAATAATCTTTGCTTGAAATAAATATTATTGAGACAAAGGGCAACTTCATTCTCTGGGGAAAAAAGTTAATAGTTGTAAATAAAACTTGCTTCTTGAGGTGTGGAAAATCCGCAGTGCTGCCAGAAGCTCTGTTGTACAACACCTAGTATGTCACCTGTCCCTGAACAGAGTTAGTCTCTGTTCCTGCAAGACTACAGAACAAATACTCCACCTGGGTTCCTGAGCCCTTGAGCATTCACATCGTTTAACAAGCAGTGTGAGAGCAGTACTGCTGCTACCAATCATTCTGCCTTTCACACTCCTGAAAGCCTTCAATCCAGGATTATTTTGCTTCATTTGCTGAAGCCATTGGCACTAACCTCGACTCTGAAGACATGCAACGCTAAAGAATTTTGTATGCAATGCTTACATCCAATCCAGATTGTTTTAGCTTTGTATTTGGACAGAGTTTAGAAGGTGCTAATCACCTTTCTATCTCCCAAATACGGTTTTTGCCAGCACACAGCATTAACAGGCCCCTTATACTTGATTGTGCACAGTTGGAAAGCATTATGTCTCAGTATCAAAGAACATTTCAGGCAGTGAGCTATTAAGGCAGTCATAATTCAAATTAAAAAAGATGCTTTGGCTTAAGCGTGGGTAATAGACACTGTTCTCAAAACAAAGGTTGAAACTTTCTAATGCCACCTGGCAACTCAGATGAGGACAATTTCAGGGAGTTCAAACCATTCTGATCCCTAAATGTTGCTTGGACAATCTTTTTCATGTAGTCTTGTGAGCAGAATTTCTGCCTTCTAGTCACTCAGAAAGTATTTATTTTTTTCCTCATGGTTCCATATCTGTTCAGAGATGGATTCAGGAAGTACCAAGATAAATGCAAGGGTTTTACTTAACTGCTAAGTAGGCTTTTCTAAATCTCCTATGCTGTACAGTTTGCATTAGTTTTAGATTAAGTTTATTTTTTAGATTATACACACTGGTTCAGCAATCCCTTCTAAAGCCCAAACGATGTAATAAATAATAGCTGAGGAAATCGGGAACCAGGCTTCATGTGGAAGAATCTTTTTAAGTCACAACAGATGTTCAGAATAGTAGATTGAATCAGGGCAAGGATCCATAAAAGGAGAAGCATAATAAGTGAAACTCATTTTATCAAATTTCTCTTCAAAAATTCCCATCATGCCTCACCACTATTAGGACAGTTCTGTAGGGGAAGCCATGAATTCATTAGATAGCCCATATTTGCAGAACCATCACCTTGTCTTCTATACTGCAAGGTGAGCTTTTCTTTAATAGTTTCTAGTGCTGTAATAAAAAGAAATGAGCACAAGATTCTCTAAAGTTCATAGGGAGATATTAGCATGTAAATCAAGGAGTAACTATATTAGTCACGAAAGCTGATGGAAAAAGATCCCAACTAACTAAAATAACTAACTTGCATTGATTTCAGTGGGAACAGTGTCAGCCAACTTCCTCCCAATTCTAATACCAGTCTCTGCCTCCTTATATGGGAGGAATTTGAGGGGAGGGGGGGGAAAAGTAAGAGAAATTATGGTCTTGTAGGAGCATGGAATCTTTTTTTACATGACTCAGAACTTCTGGTACCCCTATTAATACAGGAAAGGCTACAGTTCACAGATGTAATTTACATTAATGTAGTTTTATAAAAGGCTTTGGAGAGTTTCATGGGTTGAGTGACCTTCATCTTCTGTAAAAATCACAGGTGCAGAAACCAAAATAAAGCAGTTTGATCCTAGCTGAATCCAGGCCAACTTCTCAGCTAAAGCTCATCCTTTTTTGTTTGTTTGTTTGTTTTTAAATTGTCTGAAATACAAGACACACCTTCATTTAAAACACGTGGGACACCTAACCTACATGACAAATCTTATCCAACTACTTTCCTCAAATTCCCTCTGTAGCCTGTGGTAAGAGTGGAGTAGGAGGAAGCAAGAGGAAAGATGTAGAGACACACAAACTTGGGAGCAGGAAATTAGGGAGTATTGTTCCTCTGGAGGACACAGAAGGAAGTCAGGTCACTCGGGACTCCTAATGTTGGGTGGTGTCAATACATGTCTCATGCCTTCACTCTTACTTTTCTTGTGGCTGTACATTGTTTTGGCACACTGAGTATGACAATAATACTATATTATGTTACTATCTTATTCTACTCTATTATATAATACTGTACTATCTTTCATACACTATTGCTTAATGGGGGTAAAATACTACAAGCCTGCATTTCTCCTGCCTATTATAATGGGAAGCAGCAGCTCCACACGTTCACTTGTACAGACGCTTTTATCAGGCAAGACTGAGAGAAAAAGGTATCATTAGTCTAATAATGAGTGTGTGAGCTTTCAGCAATTACGTTTTCTCCCTACCTTCCTCCTGGAAAGTGCCAGATACCTATAGGGAAAGAGATTATGAAAGTAAGTTGTATTTTCTCACTAACCTAATGAGTACAGAAACATACAGAGATGGAGTTCCCTTAGCTAATTATTTAGTCAACAGTCACTCTGGTTGTCCCTGCCATGACACCAAGAAACAGAGGGAGTATAATAAATATGGATTGGTGTCACTGACCAGGAAGATATGTCACAGTTCGGTGGCATAGGCCTCCAGACATGCTATGTGGAAAACTGCATTTAAAGCAGTGACAAAACCAAATTTAATTAAAATTTTAATAAAATTTCAAAAAATTTCCAGTTTATACACTATATGGCCAGCTGTCTGAGTAAAGTTATGTTGTGCAAATCCTCTTCCTTGTTTTAAGAATTATTAAATAGCTAGAAGAATTTGATTGCTTTTGTTTTTATCTATCTTTACTCATTCATAAAATTTAGGCTTGGGATATAAATCACTGCCCAGATTGAGATCTCTTTTCTCTTCTCTCTTCTTTCTTCTCTCTTCTCTTCTCATTAAATGTTATCCACTGTAGTTGTACAGTACTAAAAATTCATTTCAATCCTCTATAGAGTTTCTAACTGTGAGCATCCCTCCTGGACCCCCTCCCCCTAGGGGTGTTAGTTCATGTATGCTTGAGAAAATCAACTCTAAATAGACATTGCTCAACTGTTTAGTTAAGAAAATCTAACTTATTAACTACATAACCCCACTGGGACTGGCAATACCTCTTCCTGCACAGCAGCAGGAATACTGCAGAAGCACTATTTCAGCTTTTTCCAGTCTGCCTAAACAGCCCTTAAATCTCACTTAGAGAATTAAAGGGGAATTTCAGGCATGCTTTCCCGAAAAGGCATTTTTGCCTCGACTTATCAGAAATAACTAAGCTAAGAACTTTGACATTTTGGGGCAGGTCTGCAGAGACGATGCCCCAGTTTCATGCAATCTCTGTCCTGTCACCTTCCCAAAATTCTGTTTGAGTGGTTATTTTGTTCCCAGCATGCAGCAGAAGCAGCTATTCCTCAGTAGCCAAGGTGTCTCAGCCCTGTGAAAACCATAGGCCTCATATCTTGAGAGCCATCTACTGGCACCTTGTCTGCTACCAACATATTGCATATCCACACACCCTCTTCTGTTACAGAGCTGGCATCTAGCAGATTTTACATCTTCCTGGTATGATGGAAATAGGAACTATTCAGAGCATTCTAAGCTCATAAATCATCTGCAGGGAATCTCTCTGGGTTCTTCTTACACCAGACTCCTCCATGCCCTCTCCACCAGTGTACAGTGAGGTAGGGGCTAACGCAGGACAGAGGGGATTGCAGAGAATTTCTCATAACTGCTGTGTATTTCTCCTGTACAGCATTTAATAGTAATTGCCTTGCTCCAAAGTTGTGGTACATTTTAGGAAGCAAAGGGAAAACAGATGGAAATGCTGTACTCTGGGCAGAGTGTGCCATTTCCATAGGCAGCAAAAGCCTTTGGCAGTCCTGGTCTGCTTCTTCCCCACTCACCAAGATGGGACTGAGAGCCTCCACTAGGGCTGCAGCAGGACGGGGGTGGACACGCAACTGAGACAACTCGTGCCAGAAGGTCCTGCTTCTCCCAGAACGTGGGACTATTGGATATCAGGGTGCATATTGTGCCTTGAAAACTCATAGGACAGGGCCTGGGAATGGGGTGTGGAGTGGGGTCAGCAGAGGCAAGGATCATCAGCAGAAGAAAAAACAGTGAGGGGGTTGCAAAGAGGGGCAAGTAACTTTGTGGATATCGCAAGCACAGAAATATCTTGTTCAGCTTCAGTTTGGGCCTCCCAGTATTAGTAGATGCAAAAGCCGCTTGTCATGTGCTGGGTAGTGAGTACCCAGGATGCTTTCTGTTTGTGTGTCTCAGACCTATGAAAAATTGCTCTGCCACTGTTCTCAGAGTAGATAGGAATCATGTTTAGGACTGCACTCAACCTTTAATTCCTCTTCCTTTCAATGGAAGCTGTTAAACTTTCTGTTTAAGGCACTAAGGAGCTTTGTGTTATTCCAGAGCTTTACTTGATGTACTTAACAAATTTTATTTTTTTTTTTTAATAAGTTACCATTTATATGTATCATTTGACAGCAATGTTTTAGCTAGTGAAGAATCTTCATTTGCATTTTTTGCTGTTGTGAGTTGGTATGTCTTCAAATAAAAGTAACTATTTAGAAATTGCCTGACTGATCATAAAAAATGTTTCTATCATACACAAGAAATGACATTTTGAATAAAAATTTAATTGTATGGAGTGAACTCTTTTCAGATTTTAACAATACTTCTCTGTATTGCTGTTTTGTTTCATTTAAGGTAAAGTTATATATATGCATGACAGCTTGCAAATCAGATAGGAGATTAGTGTGGCTTGATAAAATAGTATACCTGGCTAAGCATTGGTGCCATTCACTGTTGGAAACAACATTAGTTTTTCTTAGAACATCATCTCTGTGTTTGCTGTTGGTAGTAATTTGTGTACTGTGTCAGTATTGACAAAACATCCCTTTCAGATCCTGAGATAGAAAATGTCAAATGATGTTTTTCAAAACTAGTTTTTCTGGGCCACTCCCTTCTCAGATGTGGAATCTAATTTCACAATACATAGATTATTAGTTTTTATACCTCTGTGTGTGTGTGTGTGTGTGTGTGTGTGTGTGTGTTCTAAGGATGCTGACTTCTAATCCTTGTGCAAATCCTTCTAATGAAATCCTTCAAGAGTCTTAGCACTTTTTCTGTTGTATTTAACTTTTGTTGATCCCCCATTCTCAAGGACAATCAGAAGTGCTCCTGCAACCCTTCATTCAGTTACCATGTCAGGGACATTCATACTGGTAGTGCATGCAATGCCAGACATTGCCTGTTGGTGCTTCTTGTAAGTAGGGGCACTGATGTTGGATCTCTATCCCTACGCAAAAGGAAAACAGGAACAGGCTGTTATCTGTTAGAATGATTTAGCAATATATCAGGAGACATGGAGCAGGGGCTTACAGATCTAGGCTGGCACAAGGTGCTGAATACAAAATGATTGCTTATTATTTCATAATGCATGAGGGAGGAGTATCAAATGATGTTAGCAGGTGCCAAGTTTAAGAAAGCTGTCTTCTTGCACATTACATGAAGCTCATGACCACATGTCCTTCTGGCTGCCATATGTTTTTTGTGGTTCATGGGAAATTCATGGAAATAAAATCTATCAGGAGCTATTAACCACAGGGGCACTAACTATTGTTCCTGAGCAGGCCCAGTTTCCACCTGCCTGTGAGAGTAAAACACCACTGTAACCTTGCTCTGATCTCCTGCTCTTAGCTACACATCAGAGAACCCATGTGAGATATCTCAGTACAGTGTGTAGTGTCTTCCATGGGCCTTCAGCAATGCTGCTTCTGGCAGGAAATGACACTCCTCCTTCACTGCATCTGTTGAACAGCTGAGTGGTACCATTCACCTGTCCTCGAGGGTCTGCTGGAAACAAGCAGAAATGGCTCATACAGCTCTATGATGAGCAGTACTTACATGTCTCTGTGGTTAGACTCTTTCCTCTACAGATAGAAACCATTCAGATGTTTCTGTTGACAGCATTGCCACGCAGAGACAGGAGGGATAAGTGAGACTATTTGGGATTTGTTCAGTTAAACTATTATTTCCTATTGGAACTTTGCAGGAATTGTACCTAGATAGAAGGATGCTCTGTGGTCAGTTGAGGTGAGTTAGATGAGACTTCTGAAAGCTCCACCTTCATAGAAGGTCAGCCTAAAAGTTGACTGAGAGATGCCATCTGAAAACGCTGGTTTGTGTCTCTGTGTTGTTTTCCTTTTTCATAGAAACAGATTCATTGTCTGCTAGGAAGAAAAGCAACCTCTACAATTCCAGTGAGGTAAAGTAGTTACAAAGACCAAAGGTATGCTAAGGCTGAACTTACTTACTCCTTATAATCCTTTCATGCTCTTTGTCTTGAAAAGAACTCTGGGCAAAAAAGCCCAAAGATAGAAAAATAAATAATAGATGGATGTTACACTGCATTAGAAATAAACTCTTCACATGGTGAAGAAATTGATGTCACACAGAAGTTACATCGGTGAATAGATGCTGTGGGTCTTCCCCTTGCAAGCCCAAGTTCTGAATTTCCATTCAATACTGTCCTAGAAAAAGAGCTGCAAAAATAAATCTCACATATCTTCACAACAGTAAAGGTTCCCACCATCACCTCTTTCTGTATCTCACTCTTTGAAGGGCTGTCAAACCATTTAATCTGGTGTAGCACTGTCTGTCCTGGGGGATGGAGGTGATTTCTACTGCTGGTAGCAAAACGTCCAGTGCTACAAATGTGCCCGTAAGAGCAAAGCTCTTTGTAAATCAGTCATGGGAAAACACTGTTAAGTGTTTACTGGTAGTAAAACAGAGTTATGAATTTCTTCCTCTCCTCTGAAGATGTTTTGTTGTTCTTCAGAAATAAACACTGCTGAATAACCATGACTTTACATAAATAATACACTCCCTCCTACAAGCTGCATGGAATGTTAAAACTCCAGAATGGACTATAAACAGATATATAAATCTTTAGGATTCATGCATTTCAATCCATCTATTTAAAACTGAAGGTAAAAGGTTCACAGTATTTATTTGCATTTTCCATGCCCTTTGTGCAATTTTTTTCTGACATCAATTTCATGTGTGGAGCAGCACAAAATAGTGTTCCAGTACATATAACAATACTTTGTTCTGTTTCTTGGCATGTGCTGGCACATTCATTTGAAAGCAAAGTGTAACACAAGACAGCTCTTTTGGCATAACAGGTCACCAAAGTAGTGGAATGTTTCAGTCAAAACTCAAAGTGTGAGACACATTGCTTTAAGGCAAGTTGTCTTTCAGGCAAAGCTGAGACCTTTCTTCATCTTTATACATGAGAAGTCTTGCTCTGAAGCAGTTAATTACAATGAAAAATATGGCACTCTTTTCTCATAACTGGCCATGAATTGTACTTGGATTATATACTAGTTCCAGTGAAGAACAAGAGCCATATTTCTCTCACAAGTAAGGGGGGGAAGGGAAAAGTCTGTCAGTATGTAGATGAATGCAATCTACTTGTTGTTTATAGACCCAAAGGATCCCTCAGAGCATTAAAAATCCATGTGATATCCAAGAGTAGTATACTTTGCACTGAGATATGTGATTTAGCTGAAAGCTGTATAAAATCTGTAAAACTGCATGTAGGCAAAGAGCTCCCTACTGCCTGTGCATTCGAGTGAAGCCATGTGTGCTTTTCCTGTACACATGAAAAATAGATGATCATAAAATCTGCTTGAGATTCACAAACTTCTGACAGAAACACGTGTCTAGGCTAAGTCTGCCAACTTTTGGTCAAACCAGGCCAGAAAATGCATAGACCTGAAATAAGCATTGTTCTTCCATCTGAGAGGAGAAACTCCAGCTTCATACACAGCAAGTACATACAGGTTGTGTGTTGTTTGCTGGTTTTCTGCTGCAATAAGTAACATCCTTTCATTCTGGGCTGGGTCTTTCAATCAGCAACTGGGCTCACAAGCCTTGTCTGGTGGGGTCTTTAAAATCAGACCCATTCTTTTGTCAAGAGGAATTACCACTGAAAATAGGTGACTCCCACACTCCATTCTCTCTAGTATTGGCTGGGACCTTATTTGGGCAAGTACCTTGTAGGTAAAATAATTATTTTCCTTTTCTTTTTTCCCCTTGAACTAAGACTGGTGGTAGTGAGCTGCAGTAGCTCACACACCTGTAGCTCTCATTTTCTCAGGAATTGTGCAGGGTGAGGTTTGGTTTTTTTTTTCCCAGTTCTGTACCTGTGTGTTTCATAAACATGCCACAACATGATGTCAACAGGGAGGAAGCTAAATCAAATGTCCCTTATACATTTGGTGGGATTTGTTCTTAGCAGCTGTGGAAACTTATCCAATTCTTTTAGTGCTGACTCAAGGAAAACACTGTTCATAAATACTAGGTGAACTGTAAGAAGCCTGTTTTCATTGATATTCTTGATAAAGGTTACCTTCCTAGGGCTTTTAGAGACATGAGAAGCAGGCTGTAAAGTGTTTTAAAGATAAGTATTCATGAACTTAGCTTTATAGTCTTTGGATAGACAGAGAAGAAAGAGAACGGGTGTTATGTACCCATAGCTTGTGTTGCTGAGGAGGTTTTGGTACACTCATCTGTACCATTTGGCTTCTCCCAAGTTCTGGAAAACTTTTTGGAATCTGCAGACTTCCAAGAGCAGCACAGCCAAGATAAAATACAAGTGTGAATAACTGAGGTTGCATAATTCATCGCCAGTACACCATCTTCCAGCCAAGCACAGCAACAGAAGGCATTACTCACAGGCGTGGCTATGTGGGACTGGGATCAGGTGCAGTCTGGCCCCAGGACTCCACTGCCAGCTGCTGCTGCCCAGTCCTACCTAAAGGAGTGCAGTGCACAGCAGGACAGCCCTTGTTTTGAGATCTCTGAGAACCTGAAACATCTTAAACAGCTGCTTTTCATCTGGAAGCTGATCTCCTGCAAACACTGGTACACGTGTCGTGACCACGTGTATTGACTAAAACTGTATCAGTATCAGCTGCCCTCGAAGCCTCTCATCTGCCTGTTTCTTGTAGTATAAGCATCTCAAAACTGCACATGCCTCAGAAAAGCTCTACAAGTAATGGGTTTAATACTCAAAGTGTAGTCTGCCCTCAACACTTACTAGAAGGGCTCTTCCAAGGAGGGTTGAGATTACTTTTGCTGCTTATCTGGCATTGGAGCCAAACACGTAGCCACAAGGAACCACACCAGTGGCTCAATATCATGACCTCAGTATTTCACTGAGAAAATGCAGGTCTCAATTTGTACCTCACACTAGCATAACACTCTCTGTGTGGTTTACCAGAAGTAGTTTTAGTGCAGTGGTGAGATGGGATGTGCACATCAGGGAGTACAAGAATGCAGATATCAACTAGCCTGAGTGTTGAAGTATAGCTGGGAATAACTTGTTACTGAGAGATTGTGTGTGCAGTGTCACATTAAAAGTGTAGAATCCTTTGGAGCTAGGAACTGCATGAAAAAATCATTGTATCTCAGTCTATAATTCAAAAGAAATTGCTAGAGAGAGTAATAGAGAAAAGGGGCCTGTGGGTTTAGCTGTCCCTTTTGGAACTGACAGATGCATTTTTATCATAAAAATGTTTTTGTAAGTAAAGTTTTCCTATCAACAATGAAAATCTTTTTACGGAAAATACCAGTGCTAGTCAAAGCAAAAACTGTAGTACCCTGCCTTAAGCAGATTTCCCTTCAGACAGTTTCAGGTTCATAGTTCAAGCATCATGTTGTGGCAATTACAGGACCTCTGGTGGAGCTTCCATATACCGAAGTCTGAGAACAAGTATACAAATAGAGGGGCTCCTTTGTCTCCCCAGGTCGTGCCTGTTGTGTGAGTGGCTCAAAATAAAGCAGGGTAAATGTTAGTCAGAACTGCGTGCCTGAAACTTGCTTGCTGCAGTGTTATACAGCACTCTGGGGAGAACACGGGCCATAGCTGGGCTTCTGCTGCTGTATTTAATGACACTCTGTGAATGCCTGATACACTTGTGGTATCATCTTGGGCGTGAGTTATTGTGACAGGAGAGACACTCCAGAGAGGGTCTAGCTGCTGGTCTGGGAAACACTGACCTGGCAGTTTCATTCCCTGTGCAGTCTGGTTAAACTGGCTTAAAGATGAGGCCAGTGGTGTCTTTATGACCTGTAGCTATGTGGAAAGAAGCTTGGGGTGGAAGAAAGGAGAAGAGTGGAGGAAAAGAAGAAAAAGAGAGTAGAAACTGTGAGCCATGTTAATTGCAACCAGGGAAATGTAGAGCAGTGAGACCACATAGAAGAACCAGCAAAGTAGGAAGAAGAAACAAGCGGGGAGCAAAAAGATAGGCAGGGAGAGGAGGACATTCCCATGGTGAGGCTGTGTGACTGTGGTACCTGGCCAGTCAGGACATTTTTTCTTTTTAAACACCACAGTGATTGGTCAAGCAGAAAGCTGAGTTTTAGCAAGCGATAATGAATATGAGAAAAAATAAACAGGTTAAAACAAAATGAATAGGAAAGAAGGGAAATAGAAGGATGGTAGTATATGGAATAACAGAATGGCATGGAAAAGTGAAATAAAGAGCTAAAGGAAAAGAAAAAAAATTGATCTGGCACCAGGTGCTCAGCTGGAAAATGCTCCTTAAGCCCAGAAAAGATGAAGAATAAGATTCAGTGCAACCACTAGCAGGCAGTAAAAATTAGTATTTCCTTTCTGCTAGGTGCTGCTTAGGGCTTGATTAGTAAATAGGAAATGGATTTGTGTATTTCTTCATCAGGGCTTTAGCAAGTATTGGAATGTGCAAATTGATACCCTTTGTGTAGCAAAGGCTTCTGGAGTACAGGTGGCTAGATGAGGTCAATATGGATAGTGGTAGGTGGGCAGAGAGGGGGGCAGATGTACGGGGAAGAAAGGAGGCAGAAGAAAACCTGTTTTAGAGCTTGTGGAGAAGCTATGTGGGAATAACAGAGTATGAATTCCTTGGCTCCCGTGTACCGTGCCCCCATACGAAGGGACACTAAGAAGTAGTACTGGTGTGTGGGTTTATGTGGACTCCTCAAAGCGTGATTGCACTGAATATGTCAGCAAGTATTTTATAAAGAGCAAGTTCTAAATCTTCAACTTAGGGGTCGAAAGGGAGGTCATACTTTCGGGAACAGCAGGGTCTCCTCGCACGCATTCGGGGATCTCCAAGCCCGCGAGGGAACCCCGCCTGTTCCGGCCCTGCTGCCCTGCGAATGCGCCGGAGTCCTCGGGAGTGCCGAGCTGCATCCCACGGGCGGAGAAGGGGCAGGGCCAGCCCAGCCCAGCCCTCCCTCTGAACGCCGAGCGCCCGCCCCGAGCCCCGCGGTCCTGCCCGGCTCGGCTGCTCCGCCGGCAGCTTGCACCGCGGAGTCCAGCGCCTGTGTCTTGAGAGCGCTTCCCTACTGCCGTCTGCAGAAATCGATCCGATTTTTTTTTTTTTAATTTTATTTTCCGGTCTAACGCGTCCTTGTCGCCACAGCCGCCGGCCGCCCCATCCCGCCGGCGGCACGGCCGCACATTAAGCACCGGGCGGGGGCCGCCGGGGTCCCGTTTACCTGGCAGGTGTCTGTCGGCTGCGGTACGCCCGGGCGGCGGCGGGGCCGGAGATGCGCGGAGGAGGGGACGAAGTTGGGCCGCTCCGAGCCCTGCGGCGGGGCCAGGGCAGGGGCTGGGGCCGGCGGCTCCGAGCGCCGGCTGGGGAGGGACGGTGTGAGGGGACACAGCTGCTGTGCTCCCGCCGCCCGGGGTCGAGGGGAGTCCCCACCGACAGTCCTGGCAACCGCCTCCTAAACCTGAAGCCCCAGAGACGAGGAGGGGAGGAGGATCCGCGGCGCAGGGCACAGCGGGGGAGGTGGCTCCCGCAGCCCCGTGGCACATCGCCGGCTGGAGGCGGCGGGATGCTGCTGCGGGGCTCCGCTCCGCGAGCGTGCGTTGGGTCGTGGGGGCAGAGCAGCCGTCCGTGCCACCGTGATGGTGCATTTTCCTCCGGCTCCGTAGAGGGGATGTTGGGATAGTGCTGCAGCCCGGGAAGACCTCGGCCGCTGCCTGCCGAGGCTGGGCAAGATCTCTCTCTTCTCCCCGCTTTCCCCGCCGCGCTGGTTTCTTCCCGTCTTTCACCTCGCCGGCCCTGTGCCCGCTCCAGACCCCACAGCCGCGACGGTGTTTTATTTTCCTAGCGTCGCATCCGCGCGTGATTAAACACAGGCACCCGGGTGCGCGGCCGGCAACTTCGGCAGCGCCCGGGCGTGTGCGGTGTGTGTTGGCGCGGGTGCCACGGCTGTGCGTGCCTGTGCTCCCGGGCGAGCCCTGCCACCTGCGGCTCAGCGCCGGGCGCGCACATGCCCGGGCGCGGAGAGGTGCGGCGAGGCGCGGCGCTGCCCTTCCCGCGCCCCGTCGAGGCCGCCCCGCATCGCCGCAGCCGGCGGGACGGGACGGGACGGGGCGGCGGTGTGTGCGGGGGCACTGCCGCGGTCCCCTCCCCTCCCTTCCGCCCGTGCCCCTGTGCCCGCACCCCGCCCGCGCTGCCCCGGGCGCTGCCGCGGGGGCGCAGCAGCATCACCGGCGGCCCCGCCCGCCGGGCCCCGCATCCCGCTCGGCCAATGGGGGCGGCGCGGCGGCGGCACGTGACGCGGCGGGCCGGGACCTGCTGCTTCCCCCGCGCAG